>JAZHFQ010000528.1:1200000-2400000 GCA_038387885.1 Spodoptera picta
GTGTGTATATTATATGTGTGTATTACAATGTATTAAAACTTACTTTTCTTTTTGTTTTAGAATGAATATGGCAATTATTTATGCCGTTACCTGTTAGTTCAACTTGATGACTATTCGGCCAAGACCTTCATTATCGAAGATAATAGGGCAGAACTGGACAAGAAAACAGGTTTCAGCAGTTCATTATCAGCTCTTACCATAAATCAGTGAATAAAATACTTTAACCTTGTAAATTGTAAAAAGAAATATAGTTTAAGTAGTAATTGCAATCTAAATAAAATAACAATTTTTTTATCAATCTTTTTATTTTTTGGTGAGATATTTTGGACTTTCATCTATAATTCATTATTAGAGGTAGGTACACTGGATAGTAAAAATGTAAATTTTCTTCGATAAAGATGGACAGCAAAATGTTTGTTTTCATTATTAATAATAACAATAAAAATCACAATACTTTCATTTATGTAGCAGCAGGAAGACATGTTACCATTACATTACATAGTGGAAAGTTGGTGTTACAATGTATAGTGGCGTTAAGTGCCATAATGTGCAATTGTGCACCTCTGCCTATCCCTTCGGGGATAATAAGGCGTGATGTTATGTTATGTTACATTGTTCTATTTTCTGGCAGTGTGATTTTTTTTATTGTTTAGTAATATTTCTTTTTTGTTACTATTTGCTGTTTCTTCCAGGGCAGTATCTCCCAGGCCATAACCAACCGGTTATTGAACACAAACTTTTTAATTTTGTTAAATATCCAATAGAAGACTACAACCAAAGACAAATATTGTGGCCATGCCCATTTTATTTCTTGAATCAAACTTGGAATGTATTTTACTTCCATTTCTGGCACTCTTACACTAACCTGTATTTGTACTGAACCAGTATGTCCATTCTGACTTCTTGAATACAGTGCTTTTGTGTGTGTAGTAACTGGAAGCAGTACAATAATTTAGAAAGAGTTGGATCAAGTTACATAATATTTTTCAGGAGGTGACAAAAAAGTTTTAGAATTGTGTTTAGCACCAGCAATCTTAGTCATAGCCAGCTGGTATAGATAGTCAATTATTGTAGTATTTAGTAACAGGATTGCTTCCTAACTGACTTGGGAGCAAATCTTACCTTCTCTCATATAGTATTTCTCCAGTATGTAGTCTATTGTATTTCCAGGTTTCTTTCTATCATAATTAAAAACAGAACTGTTATATTTAGTGTGCATGAGGTTGTGTTTGCAGGGTAAATGTGCTGTTTGGTAGAACTCAAGATCGGCAAAATATTTAAACCCCGAAGGTGGTGTTGTGAATTCCTTATTCACTAATGCCAAACTCTGCATTTGTAGTGGACAGACTAACTAAAAAGAAAAGAAAGTTTTCAATAATTATGTTTAGAAAATCAATGTGAAACAAGACTGTGCGACTCTGTATGTGACTCGAAAACTAATAGAACTTTTCTCAGTATATTTACATAACTCATATTGTTTAGTTAATGTGAAACAAATAACTTTATATTAAATCTATGAAAAAAAATACCTTTAGTTGAAAATTTAATCCTAAAATTAAAATTAGAGATGTGACTGTTCTGTCCCGTGGCACATTTAAGTAGAATTTAAAATCTAACACATCATTATGTTTATCTCCAGTGACATCATATTCTTGAACCTGAAAATTGAAAATTTTAAGTAGGTATCCAGAGAACACTATACTACGTATTTTTTAAATGAAAGGTTACCTGAAACTCGACACAGTTTTCTTCATTTCTCATAAATTCTCTGAAGCTTTCATTAGTTGCACCACATTGTATAGATACAGTGGGATCATCAGTCTCCGCTACCAGTAAGTATTCGTACGTAAATTGTACTACTGGCTGTTCATAAAAACTGTGAGATCGGAGCCAAAAACCTGTAGTCGAAATGTTATTGGATGAAACAAAAACAAGGATAGTATCCAGATAAGTACCTACCTATATCATGGACGTCCTTGGCTCTTACCTCTGCCTCTGTAAGCTATTATGAAAGGTAAAATAAAATTCAAAACGGTAGTAGTTAGAGTAAAAAGCGTAGCTTTCGATAGAAAACAACTCATATATTGAACTTCAACATTATAACTAAATAGCTTGTAAAGACCCATTATTAACCCATTTAACTGTAACAAATTGTGTTATTTATTAAAAATATTTAGTTTAACCACAAGAATAACCAGTTTTTCTGTAGATATTTGTCATTTTTTATTATTGATCAACAACAATCTGTTGCTAAGCAACAAAATTTGGTGTTGCTAGAGACATACAAAAAATGTTGCCCTTTAAATTAAACAACCGATATTATTTTCAGTACCAACAATGCATACATTTTACAACACATATTTACAAAATATTGTACAAATACATATACTTATTTTGTTTCGTAACATTCATTAAAAATAACATAAATCATCACACCTTTCATTATCCGAGTGTGTGTAATATTAACTTTTCACCAGTTATGATTTATTAGTCTTAACATGAAAGTGGAAAGTGATTTTTTTGTAAGCTTTACTAATAACAATATTAGTTTTAGATTAAAATCTGATATTATGTAGATGCTAACTAAACTAACGTTACTTACTTTTTTCTAAAGATTTCGGTAATTAAGGTATTTGCACCTTCTTATCACTTACGTTTTTTTGTTGTCACCGGCAAGGCAAACCTTTAAAAGGCTTTTAAACAACTTACTTATCTATGATCTAAATTAATTTCTTACCAATATTGATAGGTAATACTTCCTCACATCTAAAGTTATGGTAAAAACTATATCTTGCATTTGTGCTCTCTGTTCTTAAACTATTTACTAACTAAAACAAAAAACTGGGTATTTGGTAGCAGTGTCAGTTATGCTGTTTTATTTTGTACAATAGAGGTAGACATTGTACTTAGGTACATGTATTTGAAATGTGTTAACTGAATTAAATCTCATAATAAATACAATCACAAAGAAAAGTGTTAGTGAAAATCTTTAACTAATAGTGATATTAAATCTACAGATTCTACCTAGATGTGATCAATTATTAAATCCGACTTGCTTACTTAAATGGTCATTGTAATGTAAACGTTATTTTATAAGTACATGAAGACATTGTTGATGCTTGCTAGGACCTATTTATGTATCTACATTAATAGGTACCTTGCTGTTCATTACCCAGTGTTTATTGAAACGATGATATATATCCTTTTTATTTACTTGATGGCTCGACGTTTGACCATTATATTGTCTGGCTTAGCCTAAATTAGCGATATAAAATCCTATTAATGAACATAATACTTGATTTGATTAACTTAGGTAAGTGTTGAAAGTCGAAGACTAAATTTTAACTCTCCTTTACGATACATAAATATTAATACTAGGTAGATATTAGATATTATTTTTACTGCTGTGTAAATTCCTTAAGTTTTAACATTTTATACATGAATGTACACTGTAACCCCAGTATTATCTAAAGTTGTAACTAGTTCTTTGTAAGAGAAGTGTACTTGTTTTACTCACGAGTCAGTGAACATAAACAATAGCACTCCTACGAGCTAGGGATTCTGGCGCCTGTGTTGTCAACTGATACCTAAGGGCGGTGAACGATCCTTTATGTTAACTGGCCCTATATAAAGGTCCCAAAACTTACCAACGACATCATTCGCTCTGCGGTCTAATCCCGGAGCACAGTGAGGTCCTTTAGCGGGACTTGGAAGTCTTGGATACACGTACAGCATCTACGCAAGGATGTCTATGGTCAGGCGTTCTAGTATGGACAGAATGTCCTCAAGCATGACGTCCAGCATGACTGGAATGGGCTTGGGTGGAATAACTGGACTGACATCGGGCATGAGTACGCTGAGTTGCATGAGGGAACAGCAGATGACGGTTGGTGGAATGCCTTCGAACTATGTTCCAGGGTTGTCTGCCTACTATAACATCTCTAGCTTCTGCCAACGTCCTGGACAAACACGTCGTTGGCCGATGCAGCGTGCTGGGCCTACAGCTCAACATCGTCCGGGCCGCTCTCATAGTACTGGTTCGCTACACCGCATGAAGTATTCGATGAGAAACAGCCCTAACACGCAGTACACACATAACTTGATTTGCAAGATGGCTGACCAAAACGAACGTCGACGCCGTCAGGATACGATGGAGATGATTCCTCAGAGCTATTATTCGCAGCAGCCACTCAAGGTAGAGCTCACTGAATTCTACTCTCGAGACAACTCCAAAGACCATCACACTGAACAATATGACTTGGTGAACGATAACATTCTGCCGAACCCGGTTCTCAGGAGAGGTCAAAACTTCTTCTTTGCTGTTCGGTTCGACAGGACCTACGATAAGCAGCAGGACATGATCCGCATCGTTTTCTGCTTTGGTAAGAAAGTCTTATTACGTTCTTTAGTAAAAAATATCATGATTCATAAATATTTTCTGCTAATGACATATTTTCTACAGGTCCGAAGCCCAGCGTTACCAAAGGAACTCGTGTCGTTTTACCTGTGAACTGGAGCAACCAACAAGGAGTATTCCAACATTCTCGTGACATGATGGGCATGGGTCTAGGTATGGGAATGTCTCGCATGCAAGATACAAGTACTAGCATGGCTCCTATGGGATCTATGGGAACGATGAGTACCATGGGCAACATGGGACCAATGGGAACTATGGGAACAATGGGTTCTATGGGTCCCATGAGCGGTATGAGAGAAACTACGACATATGGTGTCCGCCGCAGTTCATTTAGCAATGAGCCATTGCCATTGCAGCATAGTCCTCTTAGTCCTCATGGACCTATGGATCGTCCGACGATGGATCGTTATGGAGGAACAGGGCAGCATTCGACATTTGGTCGTGGGTATGGTTCACGTCACGGCTCTATGCAGAATTTGGCGTCTCTTGCTCATGACATGGACAGGTGGGATATTAGCATTCAGCGTCAAGATGGCAACACGATTACCTTCCAAGTTCACGTACCAGCTACTGCCCCCGTCGGAGTATGGAACTGCTGGGTTCAAACTAATCGGTTTGGCCAGCGCGATAACCGCCACGATTACAAATGCGATGAAGACATATACATGTTATTCAACCCTTGGTGTCGTGAGGACCCTGTCTACATGGACAATGAATCATCAAGGAAGGAATACGTGCTCAACGAGCAAGGAAAAATCTGGTGTGGCACTTGGCGTCAACCGAAGGGGCGTAAATGGATTTATGGACAATTTGATGACGTGGTGTTGCCTGCTTGTATGTACTTATTGGAACGAAGTGGTCTTGAGCATTCAGAACGAGGTAATCCTATTCGGGTTTGCAGAGCTATTTCGTCGATGGTAAGTTATCAAAACACGTAATTTTACATAAATTTAATGAGGAAAGGGTCATACATTTCTTTTTTTGTAGATAAATGCAAACCACGACGATGATGGCCTGATGGTTGGCCGTTACGATGGAGAATACAAAGATGGCGTTGCACCGCATGCTTGGACTGGCTCCGTGGCTATCATGGAGCGTTACCTCACCGACGGCGGCAGGCCAGTCGAGTATGGCCAATGCTGGGTGTACTCTGGCCTTGTGGTTTCAATTTGCCGTGCTCTTGGTACTGTATTTTTACAATTGTACTTTATGAATGTACCAAAGGAAAACTAGGCGCTTATTAAACGGTTATAATTTTCAGGTATTCCTTGTCGTTCTGTTACCAACTACGTGTCAGCCCATGACACGAACAGGACCTTTACAGTTGACAAATACTTCGATCGTGATGGCAACGAAGTACCAAATGGACCGGACGAAGATTGCTACGATTCCTGCTGGAACTTCCACGTATGGAACGATGTATGGATGCAGCGACCTGATTTGCCTCAAGGTAAACAGGAAAATGAAATACGATTATAAATCTCTAAAGAAACTAATAACAGTTATGATTGCTTATTTACCTTTGTATAATACAGGCTACAGTGGCTGGCAGATTATCGATTCCACACCCCAAGAGGAAGCTGAAGCTGTATATCACTGCGGTCCGGCTAGTGTCGAGGCGGTGCGCCGCGGTGAGGTCGGCTTCCAATATGATACGCCCTTCATGTATTGTCAGCTCAACGCAGAACTCTGCCACTTCCAAGAAGAGGAGAATTCTGAATGGGGTTTCATTAGGATGGCTTCCAACCAGTACCAGTGAGTACAAATTAAATTATACATTATTAAACTTCACCTAATATGATTAGCATTAAAAATCTCACCTGCCTTTTACAGAGTTGGCCGCAAGATTCTTACCAAGAACCCGAACCGTGACGACGATGAAGGTGACAGTGATATGCTGGAGATTACACATGAGTATAAGACGGTTGACAGCTCGTCTCCAGAACGTTTGGCTGTTATTGCTTCTTGCCGCGGCTACCAACGCTTGCAGCAGTATTACGAATACCCAGACCGCAATTTCGAAGACGTTTACTTCGATCTTATGGACATTGACCTCGTGCCTTATGGACAGCCGTTTGATTGCACGATGAACATTCAGGTACTGATTGGTCGATATACACTGAATATGTCTTCATTTTAGGTTTAATTTTTGACATTACTGATTTTATTAATTGTTGTCACAGAATAAATCGCATGAAGATCGCACCATCTGGTGCGTCTTGACGGCTTCGTCATGCTACTATACTGGCGCCATCGCTTCGCGACTGCGAAGGGCTCAAGGAGAGTTCATTGTACGCGCAGGACAGCGTGAAGTACTGAAGTTGCACGTCACACCACAAGAATACATGGACAAGCTAGTGGACCACTCCATGGTGAAGGTGCATGCCATGGCTTACGTTAAGCAAACACGCCAGGCTTGGTCAGATGAGGATGATTTCCCACTACACAAGCCTAGGATGCAAGTGCAGGTGATTATTGCTCTAAAACAGATTATAATATTGAAACTCATTATTGGTTATCTAACATTTCCTAATATTACAACTATTTTATTGGTAGGTGAGGAGCCAGCCATGCATAGGACAAGAATGTGCAGTCACATTCAGCTTCCAGAACCCATTGAACGTTCACCTTACCGACTGCTACTTCACGTTTGAAGGACCTGGTGTGCAGAGGCCAAGACAGGTACATACCTAACAATATTATCCTACTTTCTTATGTAAGTAGTTCTAAGAGGGAAATAAAAAGGGCCATATGAATATGTTTTCTTGCTTTCAGATAAGATTCCGCGACGTGAAGCCGGGCGAGTTCGTGAACTACCAGGACAAGTTTGTGCCACGACGACATGGCGAGCGTCGCATCGTGGTGACGTTCTCGTCGAGGCAGTTGGACGAGATCTTCGGTTGCACCACGGTGAATGTGCGCGGCTAGCTAGCCCCCGGGCCCCGAGCACCCTCGCCGCGCACCTCGCCGGGGCCTGCCTCTCCTCCTGCGCTGCAGATGGACCGATCCTACGTCTCCTACGTAGCACCAGAACAGCATCTGTATGTTCAAGAAGAAGAGGTCGTCATTATAAAGACCACTTCTTAAACGTCCACTCATGGCCATGTGTACTTGGCTTATATTATTCTTATTTATGACAAAACTATTAATTACAAGTTTTTTATTGAATGTACGAATGTTGCATCTAGAGGTAGGATACTTTGTTTATTTACTAACGACAAACGCGATAACGATGACTTGGCGAGTTTTAATGGATTTTAATATTATGTACCTACTGATGTATATCGTTTGTATCACCAGCACATTTCAAATTAAAAATAACAAAAAAAGTAATTTTATAATCATTCACGTTTTTCACTGTGTGATAATAACATTATTTTGTTAATGTATTCTCTAAGTATGAGGAAACCGATGCTTCAAGTGCCATTGTTTTGATATGTATGACTACCCTATGTGAAAGGGTGTAGGATTAAGAAATTTTAAGATCATAAGTTTAATTTTTCATATATTTGCGTATTGCATGTTTTTTTTAAGTTTTATTAATTATTGTAATCATTATATTATTATAACAAAAACTTATTAACACTTAATTACGATAATTTGCACGGTGTTTGTGTGTTTTTGGGATCTCAAAAATAAAGAGCATTCATGCAAAATTATGTGATTTTATTTGAAGAAGTATTCTTATTTCATACCTTGCCTTTGAATAAGTTTAAAATCAGAGTAGGTAGTGGCAGGTACCTATGAATGAGACATAATGGAAAGTTATTACAATAGAGCCTTTTTTTTTTTTTTTAGGGTGGAAAATCATCGAGTGACTGCTCCCGCCTGGGTGAGGCGGGAGGGAGTGTCAGACTCTTACTGACTAAAAACCACCCCGTTCCTTCTCCTGCACGTCGAGTCGGAGCCCCGGTTACCCGTTAGGTTCTCCGCGACATTACAATAGAGCCTAACTGCTATATAACAAACAATAATTATAAATTTGTTTTCATTAATTTACCCACAGGAAAAAAATATAATAATTTATTTAATAGCATAAAATGAGGTTAAAATCAATATCGAATGACGAGAATGCATTATTTGCGGATGATAATGGGGAATTACAGTCTGGTCACTGAACTTTGAGTATATTTTTATAGTGATTTCAATATATTTTTATTATTTATAATTAAATATAAATTACTTCGAACAAATTACCTAGTTATTGCTGACTTGTATGACCACTTTATTATGTCTAAATAAAAACGCGGGTCGGGAAACATTTGTTGGAAATCTTTTGGTTTTTTGGAAAAAGAAGGAATCTACTTAGATGAGACGTGTTGTAAGTTATACCTAAGTCTGCCAGTAGGTACTGTAATCACGACAATTTTAATAGGGATCAATGAAGATAATTTGGAATTTTAGCTACACATTAGTACTACCCTCAAATCAGTGATCTCCAAAAGGCCGGCAATGCATACGCACTTGCAATTCTTCTGGTGTTGCCGGTGTCCATGGTCGGTGCCGATTGTTTATCATCAGAGGGAACAGTCTGAGGTAAAAAAACAGTTTTAAAAACAAACTGTTATTTGTATAGATGCCTTAAAAAGAAAATAATAGATATCTAAACTTTTATACTAAAATTTTTACTGTTAACACAATTTATACCAGGGTTACAGGGTAAGTCGACCTAAATCATTTAAGAGGTGATACTGATTGAGTGCATTATAATAGGTAGGTACATAATTTGCAAAGAGTATGTTATAAATATAGGTACAATCGCAACTCTAAAATAACTCGATCCAGACATGCAAGTCTCAAGAATAACATGTGTTTCGAATCGTTACAAATATGGGAATCATAACGGAAGACAATGAATGAAATTAGAATCAATTGCAAACGTTTTCCGCTAAAAGATGCCACCCTAGAATATGTATAATCTGCACCTGTTTCAGTTGTACCTATCAAGTTTCATTTAACCATATTTGGTGATTGAGGAACGAACATCAAATCAAATATCCTAATAAAATCCACATAGAGTTTCCCTATTACGTAGGTATGTATGACGTATGAACTTGACGTGTTCCATTGTAGGCTGCATCATCGGTTACCACCAGGCGACATGGTGGCCAAAAATCGGCCCATCAAATACATATAACAAAAGAACTTAATTAAATACGAACTTCCCTATAAATTCAGTTTCTTCCATGTCAATATACCTATGGGATTTTAACATTTCAAACCAAAGGATGTACGTCATTTGGGTATTTATTCTTATCAAATTATGAATCATTAACAAATAACATACACATTATACCTAATATTTAACAATATGTCGTCACTGGATAGTAGAACTCCCCGAATACCTATTGTGCAATGTTCTATAGAGGTATAATTGAGAGAACGGTCAAATGGTCACGTCTTTGTTTAAGATGAGTGCATTATCTACGTAAACACCTTTTTACATAGCTTTTATCCTTACATGACGAAATATTATGATGATTACACACATAATTATGATGCATCACAAATTAGAAATTAAGTAACTGGAAACTTCTTGAGATGAAAGTTTATTGAAGGAATTTTAGGCTGACTATATTGACGAGTGATGACTATCTACTTAATGTTGGGGCAGGGTAGTACCTACAATACTTATACCTAGCTACATTGTGAAAGTTTGTGGAGTTATTGGGCAGCTTAACACATGCATATTTGTGCGATAAGTTATCTACCGATATAGTATTGGGTTCGAGGTCTAAAGGATAATTATTTAAAATAAATAAAATAGCCTCCGGAAACGTATCTTTTTTTTTATGGCATAAGCCGGTAAACGAGCAGACGGATCACCTGATGGTAAGCAATCGGCGTCGCCCATGGACACCTGGAACACCAGAGGCGTTCCAAGTGCGTTACCGGCCAATTTAAGATTGTGGAGGATTCAGGGATTGGAGAGAATGGGGAAGGGGAGGGTAATTGGGCCTTCGATATCGTGTTTAGTAAAATTATTAAAATTGTATTTTTGACTTAGGTACCTACTTAGAACTAAATTTAACTAAATTTAATTACCTTAATCATAAACCAGTTGTACAGATATCTGACAATATGCAGGTTCTTAAGAAGATCACTCAACTACAATTATTTCTAAAAGTATCTATTCAACTCAGGAAGTCTGGAGAAAAGAAATCTGTTTTCTGTCTAGATTTTGCCCAGGGTAAATTCGCCTGTTCGCATCCACCCAAAAACCTTCACCTATGCATCTTATAGATCGCCATGAATGTAAGATACTGAAAAGGTATAGAATCAAACAGATGTACCTACATACTAATTCCAACTAAATATGATGGTAGGTTTATATTTATTTTCGGGAATTTTTTATTACCTACTTTTGTTCCATAACCTGGACGCGAACAGGGGAACTTACCCTATATCTTCAAACTCGTGACTGTACGAACGAACATAAAAGAATAATTGGTTTCTCATCCAAAAAAATTCTGGTATTCCTATTTTTTAATTTTGAATGTTTTATGTTTCGTTTACTGTTTGCTGTTCGACTTTGAAGTCAGAACGTGCTTTGGCTAGCACAAGCAGAACTGATTCCTAAAATTGTTGTAATAAACTGAAAACTGTTTTGGATTATGCATTTTCACGGTTAATAACAATGTCGTAAAATATCCGAAAATTTCCACCTAAGGCATAGAATTCTTCATAGAATATTTTTCAATGGAACTACGTTATTATGTAGGTCGTCAAGCCATTACTAATGTATTTCTTAAAAGTATAATTACTTAGTAATCATAGAACTTACTTATTTTTGCGTTCGTAACTATTGAGGTGTAGTACCTAAGGAACTAAAGAAACTTGTCGATTACAAAGTAATAGTTCTGAAGGAGGAAAATGTTGACATGGAGGGAGGAATTAACTTCTTGTCTATAATTGATTAATAATTGTTTAGTATAATTATGTCAAGTCAGGTATCATTACAATCTACGTATCGGTAATAGATACTGGAATCGAATTGATGGCAAACAGCTGTTGTACCTACATGTTTTAAACAGTAAATAGGTAGTTACAGTTGCTACAACACATATTCATACAAGGTCGCCTTATCGGTGAATCATGAATATTTTCGAACAAACTGCCACGATTTATTTCAAAAAGCCCCTGAAATTTTAATTTATGACTTACTTTGGTGATGAAATATTAGTTACATCACGCTTTTAAATCGTCGAAAAGTAGGTAATACCTATATACTTATTAAGTTTTGGCGAAGTAGTAGTCCCATATAATTGAGGGCGAGTCTTATAGTTACCACTAAGATTTTCGGAAATTACCTATAGTGATACTTTGCCCGATAGGTGAATCAAGTCAGTTAAAGCAGGTCAAGGTGAATTCTTTGGTATTATTCAAAAAGTTGAACACAGAATCATCATTAAAATGATGTCAAAGACATGACTTGACCGCAAACTTGACAAGAATTCTTGGTAAATTATTAATACATTGCGCAGTTGCACACTGCATTTGAAGATGCAGTTTTGTATAGATTCATTCACAGTGTAGGCTTTAAGGAAAATAGATGCGTTTATTAGTAGATTGTATCATTGTTAGACATGCAGTTGGCTTCACGGGTTTGCATACATTTTTGACTCCACACCATATCTCCCTCTTTTATTATAGGTACTTCTTTTATTATATCTGTGACATTTACGGTCATTTAAAAGATCGCGCATGCGCTGCTCGGTTGATGACGTCACTCAGGTAGTAAATTAACATAATCGTGTGTAACTTTATTTTGTCAAATGTTTACTATGTGCTATCTGTTATGTTGGTTTAGTAAACAAACAAGAAATCTTGTTTATTACGTATCACTTTATTACATATGGTTGTGTCTACTTGCAAGATCAAGTTCATGATACGTAGATAATGAGATTAAAGTCAAAGTCAAAGTCAAAGTCAAAATCATTTATTTCAATTAGACCAGGATGGCACTTTTGAACGTCAAACAACAAAAATTTATAAGTGAAGCTAGTTGCTCATTCCAAGGCGTAGATTCCTATGGAGAAGAACGAGCAAGAAACTCCATAGGTTACTCTTTTTCAATCAGGACCACACCACCACCACCAGGATTATACCACACATGTGGCCAATAGTATAGTAGTATGTGTAATTATATAGTCTTACTACACATAATATTTACGTATATTCATATATTTATTACTTATTCATTCAGGCAGGGAAACAAATAATATACCTATGTTTGTATAGTATTTATCTATTTTTATTATTTACTTCGATTTCGTATGACTGTAATTCAGTTTTTGAATAATTCGTCTAACTACGAGACCTTAAATGAACAAGGAGAAAAAATTTGCTCATAACTAAGAAATCAAGGAATATTCCCTGATAACTCTACAAAATGGTATCGATAATGGTTCTAAAATCTAAACCGGATACCATATTTCCATTTGCGCAGTATAATCTGTATAATACTTACTTAACCAGTAAAAAATGGTCCCATTTCCGAGGGGAACTTTCAAAAATTGTAGGGGCAAATAGTGCGTCTATTATGTTTTTCAAGTAGGATTTTTAAACACTATAATTTCATAAGGGTCTGGAGTCAACCTGATGATGGAACCGACGGTGAAGTCGAGAGAACTCCTTAACGGTTTATATTAAATACCTTGTGTTTGGCCTTGATTCATTTATATTGATGAGAACTTTACACCATGACTGCCTCGTTGGCCGAGTAGTCGCAAGTGCGACTGCCGGGCAAGGGGTGTCGGGTTCGATTCCCGGGTCGGGCAAAGTATTACTGGGTTTTTTAAAATTCTCAGTAGTAGCACGGAGTCTGGAAATGTGCCCGGTATATGGCAATAGGCTCACACCCTATTACATGGGACACATAACAACTAGTGAAAAGTGGGTGTTACATTGTACTGTGGTAGAATGTGCACCTCTGCCTACCCCTTCGGGGATAAAAGGCGTGATGTTATGGATGGAACTTTACACCTTAATCGAGTGGGACTGTCATTAAGGGTCTGATGATGAAGAAGTGGAATTGTTAAGGGAACTCTTCAACGGTTTATAGTAACTACCTTGTGTTTGGGCTTATATAATTTGTATTGAATAGAACTTTGCACCTATGTAGATTATAAGTGACAAAATAAATCTATGTAGCTTTGCACTGAAAATGATAAAATGATATAAAAATTAAAATTAAAAAACCGACTTAAAAATCCAAAAACTAATAACAAACAAAAAGTCTAAACTAGAAAAGTCAGTGCCATAAGCTCATATCATAATGATATAACTTAATGGCCACAAAATGGTAAATTAGGTATCTATTAAGGTTTTAATTTTAATGAATAATTTTGTATAGAACTTATGGAACCGACTTCTTACCTATCAGTGGGTGGGTAGCCTATCAGTACAAATAATAGTTATTTTTTGCTTTTTAGTTTTGACTTTTTGATTGTTATTATTCTATAATAATAAATATGGGAATTACAACAGGATAATTATATTACGTATGTACATTAATTATAATGAGGTATTAAATGACTGTAGGAAAGTATTGATTTAATTTTGTTTTTTTCCTGAACCTATGATATATAAACTTTTGTGCGTCGAAAGTGGATGCAGTGTAATTGTATATTACCGTATATTCATGCGTAATTTTTGAACCTTACAAGCGACTATTGTTTTTAAATTAATTTATAACCCAGTGCTTCGCCATGATTCCTCCAGCTGCAGGTATGTATTACAATACATAATAAGCATTTTTTCAAATTTTAATTTAAATGTAACGTTAGGAGACATAAAATATGTTTTTATTTAGTTTTTACTTTAACTTTACCGACGTTCTTAACTATTTTCTGGACACATTCTAAAAGAAATATTCATATATTAATGTAGCAAAATCAGTGAAGTCAATAATGAACAAATAAAAAAAAATGAAGTCGGTAATAATAAATACTAAAATGACTCCTAAACTATAAATCTGTCGTTTCTACTCCAAAATATCTAGGTACATAAGGACAGTTAAGTACGGCACGGTGCGTACCTACTTAATATACCTCTAGATAGTTCAGTTTTAACATAACGATATAATTGGGTATTTGCCTCAATCAAAAATTAATTATTTTTACTGTTCAATACAATAAAATATTAAAAAATATCACATTTTCATTAATGGGTTTTATGACATCGTTTCGTGACGTCACAATACACTATCTCGTACAAAATTCATAGAAAAGGGTTGTTTTTCACAGTTAAATTCAATACAAAAGTATTGATATTGAATTTAACCAGTTGGCAAGTGCCCAATTGTTAACAATCAGTTCAGCGACAGTTTGGGAAATAGTATAAATTATAAATTCATAACAAAATGTACAAGGAAATGTTCTTTTACTTTTTCTTACTCTGTTACGTTATTAACTACCACATACACACTAACATATATCAAATATTAATTACTTTGGGTGTGATGAAACCTTGATGTTTCTCTTGAAAACTTCTTTAACGGGGTATGTAATAACAAAATAGTTCAGGCATAACGTATTACTATAAGGCTGTTGTACGAATGTATCTGTCTAAATTCTGTACAGAATATCATACGTCATAATATTATACTGCTTTTAGAGACGGTTAGAAATGGAGGTTGCAACTTAGGAAATCTAATAACCCAACAATACTTTATCGGACTATGAATTGTGGAAATTACGGTCAAGGGCCATAGAAGAGGCCTATTAATATTACCTACTCGTGACAGATCTCTTATTTATCAATAGACTATTTTTTTCTTTTTTAAGGGGGGGGAAATCATCGAATGACTGCTCCCGCCTGGGTGAGGCGGGAGGGAGTGTCAGACTCTTACTGACTAAAAACCACCCCGTTCCTTCTCCTGCACGTCGAGCCGGAGCCCCGGTTACCCGTTAGGTTCTCCGCGACTTATCAATAGACTAGCTACTCCATAGCTACTCGGCTCCTATTGGTCATAGCGTGATGTTTTAGCTTATAGCTGTCTTCGATAAATGCAACACGAAAAGAAAACCAAATTTTCAGCTTTAGGAAGTATATATATAGAAATATAGATATAAATAGTACTTAATACAGATTTTATAAATATAGTAAATAAATAAATTGACGTTTGACAAGAGAAAATGAGAAAAGAAATTCTTTTCATTTTCTCCATCGCTAAGTACCTACTGCACAGAACCTAAGTATCTTGGGTTCATAGCAGAATAGTAAAACATGATGAATCAGATGGTTTCATTTGAAATAAATCCGTCGAAATGGACTACGTGATTATTAGGGTCAAAACAAACGGTACTTACCATTTTTGGTGTTATGGGGACTTTTTATTGTACTCTTACGTACACGGTATGATTAAGGGTTAGTGTAATAGTGAATCAATTCCCGTGAATGGATGACGTTTATGGGAGGACCCCGGCATGCTTCTGATAAGAGGTCACGCGAGCGAAGGTAGCATAATGATGAGACTGTAGACTTAAACCAGACGCACAGATCTCGCGTTGAGAAGCGCACGCGCTTACGTCTACGAAGCTTTTAATATTACGCCGGAAGATCGATATAAAATTAATATAAACAGTAGCTGACATTGTTTACACTGCGGACTAGTACAAGAAAGTGATCTAATTGCGGTTTCATTGTGTTAATTGGTATTAGAGTGGTATAAAACGAGTTGAAAGCGATTATAGTTCATAGTTTCATGTGGTTGTTTGTTAGTGTTTGGTGACTGTGAAATGGGTACTGTGAGGAGTAAGTTGGCTGATTGTTCCCATCAATGTAGTTCATGTTGTGGGCTCCGTAAGTCGGACGCGTATGAAGTTAATAAGGAATTGCCGCGACCGCCTCGACTGGATACCCCTAACAGAGAAGGTAAACATTCCCTTAAAGATAACTATACAAAGAACAAACATACGTGCTGTATTATTATATTAGATTTATTATACTACAATATATTCGAAGTAAAAAGTGAATATTTCTATTTACCATTTTACACTTATTGAAAACACATTTTAGTCAACTTGTTATCGAATTTCTGAAGATATTAAACCGCATGTGACCTGAGTTTGCGACTGTTCGACGTTTCACTTCGGTAGGTCAAGGTCACCTTTATTTTTCATATTTTTGATGATGTAAAGTCTAAATATAAAATCGATAAATTGAGATGATGATAAAAATTCTTCCATGTTTACATGCAAGATAATGAGTTTACCTATGTATGTTTATTAGCTAAGTGTTTCCTTATATTTTACAATAGATAACACGTGTTGATAATTAACATAAGTTGAATAAAATGTTAGAACACACTGACATTGATTGTACAGGTGTTGTAGCACATGGCATGGCACCTACTTAATTTAGTTTCACGATAACTTGTACTATAGGCATTAGGCATATGACAAAAGGATTATAGCATGCACAAGAAAAGAAGAAAAAACACTTTAAATACATCTGTCATTAAGTGGAATATACATTGCACGAGAACAATGCAAATAGATTACTTAGCATTTATTTTATATTAACTGATTATTTTTTGCATTACCTACTGATGAACGTGTGGTTTCGCTGACTTGTTAAAGGACACATTCATAGTTTGTACATGTTACGTAGGTGTTAAGATATATTAACTTGTCAACATTTTTAGGTTTATATTCAGCCTCTTTTTGCGGTACCATCCTAATGAATCACCACTTAGGTGAATAGAGTTGTTTAAACAGCTGTTTATGACGATGTTAACATAAATGTTGAGCAAAAGGTAACCTTCCATAATATATAATAGAAAATGTTTTTGGAGATTTTGTCATTTTGTGTAGTTCTGAAAATTTATCTATTGACTTTTGACTGACTTAAAATTACACTAAAATAGTAATAGATAAATAAACAAACGTTTCAAATTGCCTCGAATCTCTATTACCTAGCAAAAGCTATAAAAACATGAATGGAAATGACAAGAAAAAAAAATTGATCATCGTCCAATTTTCGTGATCTGTCCTACATTTCTCTGTCAGTCAGATTGGATTCTGAATTTAAATTTGACAGAAATAAACAAGGCTGACTTTATACAGCGTTTAATTTATGGGTTGCCATCGTTTTGAAGTGGGTTAAAAATAAATATTCATGGTTTTTAGCGCAGCTGGTCTCGTGGGGAACTTAACCAATATTTTTATTGTTATATATATATATATATATATATATATATATATAAACTGAGAAGTTTTGGTATTTTGGAGACGAATGTTCCATTATTGCTTTTCTCTTTAAAAAAAATAACATTTTCAATTTATTAGTCTCTAAACTATTTCCAATTTCCTTAAAAATTCCCTTCCTTCGTCCCTTTTCATTATTAGAATCAATGTATACTATAAACTATATTAAAAACAGCCAATTTCATAAAAGACCCACATTTGGAACATGTCCCTGTACTTACGATATCACTACTATTTGTACTTCCATTTATCACTTGCCAGGCAAACCTGTTTTGTCCTAAGAAGCCTCGAACCTCGAACGCTACTGTTTGTAAACTGGTTTACATCTCAAGTACTTATTGGTACACATCAAGCTACGAAGCTAGTATAAACTGACCGATGATTGTGCGGAGAGAAAATACAAAGCGAGGTCATGTTAAATTGGTATTGTATGGTTTGATACGTAATGTGTAGGTACATACTGATTTCAATGTGTATTACTCTTTACTTAAGACCAATAAGGTTAGTCAATTTAAAAAGATAAAGAATTATAACAATTTCTTTTTATCAGTTAGCAACACAATTTGTTTGAACGCAATGGTAAGAATAGGGTGTTAATTATTTCTTGGATTAGTAATTTATTTCGTTATTTCATGACGGTATGACGTTATCGAGATTGTATTATGATGGATTGCATTTTTATAACGATTGTATCAAAAAATGCTTTCGTACTTTTTTCTATTTGAACGTATTCAAATTAATTCTATTGTTGTACCTACTTACTTAGGGCCGATTTTTCCAATACCAGTTAAATTTTGACTGAGGAATAACTTTAAATGCTTGACAATACTTCCATAATGAAAACTGTAAAATTTTAATTTTATTCTATAGTTAAGAATTAACTGATGATTGAAACATCGGCCCTTATACCTTGTTCGCACTATGCTAGTATTTTAGTCAAGCAGTGAGTGATTAGTATATATAGTGAAACCTGGTTAAGTGAGACATCAAGGGACCTGCAATATCGTTTCTCTTATAGAGGTATTCCACTTACCCAGTGTCTCAGATACACAGGTATAAATAAATATCTGTCTCATTTACAGAGGGTTCCATTAATTGAGGTGGACTTGGAATTACGTGTGGAATTTGTGGGTAGAATAAGAATGAGTAAACAAATCGCTGTCTCGGTTATAGAGGTAACTATGATGATAAATCGAAAGAACAAATCCCAGATATAGAGGTTTACCTCGTCCCACTAAAAGAGGTAATTCAGTGCCAAAGTGTTGGGACCTCAGCATGAGTTCCAGTTATGGAGGTTTCTCACTTATCCAGGTCCCACTTAACCAAGTTTCACTGTATATCTCTCTCACTTCTGTGCCAAAATCGAAGTGATAGAAAGAAAGAGTTACTAAATACTCGCTACGTAACTAATATACTAGGATAGTGCGAATAAGGTATTTGTTATAATAAATATCATTGGCTAGTCAGTTGGTACCCCAAGTAGGTCTAATGATTAATTCTTTATTACTCATAAAGAGTTCAAGGTAGGTATTTACAAGAAGTCCTTAAGTAAAGTCCCCTTATTCATGTTAAAATGTTGTTAACGTTCATAATTGTCACAATGTTACAATCCATAATTCATTAAATGTACTAATAAACAGAAAACGTAACTGCCAACAATTAAAAACGCATATTTAGCAATATTTGTAAATAAATAAGTAAGAATGACGTATACGTCATTGTATAGGCGCCTACGCATACATAGGTAGCTCCACTTAACTGTAGGATACGATTCCATTACATATTTCTACGGTGACATTACATTTTTTAAGATATTGGCTGTTCTAGGCGTTATCTATCAGTTACGTTAGTTGCATGTTTCTGTTCAGAAAAACTAATTAATATGTCAGAGATTAGGCACTCAGGATGTGCAGACAAAACAAAGAAATAATTAGGTGGATACCTGACTAATAAGAAACATTTGAGGAAAATCTCGAGGGAAATACCAATAGTAGGAAGATATGGACAGATGACCTAATAACCGAGACGCTGGTTCAGGTTCAGGTCACTTCCAACTGATTCATTTGGAAGTCATTGGAGGAAGCTTATACCTATTCAGCATTGGACGTCTTGTATGTGATGATGATGACCCTTAGTAGGTTATTTAGGTTTAGGTTTAAGAACCTACATAATATATTATTATATATGTCGAAATACTAAAACGTTGCGTCACCACAAATCTTTTGTAAAATGAAAATCTTTTGTAAAATGACAGAGAAGGTACGATATTTAAGCAAACTTATAGAGTAGATGCCTAATTTTTATTTTAATGTCCGTCTGGTAGATTATTTTAAATCATTAAACACGTATTTTTTATTTTCTTACAGAAACAAATATTGTCGACGATATATTGATTTGAAATGTAGCGTGACGTCACTTCTATGTACATTTTATACGTAGAAATGACGTTTTAGCCCCCACTCCTAAACTTCGATTCGTTTTATCTAAGTATTGTTTTATTATACGACAAAATAAAAAAATACGTGTCTAAAATTTTTTATTATATAACTTACGAGTCCGTAAGTTAATTAGTCAATTAGATTTTTAATTTTCATACCCTGACATCATCCCAATTGAGTAATCTTTCAGTATTTGGGCGACAGACTCACTGTAATGTAATGTAAGGTAATGCGATTAATTTGCGACCATTTACCTGTTAATATTCTCATTAATTTTCTTATATCAGAAGTTTACAATGACGTTCAGGAAATATTTAATGTAGACGTCATATTTACTCAGGATAATTAGTCAGTAAATAGTAATTCAATAGAATGTGGTAAACCGACCATTGTTTCAGTAGGTACGTACATAATGTATTAATTACGTACTTGTTTACATTGGTATTCGTATATCGTGATTGATACTTTAAACTCAATCCATAGAGTTAAAAGTCTTTTAAAGAGACGGACTGGATTAAGCTACCTACAGCACTGTCTCTTTGGTATATTTTACTAAGGGCTACTGCCACGATAGGCGGATTTAACTTTGTCGCTTTGTGGACTGTTTTTATTGTCTCTAAGCGCAAGATGCAAGGCAAGCATTTGTCATTCAGCTGGGCCGCCTACTGTTTGTGAAGGATGGACGCATTCGTCACTCTCTTTATATCTCTTTACGACTGATGTCTTATTAGTGCGAAATCGTAGTTCAAAAAACGCGAATATGTAAGAAAAAGGTCACATCTTATATGAGATATTTCCCTTAGGAAAAGAACTACAAAATGAATTTACCATCACGTTCATTTTATTAGAAGATCGCGAGTGCATATTGCGCATACGAAGTAACAGTCTACGTTAGCTATAGACGTATGATTAGTCGCCTACAATCTAGGACAAAGAATACAGTTTTCCTTATAGAAAAATAATGCAAGATATAGGTGGTCATTTATTTTCTTCCATCCAACATGAGTATTGCGTAGTGTGTCTACACTACTTATCTCTACGTAAGATCTTATTACAACAGTTATAAGGATAATAATATAAATACTTACTTTAGAATATTAATTTATATGTCGTCACTCCTGTTTAAATTAGTGGAATGCATATGAGTAATAAATAGTAAAAATTATTGTTCATACTATAATATTTTAAATGTGAATGTGACATTGTATTATTTTCTCTTTCATCAATTTATTAGTTTATTAATTTTTTAAGTACCGGTCTCGGCCTAAAATAAAGATTAAGAAGATAATTATAAGTCAATTAAATTCCATCCTCAGCTAAAATACGGTACTATAAAGTATGTATTTTGTTGACCCTGGTCACTTATCTTCGGTGTCGATTGTACATACAAATTAGTTAACAAGGAATGTCTCTCAAACTAGTTGGCAATAAGACATAGAGGCTGGTTACGGACGCTTATGTCATGTCATGTAATTCCAAGGTAAACGACTGGGTTCAACTCCGTCCTACTGTTTCGCTACGTCCATAAACTTTGAAGGTTCGATCTTGACTGACAGTTGTAAACATAAACGTATATAGTAGGCAGAATACACTTGATGGATGATACAAATGCATTGTGTGTTAGTAGGTAGATGTCTAGGCTATAGTTGTCAGTTATGATAGGGCTGCTTCTTTGATCGAGAGAGACCACTGAGTATGATATGTCGAGGCCGATTTCAGAAACAAGGCTTGGATATACGTGACTACTACTATCATTAATGGGTCTTCTATTTGTGCCGGACAGCTATTACAGTTTATTTCTCCTAAAACCATCCAATAACACTTGTGCTCCCTCACAGGGAGCGTGTAATGTAACATGTTGATTCGACTTAGAGCATTTTCATAGCAAGATGTCAGACGAAGCGGGCGAGCGGAGGGCTGGGGGAAGTGGAGCGCATTGATGTTACAAGTTGTAGCAAGATATTACACATTGTATCATTACAAGGTGCGCATTGTAATGCTCGGTTCTCCTCCTTCACTGATGTAATGCTCAGATCTGTAACGTTGCATTACAAGCGAATGCTCGCGGCGAGGGAGCACCTTTTTTAACTAATGAGTGGAATTTGAAATCCCATACTCGACCAATCAATTGTCCCTAGTGATATTAAGAGTCTAGTAGTAGGTAATGATAAATTATTTTTCTTGATAGCTAATTAACAAAGGCAATGCAATTACAGATGTACGCATCTGTTCTTGGCACGTACGGACCAAATATGTGTTGCGATTGTCAAGTCAAACCTACATGCACGTGGCATAAAACTACACGATCGACAAACACATTTATAACAATGTATTAAGGATCATTTTTCACATGCATTTGAAAGAACGAGGAAGAAGTGATAAAATACTAGATTCTAGTGTTTTTGTGTGACTGCATCACGTTTTTTGCTATTTAGTTTGAGGTTAAACGAGGAATGTTATCAAGTTAACGATAGTACTAAGCTAAGTAACTAATAAAACATTCATTAAATAAATAAGTAGAGAATATGACTAGTATGAATATAATACAAATAATGAAACGAAGTTTATTTGGAAGAAAATCGAATACTGAACCTGCGTTTTCTTTCACAATGCTTTAGTCTAGATATCCTAACATCCTGTTCAACTAGTACTTAAGTATTTGTCTTCAATTACTAAATCTTTGTCATCCTCTTACGTTACCTAGCTATTTGTCAAGACCTTCAAAATATCAGAAAAGGTTGAAGATGTGCTCATATTCCTCACATTAGTCATAGTCAATACTGTTACAAAATTAACCGGACTTCGCGGACTTTTCTTAACTGGGTAACCAAACAAAAATATACTCAAAGGTACTATAGGGTAAATAAAAATACCCATGATACGTGGTGCGTGTAGGACTGTCCGTCATCTTCCGTTCTTTCGTAACCTTTGAATGATTCATTGTAACTGAGAATCACTCTTGAAATAGAGCGAAATAATTAAAAAGTTCACGTTTCGGGAGCGCGGTCATAACTCATCTGTCTGTTGATGAAACAGTCAAATAAATGTAGAACAATACGGGATTCATGTTAAGAAATTCTTTTAGTCGTCATAAAATTAGGAATGTGAACAATAATTCCTGTATATCATGTGATTGAAAAAAAAATATGACAATAAAATATCCAGTTTTCATGAAATTGTAATAAAATTGTGCACCTATGTTACTGCTCTTCAAGAATGAACTGATGTTACCCGTGCATAGGATGTCTTTTATGATCATAATTCCGAAGTAAATAGAACATCATTTGGCTAACGAACATGACTACATTGACACATATTTGCATAAAATGCATCGTCTTGTAAGTCATTGAAATTAAGTGTTACTTTAACCTGTAGCATTAGTTTAACTGTAAAGAAATGTACCCACATTTTCAATATCATTGCGTAATATAGGTACATACATCCATTAAATATAGGCACAGTTTAGTCCAGTAATAAAAGTGGGGTGTATTCTTAAAAATTTTGAAATGTTTTAACATTTTATTTAAGGCTTTGACTGCCGACAGAAAACTGTTGAGGGTAAATCCTCCGCTAGCGTGGCCCATACCTCGTCCCCATGGCGTTCAAGATGTTAACAAATCATTTCCCGATCGTTAGAAGATTCAGAAATTGTAAAGCATTTCAATCATTTTTAATCATCAATATTCTTTCCCGGTTTAAAATCTAAACGTAGGATTTATTTTTTGTTAAAATTGTTTGTCAGACGTTTTAATTCACCGGCGCCGACGCCTCGTAGCAACAAATATTAATGAAAGAATCGATCTTAAACTTACGAACGGAAAGTATGTAAATTCTGAAAAGCAAAACTAAAATATCCAGCCTTGCAGCCTTGATTTCGACTTCTAAAATGTGCTAATTTCGTCTGTGTGTTTAACTCTGCGAATATGTAGGTACTGCTTAAAAATGAATAGTTTGGTACATGTTTTGTGTTTCACGCAAACACATCGTTTTCTATTCGGAGCGAAAAAAACCGTTAGTAGGTGTTTTGCATATAAATAACAATTTGTTCAGGTTATGATGTATTCTAACATAAGAGATCTAAAAAATGTAGGTATCTTGCAGAAATGATATCGTGTGAGATACACGATTAAATATAGCTGTTGTCACTCATTATCATCATCAAGCTATCTCTTTATCGTAAAATTCCGACCTGAAAAAGAACAAACAAACTTTTATACTCATACTTATTACTTTAGTTTGGGTTACATAAACGTTATCCGAATAAAAAGTATCTACCTACCTAATACGTTCATCTAGGTCATGGTTTATCTTCGTACTGAATAATAATCTCCGAAAATTCACTCTCACAAACGTACGTATAGGTAGGTACATGATATTACGTAACAATACTCGACAGTTGGGATGATGACAGGGTATGAAAATTAAAAATCTAATTAGTCCGTAAGTTAGGTAATGAAAAAATATTAGACACGTATTTTTTATTTTGTCGTATAATAAAACAATACTTAGATAAAGCGAATCAAAATTTAGGACTATTACTAATTTTAATTAGTTACTAAAGTTTACTTTGATTCGTTTTATACGTAGAAATTATATTTTTCCTATGTACCTACTGTATGTCATGCGACATTTCAAATCAATATATCGTCAAAAGTATTCGTTTATGTAATAAAATAAAAAATACGTGTCTAATGATTTAAAAAAATCTACCAGACGTACATTAAAATGAAAATTAGGCATCTACCCTATTATGTCACAAGACGTAGTTAAGATAAAATTTACACTCAACATTTGTCCAGTTTTATTAGACGAATCTGTTCGCTTTTGATGCGCACACTAATTTATGAAAATAATAAAATACCTAAGTAACGATACGATTTAAAAATACAAATTCCTCAGTTAAATCTATTGTCTACGATTTCTACGTAACCGGTGTAGTAACACCAAGCATGTATCGCTGAAACAAAGTCGATAAGTAATAAAAAGATCTTTGTAAATTAATACTTTATAGGGGTTTAAAAACTTCTGAGAAAAATATTCAATTGATTTTGCAACGGCTTTTCGTCATCGTAAAATATAATAAAGTTACCAATGAAATGCATAGGATGCACGTGTGCACATGATATTCAATTACTCGCTAGATTAAGATCTTGCTCATAGATTAAAATCAAGTGCTCATTTAGATATGGTCATAATTAATAGCTATCTAAGCGCATCTTACTTTGCCTCCTAATAGTTAACCTACGCAGTCTCCATCACCGGTGTGTGTGGGACATCTATTATGCGCTGATTATTCCGAAGGTCGATCCTATCCCGGTATAGCAGGCATCCCACGTGGCAATAATACCAAATAAGTAATTTATCAAATCGACGATGAAAGGAGACCGGCCTTGTGGAGTTTGTAATTATTATGCGAAAATTGTCTTTAAAGAGTGTGGAGTGAGGTTGATATTAGTCGAATTGAGTAACTTAGATAAATATTTGTGTACTATTAATACCTCAGCTCTTTTTAGTTAAAAGCTGTTAGTTTCAAATCTTGTCCATTCCTCTTCATGATACGAGTGCAAAGATTTTTTACCAAATTGGGTATTGGTCAACGGAATTTGACGAAATTCTGTGGTAGTCTAAAATTGAACTGAGCACTTTACGTGCTTGTTCACCCACTCAACTATTAGATAGACTCAGACATTTTTTCCAAATCAATAAAACAGTTTACAGTCGATATGAATGTGATAATGAATGAATATCATCAATTGATCCCAATTAAAAGGTCAAGTGTTAGTGTTAATTAGAGATAACTCCCGTTTGCATCGATAGGTGTTTATATGAATAGGTATGGGTAGACATGTTAATATTATAGTACTTAGTAGAAGTAGGAAGGTAATACAAGCACTGTAATAATATTATTTTACATCAGCCTTGAATTTTCAACAACTAACTGTACCTAATATCGAAATATCTGGTGACTTCATACTAGATTGTAGCGTAACAAATGGATATTAAAATATAATTTTATGGAAATTATCTCTCTGACTTGATTATTGATTAATAATACCCATGTTACTTGATCGAAAATTGTTTAGCAATGAATTCATAGCTTGGCACAGTTGACAATGATATCACCTATCTAGCCGCGGCCGTGGTAAGATACTAATGATATGAGTAAGACTAGAGTGATCTTGTCAATGAACAGATTCGATTTCTAAGTAACTGGATGAAGCTTTTCATTCCTTATTGACTATGACATCACCGGTCGTCTTGGATGTAGGAGTTGTGGAGTCAGACGCTGCAGTCAGTCCATGACGGTACTTTAGAACAACTAGACGTTTGTTCAAATAATTAGCAACTCTCGATCTCGAACGAACTCGCGTTTGTCTTATCTCGAACGAAACTTGTGTTCGCTAACTCATGTAGTGCTTAGTGCTATTGTAATGTTTTACGTTTATGTGATCGCAAAATAATGGATTTCTTTAGAAATTTGTGGCGGAGATATTTTCAGCGGACGGAAAGACATATTATTGTTCATGTCCCTTTCCAACCAGGTATTTATTTTATTTGGTAGTTTTAGATGAAAGAGCTAATTATTTCGTTTAATGTTTTGTAAATTATTTAAGTAACCACAATGAAAAACATTTAAATATTCGTTGCCAGGTAATATTTACTTATCTGCATAAAGTTAATTTTTATGCACGATCATATAAAAAATATAAACATTTATAAATAAGGCATTATTTACAAAACTACGTTACGTGTATAATATGTAATCTTAAGATTGACATCCTGGCCGGTAGCCAATAGTGAGGCGCGAAAATTTTTGACCATGACGAATAATGGCTCGTAATATTTTCATTCATTAATCGTTTATGTTTACTGTTCGAGTATTTATGACATAATAAACTATCTACTACTTGGTGGCATATGGGTGGGATAGACTGCTGTCTAGAAGTAACTGAAAAAAATCTAGGAGCTCATTGATCGCATTCGGTAAAGGCTAATGCAAACAATTCCTTGAGATTTGAATTTATTTAATTATAGCTTTGATATATTTCATAGAGATGACATCAGAATCTTGACTTGTGAACTTAAGATTTCTTAATTATTAACTTGATTGACCAAGAACACCAACGTAGGTATATACCTCTATATATATGGTAGAGCAGAGAAGCAATATTGTGTTTACAAGTAGGGAGCCCGATCAGGCAGTTAACGTGAAAAGTAAACTTTCCAATGATGAAATATTTTTTCTGAGCTAAAGCTTTGTGTTCTAAGTATTCGATGCAAACAAACAATCAAATAGTTTGCTATTTACAATATTAAACTACTTAGTACAGTACAGTACTTTATAATATTAAAATACTTAGTACAGTAGATGTATCTGTCTACATAATAATTTACTCATCTGTTTATTTATTCAGATGTCGCCGACGCAACGCGGCAGGGCGTGCTTGCGGTGCAGGGAATTGATTTCTGCATCGACACAAATGGAGAGAACCACCATACGAACAAGTTTAACCTGATGACAAGGAGCGTCGACAGGTGCCTGGTGGTGCGACGCGGACAGGCCTTCAAACTGGATATATTACTGAGCAGGCCATACGATGCCAGTAAAGACGCTGTCTCCTTTATTTTTTACGTTGCAGGTATGTGTTGCGATAAATCCTATGGTACTTTAACGGTGTCTTTATAATCATCGTGCTTTGTTGTTACATAAGAGTCGTATTTTGCAGTCCGAATATGTGAAAATCAACAAAGGGACAACATTTTATAGGTTTTGTACAAAATATTTGTTTCGGATAGGAACCGAGTCTGTGAAAACTAAAGAACAATACAAAAACTTATTTCGATTAACTCAAGCTTAGCATAAATCTTCAAGTCTCGCGTACCAAGCCAAGCCAGAAGTTTCCCACATTTTTTACGAGCCCAACAAATCTGTTTAAGTAGATAAGCTGTCTTTTTCTGTTCATGACCCTGACAAAGCAAGAAAGGATTTGTTAGTTAGCTTAGTTCTGTACTTTGTTAGTATATATACATAGATACTGCAAGTAATACGCCACGTTCAAGGTTGCGTTTTAAATTGTTATGGAGGCTATAAATCTTGTGAATTACACATGACATTACGTAAACTTACTCCATCCTAGTCCCAGTGGACGACGTATCTCACAAAATGAGGTCATCACGCCAAGACTCAATTTACATTTTTTATTTCAGACGTAGAATCACGAGGACCGTCAGATGAGACTTCTGCTGCTGTACCATTATTGGAGAAAGGTTCGGAGACCTTCGGAGCATGGACTGCGACTTATGAGGGACAGATTGACTCTCATCTCATGGTAGCTGTGACTCCTGCAGCTGACTGCATTGTCGCCTCCTGGAGGCTCGACGTAGATACGAGACTCAGTGAAGGCAGTTCTCTCAGTTACAGACATCCATTACCAATCTACGTCCTCTTCAATCCTTGGTGCTTAACCGACAGTGTCTATATGCCAGGTCAGTGATCAACTAAAATAACTCATAAATATTAATGGCCTCCGACTTTATTCGTCGGATACTTTGATTGAACTGTTTCTTTATTTCTGATGTTATCTTTATTTCTTTGTTTCTGATGGTTTGTCTTTTTCTGAAATGTATTGCGAGTGTGATGCAAATAAGGCATATAATTGCTTTGTAGATAGCTTTAAGTTATATTATGACCTCTGTTTTCCTTATAAAACTATTGTTATACGTGTTAATGGGAAACCAAAATGGATATCTCGTGGGTTAAAGAAATGTAGTGCAAAGAAAAAACATTTACTTTGGAAGTTTAGATTTAAACCTACCGTCAGCAATAAAACCATATACATGACTTACTCAAAATTGTTTAAAAAGATTATTAAATTAACACAACTTGCTCAAAATAATTATAAAATTAAAACCTCATTCAACAAACCCAAAACTATGTGGAACTTCATAAACAGGTCAAAGACTAATATTCCTCGCGACTCAATTAATAGAATTAAGGTAAATGACAATATTGTTACCGATCCTGGTGCAATAGCTAATGCTTTCAATAACTTTTTTATTGACAAAATAAAGCCAATATCAAACTGCGGCAAAAATGTGACATCAAAAATTGTAAGTACTAGTAATTCTATTTTTATACCTCCTAGCATACCAAATGACATTCAACAAATTATTAATGGACTAAAAAACACAAATAGTGTAGGAATTGATGACATTTGTACTAAAATAATAAAATTAGTTAACATAAGTATTTCTGGACATTTGAGTTATATATTAAATTTGTGTATTTGCAATGGTATTTTTCCGCATAGATTGAAAACCACAATAATAAAACCTATATTTAAAAAAGCTGACAAAGAGTCAATGGAATTTTACAGACCCATTGCATTAGTTCCTATCATATCAAAAATCTTCGAAAAGTACATTCATAATAAAATGTATACATATTTAGAAAAAAATAATTTACTGTGTCAAGAACAGAAGGGATTTAGAAAAAGTAAAAGCATTAATTTGGCTATTTATGATTTCTATAAGACAATAATAGGTAACGTCGATAAGAGGACCCCAGTATGCGCTATTTACTGCGATATGACACAAGCATTCGATTATGTGGATCATCGCATACTTTTAAATAAATTACAAGCATATGGAATCAGGGGAACAATTTTAAAATTGATTGAATCGTATATTTCTAATAGATCTCAATTGACCGCAATAAATAGATTGAACTTAAAAACCAGGTTCGAGGTTGAATATAGGTCAGAACCGCGAGGTAGCAGCTATGGTGTTCCGCAGGGAAGTGTATTAGGCCCCCTTTTATTCATAATATATATTAACGATCTACCTAAATTTACACACCATCCAATGTCATTGTTTGCTGACGATAGTACAGTTTCCATCCAATGTAGAGCAAGTGAAATGTACCAAAATGACATAAATAAGTGTCTATCCGCAATAATCCACTGGTTGGACAATAACAATTTAAAAATCAATTTGGAAAAAACCCAGGTTATGCACTTCAGTCAAAGACCCCAATACCAAAACATAGTTGTTAGTTACGATGGTCAGCCCTTACAGGAAGCAGATTCAGCCAAATTTCTGGGCTTAATTATTGACAAAAAACTAAACTGGAAAAACCATGTAGCTGACCTCTCCAAAAAACTAAGTAGCACTGCTTACGGTCTCTACAAAATAGCCTCGATAGTTAATACTGACGCTGTGCTTACCGCCTATCATGGACTTGCAGCGTCTAGATTGCGATATGGAATAGTTTTTTGGGGAAACTCTACAGATAATGATATTGCTTTTAAGGCACAAAAACGATGCGTACGAGCTATGTTTGGTCTTCAACCAACAGACAGCTGTAAACCGCACTTTATCAGGCATGGCATCCTTACACTTCCGTCTCTGTATATACTTGAGGTAGCAATGTTTGTGCATAGAAATCCTCACCTTTTCGAACGGCTGCGTGATATTGTGCCGCGAAATCGGCGGAACAATAATAAGCTGTGTCTTCACACAGCAGTAACGAGTCTTATGGGAAAGAGTCTTTTATGTATGGCGCCAAAAATATACAATAAAATCCCAAACGACATAAAACAATTCAATATTAGTATATTCAAAAATAAATTAAAATCCGTATTATCCAAGAAATGTTATTATAATGTAAATGACTTCTTTAATGACGGTAATTTGTAGGACATTTATAGGTTTAACTTTTGTTTATTTAGGCACTGACATTTTAATGTATTATACTATGACATTTTGATTTTATTTTTTTGTAATAATAACTTTATTGACTTAAGCTAACAATATTTCATACGCCTGTGAGGGCAGATTTTGGTGGTACTAACTTAATACTGTGATCATAATTATTTACCCAAAATGTAATGAATAAATGATTTTTGATTTTGATTTTGATTTAGTCAGTTAAAATGCCTAGTGTTCAATTAATGAATATTGAACAAAAATAAAACGGGATCTTTGCGAAATTTTCTAGGTCACAGCCATCGTGATGAATTCGTATTAGAAGATGGAGGATTGATGTTTAGGGGAGTCTACAACCGTATCAAACCCTCACCCTGGAACTATGCTCAGTACGAGAAAGACATATTAGACTGTGCGCTTTATCTAGTCAGAGAAATTGGAAAGGTAATGAATTGTATTTATATTTTTACTTATTTATATACTTAGGAACTAGGATTAGCCTTTGGGTTTCTATGTGAGTGAAACGGATTAAGTCATATATAAAATAGAAAATGTACTTATGAAATTAAACAACCTACTATTGAATTGTTTATTTCAGGTCAAAGGTCGTGCAAGAAGTGACCCGATTAGGACATGTAGAGCACTATCAGCTGCCATTAACGCCCAAGATGACAACGGTGTTATTATTGGCAACTGGGCGGCAGACCTGGCAGACTACAGTGGTGGCACTCATCCTTTGAAGTGGCTCGGCTCATTAAACATTCTACAAAGCTATTACGAAAAGAAAAAGCCTGTCAAATATGGACAGTGTTGGGTGTACGCTGGTGTACTGACGACAAGTAAGTGTGATCAAAATCATAGAAGGTATGGTCTTTTTGTGGTTTTAAAAATTTTGTGAGATAATATTTAAAAGAAACGCAGATAGTGAAATCTCGGGTAAAGGCAAATATTTTCCGACAGCGATATGACTAAATGTGCAATAAGATTAAAATGGCTATATGAAAAAGAATTCTAATAAATTAAAATGTTTGTTTACAGTTTGTCGAGCTCTAGGTATTCCTTGCAGACCTGTCTCGGGTTTCAATGCTGCTCATGACAGTCAAGGAAGCCTTACCATTGATGTCATTATGGATGACCAAGGAAAGCAACTCGAAGAATTCACCACAGACTCTGTATGGAACTATCACGTTTGGAATGAGGTACCTAGGAACACTACGCTAGTTGTTGTTAGAAGAAATTCCATTATTCTCATCATCAGCTTTATGTCTCGGCTAAGTAAATGTGGTCGATATCGAGGTTTTGCCTCATTTGACTGACTGTTAGTTAGTATTTTACATGGAGCGACTGCTATCAACCCTTCACAATACTTCACATTTCCAGATGCAGATGGTTTTCGCTTACTTCATGTTACTTTTAGTTGCGATTCGTGCATATTGCACGGTCGAGATTTTTACGATGCATCGAACCGATTCTTACGGTTTGTTCGAGCATATTGCGTCTTAAAATAGTACATAAGTATGCGTTTGCGTCCTACGCAAAATCCAATCGATTGATGAATCATTTAGTAAATGATATAAATAGCTAACCCAGATTGCCTTAGAAGCTATAACATCTTATCTTTATATTTTTTATAGTTACACTTTTTACTGCTGGGCTTTTTATTTTATGTAATATCTCTGGCAACGTGCAGTTATAAAGAATATCCTTGTTTTGTAGGTGTGGATGGAGCGTCCAGACCTGGGACCAGAGTATGGTGGCTGGCAGGCACTAGACTCGACACCACAAGAAGAATCTGAAGACATGTACCGTTGCGGTCCATCATCACTAAGAGCAGTTCGCGATGGAGAGCTACAGAGACCTTATGATACTGCTTACGTTTTCGCTGAAGTCAATGCTGACAGGGTACCTACACCAACATTACTTAAATTAAGTGTGAAAGCAAACTTTTACGTGTTATCAGTCCTACGTAATATGGGGTGAACTTATTTCCTCACAAAAGAGATTCATACATTTGACTAAGTGGTAGAATTTTCTACTTTCAGGTACTATGGAAATACTCTGGAGAGATCCAGCCATTAAAGTTAATGCAACGAGACACCGAATCCATTGGACAAAACATTTCAACGAAAGCTGTCGGAAAGATGGAACGCGAGGTATGTTTGTTAAAAGTGCAAAAATAGTAATAATCTACTCTTAGGTAAAATTTCCTTCAAAGAGTAGCATTAATCCAAACAAATGTCGTAGTGGCCTGGATGTTTAAGACGTCCGTTTCTCATGCATGAGGGTGCGGTTTGGAACCTGCCAACGGCAAGTACAATGTGACTTTTTACGAGTTATATGTACTTTCTACGATTTTTAGACACTACTAACAAATGGTGAAGGAAAACATCGTGAGGAAACCTGGGCTTATAATTTCCAATTATAAGTTTGTAATCACCAACCCGCATTGAGCAAGCGTGGTGATTAATGCTCAAACCTTCTCCGTGTGAGAAGAGGGTTTGCTCAGCATTTATAGACTGTTCATGAGAATCCAAACAAAATGTTTATTAACTTATTAACATTCCAGGACGTCACAAACACGTATAAATATCCAGAACGAAGTCGTGAAGAACGTATGACAATGGAGAAGGCTCTGCGCAAGTCTGAGAGCATCTTCGCGAGGTACTACCTCAACGATGCTTTCAATGACGTCACCTTCGACTTCGATCTTCAGGACGACATTAAGATTGGACAGGACTTCAATGTGGTAAGTTTCGAATTGTTGCATAGGTAAAACCTAACATCACATAAATTCATTCCCAGACTTACTGGATTCGTGTAGAACGTCATAGAAAGGTTTTTAAATATTGCATGAATGTACGAAGATTAGAGAAAATGGTAGAGGAGTTCTAACTATAAGTTAGGTTTGAAATTAATAGACAGAAATTTGAAAGCTGGCAAACTGTTTCATCACTTTCAGCTATAATCGCGACACCACATGTCTTTTGAAAGAGAAAGGAACAAAAGTATCTTTATAATCTTAATGTTGACTAATTGTAAACATATGTAGAAGCTATTAGGCATGCGTAAATTATTTTTATTTTTAATTTCAGGTCTTACACATCAGAAATCGTTCGAGTTCAGAATCACATCAAGTTAAGGGTATCCTTCGTGTAGACACAGTAACGTATAGAGGAAATACAGGTGATGGAGTGAAAAGGTCAGAGTTTGATTTAAAACTCAAACCCGAAAGCAAAGAAGTCATCAAGATGCTGGTCACTTTCGAAGATTATTACAAGAAGCTGGTTGATCAGGTAATTGATTTGCAGAGAAAATTTGTACTTGCATAGATATTAATTTCATTGAAGTATACATTTTTCATATAACGATTTTAGGACAATGTTTGAATTTTTACGTTACAAACTCTGTATTTGTTTATCTTTTAGGCTTCCTTCAACATTGCTTGCCTAGCGACAATCGTGGACACAAAATTCGACTACTTTGCACAAGATGACTTCAGAGTTCGCAACCCTGACATCAAAATCAGTATTGATGGAAAACCAGTGTCGCATCAAGAGTTTACTGTCAACGTTAAAGTGGAGAATTCACTGCCTATTCCACTTACTAAGGGCAAGTTTTATATCCAAGGGCCCGGGCTTGAGGAACAACTGAAGATTGAGCTAAAAGAGGTAAGGATAAGAAAATCACTAAAACAATACCCTTCCTACAGTCGTATACAAACTGTAGGTCAACCCCGTAAAAAATGTATATACAAATGTATTAAAAATATGAAATTATAAATCAATGTATAGAAGTTCAAGAGTTTCTTAAAGTGATACTACTAGCGCCATCTACATTACTATTGAGAAACTACCATGAGTTACAATGGCGCTCTCGGGTGTACCTTAAGGTTTAGTTTGGATTTGTGTGAAGCTTACTCATGTTTGTAATTTATTATTTTCCCAGAATGTGGCGCCAGGATCGTTTGCGACTGCTCAGTTCAAATTGACGCCACCGTGGGCAGGTCGCCACCAGATTTCTGCCAAGTTTACATCGAAGGAAATGAAGGACATTGATGGATTTTTGTCCTTGATGGTAGCAATGCCTGCCGCTACTACAAACGGCCTGGCGCGTGAATAAATTGAGAATCATCAAATCTTTGTAAGAATTAGGTAGAGAAATAGGAAAATACGATAACAATAATTACTGTAAAGTATTTCTTTATATGTCAAGTCCCAGACTGAATTTTACGTCTTTGGAATTTGTTTTAATTTAAATCTGTCATCCTGAACTTTATTAAGGTATAATTTATTTACACAAAGTCTTAGCTTTAAGTAGGTATCTATTGTGTAAGTACATTAAACATTTGTTTTTTTAAGAAGACATCTATTTTAACTTTTTATATAAATTTTCTTTGTCTTCATTATTTTTAGTATACTATAAATTGTCTCAATAATGTTATTTAAACTATTATTATTTTTGTTAAGTGTGAGATGTCAAATACACTTTTATGTAGTTAAGGTCTGCCTCGTTGGCCGAGTAGTCGCAAGTGCGACTGCCGGGCAAGGGGTCTCGGGTTCGATTCCCGGGTCGGGCAAAGTATTACTGGGTTTTTTAAAATTCTCAGTAGTAGCACGGAGTCTGGAAATGTGCCCGGTATATGGCAATAGGCTCACCCCCTATTACATGGGACTCATAACAACTAGTGAAAAGTGGGTGTTACATTGTACTGTGGAAGAATGTGCACCTCTGCCTACCCCTTCGGGGATAAAAGGCGTGATGTTATGTATGTATGTATGTAGTTAAGGTAAAAAGTCTTATTTGTTATTAATATTGTATTTTATACCAGTACAACTAAGCTACGTAACAATAGTGTATTTGAAGAACCTCTTGAAGTGTCTATTATTACAATACAATACTACGTTTTATATAGGTGTAATGAAACTGTTGACTGCCCTAATTGGTGCTGTAATATATTTTTATATGACCTAATTAAAATAAATCAATCAATCAAACCAAACCAGCGTTTTTCATTTAGGCGATATTATTGCAAAGTTTGCAAATCAGTAGGCATAACTTAAATCAGATCAGGTACTTCTGGATTGTCAATAAAATCCGCTGATGGTTGCTTTTCACCGACTCTAAGTCTTGGATCAATGTAATCAGGTTTTGCTTTAGGTTGAGTCATTTTCGTAAAATCTAAAACATTTTCTGCAGGACCAATTTCTAGATATTCTCGTTTTGTTTGCCCAAGTTGATTATTACAGTCTTTTGCTTTGTGTTCACAATACAACTGTGTTTTATTACCATCTTCGTTTTTCAGATTAGCTGATTTCTTAACAATAGCATTACATTTCGGCATCGTTACAAGCAAGTGACCAGTAATTTGTGATCTGTGCGCTGTAGAGTTAGTTGTGTCGACCTCTGCCGGTAGATGGAGTTGAAATATTTTATTCTTTATCATAACTCTAACATAGTTGGGCTGGACATCAACATCCACAAGATTTGTGTCCATGTGTTTATACACTGCTAAGTCCAAAACATACTTTTCAGGATCATCATCAGTAAAGACAAAGTCTATTTTTGCTTGGTTAATGTTGTATGGTCTTCCATCTGGAGCGAAAAACTTGTATACACGTTTATCTTCTTGCTTTTTCTCCGGTTCATAACTTTTCCGTTTCAGCTGGCGCATTTTCTCAATTTCATAACGTACTTCGGGAGCATGCTCACATTTTTCTGCCCAAAACTTCTCGTTTCTTTTTTCTGGATCCATATCTTTGTATTCATTTTCCCACTTATTTTGAATGTCTTGTTCCAGGCGAGACTTTTGCTTTCTTCTTTGATGTCTGTAGTTCTCTTGTTCAAAGAGTATGTCTGACCTTATAATCGGAAGATTTTGCAAAGCCTTTATTCGGTCGGATCTATCAATCTCGCAGCCATCAAGAAGGTTTAGTTGGGGTAAAGTACCAATAACAAAATCTCGATAATTTTCGTAATCAGTGCAAGGATTTCCCGTGAGGTATAAATTAGTAAGATTGTAGTTACCCGTCAGACTCTCTACGCTTATAATTTCGCCTATGAAATTGAGGGTGAGATCTAATTTCTCTAAAGATTCACACCTTTCTAAGTTTTCAATGACTTCTATATTGTTCAGCGCTAAGTTTAGGTAGACAAGATTTTTCAATTTGTTAAGGTTTTCAATTTTAGCGATGAGATTGCTTTGCATTAATAATATTTTGAGTTTCGGGCACCAGTCTTGGAGGTATTCTATTTTTTCAATGTTTTCTTGATGCAATGCGATTTCTTCTAACGGTGCAAGCAGGCAATCATGATGTTCAGCCTTTCTGCGTACCATTTCTACACTGATTCGCACCATATTTGATGTTATACAATATTTTGTAAAATTATAATGATCGAATATTACCGCACGTTTATAAACTCAATGATTTAACGCTTCATGACAACCGTTGCTAAGTAACGTCAAAAAGTATAATAGGTAAGTCTATGGGTAACGTATAGATAGAACAAAATACAATTTATTACTGTAATAATAAGAATTTAAATTAAATAAATATATACAACTTAAAACATAAATAACTGACAACTAAAATATTTACACCTTAAAAAAAGTAATAATACTAAAAATGTTATGGCATCAAAAAAAACAAGAATTTCCTCATCGCTATCGTGAGGTAAGGTGCCTAAAAGACTGGCAGCATTGCCACGTTGAATAGCAATGCCAATTAACTTTGCCCAAGGTAATAGTAAAAAAAAATACAAATTGTGACTTGATGTTTTTAATATTTTTAAAAATACCAGTCTTACTAATGAATCCATATTACTTTCACGTTTAATGTATAAATACTTATAAATACAGCGTGTAAAGCCTGTGTAGGAGTTACCCAGGGTTTATACAACATAGCTACTAACAAATTTAAAGACAACGTTGTGTAACTACAGACTGGTACAGACGCTGTGTACGGCAAATATGTTGGCAATGTTTTGCGAAGAAAGCTTACATTTTTCTGCTGGTGACCTCGTTATATTTTTTTTTAAATTTGCATAAATATTACTATACTTTTTTTTTTTTTTTAAGGGGGGAAAATCATCGAATGACTGCTCCCGCCTGGGTGAGGCGGGAGGGAGTGTCAGACTCTTACTGACTAAAAACCACCCCGTTCCTTCTCCTGCACGTCGAGCCGGAGCCCCGGTTACCCGTTAGGTTCTCCGCGACAAATATTACTATACTTTTTTTTTTTTTTTTTTAAGGGGTGAAAATCATCGAATGACTGCTCCCGCCTGGGTGAGGCGGAAGGGAGGGATCTGTGGTGGTCTGATGGCACTTTGAGGCGCGCGCGGAACGCGACGCGCCGCACGCTCGGGTCTGTTTCTGGTCGGACGGGGAGCCACCCATGCTCGCCGTCCGCAGGCCCGCGCTTACGGTGGCCGGAGATCGTCCCGCGATCCCCGACGCCCGGTGTGTCCTTCGCGATGGCTGGGTTGCGAGGAGGCAGCGCTTCGCTGCCTCACGCGTCCCGCCTCCTCCTTAGCTAGCATGACTGCTTCGCAAAAGGAGGAGACGGCATCCCAGTCCCCCTCGCTCCGCATCATGGCCTGCACTAGGCCCGGACGCGAGAGGTCGCCATCGCCGATCACTTCCCTGAGGACACGGCAGTGCTCAGCCCACGCAGGGCTATAAGTCATCGCTTTCTAGTAGTGGGTCACACTCAAAACGAAGGCGACAGCATGCACGCTTTAATTGAAAGGCAAACTAAAGATAAGATGCTTTACACGCCTGATCAATGGTATACAGCTTTTAGATTTGCCAAATCCGATGAAAAGCCATACATAATTACTGAAGTGTCGCAGGATTTAATTAAAGACTTTAAATCACAGCTAAAACTTATAAATAACTGGACAACTACCAGCGATGGATCCAAAATGCCCTGGAATAAGGTAACGGAAGTAGTAGTGAAAGCGGAATATCCATTTAGGCTGTTTTATAAAACGGTTACCAAGATGATGATTACAAGTGGATAGATTGTGTAAAGAAACCCAAAGCTACACGAAATCGAAGAGAGTTAAATATTGATATAGATAATATTTCTTTAGCCTATCAGTCACCCATTCCTATTGACCAAAACAAGCACAAAGACCTGATGGATCTATGTAAGACGCTAGTAATTCCTAAGGAGTATCATTTATTTTTTAATAATTTGATTTCAACGGACTCTAATGCAGCTAACGACAGCGATTCTGACTGATCTCTTTTGAGCATTAGAAATGCCTTGACTGTTATGTTATTAATATTTATTATTTTTATTAATATTGTGTAATGTAAGGTACCATTTTTAGTTCTTTTTATTTTTGTTGACGTACTAGACGTACCTGTTTTTGTTTTTTTCATGATTGTTTATTGTTTATTGTTTTTTTATGAAACTTTTATGATGGAACGTATAATTTGTTAAATTTTGATTTGTTTTTACTTGTAGCTCTTAGTAAGGCTACTATGTTTAAAAGAAATTTTTACTTAATTATAGCGAATAATAGAAATGTCATATATTTTTTCATAAATTAATTGATTTCAACTAAATAATGTAATGGATAGAGATTCTGACTGATTTCTAATTTGTTAAACCTTATAACTAATTTTTGAGCATTACAAATGCCTAGACTGTTACGTTCTTAATGTTTATAATTTTTATTAATGTTTAACGTAAGTTACCATTTTTAGTTCTTCTTATTTTTATTGACATACTAAAGAAGTACCTGTTTTAGTTTTTATTTTGATTGATTGTTTATTATTTTTTATAAAACTTTAATGATGGAGCATTGATTTTTTTTTTATTGTGATTTTTTACGTTTAGCTGTTTATAAAACTATTATTTCAAAAAGATATTTCTACGTAATTATGGCGAAAAATAAATTATGATTCTTCAAAATGAATTGTTTTTGGTTAATAATTCTTGTACTTCTCCCTAACTTTTATTAATCCCACATATCGTAAGGTATTACAAAAAAAGGACTAATACAAAACCTCGCGTAAATTACATTGGTCCAGTATACGTTGAGGTTTCAAATGTTAACACTATTAAATACTTTCCTAGTATAATGAGTCAAGTGATCTAATTTTAACATTTTATTATTAAATGAGACAGAAAACCCCGAAAATAAATAAAAGTAAAATTATATTCATAAAATGACCACCATATTTCATGTGGTTTAGGTGTAAACGATTGATTTTAATGGACAACGTACATGAATATAACTGGTAGTTAAACAATTTCACTATTGAGTCCCGCCGGCGTATATCCAGTCATCTACATAAAATGTAATTTAAAAACAAAAATCAGCAAAATCATTTTATACCAAAGGAAGAGCTTACAATTTTCATTAAAAAAACATTTACTTTATTTCGAATTAATTCGATTTCATTAAAATGTCAGTTGACTCATTATACTTAGGAGGTATTGATATAGTACCTACATAAGTACGCGTTTGCGTCCTACGCAAAATCCAATCAACAGCAGGCAACAGCTAGTCTTTATTAATTTTATAGTTTTTACCACTGGGCTTTTACTTTACGTAATATCTCTAGCAACGTGAATTTAGCCAAGATATAAAGAATATCCTTGTTTTGTAGGTGTGGATGGAGCGTCCAGACTTGGGACCCGATTATGGTGGATGGCAGGCACTAGACTCGACACCACAAGAAAAATCTGAGGGCATAGTCCGTTGCGGTCCATCATCACTAAGAGCAGTTCGCAATGGAGAGATACAGAAACCTTATGATACTGCTTTCATGTTCGCAACAGTCAATGCTGACAGGGTACTTACACTCACTTTCCTCCGCACGTGCGCTCGGTGCAGTGGTGTTTTTTTATCGCTGTTGTATTTACTAATTAAATAAAACGACTTGTGCTGCTTGCGATACGCATAGGAACGGGACGATTTATTACAAAAAGGAACGAAATATAAACAAACCAATGAACAATGAACATGTTTATATTAAAACTTTCGTGAGACGTACTTCACAGTTGACCTAGTACGGATTTCCAACTGGAGTAAGGTTCACGGGCTTAACATCAATCCTGCGAAGACGCAAGTCATTGTTGTCGGTACCCCGCAATTGCGTTCAAAGATAGTCTGGGTCACAGATTTCACCGATCGTCTTTAATGGTACCAGAATATCTTACAATGACACTGTGAAGGATCTGGCGATCCTGATAGACAAAGACTTTTCTTGGGGGCCACAGCTGCGAGAAGTCAGCCACAAAATATTTGCGTCAGCAGGATCTTTACGCAGGTTCAGAAACTTTCTGCCAACTGCTACCAAAGTGGCGCTCGCTCGATCACTTCTGCCTCTCTCCTTGACTACACCGACACCAGCTATTTAGATCTTACTGAGGAGCAGTTAGATATTTTAGAGAGATCCCAAAATTTCCGCATCAGGTTCATATTTTTCATGCGCAAATATGACCACGGTAGAAATCACTGTAAGTGATAAGACCGCCATTGTGCCCATTATTATTTTTTATTTTTGTTTCTCAATTCCTTTTCTGTATGTACTATATTATTAATGGTGTACAACAAAGTTTATTCTATTCTGTTCTATTCTACGAGCAGTCCGCCCATCACATACTCTAGGAGTGTGGTCTCTGGCAATATGAATGTAAGACTACGTTAGATAGTTTAATTGTTTCGTTAGGTGCATTTATTTTACACGTACCTTGTGGAATGTAGAACCCCGTGCGTTTAGACTTTTTTTGCCATACCTATTATTGGAAGCAAGTATAACAACTTACACATAGGACCTACTTAGTTTTTAGTAAAATTTCCGTGGTACTCGGCGACTGGGCTTCTTCTAGTTGTATAACTGTCCGATTATGAAAATTAGTTCATACAAAAGTAGTCTATAAACATCGGAAATAAGGTCCGTAATGGTGTAAGTGGAGATCGGTCACCGGTGACCGCTAGGATCTGCACCAGTAATTTATTCCGTCTCCTGAAGTAATTCACCGAGGACAGTGGAAACTATTGCTTTTTTCTACTCCTCTTTTCTGATTTATTTCAAGAATAATTCATGTCTGGGACTGCGGTGTTTTCATGGTTGTATCTACTGTAGATCCGGGTTTACAGGAGTTGCAGCGGTTTTGGGAGGACGTGGCGAACTTGTCCTTGTCATTAAAAAAATATACTTAAATTATGTGAAAGCTGCAGTAGTCCTAGGTAGAACTATGTAAAAATATGGGGGTTAAAAGTTATGTAAATTATATGGAGGTGAATTCATTTGCCCACGGAAGAGATTTATAAATTTGACTAAGAGGTGGATTTTCTAATTTCAGTTAAAATGGAAATACTGTGGAAAAAACCAGCCACTAAAGTTATTCGAATCAAACACCACATTGCATGGACAAAAGATTGTAACGAAAGCTGCGGGAAAGATGAAATATGAGGTATGTTTGTTAAAAGTTACTGAAAAGTGAAAAATAATAATAATTTACTCATAGGTACATAAAGTTTCCTTCAAAAAGTAGCATTAATCCAAACAATATGTCATATTCTCAATAATATTTCTTGTTCTGACCACACTGCACAGATACTTAAATGTCCTATTAAGCGACAATATACCTTAAATCAATTTCGTACACTAAAACGGGACTATAGCAGTGAACATATTGATAAATTTAAATCGTATTTAGGTAACTTGACATTTTTAGAAATTTACAGTGCTATAGACGCCAATGAAGCCTATAATGCATTTATTGACATATTTTCGTTTTTATATAAGCAGTGTTTTCCAAAAACGCTGATTTCTGTAAAATTATGTAGACAACAGAAATGGATATCTCGAGGCATAAAGAACTGTAGTAAAAAGAAACGCCAATTACTATGGCAGGCCCGATTAAAACCAACTCAAGAAAATAAGGACCGATTTAAGAAATATTCTAAGCTCTACAGAAAAATTATCCAACTAACTCAACGTGCGCAAAATAGTCACAAAATAAAGACATCAAAAAACAAGTCGAAAGCAACTTGGCAGATAATAAATCAAAATAAACAGAACATTCCAAAGAACTACATTAACACAATACACGAAAATGGGACAGAAATTACAGACCCTCAACACATCGCAAATTTGTTTAATAACTTCTTTATTGATAAGATTCTTCCAGACACTTATTGTAAGACCAAAGACACAAACAAAATTTTCAATAAAAAAGATTCGATGTTCATGGCTCCGTGTTTATCGCAGGATGTTTTAAAAATTATTTCAAAACTTAACAATACGCATAGCACTGGCCATGATGGTATACAAACAAAAATAATCAAAGCAGTAGCCAAAGAAATCTGTGTGCCGTTGGCTCATATAATTAACCTCAGCATTTTTAAAGGCACATTTCCTGAAGCATTAAAAAAGTCAGTAGTTAAACCGCTACACAAAAAATCTGATAAAGAGTTGAAAGAAAATTACAGACCAATTTCCTTGATATCAATATTTGCCAAAATTTTTGAATCGTATATATACACAGAACTAAATAAATATTTAGAAAAGTATGACATACTCTGCAATGAACAAAAGGGATTTCGAAAACATAAAACCATTAATATGGCTATCTATGACTTCTTATACATAGTTATGACAAATATAGATAGAAATAATCCAGTTTGTGCTATTTTTTGTGACATGACGCAGGCGTTTGATTACGTGCATCATGATACACTGTTAAAAAAGCTGGAAACTTACGGTATTCGAGGAAACATTTTACATCTGTTCCAGTCTTATTTATGTGATAGAATTCAGGTTACGGAAATCAATCGAATAAATAGTAAAACCAAAAGGGAAGAAATATTTGTATCTGACGAACGCACTGTCAAGTATGGCGTACCGCAGGGAAGTGTACTAGGACCTTCTCTCTTTACGTTGTATATAAACGACTTTCCCAGATCTATTAGTTATCCCATGACACTATTCGCAGATGATAGTACTATCACAATACCTTGCAGCAATAGAAATATGTATGAAAAAGATGTGAATGATACCTTAAATAAGTCAATAGAATGGCTAGATAGCAATAATTTGAAAATTAATATTAATAAAACAGTAATTATACATTTTAACCAACGGGCATTGACATTTCCTAAATTTGACATTGAATATAATAATAATACTATTAACGTTGTGAATACTACAAAGTTTCTAGGTTTAACGATTGACCGCAACTTAAATTGGAAGAATCATATTGAAATTACTTGTAAACGAATTAGTAGTAGTGCATTTGCTCTTTACAGGTTATCTTGGACTGTCAATGAGGATGCTCTGTTGACAGCTTATTATGGACTAACTGAATCCGTTTTAAGATACGGGGTCATTTTCTGGGGCAACGCGACTGATAAAGATATAGTTTTTAAAGCTCAGAAACGATGTATAAGGTCTATGTTCGGATTGAGCGTCAGAGATTCGTGTAAGCCTTATTTCATACGTTATAAAATACTGACATTACCATCAATCTACATATTAGAGGTGGCTTTATTTGTCAAAAATAATCCTCAACTTTTCCCACGTATGGCTGAAATGTTTCCTCGAAATCGACGCGATAATAATAAACTTTGTTTACATTCGTCAAGGACGGCATTTATGCGCAAAAGTGTTATATGCATGGCTCCTATAATTTTTAACAAGATTCCACACAGTTGGAAAGAATTTAATGGTGAATTATTCAAAAAGAAAGTGAAATCATTTCTCGTTGGTAAGGCCTATTATAATGTCGACGATTTTCTAAAAGATATACTTGAATAATAAAAAAATTAATAAAATGCAATTGATTTATATAATTTTGACATAACAGATTTGACATATTTATTTTTTATTGGTTTTTACTGGTTGACATTATTGTATATTATACCTTTACTGTTGTATTTGTAACAGTGATAAGTAGACATCATTTTTTAATAATTATTATTCTATTGTTTTAAATGTAAAATGCTGGTTACTCTGACATATTATTATCAATATTCCATCAATGTCTAATATTGAATAAGGTTTCCACATTCGAAAGATGTCGGTTAGTTCGCAATCATTATGAGTGACTACTATATTTGCACGCCATTGTATACGGCAAACATGTCTCGAACTTTTTTCACTACTACCCGCTATCTTACATGCTATTGTTTATTGTATGTACACATGTGTTTGAGCAAATAAACATGATTTGATTTGATTTGTTCATCTCCTGCCAATACCTAGAAATTCTTCCGGTCTCTCAATCGGATCAATTGGTACGCCGCCAAACCTGTCTATCGCAATTGGTTTAGATGTCCTTAACCAACATTTTTCTCTGTTACAACTCTAGATCATCTTACCAAACTTGTCATTTGTCAGTGATCTGACGCGTCCTAACATAAACTATTTTCTGTTTCATTCTGGTCGATACGACGGATATTCGGAAGATCATCCTTTCTATTAAATTAAAGGCTATGAGTTGTGACTCTATATCTATTCAGCGAGGACGTGAATGACCTTTTTTGAGAGGGGAAAATCGTCCAATTACTTCTCCCGCCTTGGGTTAGGCAAGAGAGAGTGTCAGACTCTTACTGATTAAAAACCACTTCATTCCTACTCCTGCTCTTCGAGCTGGAGCCAACATGTTGCTGCGTACAGTGGCCCGCAATTTGAAGTTAGGAATTGTGACAAAAATATGAAAAATATGAATAAAAAATCAAAGTAAAATGTTTGTAATGTCATTCTAGATAATATTTTCCATAAATCATCGACTGCCGCCAGAAAAAAGAAAGGCACCAATTTTAGTCAATGCCATTTAAAGACCGCGACCATTGGCAGACTCAAAATAGTTGAGGAAGCTATTTTGACAAATTTTTGTTTGTATAATGTATCGTAATATTTACGTAGTATGTATGAGTATTCGTTTAGCAGTATATATTATACAGGTGTCCCTGAAGTCGACGATCAAATGGCACCAGCTGATCGGGAAAGTACTTGTCACTGATTTCCAACATGTTTATCAACACGATAATATCATGTCGCCTGCTAAGTGTTACCTAGTGGATAGGAGGTTTTAGGTGCGCTTTGGGTACACTAGAATAAAATGTAGTAACTCCAAATAAATTGTTCAAAATAGAGTTTCGTTTAAAATTATTTTTTTTGCCGAATTAAGAGTGACATACCATTGTAGAATCCTTATTAAATGCGCCAACTTTGGTGAAATGTGCCTGTACTAGCGTAGTACATTTTTTTTTCATTACAGTCCACTAATTTCAATATCAAGCTCCAGTTTGAATATCAAGCTCCAGGTGTGTTGCTGGTGGTCTTGAATAATAAAAAGACTTCGGTATGATGATAAGACTGTATTTAAATAGGTACTAATTGTAAGGGTCAACCGATATGTGCTCACGGCGTCGTGTCGGGCGAGCGAGTGAATGAATGACCGCCGATCGCAGCAGTCGCGGGCCACGTATGGTGGTGAGCCCGATGTGACGTCAGGAACATACTCCCCGGGTTGAAGAGAAGGCTTCAAGTTCATGTTACGCCACCGGAAGAGGGCAGATGTTGTTGTAGGCACGTGTGATGATGCCTTTCCTCGTACGAACGTCAGCGACTCGACAATGTCCGTCCGAGCCAGTTTTAACTGCTACTACTCTGCCCAGCAGCCAGAGAAGAGGAGGGAGATTGGCATCCCTCACTAAGACCATGGTGCCAGTCTTTAGGTCTTGTCCAGCTGTTTGCCATTTGGTTTTCTGCTGCAGAAGAGACACATACTCATTACAAAAGCGCTTCCAAAAATGTTGTCTCAGTTTCTCAACGCGATCGAAACGCTGCAGTCGCTGGATGTTGGCGTCGGTCAATAATGGACGAGGGACTGAAGTGAGTGAAACGATAAGGAAATGGGAAGGAGAAAGATAAGATAGATCAGAAGGATCAGAGGATAGAGGAGTTAAGGGTCTGGAATTTAATATAGCCTCTATCTGAACCAGACAAGTAGAGAGCTCCTCATAAGTAAGGTGAGTTAAGCTCATGACTCTACGAAGTAAATGTTTTGTGGATTTTACTGCTGCCTCCCAAATGCCACCAAAATGTGGGCTGTAGGCTGGTATAAATTTAAATTCGATGCCTTTGTTTGCAAGGTCTGATTCTATGTCTTTTGATGAAACCTCAAAGAAACGTGACAGCTCATTGAAAGCTCCCACAAATGTTGTGCCATTGTCGGAGTACACGCGCTGAGGCTTCCCACGACGGCTAATGAATCGGCTGAAGGCCGCAAGAAAAGCCTCCTTGGTCAGGTCGGAAACCAGCTCCAAATGAACGGCTCTGACTGCAAAGCACACAAACACACAAATATAAGATTTAAGTAACTGACATCCTCTACCCCTACGATTGGCTATCAGCACTGGCCCGGCGTAGTCAAGACCTGTGTTCAAGAAGGGATACTCGAGATGGGTTCTATCCTGTGGCAGGTCGCCCATGACAATCTGTACAGGCCGAGCCTTGATCCGAGTACAACGAACACACTTACGCACTATATGCTTGGCTAAGTTCCTGCCCGCCAGAGGCCAGTAAGACAGTCTTATGTGAGCTAAGAGTAATTGAGGCCCTGCATGAAACAGTACAATGTGTTCTCTTTCAAATATAAGTTGTGTTATATGATGTTTGCTACATAATAGTATAGGATGTTTAACATCGTAGCTGTAATGTGAATTGTTAAGACGTCCACCAACGCGCATTAGATTGTCTGAATCAATGAATGGAGAAAGACTTATTAATCGATTCTTTTTATGTAAGGGCTGATTAGATTTAAGACATGTATATTCCTCAGGGAACATTTCCTGCTGGGAAATATGTAATAAAAGATTTTGTGACGATTGTAACTCTGATACTGTTAGGTAAGATGATTGTTTATTATTCGGTTTTTTACAATTATTTATAAATCTTTTTATATAGGCCACTACTCTGATCAGTAACGTAAATGAAGATTTATTATGAATTAAACTGGAAATTAGATTAATGTTAGTTATGTTATGCATGTCAGCTGTTGTGTGTAACGTTAATTCTGGTAATAAATGCGTATTATTATTTTGTAAAATAGGAAATTGAATCTCACTTTGATTAATGAAATCAGGACCCGACCACCAAAGAGTGGATGCGCTGATGCAATCAGCCTTCACCCCCCGAGAAGCGAGATCGGCGGGGTTACTTTTAGATGGCACATAATTCCATGTCTGGCCGTTCGTAGCTTCTTGGATTTCACTCACTCTATTGCGAACAAATTGTTCGAGGCGACTTGGCAATGTTTTCAACCATCCTAGAACGATCGTTGAATCGCACCAAAAATAACAATGATGAAATTTTAGAGTAAGTGATTTACGTACCTTCAGAAAAAGTCTTGTACCCAATAAAGCACCACACAACTCTAATCTTGGTATAGTTGTGGGTTTTATAGGGGCTACCCGGTTCTTTGAAGCTAACAGGCTGCGCGCGCCACCTGCGCATGGAACTGCGCCTCGAACTGCTCCCTTTCGGCATACATGTCGTCGGCGTTCTCCGACAATATTTCCAGCTCGGTCTGTAACACGTCATACTCCTTATAAAGTATTTGCATTAGGCTAAGACGGCTTTGTAGCTCTGCTGTTTGAAAACTGTCTAACTCGGTGTCAGGTAGAAATTTTAAAAAGTTACTAAAATGTGTAAGCTTGGCTTTGAAGCTACCACGCTTCTTTATCAGCTCCTTAACCTTTGCATCGGACATACTGAGTAAGCAGAAAGGTGTTTAAGATGAAGCAAAGGGTTAAAATTACAAAAAAAGGCAAAGAAACAATAACGTAAGCAAGTGACGAGTACCTGTACTAGTATACGTCAATAGTTGACGAAGATAAATAACAGCTGATTTAGCTAATATGCATTCAATAAAAACAGTTTGTATAAAATATTAAAGTTGTTTTTCAAGTTTAAAGAACCAGATGTTCAAGCATGCGATAAGCGAACAAAAGAAATATCTATAGGTACTTTATAGCAAAGATTGTTCGATGCAATATGATTTTTAGATTAAATAGTAAACGTGATTTGTGATGATGGATGATTTTTAATTACTGTTACTTTGGCTATGTATGTACTGAATAAGCTATAACTATGAAGAGATCAATCCATGCCTGCAGGCTTACTCTTGATTTTAATTCCGATCGATCGACATTGGAATTTGAATGTTTCGTACTCTTGAGTTTGACACTAGCGCCACATTGGTTTTAAATTGTGTGTCTATTGTATGAAACTAAATGAGATTAGGATTGGATTCGAATTGCAATAAACGGTACTCTTGAGCACGTTTTGACAGCTGTCAATTGCGCCAATATTGAGTTGCGATTGTTTGTTTATTGTGATTTTTCCAATAACAAAAGTGTAACTTTTTAGAGATTGTTTTGCATTTTAAGTGAATTTTCGTCAGAGATTACTGTATAATATGGCACGATTAGTCGTTATGTACAGTGTTTTACGTAATTCTCATAAAAAACAATTAAAACAGAGGCGAAATGAGCGTAGGTTGATGCGGTATATGGACAAAGCGTTTTCAATGAACGAAGTGGAGTTCCAGGCGAATTATAGAGTGACCAAGGATTTATTTGGCGAGCTTTATGATAATATTAAGCCCTTTCTGCCAGCTCATAAGAGAAAAAATGACATATCACCGAAATATAAGGTAAGCATACTACGATCTTTCATTACGAACTTAGCTCAACAATGATTTAAATTAAAATACATAAGTGCTACTATCATAATAATATATTATCATAGCCAGTGAAATAGCCATAGGTTAATACCCATATGATTCTTGCAGGTTTTAGTGGCATTATCCTTTTATGCTACTGGGAGCTACCAGAAACTGGTTGGAGGCACATATGGGACCCTAATGTCGCAGCAATCCGTATCTCGTGCTATACGAGATGTAACAGCAGCTCTAAACTATCCTGCAGTAGCAACCAAATGGATTAGGTTTCCTCAAAATCGCCAAGAAAGGGATGCTATAAAAAGAAGGTAATGTTGATTACAATCAGCTGTTTATTTTCAAACTAACATAATTTGTTCACATTTTATTGCATATGTACCTACAATAAATTAGCAGACTAATATCACCTTGTGCATTCTCTATCAGTCAATTTAAGAACATATAATTATTATAAAAGTACTAAACAAACATAAAACTATGTACATACATTTTCTACTTAATTATTAAACTGTCAAACACCAAGCGGTCACCGGTGACCGCAACCTATTGTTCTATAATTGTGTCTACAAAACCGGTACTCGACGAAACGTTAACACTGTTTTTATGTCTTTTTATGAATTTGCTGTCCAACTTAACTTAATTGTGGGTTTACAATGGTGAACAGCAGTTCAAAAATGTTAACAACAATAATATGTCTGTTTTGTACTTATTGTTTGTAATGATTTTTGTAAATAACGGTTTAACCAGGTATATTCTTTATGTTCCAGGTTTTATGAAAGGTTTAATATACCATCTGTGATAGGGTGTATTGATGGTACACATGTAGCCATCATTAGGCCATCAGAAAATGAGGAGAGATTTTTTAACCGCAAACATTTCCATTCAAGGAATGTTATGATTGTAAGGCAATACTTCTCATTAATTAATTACATAACCCATTTGACTTGTTGTAACAACTTAGTTTAATAACCCTTTTATATTATTTTCAGATAAGTGATGCAGATTTAATGATTCTGTCAGTAGATGCTTCATATGGAGGGGCATCACATGACAGTTTTGTATGGAATCAGCATCCTGTGAAACAACACTTAATTGATTTAAATAATAATGGAGAAAATGTATTTTTACTAGGCAAGTATCTAAATGTTGTAAACAAGTCATCAGTCATATCTGCATTTTTCTGACTGGGAATATTTTTTATTTAGTTTTTGTTTCAGGTGATTCTGGATATGCACAGAGGGAGTACATGATGACACCAATTATTGATGCTCCTCAGGGTTCACCCGAAGAATATTACACCAAACTGCATTGTACGGCACGGAATACAGTGGAGCGTACCATTGGTGTATTGAAAAATAGATGGAGGTGCTTACTCAGGCATAGGGTGTTACATTACCACCCTGATGTAGCAGCTAAAATAATAAATGCATGTTGTGTGTTACACAACATGCATACATAGGGTAGATGAAGATCTTGAGGACAATACAGCTGAAAATGAAAATGATTACCAAGATGTCACTGCCCAAGAATCTTCTGGTAGTAACACAGCTGCTGAACTAAGACGAGGTATCGAAAAGAGAAATGCTTTAGTTCAGCAGTTGTGGGCGAGCAGACGGTAAATGTTTTTATTTTAAATTTGTATTTGGCTTTTTTTAATCTATTGTATTTTTTTATCATTTCTGTCTTTATTATAAATTAGTGGTCCTTTTTTATTATATGTCATATCATTTTTATATAGTCTTAATTATGTTATTAAGAAAGAATAAAAATACATTATAAAAAGAAAACTTTTATTTATTTTACCCATTTTAAACTATAACATAAATCAACAATATAAAATTAAATCACAAATCAACAATGTAACAAGGAAATCATAATTATTAGACCTAGGTACATTAAATCAATATATCAAATAGAATTGCTAAGGATTTGGCATTTTACTAGCTACATCTGAAATTGCATTAGCAATAGATGTCAGAGCATTAGCTATATTGCCAATATTTTCTGACAACTTAGCCAATGCTTGTGCTGTAATTAGCTCTGCTTCAACCCTGCGTGCTTCGATACTTGAGAACTGCTCCATTTGCGAATCCTCGAAATCAACGATCGGCGCCGCCGGCGAGTTCGTGGTGCTGGTGGTATAGTAGGTATAGAATTCTCAAGTGGGGTAGGCGATGCAGGTACTGAAATGTAAAAAAATACGTAAAACACTATTATAAAAAGTTAAATAAGTACTTAAGTTTAACACTCTAACATTCATTAGAAGGTTACACATTAGTGCTTCCCACTTGAGCTATGTAAGCACACACAAACGGCACATTCTAGTGTGACTAATTAGACTCCATGTTAATAAATTTATAAATTCAAATATACTTACTTGTGGATGAAGCTGGTATTGCATCAATGTGTGACATGCCAAGAATAGGAGAATTAGCTTGCATTACTTGTTCTCCTGTTTCTACAATCTCTATCATTATAGGTAGCTCTGTATGACTACTGTGACTAGTCTGAAACATCAAAATTATATCAAATTATTTTTGATTTAATCAAATCTTATGTAGCTACATTATTAATTATCTTTGACAAAAATTACCGATTGAGGAAATGGGTTGACTGCCAAACTTGTATCGCCTGTTGCAAATTCTCGCCCACCCATTACTGCCACCAATCTAGTATCTAAAGCGGAGAGCGCTGGTAAGTTATCTGATGCTCCGCCACCAGTGCGTCTCATTGAGGCTGAGAGTCCTGCACAATGTTTCCGTAGAGCGCACTTCTTCTCAGCCCAATACTAAAAAGAAAATGCATTCATTTTGATGAAATTGCTCAAGTAATATAATAATAATTCAAATTAAAAGTAATGTTATGTAGCAAGTAAGTAGTCATTTTAATTACCTTCGCCCAAGCCCTGCCGTTTTTATTGGCACCTCCTAACGAATTTAAAGAAGTCGCTAAATTTTCCCACTTTCTCTTCGTTTCTATTTGGCCTTGGGTTGTCCGAACTAAGCCCTTAGCTACGCCTGGATTTTGTTCTAAAAACTCCACTAAACCTTCTAATTGGGCGTAGCTAGGACGACTTGGCATTGCAACTGAAATTGATAAACATTGATTAATTAGGCCTAGACATACAAAATACAAGTACCTAATGGTATAGTTCTATAGGTAGTACATGGACCAACCAAAGTAGTATGAAAGTTCACAAATACAGCTTAAACAAATACTATAGCAAAACAATGCCGAAATATTTATTTATGAGCATTTAGGTACTTACCAATTGTTTAAACGTTGATACAAGGTAACTAAGTTGGCCGTTTTCACTTTAAAAAGTAAATAAGTATATCTCAAGGTATATAATAAGTAATAATGCAAACAAACTCGTTCGTAATTTCTTCTAAAAACTTTAGAACGTTTTAAATTATGTGGAGAACTTTTACGGAGGGGTTTTTTTAGTAGTGTTGCTAACGTATAGGTACATCCAAAGCAAACCAAAGTCATGATAAATTTATTTTTTTAATTATTTACTTCCTTAAAAATAAATAATCTAGTTAGAGATAGAAAACAAATAATTATATGAATGATTATTATTTTTAAACCTTATTTTTTTAAAGATATTTGATTTTAGAGCCCTGTCTCAAGTTTATCGTAAAACGTCGAACAACACTATTGTGTTTCGATGCATAGCTAACTTCACGTTACACTAAACAATCGTGGGACAATTCCGATTTCAATCCAATGTTATCATTATTGTTTTCAAGAGTACCGAATGTCGTGAGTTCAAATTTAGCATTGGAATTGGATTGGCTTTGGATTGGAATTGAAATTAGTTTCAAGAGTAAGCCTGCTGATCCGTATAGCACTATTTAAACCCTTGGAATGGAAATAGGCAAAACACAGGAAATAGGGATAAATGGAACGGACTCACTCAGAATTATGACCCTCTGGGTAGACTGTTCGTTACGTCGTGTCGTTCTGTGTCTTCCACGTTGCAGGCGACCACGCGTCCGGGCGGCCAGTCCAAAGTCCACAGAAGGCATGCGCAGCTTAATAAGACGGCGATTCCCTTGATTCGAAGGACCAATGTTTGAATATCAAGCTCCAGGTGTGTTGCTGGTGGTCTTGAATAATAAAAAGACTTCGGTATGATGATAAGACTGTATTTAAATAGGTACTAATTGTAAGGGTCAACCGATATGTGCGCACGGCGTCGTGTCGGGCGAGCGAGTGAATGAATGACCGCCGATCGCAGCAGTCGCGGGCCACGTATGGTGGTGAGCCCGATGTGACGTCAGGAACAAGTAAGTTGAATAATTTATTAAGAACACGTGGTTCGTCAAAAAACTACATTATTTTCAAATTAAAGCAGTTGGCTCAAAATTTATGATCCAATAATATTGAAGCACCGTTCAGATTAACGCATGCAAAAAATTCAGACGAAAAAATTAAGAATTGTAGTAACAAGAATCAAAAGACACTTTTTCTTGGATTACACATGCGAGTCATTGTATTTTGAAAAGTATATGACTTGGAATTTTTTTATATTTTGCTGATGATTGCTATAAATAATATAATAAATAAATTTTTATTCATAATGACATTAGTCAATACAGGTACAAAAATATCTTAATTAACCGACAAGATCTTAAAAATAATATGCGGCAATGCGGCAATTACATGAACGAGTGTGAATTACGATCGATACTGACACTGCCGGACGGCAGTGTCAGTATCAATGTGAATGGCGCATTCTCTGACAGTCAACCATAAAGAAGTGCAGAGAAATAAAGGAGGTATTTTTTTTTTTTTTTTTTTAAGGGGGGAAAATCATCGAATGACTTCTCCCGCCTGGGTGAGGCGGGAGGGAGTGTCAGACTCTTACTGACTAAAAACCACCCCGTTCCTTCTCCTGCACGTCGAGCCGGAGCCCCGGTTACCCGTTAGGTTCTCCGCGACTCCGAATCGGCATCGGCCGTATTGGGCCCCATCTGTGGTGGTCTGATGGCTCTTTGAGGCGCGCGCGGAACGCGACGCGCCGTACGCTCGGGTCTGTTTCTGGTCGGACGGGGAGCCACCCATGCTCGCCGTCCGCAGGCCCGCGCTTACGGTGGCCGGAGATCGTCTCGCGATCCCCGACGCCCGGTGTGTCCTTCGCGATGGCTAGGTTGCGAGGAGGCAGCGCTTCGCTGCCTCACGCGTCCCGCCTCCTCCTTAGCTAGCATCACTGCTTCGCAAAAGGAGGAGACGGCATCCCAGTCCCCCTCGCTCCGCATCATGGCCTGCACTAGACCCGACGCGAGGTCGCCATCGCCGATCACTTCCTGAGGACACGGCGGTGCTCAGCCCACGAAGGGCATTCTCCCACCGTGTGTTCCACCGTGTCCTCAGGGCGGTCCTCGCAGTGATGACACCCGGGCGTTTCCTCCCGCCCCATCAGACACAGGTACCTCCCGAAACTTCCATGTCCGGTGAGGACCTGCGTCAGGCGGTAGGTGAGGACGCCGTAGCGTCTCTCAAGCCACTCCTCAAAGAGGGGACTTACCGCTGCGATGGCAGCGAGCCCGCCTGTCTCCCATAGGGGCAGGCAGAGACTACGGAACGCCAATTACTACGATGCTTACATACCTCTTTCGCTTCATTAACAGTCATCAATCTTTTCATGCATGCTCGTCGGTTAAGGGTACTTTTAATTACAAATTTATACAGGTAATAAATATACATTTCTATGTTATCTGACATGTTATTTTTAACAAGTGAGTGTTATGCCCCTATACTTATTATACTCTTTGGTTATGCCAATGGATCATTGACAATTAATTTTTTTGTCATCATGACATTGAGGTATCCAAAGAGGTTGGATACTAATATTATTAACCACTTAACCTTTTTGATTGAAATTCGGTTCAACGAGAGTTTCAGACACTAGCACTGGAAAGGACGTATGATTTTTCTATCTCGGAAATTGTACTGGACAGGAACTGCGTTAAACTTCTGGATCTCTCCATCTTTTAAAGCATTGAACCAATTTCACTATAAATACCTATAACCTAGGTACTGAATCGATTCCGATGACATTGGCTACAATTGTATAGAATATACCTTGGGAAAGACTAATTCAAAGGCCCAGTTTCTGCCAGAATATATTGTTTTGCACGGACGAAGTCGCGGATAACAGTTAGTTAAATTTAATTTTTTATCTATAATAATAAAACTTTAATGTGGGAATTATAAGATAATTTCATATTTTATACACTATATACTTTTGTTTTTTTTTATAAACAAGTATAATGTAGGAACTCCTCATTTGTTTACCTTCCAGGCTTCCTTCAAGATTGCTTGCCAAGCGACAACCGTGGACACAAAATTCGACTACTTAGCACAACATGACTTCAGGGTTCGCAACCCTGATATCAAAATCAGTATTGATGGAGAGCCAGTGTCGCATCAAGAGGTTACTGTTAATGTTAAAGTGGAGAACTCACTGCCTATCCCACTTACTAAGGGCAAGTTCTACATCCAAGGGCCCGGCCTTGATGAACAACTTGAAATTGAGCTAAAAGAGGTAAGGATAAGGGGATTTTATTTTTAATTGTAGGCGAATTTGATAAAATTACAATAAAAATGAAAAAAAAAACAAATAAATCAAGGTCAATCAATTAACGCATTTCTTAAAGTGATACTACTAGCGCCATCTATCTACTGTTCGGAAATGGCGCTGTCGGGTGTACCCAAAGGCTGCAAGGTTCGGTCATTATACTTCTAGCGCCATCTATCTTACTATTATCAAACTGCCATGAGTTTCAATGGCGCTATCGGGTGTGCCGCATTTCGCGTTCATTTGGATTTACGTGAAGCTTACTAATGTTTGTAATTTAATATTTTCACAGAATGTGGCGCCACGATCGTTTACAACTGCTCAGTTCAAGATGATGCCACCGTGTTCAGGTCACCACCAGATTTCTGCCAAGTTTACATCGATGGAAATGAAGGACATTGATGGATTTTTGTCCTTGACGGTAGCAATGCCTGCCGCTACTACAAACGGCCTGGCGCTTGAATAAATTAAGAGTCATCAAGTTTTTGTTAGAATTAGGTAGAGAAATAGGAAAAGACGATAACAATAATTACTGTAAACCAGTTCCTTATAGAGGTATGTCAAGTCCTATATTGAATTTTACGTCTTTGAAATTTGTTTTTATTTAAGTCTGTCATCCTGAACTTTATCAAGGTATGATGGATTATTTTTCACAAAGTAGATATTTATTGTATCAGTAGGTACTACAGTAAACATCTATTTTTATTACGAACTAGCTGTGCCCGCGACTTCGTTCGCGTAGAATAGTGACTATGAGCAGCGTTTTTTTTTAAATATATACTTATTTTTATTTTAGATTTGGATCATACCTAATCACAGTGATTTTGGGTAGCTAAAAAACCTACTTTACTGTAATGCTTCTCTATATACAATATTAGACGTATGGCCATCGGGGGTGAAAGCATACAGGCTGCTGGGATTGCTAACACGGGACAGAGCCACATACAATTGACCGTGCGAAAAACAGCTGATACTTAGATCTATACCCACAACTTTTAGAGTCTGACCTTGAGCTTTATTAATTGTCATGGCGAAACATAGGCTCACTGGAAACTGAATTCGTTTAAAATTAAACGGAAAATTTTTTGAAATGAGAGGAATCTGAGGAATAAAACCACTATCACCTTTTCCGCACCCTGTTAAATATATACATATTTATAAGCCATTTCTGAGATTAGCGTGAACAGACAAACAGACAAACAGACAAAAAAAAAGTTAGTTACTATTTTGGGTTCGAAATCGACATAACAATAGCCCCTGCTATTTTTTTTATTTTTATTTTCAATGTAAGTACAGACAGCATTTTTCTACAATTTTATTATATGTATAGATATAGATAGATAGTGTTCGACGTGATTCTTTAATTTGACGTAACTTTTTTATTTATGAACCGATTGACATGAAACAAACACTAAAGCATAACTGAAGCATACCACAATATATTCGTGAAAACCGCATCCAACTCGGATAAGCCGTTTCTGAGATTAGCGTGAACAGACAAACAGACAAACAGACAAAAAAAAAGTTAGTTACATTTTTGGGTTCGACATCGACATAACAATAGCCCCTGCTATTTTTTTTATTTTTATTTTCAATGTACAGACACCACTTTTCTACAATTTTATTATATGTATAGATGTACAGACAGCATTTTTCTACAATTTTATTATATGTATAGATATAGATAGATAGTGTTCGACGTGATTCTTTAATTTGACGTAACTTTTTTATTTATGAACCGATTGACATGAAACAAACACTAAAGCATAACTGAAGCATACCACAATATATTCGTGAAAACCGCATCCAACTCGAATAAGCCGTTTCTGAGATTAGCGTGAACAGACAAACAGACAAACATACAAAAAAAAAATTAGTTACATTTTTGGGTTCGACATCGACATAACAATAGACCCTGCTATTTTTTTTATTTTTATTTTCAATGTACAGACAGCACTTTTCTACAATTTTATTATATGTATAGATTTGTGTTTTCTTTGTCTTTACAATTAATAATAAATAATAAACTGTTTCATTAATGTTCTAGCTATTAATAAAGTTAATTTTTGATAAGTTTAAGAGTTCAAATATACTTCAATGTAGAGGTAGTTAAGGTGAAATCTTATCATATTTTTTATTCAAGTACAACTAATATATGTCATAATAGGGTTATAAATCATATTTAAAAGCCCTTTTTAATACTATAATACAATACTTAAATTCATATAAGTGTAATGAAACTGTTGACTGCCCTGATTGGTGCTGTAATTTTTTTTTATTACTTAATTAAAATAAATAAATCAATCAACCCAAACCAGAGTTTTTCATTTAGTCGATATTATCGCAAAGTTTGCAAATCAGTAGGCATAACTTAAATCAGATCAGGTGCGTCTGGATTGTCAACAAAAACTGCTGATGGCTGCTTTTCACCGACTCTAAGTCTTGGATCGATGTAATCAGGTTTTGCTTTAGGTAGAGTCATTTTCGTAAAATCTAAAACATTTTCTGCAAGACCAATTTTTAGATATTCCCGTTTTGTTTGTCCAAGTTTATCGTTACAGTCTTTTGGTTTGTGTTCACAATACAACTGCGTTTTATTACCATCTTCGTTTTTCGTATTAGCTGGTTCCTTAACAATAGCATTACATTTCGGTTTGATCTGTGCGCTGTAGAGTTAGTTTTGTCGACCTGTACCGGTAGATGGAGTTGAAATATTTTATTCTTTATCATAACTCTAACATAGTTGGGCTGGACATCAACATCCACAAGATTTGTGTCCATGTGTTTATACACTGCTAAGTCCAAAACATACTTTTCAGGATCATCATCAGTAAAGACAAAGTCTATTTTTGCTTGGTTAATGTTGTATGGTCTTCCATCTGGAGCGAAAAACTTGTATACACGTTTATCTTCTTGTTTTTTCTCTGGTTCTTAACTTTTCCGTTTCAGCTGGCGCATTTTCTCTATCTCATAACGCACTTCGGGAGCATGCTCACAATTTTCTGCCCAAAACTTCTCGTTTCGTTTTTCTGGATCCATATCTTTGTATTCATTTTCCCACTTGTCTTGAATGTCTTGTTCCAGGCGAGTCTTTTGCTTTCTTCTTTGATGTCTGTAGTTTTCTAGTTCAAAGAGTATATCTGACCTTATACATAATTGGAAAATTTTGCAAAGCCTTTATTCGGTCGGATCTATCAATCTCGCAGCCATCAAAGAGGTTGAGTTGGGGCAAAGTACCAATTATAAAATCTCGATAATTTTCATAATCGGTGCAAGGATTTCCCGTGAGGTATAAATTAACCCGTTAGACTCTGTACGCTTATAATTTCGCCTATAAAATTAAGTGTGAGATCTAATTTCTCTAAAGATTCACACCTTTCTAAGTTTACAATGCTTTCTATATTGTTCAGCGCTAAGTTTAGGTAGACAAGGTATGAAGATGAGATTGCTTTGCATTAATAATATTTTGAGTTTCGCAGTCTTGGAGGTATTCTATTTTTTCAATGTTTTCTTGATGAAATGCGATCTCTTCTAATGGTGTAAGCAGGCAATCATGATGTTCAGCCTTTCTGCGTACCATTTGTCGAATACTTTGTAAAATTATAATGATTGAATTTTACCGCACGTATAAAACTGTTGCTAAGTAACGTATACATCAAAGACGGGGAAGTAACTATACCTACATTGTCCGTCCGAACAAAATACGACTTTGTGTAAATAGTTATTTTTAGTTTTCTTTTATTTAATTTTTATTTTTTTGTTTCAGCCTTTCTGCGTACCATTTGTCGAATACTTTGTAAAATTATAATGATTCAATTTTACCGCACGTATAAAACTGTTGCTAAGTAACGTATACATCAAAGACGGGGAAGTAACTATACCTATATTGTCCGTCCGAACAAAATACGACTTTGTGTAAATAGTTATTTTTAGTTTTCTTTTATTTAATTTTTATTTTTTTGTTTCTTAAGTTGTATATATTTAGTAATAGTTAGTATTTATTTTATTTAAGTTTATATTATTTGTGAAAAAAGATTTAAACGATTAGAAAAAAAAAATTGTTGACTTCCAACGTTTTAAAAATATTTAAGAAACAACGTCATGAAAATAAAAAGTTTCAAATTACGAGTGTGTTATTTTAGGGTAGTGTTTTTAATATGGGTTCTTAATGATTGGTGATACATAATATAACAAATCATTTATTTTTGGAGGAATAGTGTTATTCAGTAAGAGAAAGGTTATGAGATGTGGCAATGATATTAGAATCTCCAATATTTCGAGCGGGTGGTTATCTTTCAATCTCGGCGGTCGGTAATCCGTCATTTAACATTCCATCGGTGGCACCGCGACCGCTCAACTCAAGCGTACTAAATTAATATCGCCGTGATGTAGAGGGTATTAAAATATTTTAAACGACGCCATTTATAATATGACGTTCAGATATCAAGTCGCGAGAGTACAACATATATTATTCCACGAAACTGCCAAAAGACAATGAGGATGAAGGATTACTATCATCAGGAACTCGTTTTATTGTTAATGTTCCAAGTGGGCTCACAGTTCGAAAAAACGACAATACGGAAAAAACAAGAGATGGCTGGATGAAATAAGGCATGACAGAGGGAAAGAGTATGTTATTAGTAAGCAGGGTGCGGCGCCCCGCGGTCTGTGTGTGTTTAGGGGTACTCCGCGGGGCGCCATCGAGCCGCGCGCCCCGCCAGCGCGACGTTCCCACTTATTGAAAGCAGTCAATTTAACATTTTGTTGTTAAAACAAACACAGTGGTTCTAAGCCCATGTCATTTTATTAATTTTAAGCTTTTATGAAAATAGTATTTTTGAAGTAAATCAATTATTTTCTTCATAGTCCATGGATTTACATCAATGGTAGTACTAGATAGTCGCACACCTGTCAACTCATGTTGCATGACTCTATTCACATTCTACGTAGTTTCTAATCAAAACGTAACGTGGCACTGGATGTACCTTTTTTGTGAAATTCCACTAATTCATTACGCTTCATTATACCTATTTCAATTGTAGATATGTAGAATATTAGATTAATTATTTTGGTAGACTTAGCAAAGTTAGAACTGAGATTCTGAAGTAGAAATAGTTGATAGTTTAACAAAAGTAGGGTTGTTATTTTTTTGAAAACCTTAGATTAGGTCATTTAATGTCACCGACATTGGTCAAAGTTTCAGTTAAGGTTTGAGTGCTTCACTGTAGTTTCGTCTCTTACCTCATACCTGGTGCCTCTAGCCAAACCCCAGTGAATCTGAATGGCGATACGTCTTCTATCCAAAGAGATAGAGATGTATGATGATGATATAGGTAATATCAAAAATGGTATTATGTTATTTTTAAAACTCACGCTGTTGAAATTTAATACATCGACGGCATTACTTTTCCTTGACATAAACGAGATCAAGACAGGTAGTCGTTTTGCAAATGAATTTAGTTTATATTTTGGTCGGTGAGTGGTCCATTATTCTGAGAGTTTGCACTGGAACACGCAAATGTCAGGACAAGTCAAAACAACCGTCGTCACTCCAACGGCAACGCGAGGTTTCGTGGAAAAAAGACAAGATGGCCGTTGTGAGACTTATGAGATCGGTGTTCCGCTTATATTGTCGTCTCGTGCTAAATTGCCGTGCTAATGTGATGTGATTTATCTGTTTTAAATGAGACATTTTTGATACACTAACAAGTTTTTTCTTTTATTAATAAGATGTTGGGGGAACGTGTCAGTATAACATTAATTCATTGTGGTGTTTTGTAGACAGGATTTATTAAAGTTATCAAGTTATATTTTGTAAACATGGTATAAAAATGTCTACTGGTATTAGTTTCTCTTTTAGCAAATAGTTTTTTGTAAATCAAAATTTGTTTTGAATTTTTGATTAATTATTATTTACTGATAAGAAATTTTAATTAGGTAGGCAGGTGGGTATTTAAAAATGGAACATGTGGCCAGTTCTAACGGTTTCATGGTTTTTGCAATGAAGCTGGTTTTGCTTGTCACAGCTTACATTTTGACTCGCGTATCAGGTTGATATAGTTAGCTACTTACGACGAGAGTGGCTCTGTTGGACCGAGCAGTCGTCGCGTCTGCGCGGGCGCAGCGCTGAGCACCGGAGCGTGAGCAGCAATCTGGCGGCGGCATCTCAACTCGCGCGCAATCAACGATTCGTTCCGGTGAAAAGGAGTGAGGCGGGTGGCGAAGGGGGCACTGGCTCGGGCCCATTCTCACGTAAATAATTACCGGCGAGTCTCAAATTACAAGGCGCCGGTACAGCCTGCCGATACATATTCATCACGTGTTCGCGCCGCGCGTGACAGCTTCCTCAGGGCGGCGGCCAGCGCTCGAGCCTCACTCTCCTCGCACTCGCATGAATCAAACATGTGATTTGACATCAATCAAACATGCAATTTTAAGTTACAATAGCTAAAGAAAAATCAAAAATTTTAAAGGATCCATGGAAATTACTGCTTCCGGCTTTGTATCACACGGTCAATGTTTATCTCCAAGTTGTAACCCGATATCGTAGAGACATTCTCAGCGATAATTTACTGTTAGTAACCATAAGTCGCTTTATCGAGATGTAGATCGTTAGGAAATAATTAAGCTTACAGCTTACTGGTGATTAAAATTAACCGGATTCTGGAAATTAATTTTCAATCTTATACTTCATAACTCAGAAGCCATAATCATAAATAACATAATTATCTAAAGCGTTGACCACGTAAGTGTTGCTACTTAAATATTGAACTATAGCGTCAATATGTTAGCTCATAATGAAGTGTATGGGAACCCATTTAGTTCCACTATTATACGGAAGATATTCGAGATCATCAACGTCAATGAATTTCTAATTAGAAATATCGCCCCGGATATGGCCTAAGCGATAAATTATGCACTTCGAGAGGAGTACTAATTTCGATGCCGACAAATTTTCCACAACCGCGATTTTAATGCGTTTCAAATAATGTCTGTAGGCAACGCTAAATGATAAATTGTCAGAGGTACGCCCCCGAGTCGGGTTTAATATAAACGAGCCGAGGTCTCGCTCATTTTGCAAGGGAACGAGGAAGATGGAAGGGTCTTTTAAAAAAGGAATGGGTTAGGTGAGAGCGCGATGGTGTTGAGATAATAACAGTGCAAGGCACCGCGGCCTGCTCGCCTTTGAGCCGTCCGCTGCCGAATATCACCATTAGCTGCAATTTGAATACTATCCTTGAGCGAAATAGTTTTCAATTTTACTAACCGCCGACATCGATGAGAGAGCTTAAAATTAAATCGAAGAGCATTGAATTGTGTTATTGCAAGGAATGTGACGGTGTCTGTAAGGTCAGGTCACAGGCAGGGGCGCAACGAGCTGAATAAAACAAACAAGTTAATTGTATTTATTCAAATGCGGTGGGGAGCGAGCACGATGCGCCACGCAGCCGTCGCTTCATGAATAGGCATGCCGCGCGCCGCGCCCGGCCTGCCGGCCTTACTCGCTATATGCAACGTCATCGGCTCGCAGCCGACGAAGCTTTCCTAAAATTAGATTAGGCTTCATATACTCGCCTATGTTTGCAAAATCCGTAGTCGTTACATTACACCTGCTTGTACATATCTGTCCTTAATATATCTTGGTTATGAGGCAATGGATTTCTGTGTTTAAGTCTTTTTTTTCATAGTCCCAAAAATTTCAGTCTTTTAGAACAATGATATGGTTGAGTAGAGCAGTTAAGTGTCTACTTAGGTAGAGCATTAAACATGTAAAAATACTCATTTAATGAGAAGGCTTGGAAATGTTGTGTAGGGAGCATAACTAAAGATAGTCACTGAATATTTCCATATTGCTCGTTGGCAGAGTGGCAGCAAGGCACCGCTGGGCGGAGACCTGTCTGATGTAGCACTCACAATGATAATCCTTACCATTGTTACCTCACGTCAAGTGGCCATTACTATTGTTTGTTTTCAGTAGTGGATTCTATTACGTGTTACAACGTTCTTGTTTCGAATAAGAACAAAACTCATTGGAATGTCGGGGAACAAACTACTTCATATCATAATAAGATGCTGTTTATTTATAGGCAAAGTAACGAAGGTGATATGTTGCGTTTGCCTCTTCTGATTCATATTGCGGAATGTTTCTTCAAACGTCAAGCAATTGCTTTTATGCAGACATTGATTTATTCCGCTATAAGAAACAAGCATTTGCTTGCAGTGAGGATATTTTGAAATATCGTCTGGTCTTTGTAAAAATGAATAAATCGCCTGATTAACCAGTAGTAACTAATTACAGTAAGTAGCAACTCGATAGATTTGGTAACCAGAGTAAGTCATAAAAAAACACATAAAATATAATTCGTTCTATAAAACACCGCGCCCAACCCACAAACAAGGGATCAGTTTACAACAAACAATAAATCCTGCTTTAGTTGAAACTAATTACGGAGTATGATAGCGTCACCTTGCGTCGCATAATCCGATTCGTTCCAGGGTCGCTCATCCCCTGACAATGGTGCAGGCGAAATGTTTATTTACACAAAGATATTTAGCCACTTCCCCGGCGGATTAGCGGATAGAAACGGACAAGGGGAGCTGTAGGATAGATAAAGTGAAGCTAATATGAGGGGCGGTGCCTCCCCAATAGAGCAATCTTTGTGTAATACTCACAGATTACACTCAATGTTTCCTGGATCACTTCACTTGGTTGGTCGGATTGTTGTTGTTTCAGATTTATAGAGCTTGCTTGCATTATTAAATTTTGTGATGTCATTGTTTTAGATTTTAGTTTAGATTGTAGTCTATTGGTAGTCAATAGACAAAGGAATACCTTTGTGCTCGATTTCTTCGTGATTTCAATGTAAAAGTTTACGTTTATTCAACGTTTTGGGATTTCTATGCAATTTTTGTTGTTTTTCTTTTCATTGCTGTTTCTGAAGTAACGTGACTAAAGATATCCTATGTATGTAACCTACATCTTTTTTGAGTATGATTGAGATCTTATCTGTTAATTTCCGTTTCCATCTTTATAGATATACTCGATTTTATATTCGAGTACCTAATTGCTGCCTTATACAGAAATTCCATCAGCTAATATATGTCGTTTTGTTGAAGTTATTAAATGACATTTAAAAGTATCGGCAGTTATAAATTGTAACTTAAATACGTCTACCCATTACATGTTAATAATAATATAAACTATGGTTGTAATAAAATATTTTTTTAAGTTTAGGATCGTGCAAAAATAGCAAAGAACGTATACCAAAACACTTGGAACCTGATTTGTTTTTGTGTCCGGAAATGAAACAGCTTAAAAAGAATTTAAGTCGGGGCTTCCATTGTGGGCGCACAACATGACCATAAATAAAACGGTTTGTTTAGCCATTGAATATTCCCTAAACAACATTAGAGGTGAATAGTTAAATTGTCAGTTTGTCACCAAGCTCTGGAGCGCGGCAGGAGAGCGGCCAGGGTGAGTGACCACGGGGGGCGAGACATATCTCGATTTCTCATTTGCTCATTTTAAACTTATGTTTTCTTTCAAACTGTCCTCTCGAATTCTTGTTTAACTTGAATGAGCTAAAGTTAGCATACAATTTGAATATTATTATGGACATTCGGCAATTGTTGCCTTTCGAGAATTAATATACGATTATCTTCTCAATTACGTGTTTGTGTAATAGTTATAATAATATTATTTGATATGATGTCGATGTCGTCATGTTTGTAAAAATCAACGATTTTACTTACAATTTTAGTACCGTCTAGTAATAGTTTCTTACAATATTTTGTTTTTTTTTCTATCATATCGCAATCGTGATGTACCTTTTGAGATTGGCCTATGTGTACTAGAGGAGTAGTACCTACTGCGGTGTAATTTATACTCATGTTTTCCAGTTTTAAGTCTAGTTAAATAAAATACATCCCCTATCCTTTTCACGTCTGCGTTGACGTCAATAATCATCAAAAACGTTTGCAACAAAACGGCAGCTGTGAGCGGTAAAGTTCTCCACATTATTCTATTATTTAATTTGTCGTTACATTGTGCACGTCAAGCAACCGGGTAATGTTTCCGTATTTACGATTTACATGCGGAATCCGGACAGAAGTCAAGTTTGACAGTGTCAACATGTCAGCGTGACAATGGCCGTCACATGTCCCGGCCTGTCAATCGGAGCATGAGAAGCGGGCGGCCCCGGGGACGCAGAACGCGCGCCTCGTGGGACCAGCACTACAAAAGAATACTCATATAGCAACAAATTCTTTTCCTTGTTTAGCGGATGACTGAACGGTCCCTTGGTGCAATGCGTTTCGAATTTAGGAAAAACATTTGAAGAACAAGAATTTATTTGCCACTTTGGTAAAGCCGACAATTTACAAGTAGCAATTTTCTTTACAACTCTGGAATAACTCTTTTCATTGCTTCCTTTATTTCAAATATAGATACATCACACAAGCATGGCGCAATTTTAAACCAGTATCAGTCACAGTCGCTAAACAGGGCCGATACTATGAAAAAGTGTTGCATTTATATTGCAACACATCGTTTAATTTACGACTTGTGTACACGGTTATGATGCATAGACAGTTATTTTCGCCCCATTTGTTAAGTTCATTGTGTCTGATCACACCCAGTCGGTTTAAGGACAATGGCGAACTGTAAACGAGTGATGTTCGTATAAATCGGGACGAGTCCGCAAACAAAACGGGACGTTTCACCGACGTCAGACAATGAGAGATTAATGGCGCTCTTTTTGTTATCGTTCGATGGTCTTTACGCGTTTTGTGGCCTCGTTTCACGGTTTATTTAGCTGTTTAAACACCAATAAGCGTTAAATTACAACGATATCCACACTAAAGTCAAACAAAAACCGCATTTCCAAAATTTAATTGCTGTTTACTGCTGAAAAAAGTTGGGTATTTTAACGCACAGTCGCGTCATGGTCGCAAGGCGCAAGGTGATATACATAATGCTCCACAAAACGACATAGGTATTGGCCATATATTTTAAAATTATGAACGTCTTCTAAAGTCAAGTTTAGCTTTATAGAAACTCGTAAAACTGAAGTGTGTCACGATGTAGGAATCCATAATAAAAGTGTGTCTATGTGGTTGCCGCGCCCGCGCCCGCGCTCGTTGGAAATATTATGGGTTGCGTTGCGCGAGAGTAGCTTTTTTGGCTATTAAATGTGCGTTTTTTGTGTGTCGCGTTAACTGTCGCCTTATCATCGTGTCGAGTTGTCGACGCCTCCAGCCGGCCGCAATCAAAACACCATTCGAAGCGGTCATTAAAAATGATATAAAGTTAAATTTATAACTGTAGCACGTCTCCGGATTAACGGTTATTGGGAATGTAATGTCCACATTGACGTCGGTGTGAAAATTGTTTACTTTGTCAAAATAAAATTTAATAATTTTATGGCTTAATATTATAAGTAGTGTTATTGGAAGCATCAACAACTCCACACATCTTTTATTTGTAAGTTTCGTAGATAGGTAGAGTCAGAGCTTTATTTTATTTTTGGCTTGTTTACTTGTAGAGTCTAAGTAGAAATTTGGTTACTTCTATAGGTACGAATAGCAAGGTAGTAAGGTTCACCTGTGTTCATTAGTTTATCATTGAGAGTTGATTGGAGTCGCCTGCGGCCGGCGAGGCGCTGCGCTGTGCGTATCGTTCGCCCGCGCCACCTCACTCCGCGGGAACCGTTATTGTTTACGAGTGTACACCACTTCTTCTACAATGATTTACGAACCGCCTGCACCCATAAAAGTGGGGACACAAGGCACTAAAAGATACAAAAGGTGCTAAAGAAAAAGTAATATATTTTAAGTTGGAGCGAACGAATATAAAAGTTTGGTGAAATATATCAGTTTTAGTGTTGAACGCGAGTGTTTGTTTATAAGGACGATTACGCACGCCTTTTGACGCGTGTATTCTGTTCGGCGATCAATGGCATACATTCGTCACGATCCTTTCTCACGTCTTGTGGAGTCCACTATTGATATTTACGCTTATACTTATAACATGTGGTAACCTGGCTCACACTCCTAATAATTCGGTCGATTTTCGACAGGAAACAAGGCTCACATAAAGCAAGACTGAGCCGAATTTATGTTTGCAATATGCTTTAGAATTAGAACATGTTAGATTGTAGGAAAAATATTTTCATAATAGGATCTTACAGTACATCACATAGGTTCGAATGATTTGGTGTATTTGGAAATGGGAATTGATTTAAGCTGTTGCGTTGTCTAACACTTTTTTATTACCAATCGACACTCGTAGCAAGTTTTAATGTTTATGTCTGCTCATAAATCACATCTTGAGAGGACATTTTATAAAAACCTCAAAATTAACGACAATTTTATCAAATATCCTAGAAGATTTAGTCATTAGAGGCTGTTTTACGGTTATTGATGAGATCGTTAAACGCAGAGGTGAACTGACATGTCGCCACGTTATCGTACTGTGCTCGCTCGACATCGCCCGGTTAACGTTTGTTTTTTCAGGGACCCTTTCACCGGCTGCGGAGCTTCGGGTGTCAACGCAGACTACCGCCTTACACACAAAAAATCATTTAAACGCATTCGTATGCAATAATCTGTAGGGATTTATTCCAACAGCGGCGGCCACCCACGTGGTGCCCGTATTTCTTCCTGAACGAGCTAACTTCATTATTGTGGCGTGAGATACAATAGTTAAGAGCACGATTTATAAGTCCAACACGTTGACTTCTGTTTATAGCTAGCGGCGGGGCGCGGGCGCAGCGGGGGCGGGGATTACAGCGTCTGCGCACCGATTTATGGCCGCACCTCGATAAAAGCTTAAATACTCTCAAGTGAGAATTATTCAATAGGTTTAGTTGCGACCGTAGAGCAGGCATTGTGGCAGCCGGCGCGGGGCATTGTCGCTCTCACACGCGCTACAAGTAGAGCCTGGACCCACCATTACCGGATTTAAGTCACACTGCCTCTCACTAGTCTTTGCTGTGAAATTTATTACTGCATGTACTGAATGACATCAAGATCCCGTAATTAACCTTCCCAAATGAAAATAGACATTAATTTATCTTCTGAAAATAGAACGCGAGCATGAGATCGTATATTCATGAGATCTGATGTTCTCACAACTATTATGAACGTCCTAATCTACAGCTGATTAGTACAACGTTTTTGGTTAATAAACTAATTAAATTCATAAACAAAAGAATGTCTGTATTCACGCACTTTTAAGAAACAAGCTTCTTGCTTCAAGAAGTTGCAAGTGTAATCTTTAAAGCCGTGTCTATTATTTTTGTGGCCAAATGTAGTGCAGGATTAGTGCGTATTGATATCAGTGTGTCAGACGTCAAGGGCAAAGGGCGAGTGCTATTTCGGTGCAGGGCAGGCAGCGGAACGGAAAGTAAGCTGAAACTAATCCGGCGCGCGGGTGGGCGAAACCCAACACCGCGTGCGCGCAGCTTACATTTGTCATTTATAATGCGCGCGATTTGTTGCTCCTCACCTCGCTCCCCACCAAGCATTTTTACTTTTTACGTTCTTATTCTTTTTACCGAGCGATGTACACAATATTTTTTATGACATTTTATGGCATCAGTTTGTCGTATACGAACAGTTATACGTTATTGCGAGCTCTGTCACGGAGAAATGTAAGTACAGTTTATTTTGCAGGTTCGTATGATAATGCTGAATGTATTTTTCATTACGCAACATATCAAATAGACAACAGCTCTATATCAAAGCAACATCATGTCGTAACGCCCGGGTTATTGTCGTAAGGTAAAAATTTACTCCATATTTTTTACAAACACATTATTTATGTAATTAGTCAAGTTTCTTAACTCGTCGAGTACCGGTTTTGCAGACACAATTATAGAACAATAGGTTGCGGTCACCGGTGACCGCTTGGTATTTGACAGTTTAAGAGTGACGTCTCCATTTACATTTTATTAGTCCCACTTAATTGTTAATCCCTACCCAGATTAAAATACAAGAGAGAGATTAATAATATATTTATTTATCATTACACTTACATAAAGAATGAAAATAATAGGTACCTAGGTACCCAAGAGTGTCAAATTATCACACGAGTAAACTAAATATACGTCTAACTTTGTGTAAGGATAAAAGTTATTTAAATCAAATAGTTTTTTTTATAATAAAATGTAACACAGCCAGGCAAGAGTGAAATTAAATTGGATTTTAATAAAACATACCTATCTACTCTCTAATTATTACATGTGGATACCACTAGGTAGGACCTACCTATCTACAGTAGGTACATGGGTTGGCGTACAGGTAAATACATTTTCATAAAGAGACATTACATTGGTGTAGGTCTGTTGGCAATAAAACATGAAACATTATAAGAAATGAAAATATCATTATTTCAACACGCATTCAAAACCAATTTCCCCAAGCGCTCGTCGGCTGAACACTTCATTTCACGGTTGACGTGTGACCGATATGTCGTTGATTTGATTGCGTTAACTTTTTGCGGGAAATATGGTAACTTATGGTCGTTTTCTAATGTTACCAATTTCAATATGGCGTCCTGTGTGGCCACAGCCCCGTGTGTGTTCCAAACACGCTGCTAATATTTGCTTGCTTTCATAGGCTCACTGACGTTTTGACATTCGATTTTCGAATTGAAAAAAAATGGGCGCCGAGAGCGGTTTTGTACCTCCGTTTCGTTTTACGCAATATAATACAATGGCTTGCATTGTGTTTCGCTCCGTGCAGCTTATTTTTACACTATTTCCTATTTTTTTTCATTGCCAACTTGTCAATGGTGTTGATTTTGAGAATGAATTATGAGTTCCTCTGCAACACAACAGTGTTGTGACATTCTGTAGTAGGATTAATTCTACGGTTACCAGTCATGGCGGCAACTAGCAAAAGTGTAGATAAGTATACCTTTCATAGATTTTTCTGCAAATAAACCCGAAAGGGGTGTCCTAAACGGTTTAGGTAAACACATGAGTATTAAATAGATCAGACAAACATTAACTAATTTACGAGTTCTATGAACTTCAATATAATAGTTGTGCCATAAACTCATTGTCATGACTGAGAATAATGCTTTGTCCGACTTGGGAATCGACCATTCAACTATTGAGACAGTCAGTAAAAACTAAATCATCTAACGACCTTTATTGTTTCGACACAAACGAATAATTAACGCGATTGTTACGATGTTTGACAATGCACCATAAATTCAGTTCTCTCTAGGTGAACTAAAAGTAGGTAAAGTTACCTAAGTACTTACCTAAATTACTTTAAAATCAATGAATGAATAAATAGTCAGATTTATCTAAGACGACATGATCAAGTTTGCCTATTACTTACCTAATATCAACAAGGAAAGCAAAGTCAAAGTCAAAGCATTTATTTCAACTAAACCATAGTTAGGTACTTTTGAAACGTCACCAAATTACCTACTAATACACAGCATAATTACTAATACACAGCATGATTACTAATACACAGCATAATTACTAATACACAGCATAATTACTAATACACAGCATAATTACTAATACACAGCATAATTACTAATACACAGCATAATTACTAATACACAGCATAATTACTAATACACAGCATAATTACTTTTAAGTTATTTCATAAGCGAAGACATTTCCTATTGTATTCTAACTATTGACATTAATTAGTGAGTGGGTATTTTTAATCTCAGTAGATGTGATTATTTGACTATTTGATGTTTAATATTGGAACTTTTAATTACGTTTAGGATTATACATATACAAAGATTATTTCATTTAATTTCTAATTTTAAATAGACCTTATTTTATGAATTGTTCAACCAAAATTGTTTATGTTTAATATTTTTTTTATTTGACTTGTTTTGTATTGTTATATAAAGAAATACAATATCAAAAATCCAAATCATGACGATTTGGATTTTTGATATTGTATTTCTTTTGTATTTTCTTGACATTTCTGTAATTTAATTTAATCTAATTTCATTCAATTGCTATAAATGTTTGTATGGGCATGATGTGATTCCCTTTAATTGAAGGATCACAAGGTATTGTAACGTGTGGTGGATTATTTTTTTGCATGTAGGTACCTAAGTGTATCTTTTGTTGGGAGTCCAAATAAATAAAACATAAAACATAAATACAAAATAAATAATAGTCTGTCAGTCTGTCCGTCACTCAGCTAGGTGCTCATTCCAAAATTTAGATTCGAATGAAGAAGAATGAGAAAGAAACTCCATTTGAACAAGTCACTTTTAGAAAAAGTCTGTTCTACAATGTCTCTGATACATATTCCAATATTGTACGTATATGATATGTCATGAGAACAATGCAAAGACATGCTTGACGCATTATAGTACATCTTTTTGTGTTAGCATGTTTTGTAACGTTTTATGGAAGATATGTCGTCATAGAGAAATCATGGTCTAGTTTTTAATCGACTTCAAAAAAAAGGAGTTACTCAGTTGGACGTATACCTATGTGTATATCTATGTACCTATATGTATGTATGCATGTACTTACCTAAGTAAAATCCAAATCGTCATGATTTGGATTTTTGATATTGTATTTCTTTATATAACAATACAAAACAAGTCAAATAAAAAAAAATATTAAACATAAACAATTTTGGTTGAACAATTCATAAAATAAGGTCTATTTAAAATTAGAAATTAAATGAAATAATCTTTGTATATGTATAATCCTAAACGTAATTAAAAGTTCCAATATTAAACATCAAATAGTCAAATAATCACATCTACTGAGATTAAAAATACCCACTCACTAATTAATGTCAATAGTTAGAATACAATAGGAAATGTCTTCGCTTATGAAATAACTTAAAAGTAATTATGCTGTGTATTAGTAATTATGCTGTGTATTAGTAATTATGCTGTGTATTAGTAATTATGCTGTGTATTAGTAATTATGCTGTGTATTAGTAATTATGCTGTGTATTAGTAATTATGCTGTGTATTAGTAATCATGCTGTGTATTAGTAATTATGCTGTGTATTAGTAGGTAATTTGGTGACGTTTCAAAAGTACCTAACTATGGTTTAGTTGAAATAAATGCTTTGACTTTGACTTTGCTTTCCTTGTTGATATTAGGTAAGTAATAGGCAAACTTGATCATGTCGTCTTAGATAAATCTGACTATTTATTCATTCATTGATTTTAAAGTAATTTAGGTAAGTACTTAGGTAACTTTACCTACTTTTAGTTCACCTAGAGAGAACTGAATTTATGGTGCATTGTCAAACATCGTAACAATCGCGTTAATTATTCGTTTGTGTCGAAACAATAAAGGTCGTTAGATGATTTAGTTTTTACTGACTGTCTCAATAGTTGAATGGTCGATTCCCAAGTCGGACAAAGCATTATTCTCAGTCATGACAATGAGTTTATGGCACAACTATTATATTGAAGTTCATAGAACTCGTAAATTAGTTAATGTTTGTCTGATCTATTTAATACTCATGTGTTTACCTAAACCGTTTAGGACACCCCTTTCGGGTTTATTTGCAGAAAAATCTATGAAAGGTATACTTATCTACACTTTTGCTAGTTGCCGCCATGACTGGTAACCGTAGAATTAATCCTACTACAGAATGTCACAACACTGTTGTGTTGCAGAGGAACTCATAATTCATTCTCAAAATCAACACCATTGACAAGTTGGCAATGAAAAAAAATAGGAAATAGTGTAAAAATAAGCTGCACGGAGCGAAACACAATGCAAGCCATTGTATTATATTGCGTAAAACGAAACGGAGGTACAAAACCGCTCTCTTTTAGAAAAAGTCTGTTCTACAATGTCTCTGATACATATTCCAATATTGTACGTATATGATATGTCATGAGAACAATGCAAAGACATGCTTGACGCATTATAGTACATCTTTTTGTGTTAGCATGTTTTGTAACGTTTTATGGAAGATATGTCGTCATAGAGAAATCATGGTCTAGTTTTTAATCGACTTCAAAAAAAAGGAGTTACTCAGTTGGACGTATACCTATGTGTATATCTATGTACCTATATGTATGTATGCATGTACTTAGGTAAGTACATGCATACATACATATATGTTTGTGATTATCTCGCGATTGGTTGAACGGATTTCGATGCGGCTTTCAGAAATGGTATGGTATGTAACTTAGGAGTGTGTATGGTAACTTAGGAGAAGGTTTTAGTATATTAATTAACCGACTTAAAGAAAGAGAGCGATGACGTCGGCTTTTTTAAACGTACTTGGTTTTCATGTTGATAAGTATCGACACTAAAGGTCCTCTAACATTTATCGACATAATGTCCAAACTAGAAATCGATATCAAATGTCTCTGACTATTTTTTTTTTAAAGTTTGCCCCACACTAGGATTTTTTCCTGTATCGTGGGTGCGTAAACAAACTACAAGTTCACATACACACTTTGCATTCGTATTTTCAATAATTGTGCACATTCTTTACGTGAGACAATTGAGCGAGACGGTGAAGTTTCAAGCCCTGTCGAAGCATTCAACTTTTGTACTACATATTCTCATAAAGATGAGCATCGCAGACGCCATTCTACCAAATTGAAAACCATCCAGAGAGACTCGTAATGCTTCTTAATGCTTCACCACGAGAGTTATTGCCTCTTAAGTGCGTATTTTTCATATTTTCACAAATAATGCGAGTGTTTTTAGCGAGGCTTTACCTACTAAGACTACCAACTGTGTGTGCAGACACCATATACTATATAGGTATAGTTACAATATTGTGGCACACATGTAATTTCTTTTACTTATAGATATTCAGCTTTATTGTTTCAAAGTAGAGTTGGATTTGCATTGAAGATAATTAGACAGATGAAACAGTTTACGGTCCTAGGAGGCTAAGTACATTTTAGTAAGGTTTGTTTCGTTTAGGCTTTTGGTAGGTTAAAATAACAGGAATCGAACGACCTTTAAACTGATTTCTTTTTTAACTTTACTGTTTATTACAATGGGGTACTTTCCTTAACTCGTCGAGTACCGTCATTATAGACACAATTATAGAACAATAGGTTGCGGTCACCGGTGTCCTAGCGGTGTTTGACAGTTTAATGAAAAATAAATTATATCAACCGTTCAATGCAATGAAATATTAAAAAATAATCACACTTTCATGAATTTATTTTAAAACTAACTTAATTTTAGTATTTTTCTAGGATTGTTTAAAGAAATAAGTATGCTGTTTGGCTCTAAATAAATGTGACGTCACAATACATAATCCCGTACAATATTCATAGAAAAGTATTGAATTTGACTAGTTGACAAGTACTCAATTGCAGCAGATATCAAAAACAAACGAAAATGCATTTTCACTACTGATCATGAAAGTAATTTTAGAACTTTTGTTTATTTTTAAAATCATACCAAAGAGATATACAGTAGGAGCTATTGTATATCCCATTCTTCACTCAGAACAAACAGAGAGAGGCATCCTCACTCCTCAGTGATACCTCTGAATTATTTAATGTTGTGCGGGCCTCTCCATCACATGTTTTCTCCTTATGTAGGGACTTAGGTAGGTAATGTCGGAAGGGTTCGTAAGCAAATAGGGGAGGAAATCGATTAGGTATTCAATCTTCTGTGTGTACACAAGTGTAGGAGGTCCTAGTGTCCTACCTATATGAGAAACTATTGGATATTGTCATCACTTAAAAAGAAATTGTTTTGAGTTTTCAATACAATGGGATACAATAAAAAAATAACCGTACCTAACTACTTTCATTACCTATTGAGTGATTGGAATTTTATTAGGTACCTACTAGGTTATTATCAAGAAATAAGTCAGTTAAAAAAAATCGACGATAGCTATACCTAGGTAGTGTATCGATTTTGCACTCCTACAAAATTTAGGAAAAAATATCGTTAATTTGATTTAGACCCGATTTTTCCTAACGCCAGATAATTTTGTTGAAGAAAAAATGGATTTTATTTCTTTTTATTAAAACTGAGATATTTACAACACAAGGAAAGGAAAAAAATAAGTAAATATGTAGGTACAACTTAAGATACACTATAACTAAAAGATAAAAATGATACAACTATTTAGGTACACAGAGCTTCAAAAATTTGTCCGTATCGACGTCAATAGGGAAAGTACCTAGAAGACTGGCAGCATTGTCAAGTTGTATGGCAATGCTTAACCTCTGACCAAGAAATAGACCAGCCCACGATTTTAAAGGAAAACATTTTTTTAAAGATAACATTTGCGTACCTACTTACTTATAACAACTGTTAGGGTATCACTTAAATCAATTTTATTCTACGTTTAAAAGTAGGTAAGTAATCCTTGAAAAAAACAGTCTTTAGGTACTTACTTAGGTAATTGAAAAATATCTGACCCCAGGTAGGGCCTAAGTAGGTTTTGGAGATGTTAGGTGTGGTTGCTTCTTTCAACTTCTCTAGGTACTAAGTGTTAATTTTGTTTGAAGATTTTAGTTATAAAGTCAAATTAGAAAAATGTAGACAAAAATTATGTCAATAAAATTGCTTTCATTTTTTTCACTTTAAAATGTAGAATTATTTTTTTGTACCTAGTTTAGGTATTAGGTATACTTTCATTAAGGAGCTTTGAGAAAGTAGTTTTTTTTAAAAAATGTAGGATGGTACTTACAAAATGTGAAAAACATACCTACCTATTTTGTTTCAAAGTTACCGAATTAAACTAATTATGTACCTAAGTACTTAGGTACCTATTGAATTTTAAATTAAATAATATTTAATAAAAATAATATTTAGATATTAGGTAATTATTAATTTTTAATTATTTTTATTTTTTAAATTAAGTAGATACGAAAAGTGTAAAGATGAAAATCAAATAAGCTACTTCATTTCGAGTTAAAATTTCTCAACATTATTTAGAATTTTAAATTCATGTTCAAATGTCTTTTTGCAAATGCATTTTTGATTGATAAATCGTAAACACGAAAGGTGCCATTAATCGCGTTTAACGGACAAAACGTGAACTAATTATAATTACTTAGTTACTTGTAAATAATAACTTCGCTTTGTAAAGTTTCACTTATAATACTTGTAAGTAAAGTTACGTCTTTGAACGTAGTTCGTTTTACGCAATAAATCCTTTCGACTCTGTCTAACGCATGCGCACGCCCACTGTTGTGTAGTGCTGTCTCGCTCTAATTTACGGATCTGTGTTTATGGGCGGCGCACTCACGCGGTGACTGCGCGCACGTTTTCACTTGACACAATTTTCCTGAAAAATCATTTGAATACACAGCGAATTTTTAAAACACCTCAAGGTCTACTGTTTTAGAAATAAAATTATTATCGTTTCATAAACTATAGAAGGTTGCAACTATGTGGGATGTGATTAATTGTTTTATTGAAACAACAGATGACTATAAAAGCTGAAATTTATTTTAACCACGATGACACATGCACAATGGTGGAGAGCAAATATAGGATTAATATTATTATTTTTATTGTTATTGAAAAGCTTAGTGGTCGGTGTGTGGTGCGCGGGGAGGGGAGGAGGTAGCGGTGACAGCGGGTAGCGCGGCCAGTGGTTGCCCGGGGAGGCCCCGCCTGCCCGGCCCGCCCCGCGCGCCGCGCCCGCGCCGCGCTCAGTCCGCGCTCAGCCGCCGTACCGCTTTCGCTTGTGTAACACTACGGACTATTTCCACTGCTATTTCAATACGCGTTTAACGATCGTCCTATAACATAGTTGATTTATAATTGTGATTTTACACGGTTTTGGCTCGAAGTGATTTTTTGATAACGTAATTTTTTTATTCTGTAAAAAATGGTAATTGTATCGTAAAAGTTTTTTCCTCGGAAAATAAATTCGGTGTAAACATTTTTTTTATTCGCAAGAAAATGCATAAACGAAAACCATGTAGGGGCCGGTTTCGGTGAGATGTTGGGTGAAGATTAGTGTTGGACTGAGGTACTGAGAGTTGTTTCATGGATGTGGAAAACGCGGAGTGTTGGAGGGCCGGAGGAGAGAGGATGGTGGCCGAGGAAGGAAAGACGAGGGCGACTGACTTCTCGATCGCGGCGATCATGGCCCGCAGCGGCGCCGAGCCGCGCAGCCCCGTCGCGCAAACACCGCCACACACCGGTAATATAGGCCTAATTAAACATTTACCTATCTTATTACTTAACCAGTTTTATAATAAAAGCTTTTAAAAATTGTTAGCGCTAAGTATACCTAAACCACCTGTGTCAAATTTTTCTGGTTCCAATAACCTACCTAAAAAATTGCTCCGTACAATTTGTGAACAAATACAAACAGAGAAAGAAGATCTTGTTCACAATATCTCAGATAACAATGCAGTTAATTAAATTAGGTTAATGAATACGTTTTGCTTTTCACCAAATGTTTTAAATAATTGGTAGTTGATTTTTCTAATTCTATTTATCTACACTTTTGAGTGTAGACAATTCTTTTTCTACATCTGAAAGTATTGTGATAACTTTTCCTATGGATTTTTCTCGTAACAGATTCAAGATTAAACCGGTTAAATGGGTATAGCTTTGACAGCTGAAATTAATAAACGATTTCTATCCAAATAAATATCTACTAGTATTGATGACCTAGAGTATTGCCATTAGTTCTATTGATTTAGGTTCAAAATCCAGATTGACAAAAAGTTTGTGGACTGAGGTTGGTTGCCTGACATTATTAAAGCTATGCATAACGAATATTTCAGCTCGGTAGTTAACAGATATTTGTTGCCAAATAAATACAAGTAATGAGATTAATGTAGGTATAGTCGCCAATTAATCAGTTTAAAAAGGGGGCAAATTATCGCCGTAGGCGCACCTAATTACAGTATAATTTAGGTATTTCTCTATAAATAATTAATTAATGTAGTTGCAGTAGCTTACTGATATCGCTCAGAAGTGTTGTTTTACCATTTGTTATGGGTACTAGGTAGGGACCGTTTAGCTAGATTTTCTTGATTTTCGCATTACTTTGACACTTCATTAACAAATTAGAAGTCTTCATAATCGAATTAAAAAAAGTTAGTAGTAGATAGTGTCTAGAATAGGCAGATTGTTAACATTTCTTCTTCTTCTTATAGTGCCTCTTCAATGTTGAAGGTCGGCCGTCAGCTTCTTGTATTTCTCCTTGTCGGTAGCCATGCGGAACAATTGTTCGACAGATGTAATGCCGGTCCACTCCCGGATGTTTCGCAGCCACGATTTTCTTCTGCGCCCAGCACGTCTCTTCCCCTCCACTTTGCCCATCATGATCAGTTGAAGCAGTGAATATCTATCGTGTCTAAGCACGTGACCGAGATATTCGATTTTTCGCTTTTTGATGGTCAGCATAATTTTCCGGGTCATTTGGACGCGCTGTAGCACGGATTCGTTGCTAACCCTTTGTGTCCAGCTCGGAGCATACGACGGTAACACCACATCTCGAATGCGTTTATACGTCTCGTAGTGTCCTCCTTCACTGTCCATGCTTCACATCCGTACATGACTAGAGGCCAGATGTAGCAGAAGAGTAACCTAACTCTGAGCTTAATGTTTATTTGACGACAACACAGAACTTTCCTCATTTTGTTAAAAGATGCTCGGGCAATTTCTATCCGGGTCTTAATTTCTTGATCTGATTCCCATACTTCATTTACCCAAGCCCCGAGATACTTGTATTGTCGTACTCGTTCGATTGGTTTACCATCTATGTTTATAATTGGGTCAAGATCAGGATTTTTGGAGACAACCATCAACTTGGTTTTACTGATGTTAATAGACAGACCGGCTTTCTCGCTTGTCTCGTTGACTTTATTTACAATTGTCTGTAAGTCACGTTCCGAAGCAGCAACAAGAACCGTGTCATCTGCATATCTCAAGTTGTTTACCAGCGTGCCATTAATCTTTACTCCAGCATCGAGGTCTTCTAATGCTTCAGACATCACGGCCTCTGAGTAAACATTGAAGAGCATCGGCGAAAGAACACAACCCTGACGAACTCCGCGACAGATCTCAATCGGCTCGGTGTCTTCATTTTCTACTCTTATTGTTGCTACTTGTTTGTCGTACAGATTGCGGATTATCCTGACGTCCTTGCCATCCAGCCCAACATCTGACAGGTGGCTGATAAGTTGTTGGTGTTTGACACGGTCGAAACCTTTTTCATAGTCGATGAAGCAAAGAAATACGTCAGTCTGCATGTCTCTGCACTTTTGTATGAGAACATTGAGAGCAAATAGAGCTTCCCTGGTTCCGACACTGGAGCGATATCCGAACTGGCTGTTTCCCAAATGTTTGTCACATTTTGGTCTTATTCTGTTCTGTGTGATGTTTAAGAACACTTTTAGTACATGGCTCATAAGACTAATCATACGATATTCTCCACATTTTCTAGCATTTTGCTTTTTGGGTATTGTAATAAACGTTGATTTTAGCCAGTCATCTGGGAAAATGCCAGTGTCGTAAACATAATTGAAGAACTGTGTCAGCGTTTCCAATTGATCTTCCTCCAATAGTTTGAGGATCTCGATGGGTATGTTGTCTGGTCCGAGTGATTTGCCTGTTTTGGCTGAATTCAACGCACGTTGAACCTCTGATTTTAAAATCGAAGGACCAGTATTATCTGTACTTATAGCCATATTCCTTGAATAATCAGCAAACATCTCCGAAACGTAATCACACCATTGTCTTCTCTTACTATCGGGGTCCAGAATCAGATTTCCACCTAAATGGTTGTTAACATTTAAATAGATAATACCATTTCTTCAGGTTTTCATATCACTTACCTATAAGATAAGAAAGGATTTTTCAATAAATAATTGATTTGACTTAGGATCCGTCATAACACTAAAAATTAATCACACTTTTAGTACCTACTTAATTGATTTCATTTTATAGTTGGTTTTGTATTTTAGTTGATGCAAACAATATGATGTCACAATACAAATATCATGGAAAATACTTAGTGGTTAGGTACTAACGTTTCGAATACAAAAATCTAGTTGAAACAATGAAACGATCTCAATTTATTGATCGACACCTTTGCAAATGGTTATTTTATCTTTTTTCACATTGTTATCTTACCTTTGTTGACTCTTAATAGGTACTATGTGTATAGAAGCTGTTGGTATACCTATTTAAATAAATAAATAAATTATTGTTCTATGTACTAAGTCCTACTACAAGTACTAAATAAAACGTTCCGTTAGGTATATTGTTTTCGGGAGAAAAACTTTAATAGGTTCAGGAGAGACATTTGATAGTTTGGGATTCAACCTTGCCAAAACCACTAGTGGTCACTATTAACACCTATAGTCAGAATTTTAATTCGATTCCAGATTTGACAATAGCTACTGTCATTTTGTTAAATAATGATACCACATATAATAGTCTAGTGATGAACACAAAAATCGATAAACAATCAGATAGGCTAGATATGTTAATTGACAATATCACAGACACATTTATAATAAATGTTATAGAAAATGACAGCGATAGCGATAGCGAAGACGGCGACAATTTATAAAATAAATTATTACCATAATATATCTATCTGTTTTATTTGTCGTGTTCCTTCATGATCACATTTTTTTATTTATTTCACACACAATTATAAAAGAAAAGTCTCAGATCGTTAATTAATCGTTAAAACTAAATTATCGGTTCAGAAATATTTAATTTCCTGATATACTTAGTTTACGAGAGTAAAATTATAAGCGAGAAGAAACGATCCGGAAATATTTCATTTCCATATCGAATAATTTCGTAACGTCACTATTTAGTACTTGTCATAACGTTGCAACACTGGCATTGTCAAATCTGGAATCGAATTAAAATTCCGAGTCTATCTATAGGACACTAGGTCTTCTGACAAGACGAAGAAGGGTACAAATGTCCCTTACGATGAATAACCAAAACCAATTTTATGTTTCCTGAACAATCTAAGCAGGAAGTATGGTTTTCTCATACCAGTAATCTATCTCTAATAACTATTGTATCGTTTATGAGTTATTAAATGAGTATCATAAATTACTCATAGTCATAGGTAAGTAACCTACCTACATATTTTATTAATCTTAAATACAATTAATAAATAAATATTTCATTCCCTTATTGTTGTACCTTGTTTTGATGACGAGGGGAAACCTTCAAACGGCGCCTATCTTTTTTGGGAGAAAGAATAGGGAGTGTGGGATTCGTACCTCGCTCAGCACCTATAAGAGGCACCGGGTCCTCTGAAGATTATTGTTAGTACCTACGTTCATCCAGTAGTTGCAGTAATTCACTGAAGGAAATGGAAACTATCGTTTTTTCTTCTCCTCTTATAATATCTTCTGATTCACTTCGTTGCGGGACCAAGACAGTTATTCATGTCACTGGGACGCGCCGAACTTCAGAGTTCTGGTGTTTCCATGGTTGTATCTACTGTAGATCCTGGGATTGTGTGTTCAGGGAGGTTGTGGCGGGCTTGTCCCTTAAAAAAAGTACCTACTTTTATACGATTGTAAAAGTATGTTGGTTTTTTTTAAATAACTGATAATCTACAGCTAAATAGTTACCTAATATAATAATTCAATATCAAAAGTGACTTACCTACACCGTACCTGGCACGAAGAAAAATTTATCAGACAGATTATTATTATTACCTATATGTTAAGTATATTTTCCACGTTAAGCAGTGATACAATTTGTTTCATCATTATTTTTCATGAAATTAGATGTAGGTAGGTAGGTACAATTACAAGCTATAGGCAATTCAAAACACAAATCTAGAACAATTCAACATTACTAAAACCCAGCTATAAAGTTCGAGACGTATTTAAAAAGGGTTTAATGCTAATTGGTGCGGTGGGACCAAGCGCACATGCGCAGGAGTCGTGTTACGGGTCAGTTCGTTATTTCAGATTAATTGTGTGGAACCGAACGCGGCCGACACTGGCCGAAGTATATCGACACGCAACTTACTACAAATACATCATCTTTATTATTTTTATTTTTGCAAATTGATCTGGCTGTACGTCACTCATCATTCAATTTTAAAATTTAGCAATTACTTAAGTATTTCAATAAATTTATGTACCTACGTACGTTTATTTATAGGTAGGTACTGTTATTAATATTATACAGAGAAAAGATTTAATTGTTTGTATGTTTCCTTTGAACATGCTTAGAAAATACACGACAGATTTGAAAAAAAATAATATTCAAGGACTAACGTAACATACAAAAGAGAAAATTCTCAATATTCTCACAGAATCGGAAATAATTGAAAATAACGTTTTTTTAAACAGCCAAAACCTCAGGAGGAATTCTAGTTCAACAATAAATAGTAGCGTTTCTATAATTTACAAGCTAATTGACATGATAATTCAATCTTTTATTTAATACATCCGTACCTAAAGGTTGATGATTAATCAGATAATCGGCTTGTAGGCTATAATTTTGCTTTAACTAAACCTGGGTACACACAATACATAGTTTTACTTAACTGAATTAAGTAGTTAGGTAAATGTACTACGTAATAATGACTTCGACCGATATCGATCATCTTATTTATCCAGTGACTCGCCACCCAGTATTTGTCAAACTAAAATTGGGCTAGATTCAAGTAGGTAGTTTTAAGTAAAACTCAATAGGTACTTCAATACGAAAAAGTTTATTCTACACGGATTTTTAAAGGAATCAGCGTGATGCTCTTTAAACTTCCCACCAGAATAACCCGTTACAAGTCTTTGCGCGGGAAACTTTACTAATCTGTCACATTTGACAGATGATATCGTCAACACAACATCTAGTACTGCCGATAACATAGATAAAACTAGTGACGTTCATTTAGTTGATTTTTGTCGTCTAACAGTAGTCTAAGGAAATAAAATGCAAATATTATATTTTTCATGGTAAAGGTACTAGCTCGATCGATGTGAGTTTTGGAATTGTATAGTTGGCGGCAGACACGTTGATTTTTACTTATTCATCGTAGAGTACAATACCGTGAGTGTACACCCAGCTTAATAAATATTTAAGTGGAAAGATTAAAATTCCGACAATTAATTATAACTGCAGTTAGAGTGGAATGGGTATAAAATGACATGCTACACTGATCTCGGTTTATAGCTCAATCAAGGAAACACCATGGAACAAACCATACGGCTCGTTGCGGTTAGGTAATTGTAAGATATTAGAAGTAATAATTATTATCTGCATTTTATCTTTTATCTATTGTATCAAATGGTATCATTCAAAGGAAGGTTGTTAAATAAATACGACTTTTATACAGTTAGAGACTATAAATTAATTATTATCGTAGATAATCACTTTATAAAAGGGCTATAGAAATATCACGGAATAGAAAAAAAAGAGAAAATCTTAAATCTTTCATACATGTTTATTTAGATTTATGATTCAATGGTGGTGGCCTGGAGGTTTAAGACGCCCGCTTCTCATGCATGAAGGTGCAAGTCCGAAACCTACCAACGGCAAGTACCAATGTGACTTTTTCCGAGTTATATGTACTTTCTAAGATTATTTAGACACCACTGAGTAACGGTAAAGGAAAACATCGTGAGGAACCTGGGCTTATAGTCAAAGTCAAAGTCAAAGTCAAAGCATTTATTTCAATTAAACCATAGTTTGGTACTTTTGAAACGTCAACAAATACAAAATAAATAATAGTCTGTCAGTCAGTCCGTCAGTGAAGCTAGGTGAAGCTAGGTGCTCATTCCAAAACGTAGATTCGAATGGAGAAGAACGAGCAAGAAACTCCATTCGTTACTCTTTTAAAAAAGTATGTTCTACAATGTCTCTGATACATATTTCAATACTGTACGCATATGTAAGAACAATGCAAAGACACGCTTGACGCATTATACTAATAACTTACTAAAATAAAAAAATCTGAAGTCTAACATGGTGCTCACATATGCATACTGACAATCCATAGAAATAGTGCTTCTATACAAGAAAAAGGAAACTCTTTGTTTCAATAAAGAAAGAAATGCTCGATGCCATAAGGAAACTAGATTGTCTACATTAGAATTAAAGTATTAAATTATGTATTATATTACCTACTATTGGAATTTAACTACTGACTACATTTGAGTACTGTCCAGTGGAGCCGAACCAACATGCTGCCAAGCATTCTTATCTTCAAGATAATCTGTCAGTGTGTAGTAAGCTTGATTACATAATTCGCGCTTAATATGTTTTAAATTTACTTTCCTTGAGATCTAGTATGCTATTTGGTATTTTATTATAGCATTTAATACCTAACCCCATAAAGGATTTCTGTACTTTGGACAGTCTGAGTTGCGGTATAGCTAACTTATTTTTGCCTCTAGTATTAAAATTGTGTCTATCGCTTCTTTTTTCAAACAATTGCCTATTTTTCCTTATATACATTATATTTTCATATATATATTGACAGGGCACCGTTAAAATATTTATCGTTTTAAACAATTCTCTCAACGACTCGCAACGGCGTAAGTTATATATTGCTAAGTTAATTTCTAAATTATAAGTTTGTAACCCACATTGAGCAAGCGTGGTGATTAATTCTCAAACCTTCTCCGTGTGAGAAGAGGCTTTGCTCAGCAGTGGGCATTTATAGCCTGTTGATGATGATGATTCAATGAATTTAATGAAGGTTTAATTAAACAGGTACAGGTAATATACTTAAAATGAATTAGACTGCGCTACATCCTACATGCATTGGGGTATAGAGATGTTTTTTTTTTATTTATCAAGGACAACAAACAGCAGTATATTAAATATAACACGGGTGAGTAAAATAATAGATTTAACAATTACACTCCTCATGACTTTGCCACGGATTACCATAAATCTACTTAGCAAACACAATGGGGCAAACTTGAAGCTACAAACTATACAAACATAGGATACATATAAATTACAGAATTACTTTTTATCTGTACCTACCTATTATATATTTTTACCTACCTATATATTATATTTTTTTTGTGCACTATATGAATGTGAAACACAAATAATATGTAAAAAAAAATTAAAATTAAAAAGTCTGGAGTAATTACATTAAGGAAGAGAGTATTAATAGTGGTTTTATAGTGATTGTTCTTTTAAAATGTTAATGATTCGTTGTCGAAAAGTGTTCTTGCTTAGAAATAAAATATCAATTGATGCAAACCCTTTATTATAAGTGTCAACCAATCGATGCATGGGTGAGCGTGCGCCTGAATTGGTATGACGGAGATTAGTTGCAAACATGTTCCGTGAACGCACCTCTCTGCTGTGTACTGAGCGAGGGACCAGGTAGCACAAACCATTCACAAGATCAGAACAGTCAAAGTTGTTGCGGCATATACTGAAGAGGGTCATCATTTCAAGGAGTGTACGTCTATACACACAGCGCCATCTATACCAATAATTTCGTTTTTCCTCGAGAATATCAAATTTTGTCGGGACAAAAAGTACCCTATTATTTAATCCAGACTTCTAACTGTACATCTGCAAAAATTCAAAGCAATCGGTTTAGTAGTTACGGCGTGAAAGCGGAACAAACAAACTCACTTTCCGATTTATAATATTAGTAAGGATAATATAAGTTATTTAGGATTAGAAGTAGTTGAAATAATTTTGAAAAATGATAGCTAGGATTGTAGGTTACTTAGGAAGGTACTCGACTAAATCATTTTAATTATATAGTTAACTAACTTTATTTAGATATCTACCTAAATAGTACCTATCAGTAAAGCCAATACTTAGTAGTACCTGGCAACACCTCGTTTCATTAGGTTTAATACCGCTGTTAATTAACAAGGTTCGCGGCTTTGATGCTTTGTCCAGGTTTCATGTAGGTATGCTGTCGAAAATTCTAGTAATTTTGATTAAATTGTTGTTACATTACACGTGCCACGTTAAATTATAAATATCCCCAAGGATTAATCTAAATGTATCTGATAGACCTGTACAAACATGATGTCTGATAAGAATCAAGTGTACAGATTCTTACTCCTGTATCTATAAACGTAAATGTTAAAGTGAGTAACCATCAATGGAGCTTAAAACTTTAGTATATCAAGTTACATTTGTATTGTTTCAAATTATCATTTAATTATTGATGATAAAATGAGCAAAATATAAAATATAATATTTTGTTAATAAGCGATGTAGACTTTATACAATTAGATGCTTATAGTAGGAAAGCCCTATATCACAGACAAAAGTAACCTTATCATTGTCTACTTAAGGTACACTTATATGAGTCGTTGATAAATTTACTTATTAGTGGTGTGGTGTGGTTTGTTCGTCTGCGGGTCACTTAAGGGGCCAGTACAATACCAAGCAAGGCCCTGTCGTGCATATGCTGAACTGATCCCATTTCACTGCAGACTTGGGACATTAGTAGGTGTTTTAAACGGTATGAGTAAAATTTGTATGTGTTACCTGTCTTAGCGTGTGAAATAAAGATTTACTTTCTTTACATTATGTACAGTTCCTTAACTGGCTTAGCCAGCAAGGTTGTACAAGGTACTCTTTAGACAGGTTTTTAATCTAACAACTTAGTATGCGAATTTCACGCCTGTCTGAGGCCTGTGCTACCCAGTACCTGCAGGTATCCAGGCGCCACATACTCTAGTTTGTGACCAAAATTCTTGTTATGCAGGTTCGGTATCCAGACAAAGTTCACCGGCATCGCTCAGCTCTCCAGCGTCGAGCTGCCGGTCCCCCCTGCCGGATGAAGATGTGGAGGTGGACGTGGAACAGTGTTCGGATGGAGAGCGAGACGCCTCCGACCACGCCGTGCCTTCACCTGCGCCATCCTCCGGTAAGAAATTAAGTTATCATTTATCTGTCTACCTGCTATATCATCATCATCATCATCAACAGCCGAAAGATCTCCACTACTGGACAAAGATCTCCTTAGTCCTCCAAGTCGAACGACAACTCGCCACCTGTATCTACTCGCTTCCCGCAACTCTGGCGATGTTGCCGGTCCATCTAGCGGGAGACCTGCCCACGCTTCGTCTTCCGCTGCTATTTAATGATTACTTAAACTATTTCTAAGTAAATTTTCGTTCCTAAAACAATTGCTTAGGATTGAGTTAAGTAACAACGATATGACTCTAAGTACTGATAGTAAGTTCTTATAGCATAATGTGCCTCATCAGTAGGTAGTTATTGAGTCAAAGAGTAAGAAAACATTTAATTCATCAATCACACCGTTCATTTCCACTAGCATTAGCGTAATTAAACATTAATATAGCCACTAAGAAGGTTTCATATACGTACTCTAGTAAGACGTGATATAGTCTTAACAATAAAACACGGAGGTTATCATAAAGTCTACATTCTCATACACAAGAAACCGCCCTTCACCACCTTCACCAGCTAAAATAAAATATAATTTCTTGTAGAAGACCTAAACCATTCTGACACTTATTTACGTGAAATCTCAGGCAATTTACTGCTGCATCTTGCGGCGAGCGCCATTATTTTACAACAAAAAGTAATTGAAGTTGTTATAAGACCCGTGTTATTAACATTATAAACAAACTTTCTCAGAGCAACACAATTCGGTTCTCACACTAGCTGCTTTGATTTAATGCGTGTAGAAAACTATAATGTAGTCACCGCACCTAGTAACAAGCTGCCTTTAAATAAGTAGTTAATGCTTTTATTGTATCTAATTGTGGTTTATTATGCTACAGTTTGAGTAAGTAGCACTGTCAATTAATTCGGTGTTGTAAAGTTACTAGGCTCAATTAAAAACTATCTTGTCAAGAAATCACGGATTTCATTAAATCTTATTGTTGTTTAGTGCTAAATTCGGGGATATTTTGGGTTATAATTTTATTTTATAATGATATTTAAAAACAGAGGTTAAATTAAGACATTTCTTTTATTTCTTAAGTTATCCGTGGAGTTCATATCGTCTGTACGCAGTTTAAATACCGACTGTACAGATTGTAATTTAGTCATATCCATAGAGATGACTTCTTATATTAAGGTCACATGGTTTCTTTTTTTTTCGCATCCCAAACAACATGTATAACAACCGTGTTAAGCTTGTACTTCAGGAATAGAAGTCGTTGTCAGTTGTTACTACTCAATTTACGATGTCTACTGGAATTGTATCATTATAACTTGAATATACATGAGGTGTTGTTGTACCTACATAAACTGTTAGGACCTACTTGTGTGTCATAATGATCATGTTGTGGAAAATATCGCGTATTCGTATATTCTACCGTTTAAAAGTTGTAAAAATACAGTACAATTTTTATTTTTTTATACTGAACTAAGACATATATATGTATGTACTATAAACCAGTCAGATTAGTAGTTTTTCTTATGACAAACTTAAAAATCGTTGTTTATGTCTAAAATTTAAACTGTAACCGTACGACTAAATTGCCAACCCACATTGGGCAAGCGTGGTGATAAATGTTCAAACCTTCTCCGTGCCAGAAGAGGCCTTTCGGTCAGTAGCGGCCACTTCTAGGCTGTTTATGATGATGATGTTAAACTTACATTTCATAATTTCGTTTAGGTACATATCACCACTATTGAAGGGAACTCCTATTAGGGTAACCTGTACCTGACACCTCGTACACATGAGACTGCAAAAATACCAGAAATGAATTCTAATTGAACTCTTTGATGACCAGAACTAGGTGAGAGGGACACGCCTTCACCAGCGAGGCCGCTTCCTCCAGCTACCTCCTGCAACTGCGAGGAGTTACTCTCCGTAGACTGTCAGCTGGAAACTAAGGAATTATGGGACAAGTTCCATGACCTTGGCACCGAGATGATCATAACTAAGAGTGGAAGGTAAGCAATAGACCTAATCCTACGATGAGACACTTTAATACTTACTACTTTCTTTTTTAGTATCTCGATGAGACTTGAGTCTCTTCTATTGTACTTTTTGCGTTATAATTAATGAACCGAAATTTGAAACATCTGTCCAATACCCTTCTTGGTGTGTAAATTAAAGACAATATTTTTTTCGACTAAAAAATAACATTTCGATTGTTAAAGTCGTTTTTATATTTAAAAGGAGTTAATTTTTGGGTATCATAAAGTTTGGATTTATAAATTGGACTTGACAATTTACTCTCTTCTTCAAAATGGAGTTGGCCATTATTTCTCAATGTTTTAATCTCTGTTAACTTTTGGAAACAATGACGTTCATTGTTGTTCGGAGTCAAGTTTAGGGATAATTTGTATTCCATTTGAATTTTGTTCTTTATTTAGCTCGCTTTTTATTCAAGTTTTCAATTTTGGTTTGGAGAAAGTGAATTGTACTAACAAACGTCGCTATATTTTGATAATAATATAAAACAATGAGGCTGATCCCTCCTCTTGAGTATTCCTCGATATTCTAACTACTTTCATTATTAAAAGCTTGGTAGCTCTGGAAAACAATTAGCGAAATAAATGTTTCGCTCATCAGCATAATGTAATCTTTCACTCCGTTGAGATCGGAGTCAAAAACAAATTAATTCACTCCACAATCGCCCCCCAATAAAGGGTACTACGGAATGGATTCATCAGCTAAAGTGGCCAATTCCGGAATAATTACTTCGCGAACCCGGCCGTCCTTCAACCCTTTAACGAGATAAATTAAAAGTACATTTTTTCCTAACCGTCGGCGTAATGCTGGGCTATAAATTCACAAAGCCCCAAAGACAACAAACAGCGTTGCGTGGGGAGGGGAAGATGTTTTTATAGTCACGCCGAGAGGTTTATCTAAATAATTGCGTAGTCGGTGGCGGTGAGCGGAAAATTGGCATTGTGTACGGTGCCTGCCGGCCCCGGGAACTGTCGCGCCCTGACATACAACCCTCCAGAGGCGCGCGCGCAATATTGACACGTCAAATAATATACCAACACAAAACGTTTCTTCTTCGCTTGACAAATAACAAGTTCTATAAAACTGTTTTGAAAATTTTATTCGCCTCCAGGAATTTAGTTTATGAGCATATTTTTATTCAATAATGGCTGTATTTATTACCTGCGAGGCGAAGTTATAGTTTGCGATAAAATATCTCATTTCCATGGTAGGAGCTGTGAACAGGTTCGAACATAAGTGTCACGGCAAAATATGATCTACCTAGTGAGTTAGCGGAATGACTGTAGTTTCGCGTCATTAGCTGATGCAGGCTTGTAACTTGCCGTTCTGGCGCAGTTACGGTAAAATAACTTGCGGAACAAGTGTGTGGAATGAGTATAATCCTCGTATTAGCCGCTTGTCATATGTTATCTGCAATGGGGAGTGCCCCCGTATCGCAACAAGTGCAGTTAGTCTAAATCACTGTAGCCGGCGGTAGCCCGGAGAGCGTTTCAATCTCCGGGGAAGGGATCCCTTTGTTACTATTCTCATTGCGTACACTACCCTGATAAAGGACTGACTAGTATTGATATTTGAAACAGCAAGCTAATTATAAAAATTACTACGTTATACGTGTTCGTGTAAAGATAAACGCATGAGATGTCCTTAATTTTTATACCTACCTACATATTAAAGAGATTAAACGTTCATACATCATTAACAAAAGGACCCAAAAGTCGAATATTAAACAAAACGATCACATTTCCTTCATAATTACAAAATTTTGTTTATAGCCCATAAAATTGTCTTAAAATAAAAAAGGATCAACAATGGGTAATCTTCAGTGTACGCCTAAACAAGATATAAATCAAGCCGTCCAATCAAAACGGGATATCGGGGACAAATTTTACAAGGGGGAGGGTGGCGGAGCGTGTTTTCAAATTGCTTTACAATGCATTGTCTATTAATTTCGAGACACACTCAGATAACTTTTTATTATAACGACTCTGGAAGGATATCAAATAGCTGTATTAAAACCTTAACAAAATATACCGTCAACCAGTAACCAAAGAGTAGGTAATTGATTACTACCTTATATCGTGGCCAAGAATTGAAATCAAACAGTTTTATTACTAATCTAGTGTCTCAATTCCTAGAAACTATTTATTACTATTAAACGCTGTTTCAAATCGGACGGACTGTAGAGGTATATTGATTCTGTTAGTGTTATGTAGAACAGTTAGTAAGAATTCCTCGCCGAGACTCGTGTTAAACTAACAAAGGCACCCAATGGCAGTAAAATGTGTTACTGCGTTCGTTTTTATGTCAAACTTAATATGAAAACATAAAGTGGCTCTTATCTCCGGACATCCCGTAATACGCTTTATCTTTTTTTATTGTGATGCACAATCCATTCCTTTCCACGTCGATACCGTCTGCCCCGGACCACCGAATATCGTACTTTATTATCGAAAATTTCCTAATTCTACTATGAGTTTTATAAGCTTATAAAAATATTGAATCGAAACGCATAATGGTATTTGATTTTCAGATTGAGGCTCTACATTATTTTGTATATTAATCAGGATAATCAACTATATCAGATACGTGCAAGTCTTGTCTTTAAAAAAGCTCTTATCGAATTACGGAAGTTTCGCTTGAGTGATGTTTTTATTGCGGTACACGCACAGGATATTTTATCGACAGTGCCCTTATACAACTAAGTAGCGCATCACTAGTGTTGCGTGGCTCACGAGAAATGTCGGCTTCGTCTCAATTTATTTACTTTTTTCATTTTTTCGATTCGTCGTTTTGATTTACAAGCGGCCACTTTATTGCCGAGTAGACTTTGTTAGAGAGGGCTAACTGGCGAACGATTTATGTTCCTTGGACTTTTCTTGACAATGACTTGTCCAAAATATTTGAATCTTCTGTCGTAACATGCTCTTTATATGTCAGACGCTTATCGTTAAAACGTTATTGCAAAATCGGTTTGCGGTTTGCTTCACATCGTTCGTCATCGGCGAATCCATACAATAAAACTGTGTTGAAACGACGCCTGGCCACTCTACCGCGAAATTTAAAATGTGCAGACAACCTTTCGCTTACCAATAAATCCATAATTATGATTTCTTTATTGCTTGCCTCACTCGCTTTTACTTATTTGTGAGTATATTGTTTGGAAAATTATTTTTGTTTTATAAATTCTTTATTAATGACATCATGCTGTATTAATATGAATCGTGCTTATTGATTCTCTCCGTAGTATATTTAACAGACGTTGTAAGTATCTAATTACAATGCAATCTTATGTTATGAAGTGGGATCGTACTTGTAGTTCATTTAATTATCACTTGGAATGCATCTTGTGGTGGTTGTGCGGGCGCGGGCGGCGCGAGAGGCGTCTCCTACGTAAATTATCGGTATCCGCAATTTGACCGATCGCCGGTCGTATTAATGGTTTTTATCGGTTTTTAATGCCTCGACAATTACCCACCGGTGTGTCGGCGGACGTGATGCCCATGCATTATAGTATGTGCGTGTCTAAACCAGGTAGGCTATGTTTTCTACTGATTGGAACTTTATCATGACCTTTCCGTAACAATTATTTTCCGTTACAGTTTCGCTTAATATATGCTAACGAACATTTTACGTAAATATAAATGTATCATTTATAAGAATTACATATTATGAAGTAATGATTTCGTTTTTCAATCGAATTTGTTTTGAATGTGAAACCGTAGTAGTTTATGATGAATTTCTAAACATTACTGGACTACTTCAGTCAACCTACATAACTTCCAAACAGTCTGTATTAAGATTATTAAAGATTATTAACCCGTTGAAATCCACCACCTAAATTTGGTCATACAAAAGTAATCTCTAAACATTAGAAAAAAGGTCTATAATGTAATGTAATATTAGTGGAAAGCGGTCACCGGTGACCGCTTGGTGATTGAGAAGTTAATATATCATAATTATCGAGTACCTTTCTACCAATATAAAATCACCTACAAATACAAAACATAGGTAGGTGCTAATAAAGAACGATAACCAAAGCATCAATTACATTTGAAATAGACTTGGAAAATACACACTCAACAATTTATGCAGGACAAAATAGGCTAGCTATCATTATAGTGTAAACAATTACAACTTATAAAGCATCTAATATTTGAATATTAAAAAGGAAATAAGTACACTCGAGTTATATTTAACCATTAGCACCTGGCACGTCTTGATAAATTCACTCCTTTGTGAGGCATGAACAGTACCCGGCAAAAAAGATTCCACATCGACCTTTGGATAGAGACACTGGTCAAAGTCACCGCATATTTTTTTTTATGGGGGGAAAATCATCGAATGACTGCTCCCGCCTGGGTGAGGCGGGAGGAAGTGTCAGACTCTTACTGACTAAAAACCACCCCGTCCCTTCTACTGCGCTTCGAGCCGGAGCCCCGGTAACCCGTTAGGTTACACTTCCGACGTTTGGCCCCAAAGTTGGAGAGGACGGGGGCTGCGTTTAAACGCATCCTCCCCAACCTCGGGGGGCCAAACGCCTCCTGCCGGAGGTTATACGCCGGGGTCGTGCGGTCCATGGCCCTCTACGGCGCCCCTGTTTGGGCGCCAAACCTGTGGCGTCCCGCTCGGACGCTGCTCATGGCATAGAGGGTCATGGCGATCCGAATGATCCGCGGATACCGCACGATCTCTGGGGAGTCGGCGAACCTCCTTGCCGGATTACCGCCGTGGGATCTGGAGGCGAAGGTGCTCGCGCGCGTGTACGGCATGCGCGCGGAGGCACGTCGCCGGGGCGAAACCCCGCTGCCGCGCCAAATAGGTGCGTGGCGGGATGAGCTCCGGCGCGATCTCATGGCGGAATGGCAGCAACGACTGTCGCAACCGAGGGCTGGGCTCGCTGCCATCGCAGCGGTAAGTCCCCTCTTTGAGGAGTGGCTTGAGAGACGCTACGGCGTCCTCACCTACCGCCTGACGCAGGTCCTCACCGGACATGGAAGTTTCGGGAGGTACCTGTGTCTGATGGGGCGGGAGGAAACGCCCGGGTGTCATCACTGCGAGGACCGCCCTGAGGACACGGTGGAACACACGGTGGGAGAATGCCCTTCGTGGGCTGAGCACCGCCGTGTCCTCAGGGAAGTGATCGGCGATGGCGACTTCTCGCGTCCGGGCCTAGTGCAGGCCATGATGCGGAGCGAGGGGGACTGGGATGCCGTCTCCTCCTTTTGCGAAGCAGTGATGCTAGCTAAGGAGGAGGCGGGACGCGTGAGGCAGCGAAGCGCTGCCTCCTCGCAACCCAGCCATCGCGAAGGACACACCGGGCGTCGGGGATCGCGAGACGATCTCCGGCCACCGTAAGCGCGGGCCTGCGGACGGCGAGCATGGGTGGCTCCCCGTCCGACCAGAAACAGACCCGAGCGTACGGCGCGTCGCGTTCCGCGCGCGCCTCAAAGAGCCATCAGACCACCACAGATGGGGCCCAATACGGCCGATGCCGATTCGGAGTCGCGGAGAACCTAACGGGTAACCGGGGCTCCGGCTCGACGTGCAGGAGAAGGAACGGGGTGGTTTTTAGTCAGTAAGAGTCTGACACTCCCTCCCGCCTCACCCAGGCGGGAGAAGTCATTCGATGATTTTCCCCCCTTAAAAAAAAAAAAAAAACCCGTTAGGTTGTCCGCGACAAGTCTTCGCGTATACGTTCACTGTTTAAGTTTTTATATTTATGTTTTTTTTTCGACGTTCAAAGGTGCCTTATACTGTCTATTAAATATAAGTTTTGACTTATACTGCTCAACTGGTTAAACATAAAAAAAGATTAGTAAAATATTTTTTTTTGTATAAATCATAACATTACACAAACTAATATCTTTGTGGCGACACATGTCACAAGTCAACGGATGACGTCATACATCATCGCACATGCGAAGTTTACATTCGATTTAACATGGATAGAAAATCCCAACGAGCAACTGTTGGGCAGAAAGCCCGCCAGGCACGATCACCTCGCCTGGTCGGAGGATCCTCCTTTTCCGATCTTAGGGAACTATACTCTCTGTTCTCTAAAGTGGTGACCCCGACGTGATTGGAAGTAACCTTCACTTAACGGAGCAGATCAGCACCGTCATCCGTATCGCCATCCCTCTCATTCATCATTTCTCCGCTGAGCGGTAATCAAGTCGCAGCCAACCAGCATCCTCAGCCTCATCAGGGACCACTATCGCCTGCAATGAAGTTGTGCAGCCTGGTTCTTCCCTACGGCCTCACCAGCGTCTAGGCACAGCACTTCTGCACACGGTTCTGAAGGACATCTCCTCCCGTCAACGCAGACGCCAGCCACTACGCACCTACCCTCGCAGCATCTCTTCCCCGACTCACCGTGGGACATTGCGAACTCATCTCTCCGACTCACTGGAGTATCGCCCTGCACCGCTCACCCGACTCACTGGGCACTCAGCGGCACAGTTCCGACTCACTGGAACTAGGGACTTTCTACACTGGCTCTGGCACCGCTCATCTCAAGCATCGACAGCCGTCTCAGCGACCTCCGGTCTTGGGAGGGAGTGATGTGGCGACACATGTCACAAGTCAACGGATGACGTCATAAAATCCTACATCGCACATGCGAAGTTTACATTCGATTTAACACGGATAGAAAATCGCAACGAGCAACTGTTGGGCAGAAAGCCCGCCAGGCACGATCACCTCGCCTGGTCGGAGGATCCTCCTTTTCCGATGTTAGGGAACTATACTCTCTGTCCCCTAAATATTTTATTAAAAAAAAAAACGATGTGCAATATTTATTGCCTGGTACTGTAACTGCATATAACAGCTCCGGTCGAGTCCCATCGCACCCAAGGTGTGGACCGTTGAAAAAAAGTACAAAACTTATGGCATTTAACAAACAATATTTAGTGCCGTTTTGACAGTTATTGTAGTCAATGATTACTGTTGATTATGAGTGGCCGTAATACAGTTTTTGCTGGGGGCGGCCCCAACAGGTGCCCGTGTGAGTATAATAAAATTATTCAACCGGATTTTGTTAGGGTTAACGGAGAATTGTTCGTAATAATTTTAAGGCTTTTAGTGTCGTTTTTGAGTTTGGAATATAATTTTAATGAGTTGAAACTTACGAAACTGTGTAGTATTTTTTTTCGGTTAATGATTTGGAAGACAAAAAATAAAGAGAAGAAATTCAATAATTGCCAATCATGATAATCTAAATGATCCAATATTTACGTGTAACAGTAAGTCTCAAAATAATTTTCTTATCATGAACAAGACATAAAAATAAAAAACCGCTTAAATCACCTGTTTCGTATAATAAAGCCGTTGAAGGGTAACGTTATCATATATTAAGGAATCAAATGTATCGGCATCGATAAAGCGAGTGCAAAGTCAATCGAGTTCTCGTCGTAATCGGTTTTAATAAATCGTGGGGTTAAGGGGAGAGGGGGGATGCGCAGTGTGTTGGATCCAGACATGTGCATTAAACTTAATTGAAATTTTCGTGGCTACGTGTTATTTTGCACTAATGCACCTTTCAATTTGACACGTCCGTGTTCCGTCCGTGCACTCCTGCGCACCGCTTAAGAAAAGAGTTCAACGCACGCCATGAGACACGTGACTTCGATTTTTTGACTTTGACTTTCAGATGTGTCTTTTTTCGATTTGACATTGAATTAATTTATGTTGATACATATTTTTTTCATATTTTCATAAGAAATAATAATGTCTTTTTCTTTAGTTGTCCCTAATAGAAAGAAAAGAAGAAGAAAGAAAAACAGTTTATTTGCACCATTACAGAAAGGACAAAAAAAAATAGTAATAAAAAAACAACAGCGTACAAGGTGCAAAAAGGCCAGTGCTCAGCTAAAATGCCGTGTCACGAGCGCGATTGCTCGAGTCGCGGCGCTGATTTTCAGCACTAGCCTGTTGCCAAGATCTCATATAAATAAATAGATAAATACTAAATAGAATATAATAAAAAATAAGACGTAATAGAAACATTGTTATCATACATAACACAGATATTTCAAGGATCACTGAATCTATGAATTTGACATCGTGGACTTTGCTTTGACAATCTGACATTGACATTATGTACCCCAAGCGCACGCGACGATGCGGTAACAGAATGGCGTCCTCGCGTTTTACTGACCTTCACAAAAGTATTATCCATTTACGAAAGAGAGTGCAATCACAAAAGTGCTGGGACACCGCAGATCAACCACCACACCGTGCGGCACTATGGGAGAACATGCTGATAACATAGTGAGTATATTATTATAGTTAGTAATACAAACGTGTTTAATACATGCTTAGGATTAATTAAGTATATAACGTGTGTGATAAATAATCGGGAAAGGTAGAAAAAGAAGAAGGTAAATACATGAACGTAGAAAAGGTTAACAGTTTGCTATAAGAATGTTGTTTTTTAATGCCACTAGTACCTAGTATACTAGTAATTCAGAATCAGTCTAGAAGTTGCTGGCTTGTGTGTAAACTTGTAATATTAATATCATATAAATTTTCATAGATAGACCTACTTATGTATTTCTACTATTAAATAAAAAAAATTAATACTGAAATCAAATCGTGATCGTCAAAAGATTGATAGACATATCTTTTGATAATGACGATTTGATTTTGACTTTTAATACTTGATCACGACGAGAATCGAACCAGAAACTCGAACATCGAAGTTATCATAATATACGTATGTAGTAATTTCATGAAAATAGCTAATTAGGTAGTACTTAATTGGTAAGGTGGTGAGGTAGTATTCGTGTGATCTGCGCACGCGCACCGATCGCCTGATAACTCGATCAAGTGGCGCCGCCAACGAGTTGCAATAAAACGCAATTATGTGTATCACACGAATTAATTAATACGAGACATACTAGTATATATTCAAAATAAATATAGTTATTGGAAATAATAAAATTCACGTGGAATATAGTATATTATATGGTTATACCGTACAATATATATATCTATTTATTATTCTTTATTGTATTGGATTTCCAGCTGTCTATACTGCCTGTTATCTAATGGTGAACTAATATATGAAATCGTTCAAGTAGTTTCGTAGCATATAGAGTACATACAAATCAAATCATGTTTCTTCTTGTAGAACATAGAGACTGTGTTGTTACGTGCAGCCTCCAAGACCACGACGAAGGGATTCCTAACGTGCACAAGTGCCTTCTACTTTGGGGAATAAAATGAGTGATGAGAGATGAGTTGAATACAAATCTGACTGTGGGATTAAAATAAATGATCTAATTGACTTAATTTCAATGCTTCTATTGCTTTAGGCGGCTCAGTCACTTAATTTCAATGCCTCTACTGCATTAGTCGGCTCAGTCAAATTTAATTATTAGTTTTGATTATAATATTAATGAACTCTGTTGAACGTATAAACAGTATGGTGAACATAATTAATCATTTGAGGTGTGCACACAAACGTACAATTAAATGTTGATTCTTAAACCACAACAACAGTCGTTAATGTTTTGAATAATGCAACACAACTCCAATAAATACATTGCAATTTCATAATGATTAATGTTGAAAGTGTTAGCTACTGGTTACGAGTTGAATGCGAGAAAATGAGATGTGCGCACAATGAGGGGCGCCCACGCACTCGGTGAGAACCGTCAGCTACCGGCCGATTATACAACTGACATCCACACCACGCTTGCAAATACATGAGCATTCCCTATAACTTATTCATCTTAAAATTTAAATCATTCATTATGCATGATTGTAACATGCATCTCTTTGAGTATTTCGACGAAAACTGTAATTTTTCATCGTAACACCCGCTTTAAAATCGATTTGACCATAAAGTACCGCAGGCCTTACTTAAAATGAGATCGACGGAATAAGAGGAGGAACGTCATTAAGAGGGTGGTCATTTAACAGACATTAACGCCTAAAACATAATAAGAGACTTTAAATAATTACGAAAAAAGGTGTAAAAAGCCCTTGAATACAGGGGAGAGTGATGCGCCCGCGCAGCTCGATGAAAGGAAGACGGCAGACGCCGACGGAGATTGATTACGTAATCACGGACAACGGCCGGCGATTTCGGGAATCTCATAGAGAGTAATCATCATTCATCTCACGGCTCGTTGACGTTGCATTGAAGATATGTTCTTGATGTTTTTGACTGTGCTCTCATAATCGAATTTTGAAGTTAATTTTACGCGTCGATTAACGCAGAGCTCTACAGAGGTGTTTGGAAAGCGTGATTACGCGTCAGATACCAACAGCAGCATAATAACAACATCGAGTTATAAGTTCGCGTAGGAACATCTAGTTCAAAGTGTCTTCTCTCCGATGAAACTCCTTGAAAATTATGTTCAAAGATCTGTAACAACTCAATCCAATAATTAGTTTCACCAATCGTTTGGTGTTATCTCATATTTAATGAGCAGTTTATGACGTGTCGTGGACAGTGGGCGCTACATAGTCATATAGCCAAAACATTACAACGGTTTTGTGGGGCTTAGATTGTGAAATACTTATCTTTGTGATATAAAGATAAATAAATAAAAATAAAAAATACAACTGAGACATTTTCTAAATGAACGATTTTCTTATTGTATAGAGTCGGCCTTATTTTTATTTTACATCCAGTACACCTACAGACATTCTACAATCCTACAATTTTCGTTGACATGTCGTTATGAAAACATCAGTCTGAAAAAATACCTTCATAATACATATTTTATGTTCCTTTTAACAAAATCCTTTAATTGCATTACTTCTTTTATTTTTTCGACGCTGCAAGTTTCATATTTTTCTGATGTGTAGATTTAGCGTCTGTGTGATTTTGTCTTTCATTTCAAGACAAAGCCTTTTATATACAAAAATGTAGATGATGTGGTTTCTGTCTGTCGTCGCACAATTAGCCCTCCATTGTGAGGTCGGCATTGTGCTTGGTGCGCGGGCGCGTGTTGGTTTTACTCCTACGCCCATTGTGATCGCCTCAATCGCGCGCGTTGCCATTCCACTCACACCGCTCAATAAGATATTATCTCGACTATTATTAGCCGAACATTCGATGCTTAAATAGATAATGATTTAATATTCTACCGCCGTGGCGTATTGTGCGTCGATTCATTGTGATTGATTGCTTTAATTTGCTGCTTAATACTTACATAAAACCAGGAGTCTTTTGTAAATTAATCAACCAAATATGATTAAATGTATGTAATATGTTATACATTTCACTGAACTAACTAATTCATTAATGAAGCTTAATTGCTACAAACAAGTGATGATTGCAGTTGAAACAACTACAGGTGAATGTGTGTGTGTGTAATAACGGAGGTCGAGGTTGGAAACAAAGTTTCACTTACTGGAATGCTTGGGCAGGCCACCGGCGGCGGTAGGTCACAGGAGTCAGAGCTCAGCACTAGGTGCGCGTGGCCGTGTGTGGCACAATACACGCGTAATGAAGTGGGCCGCGAGGGGGCGGCATTGTGCACCAAACGAGCCATTGTGAGGTGTCCGCGACCGCGACTGCGACCCCCGACCCGCTTCTCGTTACCACACGAACCACTGCTCGCCACGACCTCACTCAAACCACTCCGGAACTGACGACGCTCTTTTTTGGTCTTTTACAGTAAAGTGGCCTTGTTATCGCGTCAGAATTTGATCATTGAGTACACTGCTCCATCTATCATTGTATTGATTTGTATTACACGTACTTAGATAGATGCCTATAACCAACGGTGCTCGCAGGCTGTCCAAAATATCGTTTGGGCAGTGATAAATTGATGTCAAATGTGCCCTAATGCAGTATGTTGCGCTTAAGTACCTATTTAAGAGACTGTTGATTGAGAGCAACAGACGTGAGTCTAATAGGAGTTGTGTGTGTCATCTGTCGAGTTACTAATTAAGTAAGGTCATTAGTGTCGAACCGATCAGCACTAAGCACATGGAAGCGATTCCGCTCACCCGACAGTTGTACCGTGAACTTTCTGATCATAAACGTCGCTTCAGGCTGTAAACTAAAAAACGGGGTATCACGTTGTCACTCTCACTCGCAACCGGAAAGTAAAGGATAGACGTCGAATTAGACATCGTCATGTGGTGTCAGTTTTTTCAAGTAGAGCGTTAAATTTTCACAGCTACCCCTCGGTAGGAATAAATTATTTTTATGTGGATTCGGGGTGGCCGAACCCGTCGATGTAACAAAAACGTAATCATAGCTCATGTCGCGGAAGTAAGGGTTGTTCCACCGCGCCGGTGTCATTGACTACTCCGCAGATGTCACTTAAGATTTTAAAGGTTTCTTGAGTCACGTACGGATAAGTAACAGTAAATCATCAAGGAAGAAATGTTACTCCACTGTATACGGTTTATATGCAATTGATACAATCAAGACTGTTACATTTCCAATTTAAAAATCTTAATGGATTTATCATAAGAAATGATTAGTGACATTAGAAAATTTTCTTCTAAAAACTGCCTTATCCGTAATGACACATCGACATGAATCGAACATTATTTCATTCCGCCGAGGGCTAAAGGAACAACAATGGTATAATGAGTTAGTCGCGCACTATGGCGTAAGTTTTCGTCCAAACGACGTCTAATGCGACCAAATTATATCGGTACGTGTCGCCGCCCAGCGATGAAGTTATTATTTTCCATTTCCGCGGCGGTGTTAAGTCGATAACTCGAAAATGACTGCCATTTGTATGAACAAGCCACAATCCGACGGCACGTGCTCATTACCGAATCATGAAACTGTAGGTTCTATTTGTGACGGCAGCGATGTTTGACTGGTAATTTAGAACGCGTCACGGTTATACACTTATTCATTGATACCATAATTTGGGAAGATGATGAGTTGCTTGTATTGACCAGTATAGACCATTATACGAGATTGTAAACAAAACTTAGGCATACGTTTATTCAAAATGGGAAGTATGAACATAACCTAACTACTATACTTTCATGTAAATGCCAGTTTATTGCTTGGTCAGTTTTAACGACATTATTCGTCGATGAAGCCTTTGAGTTGATCATGGGTGCGGGGGTGCATACAATGTAGAATGTGTGACGTCACGCGACCCGCTCGTCAGTATTGTCGCCACCATGTTGTACCGTGTACAACGACTCACTCGGGGGCTGCAGAGCTGACAGAAGTGACAAGCTCCTACTTCCCTATAGAGGTATAGAAATTATAATGGCTTTTATTGCGACGTTGGTGTTGATGTTCTTCCAAATTAAGCTCCTTTTCTTTTTTTAAGTCTTAATTATTCGTGTTGACAGTGTTATGTGTCATGTTGGTGTTGCTCTAGATTGTGGATTTAGTAGATCGTCAGTATTTCTGATTTTGTGATTTTATTCCTATTCTCCTATTGTGTTCTGACTTTGTGAGTAAAATAAATCTTGAAAAATTTGAAGTAATAGAGTTTCCAAGGTATGCCACATTAATTTTAATTATGAAGATAAGGTTAGTTCTAACTATCATCGTGTATTTGACACGATAATTTTCCAGAAAACTCGTGTTCGTAACATTATTGTGAGCCGCACCTCTGTCACCCACAATTTAATTAAATAAGTGCATCATTATCTTGTTCATTTACAAAATACCTGAAATGTTTCGGTACCGGTTCCATAACACAGCTTGACACGTTAAATGACAAACACGCGCATACGATCAGACAGGGAACAGTCACCGTTTTCTATTGCACTCGGCTCTTAGCATAGAACCTCACTTCAAATAGACTTATAACAAGTTTCCAACCGTTTCGCTTGGCCGAGTAGAAATGAGTCATGTTAGTATTCAGTTAAGTTCTGCAAAACAGACGCAAGAATCACATAAGAAATATCGTTTGAGATGATACATAAATATAATACTTCGACAGAATAGTGCCAAGTTTTCAACGAGTTCTGTGTTTGTTTTATATCTGCCACACGTTTATCTTCCCCAGAGTTATTTGGCGAGTTGTTGCAAAAACTATCGATGTTTAGATGCAAGCAGCTATATGTGTTGTGTAGTAGCTTGATGTATACGGGTATAAACATATGATGTGAAAGTTCACGTAGTCGACCCCTGTTTTCCCGAGGAGCACAGATATAGGAGCGTGTGCGGGTGGAAGCGGGACGCAGCAAGCACGGCCGCGGCGGTTTCGTACATCGCCACCCGTCCGCGCCCGTAAGCTCGTAATTTGCCTTTCTATTAGAGCGAGGGCGTGAAAAAAGGAAAGCGTTTACGGCGTGTTTAATGGGAGCGAGAGGGAAGAAATATGACCGCCCGTCGGGAGAAGGGAAAATTTTGGTTTTCAGAGAGTTTTTGCAGAGATGTGCATCGGCCCGCAGAGTGCGAGGGGGACGGCGATGTTTGCCGAGCCGCTCCCCCGAATAATTAGCGGAAGTCGTGGCTTAGTTTACCCCCGAGCGGGAGGGCTGCGGGAAGGGAGTTCCTCTATTTGTCGTTTAAGAGTTAATCGTACGAGCAATTCGTCACCCTCGGGAGAGTGCGCTGATATTATATCTTTATTATGAGTCTGTTGTACTGGAACTCGTCGGCCGCCCCGGGCCATTAACCAAATCGTGATTATTGATAACTTTGTTTGCGGCAGTTCCTCACTCCAAGGGCTGAACTTAATGTGTTATTATGGGATTAGTTATCACTTGTTTTGTTTTGTTTATCTGACTCTTAGAAACTAGTAAGTAAGTATGACTGGGGGAATTACCTGACATAAAAAGTTACTATGTACTTTTAGACTTCTCTCAGTTCTCCGTAAACACTTGTTGTTTAAATTACATTTTTCATAGCTTGCCATGAACCGTGCAGTCGTGTTGCTCATCAATGTATTTGTTTATTTTGAAAAGTTCCTCTGCCGGAGGGTTCGTTACATGTCATTACGGAGGGTAAGTGACAAATACGTTGTAAACACAGCTCGTGTGCGGACTGTCAATTAGCTGTAATAGCAGACCGCGCCGCGCGCCGCGACATATGCTCAACGAATAACTTTTATATTTGTTACCCTTTTTACGATACAAAATTACACAATACGACACAGGAGCATTCACCTAGAAAGTGAATTGTAGACAAGACAGCGCTGTAAACATACGGTGTGTCCTCATTAAGTACTTGTTTCGAGTATTACCTCGAGAACACACAATGTTCACAAAATAATGAAACCACAATACCGCTCTGTCGCTACCCACCTATTCACGACTGTATTTATAATTACCGGTTCGATTATTTGCTGGATTTCTTGTCAATATTGACTTAAGGGTACCGGCGTTAATAGTCTTCTTAATTAAAACAGTTATGCGAATAAAGTAAAAAGGCGTGGCGATCATGATTGCAGTTCCATTGGCAAGAGATCTTGAAATTGGCCGGGTTTCATTAGAAACTAGTGCAATAGTACATTGAGGTATGTTGGGAGCCAATCAGCAGCAAATGAGCGATGGAGGTAATTAAAACGGATCGCCTTACCGAATCAATAAACTCACGATAAGCCAATTAATTGCACATGCGGCCCATACATTCCCCGAGGTGAACTGAGGCCGATTAAATCGGCCGTTATGAATATGTGTGTACCACTGCCTAGGTGAAATTGCTAAATGAACATAAAAATATACTTGTAGGCCTCGTAGCCGCAGTTATTACTGTCATTGAAGCAATTCATTATCGTAGCACTGATTGCGTAGCAGGAAGCTACGAACATGTCTACGAAATTTTATTATTTACTACAAGCCGATGTTATGGAAAACATAATGCATAATGAGTAATATAGTGTTCCATATTCAATAGAATGTCATTTTAGAATACAAATTGGTCTCAAATACTACAAAATCCATTAAAATTAATTAAATTAAGGTAAGAATGTTGGAGAAATATGTAAATATTTAAGAAATGTGTGTTTATAAACAAGAATTTTTCAACAAACATACCACCACGTGTGTGGTAGACTTGAGTGAATAATATGAGCCATTTACAACATAGTTGATAGAGGTCGCCACAGGGGAGTTTCTCCGAAGTCACTTCCGTGTAAGGTGTACCATTAATTTACTAACTACGCATTGTCGTCCTGTGTCCAAAGATTGTGTCAATGATGTGAACACAATACGTTTTTTCGCTATACACTTTTTTGGATTTAGGGTTCTGTGTTGGTTGTCTTATTTAGTTTTAGAAGTTTAAAAAGGCAAAATATTGTAAAAAATTGTGTGGGTTTTAAAGTCGTTTAAAACATAGCGGTTTGATTTTGTACTTTTTTAATTGTAGTATGTATATTGATTTTACGTTGATTAAAATACGAATTAAATATTTTTAAAATACGTAGTTACGTAATATTTAATTTTGTATACAAATTTATATAGTGTTTACCTCTATAAAAACACCAAAATTTTATTGCGCATTTTACTATCTAATATTTATTTTATACTACGGAACCTTTATTGTCAGTAACGGCAGTAGGCACGAGTATTCGCGAGTGTCTTGTGTGTGGGTGGCATCGGTCACAATGGTGTTTGGCCTGGCATTCGTCACGGGGCGGCCCGGCTGCATGATTGATGACTCGTCGAGCCTCCGCGCAGGTCCGAGTTCCACGCAACCCCCACTCACTCATCATTATGCACCTTTTTGCTATACTTCAAAATATTACTAGTCCACACACGTACTCACACTATACGATACATTACGCCACCTCAAGGCAATAAGACTTAAAATCGTTTGCACTTTCACACCTTAAAGCAATTTTACAGACATATAAATAGTTATTACTAATAAAAACGCACACATATTCAATAAATTAAACGCAGTGTGGTATCATGTTAATTTTTTTGTTGGTTGCTTGCTGTACGGAATCCTTAACGCCACGGTATGGATTACTATGATGCGTGTTGAATTTGATTTATTGGTACTTGCGAAACCTTGTACCGGCTGCGTGGCTGCTGGCTTTACCATACGCGCTTATCATTAAGAACAGCCTAATTAATTTTTATGTTCACGAAAAAAAAATTGCACATAAAGTATAAGTCAAGATATCAAACTGCAGATTGTCGCATGTTTCTACTTTGTAACACAAGTCGATAGCCAATAACAGTTAATGTTATACCACTTAAAACATGGTTCCAACAACATGAATAATAAAATATCTTTCTGTATTATCTATTGACATATAGACGATCGTAATATGTTTTTTTTTCAATATGTTAATTGAAAAAAAAAACATATTATCATCGTCTATGTTTCAATTAATTGATTCAAACAAAAAATCTATAAAAATTGTCAAACGACTACTAAGGAAGGTGTCAAGTTAAAATATTATTTACAAAAATGCAGTGACAGTGCAAGCGAGCGACCGCCAAGTAAATTATGGATCGTCATAGGTTACTCCGCGATGTAACATAATATGCGGTCCGATGTTGAACGCGATACCATTACGAAATATTCATAATCTCCGGAGGGCTCTGTAAATAAAAATTATTTCATATCGGGACAGGTGTAGCGTCGGGTTACGCAGGCGCAGCTCGCTGGCGGCGCTCGGTGCGACGCGGACGCAGCGTGACCCGCCTCATTAACATTCGGACGAATTAGATCGCCGTACATACAGGTGCAAGCTGTCACCTCAACCCGTATACACCGCGCCGCGACATTATCTTACTAACAATCACGTCATTTACTACTCAATTAAAACTAAACATCGAGTAACACAGTTATTTAAAAACTTTCGAATGCGTGAATTTCAATATTAACCGCGTACGAGCAGGTCGAAGTTCAAAAATATGTATGAAGTCGTACTTGTCGTCGATTACACCGAACAATGCTAATAAGCTCGCAGCCTATGAATATATTTGTAGTATTTTCGTGCTGTCATGAACTCTGTGACTCCGCTGACTTGTAAATACCTATCGTGTTGCGTATAAATAACAATAAGCGTTCGCCTAATAAGAGGCTTGATAAGTTTTTATTGTCTTGCTGTCGCGTGACTTGCTACAGTTTGTGCCCAAATCCGGTCATGTCCTCAACAGCTGTACAATTAGGTGCAGGCGATGGTTTATTGCCTAATATATGTTGGTAGATAATACGTCTAGGGACATGTTTCCGACTTTGTAAATAAATACAACCAGGATGCGGGATCCAGACATTGTGGTACCTGTCCACACACACGCAAGCTGGTGCGTACTGACAGCCTCGCCTTCAATGTGTTGGTGAGGCGCACTCCCTCGCTCGGAACAGCCCTTGTTACCAACTCGACTGGAACTTTACATAGGACTAATAAATGTAAGTGTACATAGGTGCTCACACCCGAGCATTTCGAGCAGTTGTTTGCGCTCACTTTACTGGTGTTCTACAAAGCGTGGTAATTTGACTGATGCCTCATTAAACCTGCTTAAGTCTCGCAGTTATTATTTTATGATGATAAATTATGGAGGAGCGCCCGAAAGATAAAAGAATTAATAGAGATAATATTCATAATTTGCTTCCGTCAGCGGTATTATGGCAAAATTAACGGCATATTAGTAGGCACATAAAGTAATTAGATGCGTGTTAAGAGCTGTTTGAAAACTTTAGTCGGCTTCATCACAGTAAAGGCAGCCAGAGCGGACTGTTAATGGAGATGTCTTTAATCTCACGGATTACAAGTGCACAACTGACTTGTCACCAAACGGTGCTAGAGTGTTTTATCAGTGACGGATCTGTGTCCTGAGGAATTCAAATTGATCGTCACTCACAAACTTATAATCTTAAAGTCCGTACCGAAACATTCATACAAATATAGACCTTATTTGTAAAGGGAAGTAAGATGGTTTCATTTTGTTGTGTTGTGGAGTAGTATCGCTCGCGGCGGTCGGCTCGACACGTCACCCGTTTTGTACTCGTCGCCTTATCCCGCGCTTAACTAACCATTTTGACAAGATTTCAGATGTACCGATAATCGAGTTTGGTTTTTGTCATCTTTTTTAACAGCATCTGTGATTAAGTGAGCAGTAATAGTCATTAGCTAGAATATGTTAATTTATATTGTAGCATACTATTGAGAGGTAAGGTTGCGACTTAGCCACTGTTATGAAATTATTGTAGCTAGGTTCATTATATTTTTTATGTATATGAAGTGGCCAATATGGTTGTAAAACGTGTTCTTAGTGGAATTGCAGGATACTTATACAGACATGTAGGTAACATCTTATTCAACCGAAAATAATCTCTACTTAGTATTGAAACATATTATCAAAAGTCGTTTGATGTCAGATTAAGTTGTTTTATTTTGTGTTTTTGGATGATAGAAGCGAGTGGCTTCCTGGTCCGTGAGGCGAGATAATATCGACGTGGCGAGGGTTTAGGCAAAGGCACCGGCCTCAGCAGTGACAGCGCATCACAATACAGTCGTTTAACACGCTCATCGCATTTGGAATATCTCTTGACAGCTCACATGCATTAAAAAATACAATAAGCAGGTTCGATTCTTTTCGTCCATCATGAGATGTACTATGTTATTCAGTTGGGACTGCCTGAATAAGGTCACTCATTTACAGATGATGAATGTTTAGTAGAGTGGTTGCGGACGAGTTCGTCAGTGGCGAAGTACGGAGTAGTGGTATAGATGTATAGATGAAGGAGCGGCGGTTGAATCAACAATGAGTGTCGGCTGCGGGTTGCGGTGGTGTGCGCGAGGCGTGTCCGCGCTTCATCGATCGCAGCCTCCGACGCTCCTCGACGACGTCTGCTCCCCAGCACCCTGCCCCTCGCCGCCCCGCTCCCGTTAGCGCCCCAACCGACTGCATTTACCACCCGCCTCCCCGTCATACACATACATAGTCCACGAGCTACCTGTCTGCCGCCGCCGCTGTCTGCTCCACCGTCAACATCTCCGTGTTTTGCCAAGCCCGTACATTTTTCCTCATTATTATTTCAATAAACTAAAAGTCCGCAGTAAAGTGCCGGCTCCCGTTTATTGCGTCGTGTTTATGTACCAATTTGGATGTAAGGTGTTGATTCGACGCTCGTAGCGACCAAGGTGCTCGATTGCTAAAGGTGCAATTAAAGCAGTTTACATCTCTTCGCGAGTGACCTGTAAATGTTATTTGGTGCTCATTAAAACGGAATTACGTTATAAAATTTATGTCCGTACGCTGTAGCCACGTTAACGTGCTTGTGAAATTATCGAAACTTTGTAATGCCCTCATTGATGTAATCATTATCTGCCAGTTTAACCTTGCAAATGTTCATGACTTACGATACACATTCCGAATGCTAATCCTGTGTACTAGTAATGGTGTCATTGGTATCAAGATGTATCATGTAATGCAGGTGTTTAGTTTGAATATTGTTTGATTTATTAGATAGTTGATGTTGACGCAATAATAACTTTATCTATGAGAACAGCACACAACATTAGTGGTCTAAATTAAATTTATCGGATATCGGTACGGCGCCGGCGGTGGTCATCCATCATCGATAATGGTGCGGTCACAGTAACGAGCGCGCCCTCTGTCCATCACGCCGCGCGGCGCGTCCACACTCGCGCGACTCGCCACTCGCCACACTCGTATCGCATTAGCAGCGATTTGACACCTCGCATCAATCTGGCCATTCGATAAATACCTATTATATCGTGCAATCCTTCTTCACGCAGGCGATCAATTCTCGTTACACAAGGAAGCATAAATGTTTCGTTTGAGGCAGGCGAGCAAACCTTCACGTCACAATTACCATCTTGTGATATTTATCTGTCTTCAAAGGAACATCAATATAAGGACGTCTCGTTAATTCCGAATGTGGTTTTAAAGACGTTAGTTTATTGTAGGCACAACATACGGTTATTAAAGGTTCTGTGAGCATTAACGATTAAAAGTAAACAACATTTGAATTACATACGTACGTACCTGGAGGCAACGACATTAAATTGCTCGGTATGTGGTCGCAATTTTTCAAAAGTTTCAATTAGCTTAAGCAAGTAAACCCGACCCGTTGAGATATAAGGAGTTGAAGATAAATTCGCGGAGTGGGTCGCGAGTCGCATCGCTAATTACATCAGCAGCTGACTTCGGTTAAGTGGTGATATCAATCTTGGACCGAGCATATGTGGGAACATGGTTACACTGCTTGAACAAAATACTCGTTTTGCGCATGTAATTGGCGGAAAGAGCTCGGAAACCAGCCAGTACTACAATGCACTCATGTCATTAATATAATGTTATTAAGCATGTAAGCAGAGAGTCATTTATTAAAAATGAAGCGCTTGCAACTGTAATTATTTGCAACATTATAGTTGTCAACAGAGAATTACGTTTATACAGTTCCTTGCATTCGTTGTCTGAAACGAGGATTTTATAATCGTCGTATATTAAACTGTTATTAATTACCTTAGATCTATTGTTATGTTGTTAAAATTCAATACTTGGTACGCAGCTAGATTCGTTTCACTATTAAGTTGGTCATCATCAACAGCCCACTGTTGAGCAAAGTCTCTTCTCACACGGGGTAGATTTGAGCATTAATCACTACGCTTCCTCAGTGCGGATTGGCGATTACAAACTTATAATTAGAAATTATAAGCTCAGGTTTCCTCACGATGTTTTCCTTCACCGTTTGTCAGTGGTGTCTAGATAATCTTAGAAAGTACATATAACTTGGAAAAAGTCACATTGGTACTTGCCGTTGGTAGGTTTCGAACCCGAACCCTCATGTATGAAAGCTTTGCATCTTAAACCTCCGGTTAGTATACAATTGTAATTTATGTTTATTTTCTATGACCTCAGGTAGTAGGTAGTAATTTAATATTACTCATTTTATTTTATTTTATTTATAAATCCCACCTATAAACAGTCCACAAATACTTCATTAGCTAGAAATAACTCTTAGTGCTTTAATTAGACGCGAGAATATTTTAATTGAACTTCTATACAGGGTGACATTAATAGTCGTCATCATTACCACTTCATTTATTATAATTAGATATACTTACTTACATAGTAATTACGACTTAGATTACTTAACTCGTCGAGCACCGTCATTATAGACACAATTAAAGAACAATAGGTTGCGGTCACCGGTGACCGATTAGTGTTTGACAGTTGAATTAGTCAAGTTCAGGAGATATAGGGCAGTAATTAAATTCCCTACGGTAGTAAGCGGTACGGTAGTATGGCTATTTATATTATGAACGAGTTTGTTTACACACCAGGAAGCTAAACTGAGTTCTGAACTACTTTTTTTGAGATATTTAAACTCAATAATACTTGACGTTGTTCCTAATCGATTTCAGTGTCTCTTGTTTAGGAACATCAACAAGTTTAAATGTTGAAATAGAATACGCACACATAGATTTCATCTCTATTTCTCTAGATATCTGTACTGGTTTGTGGCACCTGCGTTACGCCTTATTGACTTTTGTAGGCGTGCTACGGTTCATTTAATGTAGACGGAGCTTTGAATCCGTCAGTGTGGAGTCGTCTTTACTACGTGTACAGTTACACACCCGTCTTTATGCCGACGCCAGACATATGCAGCTCGGACATTTGATGCTATTTCGTCCGTGCAATGTGAACTGTGAACAAACAAGTGCGCACAAATCTGGCGTCAGCATTAGAACTCCAAGATGACAGGTGAACATTATTCGCAATTTAAACAGCATTGAATTTGATGGATATCATGATAGATTTAACATGTCGACTGTTTGTGAGCGTACCTAATGAGTTAGGGTTTGGTTTAAGTGTGCCTTGACAAATATAATTGAAGAGTTGTTTTAACAAATTATTGTATTGCTATTATTTAAGCTTTGGTTTGATTTGTTGCTTCGTTTTACTTAGTAGTGCTTTTTGAATTAAGTGGTTATGAGCCAATCCTAAATTTAGTGTACATAATTTGAAAAGTTTAATGTTGATCTGATATCTATGGTAAGTTATAAAAGTGTAGTTTGGTTACTAAATATATTTTATATGATATAAATGACTTTTACATTCATTATAATTAAAATATTTTTACAACATTTGACTACGCCTACATGTGCACTACGATAGGTCTTTTTTTTTTTTTTTTTTTTTTAAGGGGGAAAATCATCGAATGACTTCTCCCGCCTGGGTGAGGCGGGAGGGAGTGTCAGACTCTTACTGACTAAAAACCACCCCGTTCCTTCTCCTGCACGTCGAGCCGGAGCCCCGGTTACCCGTTAGGTTCTCCGCGACTCCGAATCGGCATCGGCCGTATTGGGCCCCATCTGTGGTGGTCTGATGGCTCTTTGAGGCGCGCGCGGAACGCGACGCGCCGTACGCTCGGGTCTGTTTCTGGTCGGACGGGGAGCCACCCATGCTCGCCGTCCGCAGGCCCGCGCTTACGGTGGCCGGAGATCGTCTCGCGATCCCCGACGCCCGGTGTGTCCTTCGCGATGGCTGGGTTGCGAGGAGGCAGCGCTTCGCTGCCTCACGCGTCCCGCCTCCTCCTTAGCTAGCATCACTGCTTCGCAAAAGGAGGAGACGGCATCCCAGTCCCCCTCGCTCCGCATCATGGCCTGCACTAGGCCCGGACGCGAGAGGTCGCCATCGCCGATCACTTCCCTGAGGACACGGCGGTGCTCAGCCCACGAAGGGCATTCTCCCACCGTGTGTTCCACCGTGTCCTCAGGGCGGTCCTCGCAGTGATGACACCCGGGCGTTTCCTCCCGCCCCATCAGACACAGGTACCTCCCGAAACTTCCATGTCCGGTGAGGACCTGCGTCAGGCGGTAGGTGAGGACGCCGTAGCGTCTCTCAAGCCACTCCTCAAAGAGGGGACTTACCGCTGCGATGGCAGCGAGCCCAGCCCTCGGTTGCGACAGTCGTTGCTGCCATTCCGCCATGAGATCGCGCCGGAGCTCATCCCGCCACGCACCTATTTGGCGCGGCAGCGGGGTTTCGCCCCGGCGACGTGCCTCCGCGCGCATGCCGTACACGCGCGCGAGCACCTTCGCCTCCAGATCCCACGGCGGTAATCCGGCAAGGAGGTTCGCCGACTCCCCAGAGATCGTGCGGTATCCGCGGATCATTCGGATCGCCATGACCCTCTGTGCCATGAGCAGCGTCCGAGCGGGACGCCGCAACAGGTATGGCGCCCAAACAGGGGCGCCGTAGAGGGCCATGGACCGCACGACCCCGGCGTATTACCTCCGGCAGGAGGCGTTTGGCCCCCCGAGGTTGGGGAGGATGCGTTTAAACGCAGCCCCCGTCCTCTCCAACTTTGGGGCCAAACGTCGGAAGTGTTCTATGAAGTTCCACCGACTGTCGAGGACGAGTCCTAGGTACTTCATCGTCGTCTCGACGTCGATGGTAACTCCTCCCGCCGTTATTTGGGACCCACCCGGAGGTGGCGCGTTCCCGCGGCCATGAAAACACATGGCCTCGGACTTGTGGAGCGCCACCTCGAGTCCCAACTGCCGGATTCTCTCAACGACTGTCGCAACCGCTGTCGCCATTAAGTCGGCCGCCGCCTGGTGCGACCTCCCGTGCGCTAGCACCAGCGTGTCGTCGGCGTAGCATATTGTGCTAACGCCGTTCGGGAGGTCGGTGCGCAGCACCCAGTCATAGCCGATGTTCCACATAGAAAAAAAAAAAAAAAAAAAAAAAAAAAAAAACACAACGTATTTGCAAAAGTCACAAATTCAGGCATCAGTCTCTGCTCTGGGGCAATCAATATGTGCACAGAGTCCACATATGAGGCACTTGACCCATGTTACTCTATGAGTATCATTTGAAAACAGAATACCACAGAAAATACACTCCAAATCTTCAGAGTCTGGAGTTGTATTTCCTATCAAAGCATCAGCTCACTGTCTGTATCAAACAAAACAATGGACTATTCCATAATTGGATTTTGCAACGACTTTAAACTGATATTAATATTTTTATATTTAAGAAATAAATATAATTAAATACCACCGAAATCGACAAAAGAACATCTAAACTGTCTCTAAAAGTTATTAAAACAATACGATGTGTACTTTTTAAACGAAAAATGCGTATCTTTCACATACGTCAGAAAGTTCTGCAGAAGCGGCAAAACAAAACACTGCAATATTGACGAAAGGGCTCACTCGACTGATATGTCACAGCCTGTACCCGCAGATGGGGATAGAAACAAAGAGACAAACAGTGTTTCTTGCGTGTGTGAATTATAGTTTCTTAGTATTGCCGGTATTCCATGTTAGGGATACTATTCCATATTTGGTCACTTTCCTCTACTCTTGTAACTTATAACAACGTGAATTTTATGTACGCTTTGTAACTAAAAGTCATGTTCGCGTCGCAATTTGTTGATTGCAAAGATAGCGTTAATATGAATAGTTTCAATAAACACACCCTATGTTAAATTAACTCTAGGATCGAATTAACATATAATTTGTAGTTCCTGTACCGACAATCCTTTTTCAAGTTAAGCGAGCTTCATTAATTTCGCGATAGTTATCTTAAGATTACCTCCTCAATTATTTAAATAAGTAAAATGAATGCGATCCTAATTTATGTTAGTCGGTCCGTACTTAGTGCAGTCGTATCACATTTAATGTGGCAATGATTGTGCAGATATCAGCGACTACATTACGAACGTTGATGAGATAATTGCAGGCTTGTTGACAGCAAGAAGGCCACTTTACCGCAGTCACCGCTATTAGTTCCTCAAAGCACATTTGCATTCGCAGAATGCGCTCAAATTACATATAGAGGATGCGATTAAGGCTAGTTGATGCTCGGTACATCTGGCATGCACTTATATATTTACAGTAATTACACAGGGAATGCTATGATAAATATTCTGTTAACAAGACTGCGCTGCAGGTAGAAGGTATTAAAATTGTTGTTGGTAATTGAAGGTGATTGAATACATGCTAATAATGTACTTACTGCTAAGTTTCGTAACTGTAGCACGGTACACTTCTCACACGGTTTGTTACGAGTGAGTAATGATGTTACTTTGCGTGATTAAACTTCAATAAAATATTAAAATTTTAATGGCATGATTGCATAAATGTGCCATATTTAATTCATTTGTTAATTTAAATCTCGATACGGATGGTTAAGTCGCATTATGATTCTGTTAATGCTAATAAAAGACGATTAAGTGGTGGATCGGATTCACGCGATTCATAAGTACAAACGTAGATAGAAATTAGATTATTAATACAGGTTAGACTGAATTGAGACACGATATAATACTATAAAATCAACACTAACATTATACGTTACAATATAATTACATATAATAAAACAACGATTTTATTAAATTCGGATGCCTATCATGACGATGATTGCGATGATATAAATTAACTATTAAATCATAAAAGATTGAAATAAAATTATAGCTTCATTAGTTTTAGCTGTAAAGTATAAGTGATATTTGATGATAGTATTGCGAATTAACGGTCTCTAGGACTGTATAAATAGGGGGTAGACGAAATTGTATGTTAAGGTGTTAGTTGAAAGGTACAAATTGGCTTGAACTTTGTGTTGTAGATTGAAGGACGAGACGAGGTGGTCATTAGCGAAATGAAGCCATTAGGAGCGTGTAAAACAGTTAATTACGACGGCGTAATCTCGAGTGGAGGTGGCGCTTGAGATACTTGCCCGAGATTATAATGAACACGGGTAATGACGGAATGTCTGCCCGCTCTCCGACTAATGACGGCACGGAATTGAGTTTCGAACGCACAAACTTTAAGTTTTAATTGAATTAAATATAATTCACGTAATTATGTAGTTTAATAGTACAGTAATTGCATTTTTGAAAACTTATATCAAAGTGTAGATAATAGTGTGACTGCCTCGTTGGTCGAGTGGTCGCAAGTGTGACTGTCGGGCAAGGGGTCTCGGGTGCGATTCCTGGGTCAGGTAAATTATTACTGGATTTTTAAAAAAAATGTCAGTAGTAGCACTGAGTCTGGAATTGTGCCCGGTATTTGGAAATAGGCTCACTATCACATGGGACTAATAACATAAATAGTGAAAAGTGGCCTGCCTATTCTTTAAGTAAATATCTTATGGTATCTAGTAATAAGTAGGTATCTCATAGATAAGATATTGGGTTCAGATCTACTACCTAATAGTAGGTACTTGACTGACACAAGGTTTACGTTTGAGAAAGAAACGGATCGAACGACCAACGATCAAACTATACTTAAGTAATTTATTCAAATCAACTGTTTATTTAATTAAAAACTGTGCTTAAAGTCGTTATTAATAATTTGAATTTATTTATATGGGTGCTGGCTTTATATTATTTATATCCAAGTCAAAGAAGAAAAAAAAACGAAAGAAATTCAATATTTGCTTTCTTGTTTTTAATAATAAATAATAATAATAAAATGTTTATTTGGTGTAAAAAGCCAGATTACAAAATAGGTAAATCTTAATATCTAAACAAAGTCTAAAAATATGTGAAACCTGAACTAGGTCCAAGCCTGTGTTTCAGGTTAAAAATGTACTGAAATATTTAAAATACAATAATATTGCTTATAAAACTAAAAATTATGTCTAAATTAAATTAAGCTAGTCTCTAAGTATAACAGGTGCGCGTGTACAGTTTCATAAACAAACGTAAGCAAAAATAACTAAGTCAACTATAATAAAATTATTTGCTTACTTCAAGTAATTCCTCGGTTTGATCGTATGTTAAGGTGTGTACATAATTATGTAATAGTTTTTTACAGTGAAGTGTTGTTGTTCTTGTTCAGATTGTTTTATTATCAAGTTTCGTGCGGATTAAGTATAAGTAAGCTACACTCGTAACTATCAGTTAGAATAAACTAAAATATTGTATACGCTTGATTGAGTAACTAAATCATAATTTTTTGCCAACCACCTCGCACTTACATATACCTATGTTATTATAGATGCCTTGGGATCGGTCTGAAGAACAAGTTTAATATTGTTCTGACATAATAAATTACCGTGATGTTCGTGTCGATTTCATTACACATAATGATACTTAAATGTTCATGTAAATTAGGTTTAATAGTTGGGTAATAGGCGCCGTCTTTAGGTTAGCGGCTATGTGCGGCGACCTATCACGTAGAGACGGGCAGTTCGGCTGTAGGATATAATCGGCGCCGGCGACGCTCAGTCTACTGAATGCGCTCACGTATGTTGCTAGCCAGTCATTTATTACTGCCACAGATCGAATGTGAAACATCAGAACAGACCCACGATTACTGTGTAGAGTAGATACGTGATACACGTAGCACGTGACACGCGACTCGTTCGTGTCGACCATGAGAAATTGTTTAATTGTACATTAACCGCTGATTTATCGCCACATCGACAATAGTTTGTTCATCTCAATGAATTTCCCATTGGATAGATGTGTCTTAATTACAATTTCATGTTTTTGCTTACGTGAAATTCATTTTATGTTCAATAGAAATTGCTTATTGCATCGTTTGTCATGCACCGTATCGTTACGGCTACCGAGATCGCATGAAGTCATGGATTATCTTATCTTACACTGTTATAAAAGCATAAATCTATGGTTTGTTAAGTGTTGCTGCATACCGAATAACACTTGCCTATTTCAAGTTTTATGGTCGTTGTAAAGTTATATTGGGTCATTCGATGTTTTAATATTTAGTTCGGAGTCACACCGTTGGATTTGTGTCGGAGTCCGTTGTTTACGAGGGCGAATGTTGCACATCGGGCATTGTGTAGCCGGCTTTATTGCCAGTCAGGGGTTCCGGCGGAAGTGTCGTAAACCCGACGTCATAGTCAGATTCCACCGATAATAATTAAAGGGCACCTTGTTAATGTTAACTGGTCTATAATTGCTGGCCGATATTAATTAGTTTTATATTGGCACATGACTTATAACGTCATAAGATCGTAGGGCGACGCGCTTCACAAACTATTTTATTATTGAGAGCCAGTTTTAAAATAACATCTAATTACTTACATATAAAAGAAAAAGCAGCTTGTTTCTAAAAATAAATCGTAGCGTTTAATCAGTATTTTGTTCTAGCAATGTGTTAAAGGACAGGTTCTGTACTTTTCCGTAATAAGTTATTAAGGCTTTGGCTGCCAACAAATAATTGTTGAAGGCAAATCCTCCGCTAATGTCGGTCACCGGTGACTGCCATGGCGTTTAACGTGATCGATGAACGACGAACACAACTCGATGTCCGTTTACCTTGCAGATGTGTTGATAATTATTATGACACCATTATTACACCACCAGACCAACAGGCCTACCTATTGCCTACCTACATGTAAAATAACTCAATACATCAATATGAATAAGTTCGTCATGATCTAGATACAAAAGTTCATTACATAGGCTGTCTGCAGTTGAAATACTATAACTACTCTGAACAACCCTAAATTCATATTAATCTTTAACATTATGTTTGGTTGTAAGGGGTTTTATTTAGGGGTTCTTTAATAAAATAACGCGTTGCCAGCTGTACAGGCTGTGGTGTAATAAAACTTTTATGTGGCTTCTTAAATCATTGCTGACGAACACCTTAGCACCTTGCACCGCCGCGGAGCAGCTCCGATATTAAAACACACTGTATATTCTAGACATTACGCAGCATGCTACACTTGGTTGAAGTCATTTTAAACGCATAAAATGTACAAATAGGTATGTGTCTAATTTTCAACTACCTTTAATTGTTATTCACTAAAGTACCCAATAAAATGTCTTGACGTGTGTAATTAATCAATTCAGTACTTCTTCTCTATTCATATTTTTATGTGGTGCTAACCGAATATTGTTATAGCCCAGCGTGAACTGATTTATACAAATAACTTCGGTTTAGTTAAGAATTTCACGCTTCCACTTAACGCTATGTTACTTATTGTAAATTATCGTGTGTTAAACAATAAAACATTTCTCGCATAACTACAATCTGGACGCAAAAACAAAGAAGAATTTTTAATTAGCAAAGCGTTTCCCTGTAGTGAGGCACCCCGCGGCGCGGCTACTTTATACACATTGCTTTGAGGTCGTTAACAAAACGTCACTTTTCACAATATTTATGTCTCCATTATTTTTCATGTATAACGACATCGTATACTTCACCCAAGGAACTTTCTTAATCTGTCAATATACTGATATAACTCATTGTTACATATAATATAATTCCTAAGTGTCTGATTCATCACTTTCACACAATCACTGGCCTTAGTCGAGCTGTGCAGGTGTTTAAATAACTTATTTTAAGTTTAGAAATCATAGCGGCTTCAAATAAAATATGAGATATCGTAGGTATATATATTGTGTATGTCATAGAGCTGGTAACGGATTGGAAGTTAACAAAGGGAAGACATAAACCGAGATCGTATGCCCAGATAGAAGCACTGGAGGGTCTCCCGACACTTTACAAAAGTAATAAAATGCGAGTTCCATTTCGCACGATTACCCGGGAGACGACAAAACATGTCAAGTGTCAATTTGTATAATTTACACATGAATTAAAATGGCGGCATGACAGATGACAGTTCGCGTGTCTCTCCAGTACTGCGGGCGGACGGACGTCGGCGTTGTAACCTGTTGATGTTTTTGCACTTTATTTTTCTAAATTTTCACACGAGGTTGAATGTTGTAACAGGATATTTTGTTTTGAGTAGCGAGATTAGCTATGCGACGCGACGCGTGGCGGCGACGACGCGCGACATAACGAGACGCGTAAGCGACAGCTAGCTGACACGCGCCACGCGACTACACGCACCACTACGCCTTCCAATGTTTTACACTAGTCGATGATTGGGCTCGTATTACCGACCATTTTCCTCCTTATAAACTACTTAGGTTCATATACAACTATACTTTCATACACAGAAATCCGTGTTTTATAGAGAACCTAGGTGCTAATATTAACAGATCAATTAGCACATCCAATCAACAAACAAGTTTCTTTAACAATAGATACTAAAATCCTTCGAACGTTATAAGTAAGACATATTTAATTACTTATTAATTACACCAATAATTGGCAGAAATATGCATAGATTGGAAGTTTTAATAAACATAGACACGGTGCCGATGACCCAAGTTGCGTGCGAGCGCGCTCTGTGTGAGTGGATGACATTTCATGAAAACCAGTCATGTTTCTATTCAACTCATACATACATATATATCTAACAACTTATTGTAAATGATTAGATATTGGATAGATATAAATTACCTAAGCAATGCCTTTGCCGTTTCTATATGAGATCGATTAGATTGTTCGAGGCAAGCATTCATGTCTTATTAATAGTATACTTGATTGAATATGACATTTATAAATGATGTGCTATATTTCAATATTATCTAATTTCCCACAATGCTTATTGTTGTTTGTTACGCCTTTATTAATGCAAAATGAAATGTGCATTGCGAAATTGAACATTATCGTACATACACTAAGACCTTCTATTAACCTACTCGTTCATTGAAAAATAATTGAGGTAATTGAATAGGTAATGGGTATTTGAATATCAATATTCATACAATATATAACTGTCTGTATTCTACACAACATAAATGGTATTTATATGAATACGTCTAATAAACAATAATTGAAGAGCAGCCCAGATATTACCGATGGTTATATCAATTGAATTTCAAATATTTAATTTATGATTAAAGTTGTTAACATTTGCAGAATGCATTTTAACAAAGTATTCGAATTCATATAAACAATCTACTGACCAAAGTTGGCTAGGTTCTGTGTATTTTGTTCAGTACTTGAGGCTACTTTACGTAATTTAAATAGGCCAGTTCGACCGCGGAAGTACTTACGACCATTGAAACGAGACCGCGTTTGGCACTGCGATTGGTTGGTTTATTGGAACCGGCCAATCAGAGCGTCGAATGCGGTCTCGTCAAAACATAGGTAAGATACCAGGGCTTATAATTTCTTATTAGAATTTGTAATCGCTAACCCGGATGGAGCAAGCGTGGTGATTAATGCTCGAACTTTCTCCGTATGAGAAGAGGCTTTGCTCAGCAGTGGGCATTTATAGACTGTTGATGATGAACTTGCCTATATGGCAGTTTTATAAGTTTTGCTCGTTTCAGATGACTATTCAACGTTTTCTGTCAGTCATTATCTACAGAAGACTATTTTATAGGATTAATTGGATATTATGTATATGATAAGAAGAGGTTTTACAAATAATAACACAAAAGTATCACGTCTTAAGACCTACAATAAAAAAATGCTAAAACTCAAAAATAAAACTTCAAATCGAAATTTAACTCGTCAAAAGGATACTCTTACATCAAATTGTTGTCGTAAACTATCAGTGGACGGACGAGTTTTTTTTAAACAAGCCATTTAGATAACCAAACTGAGTGTGAAGATTGAAAAGTTCAAAGTTTGTGTTATAAAGATTATTATCGTTCATAATGATACCACCCATTGATTCGTAACACACGTTCTGGTCTCTCCAGTAGGTATAACGGTACTGTAGTAGGCTTCCAACTATGTATACATAAAAATTAAAGCTATCTGTTGTTTGTTTATATTAGATGGCAAGAAAATCTACGCATTCTTAAGATCTATAAAATCTGAGAAAATCTATAAGATCTGTGAAGATTTATATGAATCTGATGGTAAGGATCTGGATAATATTTAGCATTATATTCTTTAGTTTTTTATGCGTTTAACATAACATAACATAACATCACGCCTTTATATCCCCGAAGGGGTAGGCAGAGGTGCACATTACGGCACTTAATGCCACTGTACAATGTAACACCCACTTTTCACTATTTATATTACGAGTCCCATGTAATAGGGGGTGAGCCTTTATGCGTTTAACTACCATTTATTTCAAGCAAACTTATGCCTATAACTAACTTAACTTCTAGGTGGTTCGCTAGAAAACTTAAGTTATTAAGTTAAGTTATTAACTTAGAGGTAAAAGAGTTTCAATGAATGCTATTCAATAACAACACGGGTAAAGTCACAGGCACAACTTGTATAAAATAAATGTTATCGAGATGTAAAGTAACGTGATATTTCATCGGAATGCTTACCTACGGACGTACGAAGTTCATATCGTTAAATAGGTATTTGTTAAGGAATTTCCTGTGTTTTTTTATTATATTGAATTGTCTTGCTATCTCAAAATCTAGGTATGCTAACTGATAACGTGAAGCTGCTCGTAAATGAAAGGTGTGAATATTTAACCTGGTACCTATATTGGGTCATTGGCCTTTAGTTAGACGGCCCTATGTTTTTATATTTGGTTTGGTGTCAATTTTTAAACATCTCAATGTTAATCTAATTTACTTTAAGTTTTTAAATCTCTTAGTTGACTAGCGCTTAAATGCTTTTTAGCTCAAAGGCAGTATTTGAATAATATTGTCAACGCAGGCAACAAACTTTATTGTTATAGTGCCTATATTAATAGCTACTATATGGCTACTTTTTTTTAATGGGGGAAAATCATCGAATGACTTCTCCCGCCTGGGTGAGGCGGGTGGGAGTGTCAGACTCTTACTGACCAAAATCCACCCCGTTCTTTCTCCTGCACTTCGAGCCGGCGCCCCGGTAACCCGTTAGGTTCTCCGCGACACTATATGGCTAATAAGCCATACTGCTTAACATAGACTAAAGTAGCAACAATACAAAAAGATTGTATGAAACCAATATTCCTATTGAAATCTGATATTTTATTTAATATCGAAAACTCGGTGATAGTGAAAGTGGTATAATAAAAGAGTAACATAATAATTTAGTTGGGTAATATTATAGCATGCCCAATATTCAAATTTAATATTTAAATTCATGAATACACATACTCTCACAGTTAGATTTACCGTGTAGAATCCATATTCTGAATGTTAATAAAAATATAAATATTTCAAATATGCAGACAAAAAAGGGTAGGTAATTTTAACTTTGTTGACTGCCTCTTTGGCCGAGTGGCCGCAAGTGCGACAGCCGGGCAAGGGGTCTCGGGTTCGATTCCCGAGTCGGGCAAAGTATTACTGTTTTTTTATAGTTCTCAGTAGTAATACGGAATCTGGAATTGTGCCCAGTATATGGCTAGGCTCACCCCCTTATTTATTACATGGGCCTCAAAACATCGAACATACATTGTACAGTGGCATTAAGTGCCGTAATGTCCACCTCTGCCTACCCCTTAGGGGATAAAAAGGTGTGATGTTATGATGTTATATTGTCACCTTACATATTTATACGTATTTAAATAATTGAAAATGTTCGGCTAACAGTAAGTTACGTTTTTTAGAACCTACTTACATTGGTTTGGAAGAAAAGAACACGAACGGCTTCTCATGAAAAGCATATTTAGTATACCAGTGAAACAAGTGAAACAAGTGAATTTATTTCTGCAAATAGGCTACAAGGCAGCACTTTTACACGTCAATTTTATCAAGCGAACGATGAGGTCGACATTTCCTAACTGACAACTCTGAGAAGAAATGCCGAAACAAACTCAGAGGTCTGTCTCTTTTAAAGTCCAGACAATATGTATAACAGATTATGTGTGAGAACCGTGCCAGTTCTTTCTGTAGTGGGCTTTTGAGGAAAGAACCACAACAGTTTGAGCGGACCCGTTCTGAAGGCAGTACGCATGTATCAGTTTACAGTCAGCTCAATTAATAGGTGAGGCTGACTGATTCGACGAACAATACCAACCTAAAGAACATTTGCGTGGGTCGCACAAATACTCAAACTGTCAAATACTGTAAAGTCTCGCACGGTCCTAGCACTAACAATTGTTAAATAAAAAGTAAATGTCAAGTTAGAACAACATATGAAAAACAATGTCACATTAAAACAATAATGTCAAATTGCATATAAAAAAAGAAATGTAACTATATGTTACAAACATGTCAACATGACCTGTGTGGACGTTACAGCAGCTCATTCCCAAGCCAGACTATCATCTAGGAAGTCTTTTATTTTATATTAAGCTTTACTATAAAATTTATCTTTAATGACATTTTTAAATTTATTTAGACTCAAAGTTTGGATATGGCTGGGAATCTTATTGTAAAAGCGTATACTCTGACATCTAAACGAACCACTTATTTTCTTTAGTCTAGCAGTGGGAACAACATATTTGTCTTTATTTCTCGTGTTTATATTATGTATATCACTATGTTTTTTAAATAAACTTTTGTTTTTATGAGCATATATATAGCATATATATAGAATTTTCATAAATGTATTATAATGTACCTATACTGGGTTCTAACAGACTTCATAAGTATTGTACATTCTATAATACAATAAACTAACCTTTAGTTCTAATGCTAAAGACATTCTTTCTGAGTCGGTAAATAAGACTGAAACCAACTTAAGCCGTCTACCATCTTGTAATAAAAATTATCTCATTGTTGAGTATCTTACAACCAAATATCAAGTAATTAACATTTGCTCTATACCTGTCATAATTACTGATTAATAAACAAACCGATGTAATTACATGTAACACGAACATATAATAACAAATAACACAACAGTTAAAGCGACTATAAATATACAATTCGAGACAGACAAAGATGACCCAAGATACAATTCTGATGCTCACGCAATGCATGGCAATGCAATATACACACGTATTAATTAGAAAAAATACAGTTGAAAATTAACCACATATTTATGAAGAAAATGGGGACTGAAACAATAAAATACTATTTATTTAGCGTGTAATTAAAGAAAAGGTCACATTCGTGTAATAAATAAAGTTGTAATCAGATCATATCTGCGTCTAGTTTGTAATGAGTATTGTAATTACATATATCTTTGTCTCTTTATACAACTTAATTGTATGAGTTTTTAACTTGGTTAAAAAAATATGATAGTGTAATATTAACAGCTTATATGTATATCGAAAAGTTTAAAAATAGTTAAATGATATTTGAGCGCTAGTCAAATAAATAAAAATAAAAGTCAATGTATAAGATTGTCATTGACATTCCACAGAATTATATGTTATCGAAAGTCGTCAAGTTCGTATCCTTTTTTTCATATTTCCACTGGGTGTCTAGGAATCGTGATGTTTGTAAAAAGCTGTGAATTGCAGTCAAAAAGACTTCGATAAATTTCTTTTGGTTGAAACATACATCATATTTTGTCAATAAAACTCGAAAACATTTTCTTGTATTTACCAGATAAATGTGGAATAGGTTAGTTCCCATTAATTAGCCATTAATTTTATATAGTTCTTTGTCTAGTAATAAAATGTAACGACCAGTAAGAATTATGAAATCTTTTAAACTGTCAAACACCAAGCGGTCACCGGTGACCGCAACCTATTGTTCTATGATTGTGTCTACAAAACCGGTACTCGACGAGTTAAGACCATATAAATTCACGTTTAATGAGAAATTCGACAGATGTATCGTGAGTCATACGAAAGATAAATGCACCATGGTGTTTGTCAACTGTACACAATACGTGATTGTTTGAGAAACCACTTTTATTTTCTCCAAACAAAAAATAACGGTGGAACCAAGGAATGGGGACATATTCGCGCCTCGCTCCGGATGTGGTTCTCCATAATTGTTGCACTCGATCAACTGAAATTACGCTTCTTTCATACGTAACATGTCATACATTTGTGGTTTCTCACCGCAAAAATATAAACAAATTTCAATACCACGTTATTTAAAAAAGAAAACCTCATTGTATAAATTATATTATACCTACCCAGTGTGGTCCGACACTAATTATTTTATACCTTACTTGAACATAAAATACGATTTCTGGTAATTAAAATTTTACGCGTTTGACTTCATCAAACGAGTAGGTAATGAATTCAAAGCTAGAAGTCGACACGGAATTTATTAACATCAACACATAGGTATAAGCCACGTTATGTGGGAAAACCGATAATTCCCACGTCAACTGTTAAACATTATAAATGATAATATCCTGTGGAGTTATTTTGCAAAACTGTTATCAATAATAACGACTATTTATTCTAGTATACGTATATTTTTGCTAGATGATCTAACTGCTATTTACATACTCGGTAATTGTGTTAAAAGTTCTCGCATTTGTCAGTAAACATACATTCAATTGGGTATTTTGTTAAGCTTATCCGAGGGCATCGCGGGCCGACATTTATTAATGAATTATGTAAATGCGCGAGACCGACGGTCCGCCGACGATTCTACCAACTTTATTACTCGCGAAATGCGCCATTAATATAGATCGTTACCTCGGTCTCTGCAAACCCCTTTAATTGTTAACTTAGTACTTACAATATTAATGATTTGAAGACGTTACGTAATCTTTTACGATTATGTTTCCTTTACATAAATTGATCAGTTCTAACAGACTTGCGAACATTGTACCTCTATGTAATTGCCTCTAGCTGCTTGAAGCAACACTCAAGACATTAACAACTTGTACCTAATTATTAACTGAAAGGTCACGAGGAACACTGAAGGTTAAGTACTTTACAGAGTGGATGCTAAAACGAACTTTATTCTTTTATCACATAAGGTCCAAAGATGCTTAAGAAAATTGTAAAAGCGGGTTAGTTACTAACTTTCATAATTCAATCTACATCAAAGCCCGTGTTCAAAGAATACAAAGTAACTTGTTGATGTGGCAGTTGCTCCACTGATTTCTATGTATTGCTAAACTGTTAAGCAGTAAAAGGTTATTTTTCACAGTTCAAGCTTCATCACAAAACACATCGTCATTATGTTGTGGATGACTGAGGTGAAAATCAGAGAAAATTATGATCTTGTCTACTCAAATATTTAAAAAATCATTAAAACTCGTTTATTTTTTTGTTTATGTCAATAATCAATTAAGAAACACTTGTAATACTGGGCCTACCCTAGTAGTCTCGTAGCCAACAGCTGCAGCAGGTAAATGAAACCCACTGACCTCAATTTCTGGGTAAAATGATAAAGGAGGTAAAAAATCGATTAGTATAATATTGGAAGTGCATGTGACGCAATTGTGTGGTCGCAATCGATTGTTATCCGTGATGGATGCGGCTCATTACTTGGGCGCGCTGGGTGGCACGACCGTCGCCGCCGCCTAACGACGCGCGACTCCTCTCATTGTCAAACATGACCACAGATCCCGTCGATATGACACCACCATTCCAAACACACCTCAATACCATTTATTTATGACCAGTGCTTACCTCGAGTCTCGAGTCGCGCGACCTACTTTAATAGTGCTGCCTTCGAGTTTTATCGACTACTACTTACAACCTCGTCGTTAGATAATATATCACTTACCTCAAAGATCGTTTGACACCGTGTTTTATGGCAGCTATTAATTCATTCTTTCACTCCTGGATTTTATTGCTCGCATTCCACAAGTTCCTATCGACAATAATGAACAGAATCTTTTGTAAACTACCATGGCTCGTTGACTACGGTGTCACGTTAGATCGCAGTATGGCTGACAGGCAAATTGTAAGATGCCGGTTATGTAATCTGACAGGCCCCTGACTACTTGTTTAGGCATCGAAATTATAAAAGTGCCGTTCAAATTTTGTAAAAAATATAATAAGAAGGACTACACAATAAATAAACGATGTTGAGATGTTATCGGTCGCTGGCCGGCAGGAAGCGCTTCAGCCCATTTAAGGGTGCATTAAAATCGAATACATCATATTTGTTTGATTTCCTAGTTCGCGTTTCACCCTGTAATTATACAAGTCACCGTCCATGGCCGGATCTTTGGCGGTTTTTGTTAAGATGCATTAATCATCTTTTTTTATTGCGAGCATGTGTTTTGGTCTCGTAAAACACTTTCGAGAATTATAAGGTTTTTGTATTCGTAATGTCTAATTTAGTTTTCGGTCGGTTCTTATGAGGTCATTAGCGCGGTGAGGTCCGTTTCGTCATCCCCATCGGAAATTTATAGTTAAAAGTTGAGTTTTAACGTTGTTTTAATTTGTCACGAAATTATATTTCTTCAGAACATTTTAAATTTTATGACTGGCATTAAATGTAACATAAGTAATGTTGAATGTTGGCACTTAATTATAATGAGCATATTTTTTGTGGTTGTCAGACGCATGTTCCCGACGGTGCGTGTATCGTTCGCGGGCTGCCGCGCGGACGCGCGCTATGCCGTGCTGCTGGACGTGGTGCCGGTGGACGGCAAGCGGTATCGCTACGCGTACCACCGCTCGTCCTGGCTGGTAGCCGGCAAGGCGGACCCGCCAGCACCGGCGCGCCTCTACCCGCACCCTGACTCGCCGTTCTCCGGTGACCAGCTGCGCAAGCAGGTCGTCTCTTTCGAGAAGGTCAAACTCACCAACAACGAAATGGACAAGAATGGACAGGTGAGCATCTTAAGTAAACAAGAAAATAATGAATTTATCAAAAGCAATAGACAAATAGAGACACGGCACTAAGTATCAGAAGTGAATGATTGATGATGTTGGAGGCGCGGCGGCGTACATGATCCCCGCTTTAGATTATAATCATAATTTGATTCAATAGGTTGGTACAATCGTAATTCACAAACAACAAAGTGTAACGTATCGGTTTCGAGGGAGAGTGCGGAGGTTGTTGCAGCGCTAAGAACAAGGTGATAAAGTGGCCGAGCCTGAATGAGCTATAAAGTGTTGACGTAAAACGGTTGATTTACGTGCGCCCCGGGTGTCGCCGCCGGCTAACGAGCGCCTGTGTCCAGTGTGTATACCATCTAAATGTTTCACAAGTGATATAAATTCATGTAATTCTAATTGCACAAATCTTGTCTTCGACACTACAATTTTAACTGTACACTTTGAGTGGAGTCGGTTCTGCTCCAGAAAATAGCTAATGGCTGTTAGTGTTATTACTTGACGGCGGCGGCGGGTTAGCCGAGTGCGTGCGCCACTGCAAATCGAGGTTTATAAATTATCCGTCAACATTTAATTATACACTGGCCACCTTTGCAATTCAATGTAGAGATGGCTTTTACGATATGTTCGCTCGAATTGTAGGAGTATATTAACAATTTGGCAAGATTTAATTGCGGCCATAAAAACTGTCCATTCATAAAGATAATTGTAAAAATAAACTGAGACATGAATAGCATGTGAATGGTCCAGCGTTTCACACATCCTTTGAGATGACGTCGAGTCGTGACACGTGGCCCACTTCCGTATGCATGTAGCAATTTGTAGAATTACTGGCAAAATTATTGTCGGCGACACCTCGGGCGCTGGGCGACGTCGGGGAGAGTGTAATGAGTGCTTTGCTGGCAACAAATTAGTCGCACATGTCGTGCCGCGTCAGCCGGCACCTCACGGCTACTTGCCTCCGCGCCGCAGGTGCGCACTCGCACAGGCAAATGTCACGACTATACACAACCATCGCACCCAGAACTATAAAAAACCCTACTCTTCAACTATCGAGAGATCTCATTCACTGGCCGTAATATTTACTTAGCCGAATGCTAGTCAGAAATATGACAGTTTTATGAAGAGTGCGATAGCAACACGATAGCATCGCGATTGTAAATTGATTTTCAGCTGATGAGAATGAACTTTAAATTCGTTGTTTGTTATTGTCACACTTTTATCATTTTATGTAGATTGTGTTATGAATACTTATTAGTTGGATGTGTTAGATATTTATCTATGTAATACATATGTGTATACGCGTCCTGTAATAATACAACCATGCAGGTGTAAAATAACTATACAGATAGCTTAATTGCTTCGACTAGTAATTACTACGCCTTTTTTAGTGTTTTGTGAACGAGAGATATTTACCGTCACTTATACATATTTTGGGTTGAGATTAAAGTAATTTGATTATCTAAGTAAGTGTATGTAATTGAACAATGCTAGGTTACGTTACGCAGTCAAGTGTTGTTGACGGAGGGCGCCGGAACGGAACCGGGGGGCGTGGCTATAGAGGTATGATGGATGGACCTGGCTCTCACCAAAACACACCTAATTGGCTTTCCCATAGTAGACCGATCACTATCAACCTCGTATCGTGGACTTATTTAATTAAATAACTTATTTTAATATACATAATGTGCTCAAGCAGGCAAAGTCAAGAGTTCAAGGTTTTAAAACGAATCTTACATTTTTTGACATTTACATCAATATTCTTGTGTGTATCAGTAACTAGCCTTCCAAAATATCTACCTAAATTCGTATGTATACAAGCCATTTTTGTTGCTTTAATTATTTTGCAAGTACACTAATATGTAAATTAGTCATAACGATATTCCCATGAATTTCCGCACAGAATGGTTTCATCAACAATTAAAATTAAAGTGTAAAAATAATTTACCGAAGCGGAAGATTTAATTAATTACGTAATGTTTTATTATATGTATATTAAATTGAATTATGACGTTACTTGCTTTATAACTTTAAATATTAATGGTCTAGCTACCGGCATTACACGAAACTATTTTTTTCTCTCAATAAATCTAACTTTATATTACTCCGCATCGAGAAACGGCTAAACACACGAAAATATTTATAAATAAAACTTCTAATTAGCAATATATTATCAGAAACGGAACTGGAATTGGTGAGTCGTTAACATCGGTAACAATGTATAGACCACGCAACTTGACACGGCCGTTCGTGTCCACCCGCCTAATTGTGGAACAAAACCTCCATGGAACCGACGAATTAATCATCAGCGCGCCACTTAACTGCCTCTACCTACTCGAAATAATAAAGTAAATGTTGCATTCACCTCACTTGTTACTTACTCTAACCCTGAAAAACTAAGCGTTGTTTTATTGCGTGAGCTACGCACACTGCCGCTTTTTACCCCAGAGGACCGTTTTGTCATGAAAAATGTGTATTCTTTTACACCTGTACTGTAGACAAAGCTAATGTAACTTCATGTACTAATATCACGTATGAAATAGCAGACGTGTTGCTTTAAATTCCTTTAAAACTGAATAAACTAATCTAGCTGTACACTGAGTACGATATAAAAGCACAAATTTAAAGTAAATTTCAACATGCCTTCATAAAGTTGGAGAGACCTTTGTGTTGGTTGTAGGGTTTATTTAAAAGCTTGGCATAATCGTGTGTTGGAATGAGGTCAGATTATTAGAATTCATGAGAACGGTCACACGAAAGCGTGGCGACTGTGGCGAGTAGCGATGACGGATCGCGATTGTACGAGCTCCGGCCGGGCCCCGAGCCGATATGCCTGCGGTCACAAAGACCTCCCAACGACAGTGGCGTGTTAAATCCGTAAATCTTGATGTAATATATTATACTTTCTCATAGGCTCTGTATATATCTTACTATGAATGAGCAGCTTTATTTCATTTTATAAATATTTTGTGAGGATCATATTTTCGAACTTAGAATGTTTAGACTAAAGTTGAATGTCTAAATCCGTTTATTTTAAATGTTTATTTACTTGATATTGTGGCTACTGCTATGCAGTGATTGCGTAAACACGGTATAGTCATCGTCTAATAACGTCCGGTTAAGCCAACACGTGTCTTATTGGACTACATTTAAGGTATCATTGTCAACTAAAGTACTGTTTAAAAGTTGCGTAAATCGTAAGTACCTTTTGTAGGAACAACGGTAGCAGTGATAGAATTTGCGTGATACATAACTGTGTATCTCATAGAATTGTATACTAGTAGGTATAGGTACAATTTATAAAAGTTAACAAAAGCTTTATTGATCCCCCAGTCGCATAGCAAGAATCCAATCATTTAGCAATTAAACCCAATCAAAACCTTGAATAATTTATAATCAGACAGAGCTTCTGTAGCAGTTAGCAGTAAACTTGTCACAACTCACAATCAACAGAAGGAAAATGCAAATATTTTTTTATTCTGGGCAATAAACATGAAATATTGCTTGATAGAATGATTTACAGTAAAGGTGTTACGTATTTTTTTTTTTTTTTTTTAAGGGTGGAAAGTCATCGAATGACTGATCCCGCCTGGGTGAGGCGGGAGAGAGTGTCAGACTCTTACTGACTAAAAACCACCCCGTTCCTTCTCCTGCACGTCGAGCCGGAGCCCCGGTTACCCGTTAGGTTCTCCGCGACTCCGAATCGGCATCGGCCGTATTGGGCCCCATCTGTGGTGGTCTGATGGCTCTTTGAGGCGCGCGCGGAACGCGACGCGCCGTACGCTCGGGTCTGTTTCTGGTCGGACGGGGAGCCACCCATGCTCGCCGTCCGCAGGCCCGCGCTTACGGTGGCCGGAGATCGTCTCGCGATCCCCGACGCCCGGTGTGTCCTTCGCGATGGCTGGGTAAAGGTGTTACGTATAACTTATTAATTATAAATTAAATCCTACATTTACGCACTTTCTTGAAACATGAGTGCATCAACGTTGCAGTTTGTAGTCGCTTCGAGCGATAAACACAAGCAATTGTCGGCAGCCAAGATTTATATCCAGCGTAATAATAATAAAAGAAACTTAATAAAAAACCTCTTTAACTCGTCGAGTACCGGTTTTGTAGACACAATTATAGAACAATAGGTTGCGGTCACCGGTGACCGCTTGGTGTTTGACAGTTTAATGTTCCTTCCTTTATTGAAAGCGATATTCGCGTGAAAGTCTACTGATAGAGGAACATAGATATTTTTTTAAGACTTTTTTTCTCTTTTTGTTTAAAAATATAATATCGTGTGCACAGTCATGATTAGAATTCAAGGTTAATAGTAGGAAACGAAGGTGTAATTAATGAATATATGTAAATAGCAAGTTCTCTGGTCCACCACAGAACGCGAGTGGTGATGATTAATGAACGGCTTTTTGGTCGTTTACTTAAATAATGAGATTACAACTTTATGCTTCGAAACTTTGTAAAATAAAAACTGTGGCAGTTATTAATTAGAAACCTTCTGACACGTTCATTTCAAAAACGTTCTTGTATTAAATACTAGTCGTTACCCGCGTTTCCGCTTGTGTTAATTTATTTTGCATAAATATCTTGTGTAGTCCCGAAGACTCTACAAGCTACATATTTCTTTATCAGTAAGAATATAAAGGTTTGAATTATAATATATTACATAACAAACAAACACTTTCGAATTTAGAACATTAGTAGTACCATGATCGCATAATATGTTCACAAGGAAACACATGCCAATCGAGATTCTTATTATTTTTATAAATATTTATTCAAGCGATAAAATCTATAATTTTTATGGCACAGATAACAAAACTGTGGTCATAAATTCAAATAAAACTTCGATTTAATGAAAATGTTGCCACAACGAAATATTTTAGGAATAAAATAAATACAAACGTTTTTTAAAATAACTGTAAATTCCATGAATGAACGAATGAATGTATGTGGTATTATAATTATTGTGATAATATGTTTTTATTTATTTATGGGTTTTACATAATGTTAACCTAGTGGTGGTTACATACTGGCCACTGGCCACTATTATCTTATAAAATATAGGTATTTATAGGTATAATACTAAATAAGTAGTTTTTGTGGCCGTGTGGCCTTTTGTCTCTCTAATAAGTATGTCTATAAAGAGAGAAAAATATTACTTCTATAATAAATAATTAAAATAAAGACAGTGGGAGATCGAAGTAAGTAGCCTGACCTAACAAGCTTGGTACACACTGCACCCTGCACAGTCCTGCCGCAGGCTCACACACCCTACTAACATAATCGCTGCAATTTATTCCATCAACTCAGAATTATGTCGTTAGCTCTTATTTATTTATTTTGCTCAAGTACGTTCAGCAATTATAATGCACTTAAGATGTGTGCACAACTGCGTTTATTCCCTTTTTATAAGCTTCTTGTTATAAAATGAAGTGATTGTGAAGTGTCGCGTATCAACAGTAGGTCTGTGTTTCACTTTCCAGGGACAGACAGAGAGGCAATAATGGCGGTCATTAGCCAAAAAGCCCGCGTCATTAACAGGGTTGTCACTCTACTTTGCATGTGAGTTCCAGGGCCGGACATCGGAACGCACGAACGTATCGCACCGATATCCGCACAACACTTTCATTAATAATCCCAATTTAATTTATTGCCGCGTCCGAGCTGTGCGTCGTATGAATATACAAGCCAATAAAATTTAATAAAACGCTCACCGCGCCGACCGCTCGTCTTAATGAACAACGACAAACATCAATTCAATACGATCATTTGCTTTTTTTAATTACTGTTGATATTTTCACGTCGTTAACGTATTTTGAAATAAGACGATTATAAAACAAACAAGCTAGACAGGTGAGTCGAGGAGGCAGTGAATATGAGTTTAGGTGTAATATAAATTAATAAGTTATTCGGCGTCGGCGGGACTCCCGCGGCGCGGCGCGCGCTCGTACTCTGCCTTACACCGGTAATTATTATACACCTTAGGCCCAGTAACCGTCTGTTCGCCCGCACTCACTCGTTAAACAGTGCGACTAATTTTACTATAACTATTATTATATTTAAATCGTTTCCCATCTACATAGGAGTGGTATTCCGTAATGTTCCCAATTAAACACTTTATAATTGTGTATGGGCTGTAAACTGGGTATAGTAACGCAGGGACTTTGTCCACTAGGTTCTGAGCTATGACATTTGTAGCTTATAATAAGTGCCGAGTAGTATTAAAAGTTAGAAATAGCAACGCCCTTCTGGTGTAATAAATATATCAACACTCTTATCGTCATATGACATCTAACGGAAAGGCCGGCAATACAATCGTACTCATAAAACTTTCATAACGTAAATGACACGGACAGAACTATCAATTTTATAGATAACCCGTATAAATCAGCTGCTTTATAACGCAATTGTAATGTGCAATCAAATACGAAGAGAACTTAGGACGGATTTAGCTTTTGAGTTGTTAAATTATAAATGGCAATTCACAACATTTTTTCGCTTTGTTATACATATTTTTAGCCAACAAGTTTAATGTATTATATCACAACTTTATGGTTATATGACCAGGCCACCCATTTTGACTAAGGCCAGTTGAAAGTAATAGCGAGAAGCGCTGCTACGCACTACGGACTACGCGTTACGTTCTACAGACTACGCGCTACGTACTACGCGCTACGAACAAAGCACTACCAGCTACGATTGTAGGTACTTCGCCGTATTAGTAGTGCAAAATTTTATAAATATAGGGCAGTGGTGTTTGAAACCTAGCTCTACATGAGAGCTTACTTTCGACAGTGCTAACTATATGATGGGCACATATGTGTAACATTTTACACGAAAGGTTTTATGTGTGGGAGAGCCATGCTTCCGCAGGGATGGGTCGACTCGACCGGAGTGATACCACGGCCTTACAGAAAACCGGCGTGAAACAACGCTTGCGTTGCGTTTCGTCGTGTGAGTGAGGTTACCGGAGGCTTAAATTATCCCTCCAAACTAATCTTCCCAATCCCTGAAGTACCAATGATCTTCGAATTTGACTGCACGGTTGATGCGGTGGCTGGGCAACCGGCTGCCGTGCAACGTGTCGCGGGTTTCATTCCCGCACGGAACAACACTTTGTGTGATCCACAAATCGTTATTTCGGGTCTGGGTATCATTATGTATGTGAACTTGTATGTTCGTAAACGTACACAGGAGAAAATCCTAGTTTGGGACAAAGTGTTTAAAAAAAATTCATTGTCCCCCAAATTACAAGTAACGCACTTGTAACTCTAGTGTTGCGGGCATCCATGGGCGGCGCCGATTTCTTACCATCAGGTGATCCGTCTGGTTGTTTACCGGTTTATTTACCCGAGGCAGGATTCAATTGAAAAAAATATGCGCGTATACTTCCTCGTCTGGTCAGGTTTTTATTTTTAAACGGTTTTATTTAGCTCACCCCGTTTGTTTTATTATTTATTCTTGGGTCAAATTTAGTAATTCAAATTTCACCCTCTTCCTGTCAACCGATTAATCTGAAATTTTGTATACACTTTGGATTTTGGTGACAATACAATTATGTTTATTCATTATCATTATAAATTCAAAATGGCCGCCGCTACAAAATGGCGGACAACGTAGGTTTTATAAATCCCATCAATATGGGTATCAAATGAAAGGGCTCAACAAGTGAAATACAATATAATATAAAAAATTGAAATCCAAGATGGCGGCCGCTACAAAATGGCGGATAACGTAGGTTTTATCAATCTCATCAATATGGGTATCAAATGAAAGGACTCAACAAGCAGAATACAATATACTATAAAAAATTGAAATCCAAGATGGCGGCCGCTACAAAATGGCGTATAACTTAGATTTTTATTTATTATTAAACGGCTCTCAGCTCACCCCGTTTGTTTTATTATTTATTCTTGGGTCAAATTTAGTAATTCAAATTTCACCCTCTTCCTGTCAACTGATTAATCTGAAATTTTGTATACACTTTGGATTTTGGTGACAATACAGTTATGTTTATTCATTATCATTATAAATTCAAAATGGCCGCCGCTACAAAATGGCGGACAACGTAGGTTTTATCAATCCCATCAATATGGGTATCAAATGAAAGGGCTCAACAAGCGAAATACAATATACTATAAAAAATTGAAATCCAAGATGGCGGCCGCTACAAAATGGCGTATAACTTAGATTTTTATTTATTATTAAACGGCTCTCAGCTCACCCCGTTTGTTTTATTATTTATTCTTGGGTCAAATTTAGTAATTCAAATTTCACCCTCTTCCTGTCAACCGATTAATCTGAAATTTTGTATACACTTTGGATTTTGGTGACAATACAATTATGTTTATTCATTATCATTATAAATTCAAAATGGCCGCCGCTACAAAATGGCGGACAACGTAGGTTTTATAAATCCCATCAATATGGGTATCAAATGAAAGGGCTCAACAAGTGAAATACAATATAATATAAAAAATTGAAATCCAAGATGGCGGCCGCTACAAAATGGCGGATAACGTAGGTTTTATCAATCTCATCAATATGGGTATCAAATGAAAGGACTCAACAAGCAGAATACAATATACTATAAAAAATTGAAATCCAAGATGGCGGCCGCTACAAAATGGCGTATAACTTAGATTTTTATTTATTATTAAACGGCTCTCAGCTCACCCCGTTTGTTTTATTATTTATTCTTGGGTCAAATTTAGTAATTCAAATTTCACCCTCTTCCTGTCAACTGATTAATCTGAAATTTTGTATACACTTTGGATTTTGGTGACAATACAGTTATGTTTATTCATTATCATTATAAATTCAAAATGGCCGCCGCTACAAAATGGCGGACAACGTAGGTTTTATCAATCCCATCAATATGGGTATCAAATGAAAGGGCTCAACAAGCGAAATACAATATACTATAAAAAATTTAAATCCAAGATGGCGGCCGCTACAAAATGGCGTATAACTTAGATTTTTATTTATTATTAAACGGCTCTCAGCTCACCCCGTTTGTTTTATTATTTATTCTTGGGTCAAATTTAGTAATTCAAATTTCACCCTCTTCCTGTCAACCGATTAATCTGAAATTTTGTATACACTTTGGATTTTGGTGACAATACAATTATGTTTATTCATTATCATTATAAATTCAAAATGGCCGCCGCTACAAAATGGCGGACAACGTAGGTTTTATAAATCCCATCAATATGGGTATCAAATGAAAGGGCTCAACAAGTGAAATACAATATAATATAAAAAATTGAAATCCAAGATGGCGGCCGCTACAAAATGGCGGATAACGTAGGTTTTATCAATCTCATCAATATGGGTATCAAATGAAAGGACTCAACAAGCAGAATACAATATACTATAAAAAATTGAAATCCAAGATGGCGGCCGCTACAAAATGGCGTATAACTTAGATTTTTATTTATTATTAAACGGCTCTCAGCTCACCCCGTTTGTTTTATTATTTATTCTTGGGTCAAATTTAGTAATTCAAATTTCACCCTCTTCCTGTCAACTGATTAATCTGAAATTTTGTATACACTTTGGATTTTGGTGACAATACAGTTATGTTTATTCATTATCATTATAAATTCAAAATGGCCGCCGCTACAAAATGGCGGACAACGTAGGTTTTATCAATCCCATCAATATGGGTATCAAATGAAAGGGCTCAACAAGCGAAATACAATATACTATAAAAAATTTAAATCCAAGATGGCGGCCGCTACAAAATGGCGTATAACTTAGATTTTTATTTATTATTAAACGGCTCTCAGCTCACCCCGTTTGTTTTATTATTTATTCTTGGGTCAAATTTAGTAATTCAAATTTCACCCTCTTCCTGTCAACCGATTAATCTGAAATTTTGTATACACTTTGGATTTTGGTGACAATACAATTATGTTTATTCATTATCATTATAAATTCAAAATGGCCGCCGCTACAAAATGGCGGACAACGTAGGTTTTATAAATCCCATCAATATGGGTATCAAATGAAAGGGCTCAACAAGTGAAATACAATATAATATAAAAAATTGAAATCCAAGATGGCGGCCGCTACAAAATGGCGGATAACGTAGGTTTTATCAATCTCATCAATATGGGTATCAAATGAAAGGACTCAACAAGCAGAATACAATATACTATAAAAAATTGAAATCCAAGATGGCGGCCGCTACAAAATGGCGTATAACTTAGATTTTTATTTATTATTAAACGGCTCTCAGCTCACCCCGTTTGTTTTATTATTTATTCTTGGGTCAAATTTAGTAATTCAAATTTCACCCTCTTCCTGTCAACTGATTAATCTGAAATTTTGTATACACTTTGGATTTTGGTGACAATACAGTTATGTTTATTCATTATCATTATAAATTCAAAATGGCCGCCGCTACAAAATGGCGGACAACGTAGGTTTTATCAATCCCATCAATATGGGTATCAAATGAAAGGGCTCAACAAGCGAAATACAATATACTATAAAAAATTTAAATCCAAGAAAATACAAAATGGCGGATAACTTAGGTTTTATCAATCTCATCAATATGGGTATCAAATGAAAGGACTCAACAAGCAGAATACAATATACTATAAAAAATTGAAATCCAAGATGGCGGCCGCTACAAAATGGCGTATAACTTAGATTTTTATTTATTATTAAACGGCTCTCAGCTCACCCCGTTTGTTTTATTATTTATTCTTGTTCTTGGATCAAATTTAGTAATTCAAATTTCACCCTCTTCCTGTCAACCGATTAATCTGAAATTTTGTATACACTTTGGATTTTGGTGACAATACAATTATGTTTATTCATTATCATTATAAATTCAAAATGGCCGCCGCTACAAAATGGCGGCAACATAGGTTTTATCAATCCCATCAATATGGGTATCAAATGAAAGGACTCAACAAGCAGAATACAATATACTATAAAAAATTGAAATCCAAGATGGCGGCCGCTACAAAATGGCGTATAACTTAGATTTTTATTTATTATTAAACGGCTCTCAGCTCACCCCGTTTGTTTTATTATTTATTCTTGGGTCAAATTTAGTAATTCAAATTGCACCCTCTTCCTGTCAACCGATTAATCTGAAATTTTGTATACACTTTGGATTTTGGTGACAATACAATTATGTTTATTCATTATCATTATAAATTCAAAATGGCCGCCGCTACAAAATGGCGGACAACGTAGGTTTTATCAATCCCATCAATATGGGTATCAAATGAAAGGGCTCAACAAACGAAATACAATATACTATAAAAAATTGAAATCCAAGAAAATACAAAATGGCGGATAACTTAGGTTTTATGCATCCCACCAATATGGGTATCAAATAAAAAGGCTTGACAAGAACAATACAGTGCACTATACAACCTCAATATTTAAGATGGGCGCAGCCACTAAATGGCGTATAATAATTTAAATAGATTTAAATTTAGAAATCTATCATGGGCTTCTACAATACATAAAATGCAGGGCTGCACTGTGGATCACGCAGTTGTATACTTAGGTGCGAAACTGTTTGAAGAAGGTCAAGCCTACGTGGCTCTTAGTAGAGTAAGATCTTTGCAGGGACTACGTATAGAGGAGTTGGACTGCAATAAACTAACCGGCAAGAAACCTTGCAATAATGAAGCTCTAAATGAATTAAACAGAATGCGAAATAAAAACTAAAAACTAGAAAATAATAATAGGTAAAAAACCTTTTTAAGTTAAACGGTTTTATGTTAAACATACATTGCAATGTTAAAGATAAATGTACTAAAAACCAAAAAATAATAAAATAGACACAGTCGTGGGAATTATAAACATATGCATAGACTAGACTAAAATAAAACCGTGGAGCACGTCAATTGTCTACATATTATCGACTAAATGTGCGATAGAAGAATCGTTTAATTCGTCGTTAGGCAGTTGGCCCGCAGACGGTGAGGAAATTACTTACTATTTTCTTGCTCATGGAAATTCTAATAGTTATACACTCCACGTAAATCAAAGATGTTTCAACTAGTTTATCGTTGGACATTTACACTGCTGGCTGGCGAGGAATCATTTCACAGCTCGTAGTTTGTCTTTAATCGACAAAACATAAAGTAAAGCTAAAGCATAAAGCTCCCCAATATGAAACCCTAAAACTCGCTTATAATCGAGCTTGCTAGCTTGTATCTACATTCTAGCCCTACTTTATCACACGTCCATCGTTGTCGGTTGAACAACTGCCTAACTATAGTGTTACATTACAAAACAAACATTTTAATCAACGATTGTAGACAATTGACGTGCTCCACGGTTTTATTTTAGTCTAGTCTATGCATATGTTTATAATTCCCACGACTGTGTCTATTTTATTATTTTTTGGTTTTTAGTACATTTATCTTTAACATTGCAATGTATGTTTAACATAAAACCGTTTAACTTAAAAAGGTTTTTTACCTATTATTATTTCAAGGGTTTTTAAAATGATGTTGGAACATTATATCCTTCCATGATTAACAGAAGCCCACTATTTTCGAAGTAAGTTGATTGTGTCCAATTATGTGAAAAAGTGGGAGCTTTCATTGTTCCTGTTCACGTCTAATTAGTGTAAAAACCTCAATGAGGTCTGATTGCTCCCGCTTTGTATGTGAAATCGAAATAATAGGGTTTACCACAATCAATCGAGTAATCGACGTGTTTGTTCATTGTCGGGATTTTTATTGGCCTTGTAAGAAGCCTACTTGAATCAGTACTTGTAGTATTTTTTTTCTACTTCTTCTGTAAGTACTAGCTTCTGTCTAAATCCATGTGTTATTCTAGACGTCGTTATTCGTAACGTCAATATAAAAAAGCTGTAAGTGCTCTGCCCACGCGCCGTTTTGTATTGTTTCCAAAGCTAAAAGCCGTGCTTGAGCCGTGCCGGAGCCGTGTTTGTTAAATATGTGGCGACCTTTAAGTATCCGTTATGTTTAAACTTCAACGCGTATCTTTTTGGTTCAAACCATGTGGTTTGAACATGTGGAGTTAACTGAAATATGCTTTACGGTTGTTAAGTATACTTTGTGGTGTTGTTAACATTGGGTATCGTGAATTACTTTTATGTCATAATTAGGGCAATTGGAATACTGAGCTGGTTAACCATGCCGGACGTGGTCGCCATTCGCCTTTTGAGTTAAAGGTTTTAAAGTCTCTGAATTAGATGCAATAAATCTGTTTCTTTTGTTCCGAAGAAGGGGTTTTGTAAATAATTGACTATTGCTTGTCGATTTGTAAATCATGTTTAGAATTGTGTTCCGTTTATGACATAATCAAAGGAACTGTGTTTATTAACTAAAATCTCTGAAGTCACTGAGGCCTACTGGCCTCAGTGACTTCAGAACTACTGAAGCCTACTGGCTTCAGGAGTACCTAGGAGTACCTTTTTTTTTTATTGGGGGGAAATCCTCATGGACTGCCTCCGCCTGGGGAAAGGCGGAGGGGTGTGCCGGACTCTTACCGGCTAAAACCACCCCAGTGTCTCCTCGCACGTGCGCGTGGGGCTGCGGGAGTCCAAATTCATCCGCAGCCCCGCATTACAGTGCCGGCCCGTCCGTCCGGGCCTCATCTCCTGCACCGTAGCAATGTGTAGCCACGTGCATCGCCTCAAAGGCGCGCGCCAACACCCGCGCGCGCCTTCGACTCGGGTCTATCGAATCGGGGGCGGGGACTTCCCCAAGTCCTTCGCCCCTGGACCCATTCATGGGGGCCGGAAGAGGGCGTTGTCGGCCCGTCTCCTACGCCCGGTGCGCCGTCTGCGCTTGGGAAAGGAAGTCGACAAGATCTCCCTCTCCCGTTCCGCAGTTTCTTTCTGCGACATCACGTCCTCGCAGAAAGACACCACCGCGTCCCACGACTCTGTGCTGTCCACCATCTTCCGCACTACGGCCGGCAGCGACAGATCGCCTCCTACTTCATTTGTGAGGACATGGCGCTGCTCCTCCCAAGCTACACACTCGGCGAGCGTGTGTTGCGCTGTGTCCTCCCCGCAATGGACGCAGTGGTGGCACCGGGCGTTCGGCTCCCTCTCTATGCGGCACAGGTCCTTGCCGAAGCAGCCGTGCCCTGACAACACCTGCGTCACCCTAAACGACAGGGTAACTGCATAATATGAGTGCACTGTTAACCAATTTTGACTATCACTTCGGTTATTAAAGGTTATTATGATGAAATCCTTTATTTTTCAATACATATCCAGAGAAGTAACATAACATAACATCACGCCTTTTATCCTCGAAGGGGTAGGCAGAGGTGCACATTATGACATTGCACAATGTAACACCCACTTTTCATTATTTATGTTATGAGTCCCATGTAATAGGGGGTGAGCCTATTGCCATATTCTGGGCATAATTCCAGACACCGTGCTACTACTGAGAATTTTTAAAAAACCCAGTATTAATACTTTGCCCGATCCGGTAATTGAACCCTTGCCCGGCAGTCGCAATTGCGACCATTCGGCCAACGAGCCAGTGAAGGATTTACACTGAAACTATACGAACTTTGTACAAGGTCCCAAAACTCATGTTATCACCCATGGCAACGTTAAAATAAGTAATAAAATATTGTACTAAAAGATTTACAACTATTATACATACATTTACAACATACTCCTATAATATGTTTACAACGAATACATTTTATGTTATAATTAATAAATAATCTTCTGTTTTACAGCGACACTTTTATGTTAGTGTGGGGTTTCGTAAAATTTTAAGCCTATTTATGTAAATAAGTTGGTAGTTTTATGATTAGACGTTAAATTTTAAAGTTGCTCTCTTGTACTTAACAGAGAAAATAAAGACTACGATTTATTTGTAAGTTAAAATGGGGAACTCCTGCAGTTTTGAGAACAAGATTTTAATTCAGTAAGTAAGAAAGGATTAAAAGACTTTCCTAAATAAACTATTATGAATGTATATCTGCTATAAGTATTTACGTAAAGTTTATAATTATGTAAGTTTAATATAATTCACGAATGAATTGCTCAACCATAATTATCCGCAAGAGCTTCGAGTGTAAATTGTAAATGAAATAACCTATTAAACTAGTCTGTGGTAGGTATAGACGTAACAAGTAAATAAAGCAAGAGAGAAATTAATAGGAGAACTTCGCGTTGAACAACAACGAAATGCAATTATACTGCAATTATGATTTCTGCTCAAACAAATTTTAACGTAATTTTACGACGCCAGGTTCATAATACAAACTGATGCGCAGGATTTGATTTATTTAACGTTGGTTTGCCTTGATGTATGTGTGTGTGTGTATAACGAGCAAGTCTGTTGTCACCTTCCTTGTCTGGCTACACGAATCTATTAAACAACAAACTTTACGTACACCGAAGAAAAACAATTTGTTTCATAATTTACCAACTCAAAACTACATATAAATCAGTCTGTTCATTGTAATTATTGCCCATAAAATATGTCCCTAAGCTTCACCTATTTATGCTGCAAAACATATGTTTTATACTTACTAGGTATGACTTATTGCTTATTACGGCCGTCGAGAGTAACTAAGTTTAGTATTGAAAGTTTGCTCGACGATTGCGTATTGTTTTCTAAACATTACTAGACATTATCTTGAATGTAAATATTGTTAGACCAACATTAGGTATGTAAAGAAACTAAAGATTAGTACTTTACGACCTTTTCAGGTGAATTCGTAGAATTTGTTCCGTGTGCATGGTTTGATGGTTAGCCTTGTGATGGAATGCTGTCCGAAGCGAGGGACAGGTTGTCCCACGTATTGTATGCAAATATGGCGGGCGCCACCGCGAGGAGCTGCTCATTTGGCAGAGTTATGGGTGTGACGTGGAGCGGTGACACCGCGTCATTGATAGCTCTCTGCGTATTAATCATACGCAGTAACGATAGCTTTAAGGAACCCTCGGCCCATAACGCGATAGCCTCGCGGGGGGCGCGCACACCGACATAACATTTCTCACTTCAATTTCTCGTCTTGTTTGTTTTTCTGTTTCCATCGTCTCACTTCATTTCAGTCGGAGGTCGTTTTTTAATAAAACTTTTATATTTTTTTCATTCCGAGGTGACGTTTATCGTGACTCCCCGGGTGACGGCGTCGCGTCGCGACTCTCTAGTTAAATGACGATTTACCAGTTTTTCATTGGACTCCCGATGTCAGTCTCTTTACGAGCGAGTATTTTATTTGGAGATATTTTACTGCCACCGATGTTATGATGAACGTTTACGTACCTCTGAGTTATTTTAATGTTCCATATGAATTTGTGAACTTGAGATGCTATGGTCAATAAAAGAGGAAATTGATTAAGGTATAAAGTTTAAACATTATTGTACACATTTGTTTGATTTTGTGAGCGTTCGTATTATGACTGTGTAATAAAATGTAATCTTCCTTTATAATAAGGACTACTTCGTACTATAGAAAACTATTTACCTCTAGTTTCCTTCTTTTAGTGAAATTTGAATGTCCCGACACAAATATCGCTTTTGAAATAAAAGTAATCATTTCACCGTAGTCGTTTCATAGTAATATAAGTTTCAGAACGATATGACCTAAGTAAGTCTAACATTTATAATAATTTAAAACCTCAACATAGCTTAAATAAAAAAATATAATCCATTAAGTTCTCACAATCGCTATTCCACTTCATTACACACGCCTTCCTATATTCCCGTGTTTATTCTTGTTGATCTGTACCAACCAGAAAAAAAATCCAAAAAATGACATAAAGTTCAGTAAATCGGTGAGCAAATAACATGAAAGTATTTATGAGCAAGGTGCCGATAATAAAACGGGTTCGATTGCTTTGCGAACACTAACTAATGCAAATGCAAAGAAATCCGCTTCTTTAGGGGGTCATTACTCATCGCTTACTGGCTCAAAATCGACGACAGCGCCACACGGGACAGTCGCGAACTAAATCGTCTTATATCTTTATCAGTTTTAAGCTCACCATTAGCACGTTTTAAATACTGTTATTTTTTGTTTTTTTTTGTTAGTTCAAGATTTTATTTTATGTTTTAAGTATTGTATTGGTCCAAATGATTTATTTCTGGACCTATTTTTTAATGATTACAAATTATTTATTATAATGACGATGTCAAACAGTAGCTTGGTTTCGATTATTTGAGTGTCATTCGTTGAATGACACTATCTATCGATTGTTCAATAGGTACAAAGAGTGTCTTCGTCTATTTTTAGTTCCAAATTTAGGCCCCTAATGGCGTAATAATACCCAAATGCTTATGAGAATCTGATTAAAAAATAAGTATGACATTTCATTGCACACTTCCTACCGCATTTGGCATCTTTGCTTATTATTTTAGGTACTTAAATCGTATTATAGAAAATGTTCTCATGTAAGGAATTGTTTAAAACTTTTACTTAAACAATAAATAAATCAATGCTATGAAAGTTTAAAGAGTTGAGTGCGCGAGTGTGCCCGCCCACGCTCCGACTCGATTCAATCTGTTGACATCTCATATTCAATGGACACGTGCTGTTTGTTTAAATAAATTCATTATTTAACCTCTGCTTCAGACAGGGGCAATTTAAAACTAACTTTATTATTAAATATACAATTAATAGAGTAACCTTAACGAATTAATACACGAACGCTTTATTCTTCACGTTCCACGTTGATTCGATAACTTAATCTATGCAATAATAATATTTATTTATTATTTAATCGTAGTTTCTAGTTGGTTTTATTAATTAGGTACTGCTTATCTTAATTAAGACATTTAGGTGCTCTTTAGCTGCCGAGTTCGTTGAATTAAGATAAAAACTAAATATGTAGCTAATTTTGAAGCTTCTCAGTTCAAATTGCTTCAAAGTGACTTTTAAATCAGTATTTTGCGATTTATGTCAAACAAAAACGATTTTATTATTTGTCACGGTAGCGTGTGATGGTGTCGGATTTATTTAGACGTAGCGTGTCGTTATAGGCTATGTCACGAGTGTTGGGAGTAAGGTACAAATGGCCCAATTTGTCGGCGCTACGGTGCGGAGGCGAAAATCCGCCGTAATCCTCCGGCTCGCGCGCTAATCGAAATATCGACGCAGCCGCTTATTGACGAGTCGGCGGCTCGGCCGGCCGACCCGTCACCCCGCACTAACACTCGCACCGAACTCTGATTAAATTAAAATTAATATGCTTTGTTTTACCGTTGATTGGGTCCGCCGATTCGTTGTTATAGAACATTTGCTATTTTTTCAATATAATTGCAAAATTAACTCGTTTAATCAACGAGGAACTGTTGTTGTAATCAGCTTTTTAAGATACTTAACCCATAAACAAGTTACCAGGCATATTAAACAGTTCGTTTCATTGTTGAAACAAACTTCAAAAATCCATTTTATATGGACAAGTAACCAAAACAGTATTTCCCTATCTTGCTAAAATGTAAAAAATATTTATTCGTAAAACGTTTCCCTGAGACACATGCAGCGCTGCCGACGGCCCGCAGCCATCTGTCCCCCACCGTCGGCCATGTTCCGCTCCTCCCCACGACCCTCCCAACGCCTCCCACCGCAATTACAGCCATCCGGTACTTTCGCCGTCACCGCAAACGTCATCTTATTCCTTGGACGGTAAAGATTAATATCGTGTGGTTGTTGGTGTAGGGGAGCTGGGATGGGTTGTTCAGCCGCATCCCTTCAGATGGGCTCATGTCGTCGCCTACGCACTACGTGATACGATCGCGTCGTATAATTATTGTAATGCCTTCGTATCGGCAGCTCTCGCTTTATTGAATGTGTGACTGTTAGGTACCTATTGATATCGGCAAATTAAGATATGAAAGTAGGGATGAATACCTGTATAAGTACTCAGACATTCAACTGTTTTTGCGGTTAATACATTATGCATTTAATTTCTTGTTAGGCTACTGTAGCTACTTTAAGGTGGTTTATGAATTATGATACTAGATTGTGAACAGGTATACAGTAGAGGTAACATGTATCTACCTACAATATCAGGCTGACGTAGGTATTTGCTTTATTTGTTTGACATTCTTTTAGACTGGTTTCTTTAAAAAAAAACTACTACTAAGTACCTACTAGGTAGTTATACCAAAAATATTTATAACAGTGTCGTAAGACTATAATAATTACGGAGCCGTGAAAGACTTAACGGGTTGCTGGGGCTCCGGCTCGAAGTGCAGGAGTAGCAACGGGGTGGTTTTTAGTCAGTAAGAGTCTGACACTCCCTCCCGACTCACCCAGGCGGGAGCAGTCATTCGATGATTTTCCCCCTCAAAAAAAGACTATAGGTAATAATTTCTTTTTTCTTATATGGATACCGTACTGTATCTATTCCGCAAAAATCAATAAAATAACCTAAAATAATAGACCAACATTTCTCATCTCAAATCCCAACTTGGATCATTAATCTATTGATCCAAGTAATTATAAATTGAAGTGAATATCGATACGGGTAGGGGGCGGGACGGTCGTTCATTAGGTTTAATGCAGGTGAGGATATTAGAGGTGGTGTAATGATGTCCCCCACGCCCCCAACTCATAACACCTCTAGTTCCACTAAATCATCATTTGTTGTTACATTTCTTAGCTCACAGCTGGTGTTAGGGAATTGAGATTATGAGTTTTTTTTTGCCGATAAGTTCATACAAATAATAAACTATATAATTATAGGAGCTTATAAAAATGTCCTCTCTATTTTATAATTTAATATTATTTTCTAACTAAAAGCAAGCCCTAAGTAAGTCCTTACTAAACACAGTTAATAAAGAATTATTTTTAGGCTAATCAGTTCTCCTTAATCAGTTAGGTAATTAAGGTTTATGAAGTACCTACGTCTACACAACTCAGCAGATAGCAATAATCCAATAAAAATACGCATACCTGAACAAAAAACCAAAACATTCCAAACTCAGACACAACATTTACCTAACTAACAACAATTAAGTACAGGACAAGTAATCATAAAGAAAGAATACTCATGTTAATAATTTAATGACGAAAATGATTCGGCGCCTTTGCCCACAATTAACACGATACCGCAATAAAAATAACTAGGCAGGGAAATTAATTAATTTTGAGTTTAATTATCCCATCAGAACTGTAAAACCATGGCGGCTGGCTTATCGTGATCTTGACGTCACATCGAACTTAGACATCGCCCAATTAATTACAGGGCATGCTATGAGAAATCACTGATTGTTACATGAATAGATAAGACAATGTATGTTTACTAATTAATGTATGATTCAGTACAAATTTTGTGTAGACATTGTATTGTTATCCAGCCTTAATTATCTGGAAGTCTTTGGTGGACGCCTAAGTTCAGAGGCCTTAGTACGAGTTTCATTTACGTTTAAAGTATTGGTACCGGTGCCAATGAACCAACCAATCAGAGCGCCGAACGCGTACTCGTTACGATTACTTTAAACGTAAAACAAACTCGTACTAAGGCCTCTGCAGTGGACGTCCTGTGGCTTGTGATGTGCCTGAGTGATGATTGTATTGTTTTTAATCCTTAAGTAGGTTATTAAGCTTGTTAATAGTGGAATCACCAGACGCGTTACAAGGGCGTAGACGGCCTTTTTGGGGATTAGGTGAAGATTGTTGGGGATTCTTTTAAAAGGATTCCTATCGATTATTCATGAGACTACATGATAAGTAAAAATGTTTTTAGTAAGTGAGTGATTCGCTACGTGAAAAAGTATACCACTCTCTATCGCCTTTTTAGGGGGGGGGGGGGGCCATCCAATGACTTATCCCGGCTTGGGTGATGTGAGAGGGAGTGTCACTGATTAAAAACAACCATGTTCCTACTTCGACTACTTTGGAATTTACCGTGTTACTACTTCTTTTAACCGGAGCTCGGAGCCCCGGTTAACCCGTTATGTCGTCAGCAGCTTCGGACTGACGACTGTCTATTCCTTGGAGAATCGAAAGTTGTGACATTATGATCTAATAACATAACATAACATCACGCCTTTTATCCTCGAAGGGGTAGGTGCACATTATGCCACTGTACAATGTAACACCCAGTTCTCACTACTTATGTTATGAGTCTCATGTAATAGGGGTGAGCCTATTGCCATATACCGGGCACAATTCCAGACTCCGTGCTACTACTGAGAATTTTGTTAAAGCCCAGTAGTATTTTGCCCGATCCGGGAATCGAACCCGAGACTCCTTGCCTAGCAGTCGCACTTGCGACAACTCGGCCAACGAGGCAGTAGTATGATCTAATTTTGTTATGACAAATGCTAATAATAATTATATACCGTCCCTGTATCGACTTTGTGACTCCTTTCTCAGTACCTTAACGACCACAGACGCAGTCATTATAATATGCCTATGAAAGTATTAATTTAATCTTATCTAGAACCAAATTAATTCAGTAATCTAGTAATTTCAATTAGCCTGTCCACTAGTTAATGGTTACTAGTTCTCGTTGAATTTCATCAGCTTGTGTGTAGTAAATTAATAACGACAGGTTTTATAATAATAAAACTTTGTGTCTATGCATTTAATAAATGCGGTAAGCATAAGTAAAGGTACTTATTGACAATCTCTTTTGAGGACAGACAGGCAAGTTATTTAGTAAATGTTAGTGAGGAATTTAGAATAAGAATGTTTATTTGCACGAAATGAGGTAACTACAGGTGATAATGATTATAAAAAACAGTCTCACATACATCGCCTACTGTTTTCGGCATGCAAAGTTAGATGTTCCAAATAATTAAGTTAAAATGTTACATATAATTAATAGGAACCAATTACAAAAATGCTTACAACTAGGATGACATATACCTCTATATTTCTCTTAACATATTATTATTATTTCTCTGCATCATTCATATACAATTCAAAATACTTATTTATCATTTTAGTGACTTACTAAATAACTAACGTACTTAACATTGCCGATGAATTCAGTACAGAAACAGTAGCTATTGTTATTAATGGTAAAGTTAACTATCTTCAGTCAGCTCTTGACCTAAGTGCCTGTGTCTGTGTGTGTATTTTCTCGTATAACTCAATATCTTTTTTAACGATAACGTCAGTATAATTCTCTTAGTTGTTATAAATTTTCTTTGTCATATTCTACACACATCTGTTGCTTATTCTACTGGTATCATTCAGAACATCTGTCCTCTGATGAATAATTATGTTCGAGTTTAAATAATTTCTCAAAACTTTCCAAGTTGTGACATTCATCATAAGATTTCATGTATTTGTGCGTGAATTTCCATGAAGAACGTCTATATCCTTGGTTAAGTTGGAATATTAAGGAAATCTTAAGAGAAAAGCATGTGCTTGGCTCAAAATCTGGTTACGATATCACTAATCTTGTCATTCCCTGAAGTGGTAAAAAGAAACGTGTCTGTTTCCATAGACAAACATTTAGTCTCATACCTTAAATCCCCACTGTCATCGTCAACATCACGAACAGCTTATAAATGCCCACTACTGAGCAAAGCCTCTCCTTACACGGGGAAGGTTTGAGTATTAATCACCATGGTTGCTCAATGCGGGTTGGCGATAAGTTTGTAATATTAAATTAGAAATTATAAGTCCAGGTTTCCTCACAACGATTTCTTTTACCTTTCTTTCAGTGGTGTCTAAATAATCTTAGAAATCTTAGAAAGTACATATAACTCTGAAAAATCACATTGGTCCCCACTAGATGTGACCTACTAATTGTCTGATGAGATCCAATGGGGGCTACTATATTTTTGGTCACCAAATAGCGCAAATTTTTCAAGAGGATTTTTTCTCCAATCATTGCAGCTGTCAAACATTAAACGTCCAATGTTGTGACACTATCTGATACCTTATTGGACGAAGAACGTAAGCACACTGGCGCCATCTATTGGTCAAAACTATGGTACCCCCCATTACAGACTCATTTAAATAGTGTAAGCAATAGTTATTGATAAACTCACACTTATCCAGAATTAGGTAAGTAAATTAAAAATATAAAGGAATATATTCTTATTCGTGTACACTGAGATACGGCCTTTCTCATCCCAATTACTATCGTTACTTATCCAATAAAAAAACTTTACAACAATGCATATTTTTATAGGTTTACTAAGTTACCTCGGGTCTTATTGGGTTTTGCAACACTTCAGTTCTTCAGATAAAATATTTTTTTTTGTGTTCAGTCCCATCAATTTACTTAGGTAACTCTATAGCAAATAATTCTTCTTTTTTAATCAAATTAATCACTCTGCTTTGGTGACAACTGTATAAAAATCTATCGGAAGTTATCGCGCTTTATTAATTGATGAGGAAGTCAGATCTGTGTCTTTTACTGTTTACCTCCTGAGATACCGGCTACGCCTAGTTCAGGCTTGATATATTTAGATGTTGATATATGAATAAAGAATGGTCTCATTCTTTAACCACAGAACAAAGAAAGTAGAAAACAGTTCAGGATAAAATACTTATTATTATTATTATTATATGAATAAAGAATTATTATTACTTGGCATTTTTTTCCATTCCCATTTTCACAAGAATTTTGCAGATTTTAAAGGGCACCTAATACCTATTCAAGAATTTATAATAGGTACCTAGATATTCATATCTAAATGAATATCTCCTAGCTGTCCCGCCTTTTTATATTTAACCTGAGTAAACATGTATAACGTTAATATTTGTAATTAAAATTCATTGGAATAAATGTACCTAAGCCCCATCGTAAACCCCGACTTAGTATTTATTTTTATTACTTTATTAAACTAAAGTAAATTGTCCTTTTTTGCTTTGCCATTGTCGGGTAAATAGCAATAGGTGTAATAAATTATTCAAAACATAAATTATAATATGTACATGTAAAAAGTACTCAATAATTTAGTAGAACCATAATTTGATTAATAAAATGAAATGCCGTAGTAATTTATGAGAAATAATAAGAAATATTACCAACTTTCAGCTGGCAGGTACACGATAATCTCTCTATAACCATGTCCTCATTAATAACTACTGTATTAAATAAAATAATATAAATATTTGTTTATTTGAATAAATTCTGCATAGAATAAAACCAAGGGGAAAAAAAGGGAGTAATTAATTTAAATTCAGTATTTGTTCTTTTATTTAAAAAAGGTAGTTGTCGACTTGGTTTACTGACCTTAAAACAGTGTACCTGAGCTTTCGATAAAAATAAATTCTTTTACAAACTGTAAAATGTTAATGACTCAGAACTATCGGGTATTAAAAGGTGTACGATATTTCATATTGAATTGACCATTATCGAAAAACTAAGACATTAGATCTTCTTTCAAGTAACTTAACGACTCAATTCCTACCCACAGATCGTCTTGAACTCGATGCATCGGTATCAACCTCGGATCCATCTCGTCAAGGTCCGCGACGGAGGTGGTCCCATAACGGATCTCTCAAGGGAACAGCACCGCACCTTCGTCTTCCCGGAGACAGTCTTCACAGCTGTCACGGCCTACCAGAACCAACTCATAACTAAGCTCAAGATAGACTCCAATCCCTTTGCCAAAGGGTTCCGAGACTCATCGAGACTGACGGACTTTGATAGGTAAGTCATTTTATTATTTAGAAATAAATCCACCAAAAAACAAACATGACCAACGTCGCCAACCATCGTCAGCCGACTCCATACGAACGTCAAGACCTGTACTTACATTGTTGTAACCATTCAATTATCTCGGGTAATTATGATCACATCAAGGCTGTTATCAATTAGCCTCTAACTTTTATAATCTTACAGTTAATAATCGATACTTTGTATACCCTTAAGTACCAAAGATAAGTTAAGAAGATGTCTACCTAGTAGGTAGGTGTGGTTTCATTTTCATATGGATTAATAATATAGACGCGCAATACGAAGATTCTGGCTAAAAATGTTAACGATTTCCGGTCCGTCGTAGGTATAACATGGAACTATATCCATCACTTCACAAGTACCAGCCTAACACGAAAACATAAATCCTGTCATTAAATTTTAACAGGCCATCAATACGAATTTGAGGTTTGAAATCGGTGACGAGCGTCCAAAACGTTTAGTTTATTTGCCCTAAAAGTGGTCTAAAGCGACGTATGGTGGTGGTTTGATAAATTGACAGGTTATTAGCAACAGTTGAAAGGCATTAGGTTCGCAGCCCTGCAATTTGGCGGCGGTTTTACATGAATAAAAGATTAAAAATGAACGTCCGCAGATTATGGCAGATATCGGATCAATGCGGTTGAATGTTGAGCGGCACATTTAGGGCTGTTGTTATTCGCCTTATCGGTTAATCGACTTTATGGAGATTATGGGCGTAAAAATAATCTTGAGGGCGTATTAAGGACGTGTATCGAGTGCAGATAGCAGTAAATGTAGATGCTTATGAAGCATTCAGTTTATTTATCAAGTTAATAGACGATTTGTAGTTTACTAAACGAAATGTATTATAAAAATTGCATTATCGACTGAGAATACCAAGAAACAACATAAAATACCTTCCAAGGTAAACTTAAACTATTACCGTCTTATTACAAAAGTTCGACTTAGTACTGGTTTAAACCCGGACTATAAGATCTAGGTTTGTTACGGTATTAAAGCTAGTACCAGGACTAAAATTTGTTCCAATTATAAAACTAAGACTATTCGGGGATCAGTCCATAGTCCCACAGATAAAAAACATAAATAGCATTCTTTCATTCGTTCACTCAGGATCCACTTGAAGCAACGTTCCGTTCGTCTAAATATTGTTATTACAATAACGCCTGAAATGCTTAAATAATTATGTATCAACACAAAATTATATCATAAATTGTTTTTTGTTTGTGTTACAATATAGTGAACAAGCACAACTTGTATTTTGACGAGCTTTTTATAACCAAGTTGTCATATTTTTTAACACCTCTAGCGTGAAATGGAGCGACTTATAAGAAGGCGGCAGAGCACGAATCACGAAACAAATATTGAGTTTTTTTAATAAATAACTACCTATATTGTTTATTGTGACTGACTGGAAATGGAACAACAACTGTACTTATATCGAAAGTCTTCGTCACTCAAGTCAAAGGGATTTACACGATGGCGATGTCTGTACGATCGCCGAGACGTCTCTAACATGTCCAAATCTTTTAAATCCATAACATCAATCGGTTCAATATCCATTTTACAATTATAATAATATAGAATATACACGTAAATATTTCTGATAGCTAACCTCAAATAACTTTAGTACCGAAGTTAAACTAGGGGTCTCGGCGGTTTAACTTTAGTACCATAGATAGTTCCGGAACTAGTGATAAACTTTGTTTTATAATAACGTTTTATTTAGTCATGGTTTAAACCTAGTATTAATCCTGGTACTAAAAATAGATCGGGTTTTGTAATAAGATGGTTAATGTTTAACTATTAACAGCTATTTATGTTGCCACCTTAGCATGATTAGAAATACAATTTAACTTACAACATTAAATACAACTATAAAATTAAGAAAACGGACTTGCTAAAAATGATGTCATGGACTCCATTCACTAATCACTTTTATTGTCTAACATATAAAACTTTACTACGTTATAAACAGGGATCATAAAATACCTAAGTTCTCTGTCTGTCTAATAAGAGCATGCGAAGTTACAGGACGATATTACAACTGTAATAATTTGACTGCCCAGTTAGCACGGTGGTTGGGCACCTAGCTACCGCGCAACGTGGCGCGGGTTAGATTCCCGCACGGAACAACTTTTTGTGTGATCCACAGATTGTTGTTCCGAGTCTGGATGTTATGTGTATGTGAACTTGTATGTTTGTAAACGTACCCATGACACAGGAGAAAATCCTAAAGTTAAAATATATATATATATGTATATATACAAATCTAAATTATATATACCTGACCTAGGCAGTAGGCACCGGTCTTGTTGAATGCAATCTTTTAAGTTTTGGTTTTCGCATCCCTTTTACAGTGTGTGTCGTGATTTTTATATGCATTTCATTCAGTCCTTGGTTAGTTTTCTTGATCATCTTTTGGACTATTTGGGATTTTTGTTGATAACGTCAGTAAGTTCCATTTAGAAGTCCTTTTTGAAGTTGCTAACAGTTTCAAAAACTTTGAGAAGATGGTTGTATAATGGGGACGTCTAATACTTTTCCACACGAACTCTCCAATGATTCAGAGGATCTATAAAACGAATGCTTCTCATAAATCTACGAGGAAAATCAAAAATACAAAATTTAGACGTTGCCGACGATTTAGACGGCCGGCGTTGACTTCACTTGCTAAGTTTGAGAAAACAATCTAAATCACCGCTATTGTATTCACTTTTACCTCAGTCATGTAATATTAACGTCAATATCCTCCATTGTCAATATCTCGCCACCTTTCGAAGAACAATCGACTATTTTGCTCTACGGACGTGGGAAAGTAATCACTTTAACTATTTTCACAATAGTCGTCTGGTTTGCAAAGAACAGGTGCAATAAACTTGGCTTACTATCGGTGGTGAATAACCTCGAATATAAATTGTGAATCTTTTATGAGTGGACATGACGAATAGAGCTGTGAAAAACTTCGTGTGCGGGACTAATATTTAGGTTTACGAAACGTATTATGGAAAAGATGTGGAATCTGTGAAAGATGTGGTTTCTATTGTTGATTACGAGATTACGGATACAGTAAAGAAATAAAAAGGTAGCATACCTATTTGTTTAATTCTGAGTAACCACAGGAGAATACATGATAGCTAGGAAATAATTAGGTAATCGAACAGACTGCACTAGGTTCAACAATATTCTTCATTCTTCACCGCAGAAAGTTCCATGAGGATTCTCCACTCAACATCATTGAGGAAGGATATGCGTTACATTTTAGCGAATTGGTAAAGACGAGACAAAAACGATTCTTCACTATGACTACCCATTGAAGGTATTCTCCATAAAAAAACTAGTCACTAAACCATCTTCGGATATCCAACTGCACATTGAGCAAGCAACAAAATAAAGATGTTGCTTAGCTTGTTACTATCCTGTTAAGAAAGATAGTCAGGCTAAACATCTTTTAACTATGACCTTAAAGTTTCATTACCTTTTCAACTGAATATCATACATTTCGTTGGTATATTTTCAAATCTTCTGTGTTCAAGGGATTTATATCGATGTGACTGTGTTGTAGTCGGCTTTTCACGTTGTAAGTAGGTATTAGTCGTTGAAAACCTTGAAGGGCGTGTCCGCATAGAATTAAACGTACATAAGTACCTCTATAATCTACGTCGAAAGGTATTCATTTTTATGTTCTTTTGTTCAAGCAATTATTGAATTTTAATAAACTTATCTCCTGAAGTAGAGTTACATAAGTAGATGTATTATTTTCTCTGTGGGATATTATGTTTTACTGCTGAATATTTCTCTTTGTCCAGAGCTTAACATGAAATTTACTGCCGTCACGGTAAATTGGAGATACTGATGTTTTTTGAACATAAGTATGAAATCGCACATTATATAAAAGATTCTATTCCGATACATATATTTGTTGGCTCAAACTATTAGGTCGTTTAAATGACCATCTGCTACGTCATTAAGTACAACTATTAGATTTTACGTAAGGATAAGTAGGGCACTTACTTTAATAATAAGTACGGTCATCCATGAATATAAAAGCTTTCAATCTACAAAATAAAATTCTGAGATCGCGACGAGATACAAGTCTATAAATAAAGGCAAAAATTAATATTTAGCGGAATAGCCTGTTTCGCTCATTAAGTCGAGGTGTTGGGTGACTGAGGCGAGAATGTGCCTCAAGGAACGAACGGGCGTTCCCATGAGCCGACCACTACTTTGAACTCACGATCACCGAACGACGGACATTGGTAAGGGCGACTTTATGCGGGACAAACTTAAAGAAAATAATTTTAAAATGAATGATAATTTTACTAAAGATCAAGTGTTACAGTTGCTTAGCATTACTCGGTAATTAAAATATCATCAACGTATTGTTAATAAACATTCATAGGATATGATCTCATCCTATCATAATTTGCAAATATAATGAGTACTAACTTGGGAAACATAAATTCGCATAATAGAGGTGTTAATTACTTCGCTTATTGATTGATATTTAAATGCATAAGTGCAATGTTGTGAGGACGATTGGAAATCTAGCGTCTATCCTTAAAATTATTGCATATCGTCACGTGGTGCGAAGGTCAGATGTATTTCTCACAAGAGTGCTGACTACGGACCTAAAGTTCTCATCAATTGCCAAAATTAATCTAGTCGATCCAGTCGAACTAGCGATTAGCAATTGATTTTTTAATACAGAGAAGACAAAAAGTCTTTCAGATGTCAGTAGGGAACAATCTTTAGTTTCGTGTTAACACGTTCGAGGTTGCGTGGTTGCGGGCGGACGGCGGGCTGCGGCGCAGCGGCGTGTGGAAACAGCTCACGTCAACGGGGCCGGAGCCGGCGGCGGCGGCGCGTAATCACAGGGCTCGCTCCTCATTATGCCCTAAACGACAAATTAAAGCGCATTTCTATTATCTGGCCATCGGTGTGATGCCCATACGGCCGGACTGCCGGAGCGACCGGTTCTCCGGGGGCCGTGTGGACGCGTTCTCGCTCACGTGTTTATACTTTAGCAACAACCTGCTGAATTTACTATGCATAAACAATTACTGATTCAACTTTTAAGATTGTATATTGAAAGTAATATTCGATGTTCGCTCGCGATGAACAGATTAAAATGTAAGGACAGGGTTGTGTTGTAGCTTTTAGTTGAAATTGACTTGATGACAGGACAGTGTTTTGAATTATGCCTCAGACCCTGTCTTAGAGATTAATGTTGATCATCACGTTTCTTATTTATCTTTTAATTCTGTGTAAGACTGTTTATTCCTGAACACTTACCGGAATTCTCGCATTAGCTCTTAAGGTTTTTTGTGTTACAGTAGCATGACGGGCGGAATTATCGGAACTATTAATAATGTAATCGACGTAGGCGTCAGTGCGTAGCTACCGATTTGTATTAATTGATACAGCATCGGCTCGATGATAGTTCGGGCCGGTGATTGACGGCTAATTCGAGATGTTATCGACGCAATTACCGCTTCCATTGAGTCTGTAGATCTTTGACCGCTTCACTCGCTACCGGCTTTGATCAGGAGTTACGTGCCCACGCTCTACGTGAGCCATCGCGACTAGTAAATGTTTTTGTAAGATTATTGCGGTGCACCATTTTGTTTTAAAATAAGAAAAAATGTACCGAAACCTTATATAAGCAATTGCCTCTTTCATTTAAGTGCTCTACATTACCTGTAACTGCTTCACGTACAAACACCTCAAAATGAACGTGTTAAATATTAACAGCAAGTGACATTTCCTGTCGCTCTCACTCGAGCTCGAGTGAACATAACGGAATGAAAGGCTGAATAATTAGAGGTTCGCGTATCGCGTGCTCCGTTGATTGGTGTCGGGCGACCGCTACCGTGCGCCTGCGCTCCTCGTGCGCTTGTACTCGTAGCACCGCGGCAGCACAGCTCAACGCGCACGTCTATCGATACAATCTCAACCAGAATTGCCACTTCACTGTCTGTCACTCCAACACCCGCATCACTTGACTTGACGAATGTAGGTTAATTCTAAAAGCCGTCTAAGCACTTCCGTTTGTATTGTTCAACCGGTCAACTAGTAAGTACTTTCCATTCTGATTGCCAAATTCACACCGTCTAATAAATATAAATATTTAAAACAACACGTAACGTCGCTCAACCTTAATGACTTCCTTTGCTGACGTCCGAAATCGTCAGACAATAAGTATGATGAATTGCCATTGTGTGAGAATCGGGCGGTCGAGTTATTTGGCGTGGTGGTCGAGGCGGCTTTTCATCCATTAATTAATAAGATCCGCCCCTCGCTCAATCAGAGCCGATATTTAGCGGCGAGGAGTTATATTTATGTTCGGACGCACCTCTTCGTTAATTGCATGCGATTCACTTACGAGCTAGAAATAAATTTAACGACAACCGCGTGCTGCCCGCGGCACGCTGCGTGTTTCACAGTTATGTTACGCTAACTATTTTTTAAATATCAACCATCTATCACATTTAGTTACACGATCGGAGACAATGAACTGTTCGGTCAGCAATTATTCCTATTTATATCTGCTTAATGAGTCAGTCAGCTGCGAGAGTGATTTATGGCAGACAATCCGAGGACTATCCTCAAATAGATCTCATTTATGGATGTTTATGACTGTTGTATAATTTCCTCTTTTGAAACAATACAGTAAGAAAAGGTTGTTGTTAAAATGAGTAGGCAATATGCCATAAATTAGTTTGCTAATATTCTGCATTAAGCAAAAATTACGAGGAAAGGAAATAATATTTCACTTCGTATCAGATAGACACATTATGCATTTGCGGGCAAATATCGATAGCGGTCGGCGCGAGATATCGATAAGAGGCTGCGCGAGCACGTTGGCCGGGCCTATCGGCGGCCTCTGAGAGCTGCCGCCCTGTAATTTGCCGGTGGAGAGTGTTGGCTATTACTGCTGATACCGAGATCATAATAAATACGCCATTAACGCCCCCGCAGCACCCGAAACGACATAACCACCCGGTGAAACAGACCTTTTCTCTCAGCATCAATACCACGCCGCTTAAGACCTCTTGTAATTTAAGGCTTCGAGTGTAAATTTTAAGATATTAGTGTTATGGAATGTGTTAGTTCACAATTTAACGTTCAGTTTTGATTGCCTTCAATTATGTTCCGAGTTAAAATGTTTTAATATTGAACTTTTTAATTGTTTTTTGTTTTTGTTCGATGTCTAAATCGTTTATCTTTAATTTTTAAGCAGCACTGACACTGACTGACTGAATTCAATGGTGCTATTGCCTGTCAATGTCGTAACTTATTTATTTCATTATCATCAATCTACATGATGTCATTTACATACTTAGGTAAGTATTTTTCAAAATACGGCATGGCGTATAAGTTACTTGTAACTAACCTCATCCCTGCATCTTCTACGGAAGAAAGAAATTGATAATTTAGAGAGATAATAATCAGTATCGCGTGATAGAATTGTGTGAAATCGCTGAGACGTTGTGGTTAATTCGAGGTTATTCTGACAATAATACCAGCTATTATTAGTTTTTATAGAAATTAGGAGATCAATAAAAAATCTATAAGATGTGTTAGCGTGTGTGGGCACTACCTGTTTTTAATTCTCGGGGAGAGCACGCCGGCGCCCGGGGCCCCCGCTCCGGTGATAGATTAAATTCGACACGGCATCTCGTGATGTCATGCCAATTTTGAGGCTTATCTCGAGCTCGGCGTGTCGTCACGCTCATTTGCCGCTCTCGGACGAACGCTCGTATCTCAAGACGGAGCCCATTATTAATAACATCTCCTCAGATTTACGCTTGCTCTACAGCGAACGTGTACTCCCGCAGCAAACGGGAAGGAACCGGCCACTAACTAGATTTCTATTGAGCAGGCGTGAAAGACGCATTATTGCACACTTATAAGTGTCGATAGTTTCGTAGAGACGCGAAAATAGCAAGTTAGCGGGAAGCGTGATCGGTGGCGGTCGCGACAACCTCCAGGAACCGATAAAGGGCATCACGCGCCGCGCAGTAAAGGGCCGCACTCACGCACGAGCTCGCCGCGCGCCTCGTTAACTGCGACACTACTCGTAAAGACGCTTCGCAGAAACAATCGACAGCGATACACTCTCTGTTTAACACTTTTCCAAACGGGCAGTGCGTATTAAAAAAAATATCTACCGCACAAAATGTGGAGGTAGGTGTTTTATTTAAAGATTCTGCTTATTGCAAATGTTGGAGTTATAGTGGCATTGTAAATCAAAGCTTAACGCAAGAGTCGTAAACAAAGCTGACCACGTCGTATTTCATCGAGGCTGAATTTTACATAACAGCTTCTAGTGTGACGTTCGTAACGTTTTATGAGATTTGAAATCGCCACGTGGCTGCCGGTGGCCGGTGTCGTTCCTCGAACTCGGTTTTATAGACTACGGACCGATGAAACTCAACGAACAGTCCGTCTCGTGAAACGAGAGGTTCGCGGAACTCGATGCGACCGTGCACGTTTTACCGAAATAGGATTTATTTCTATCAGAAAACTTACTTCTACTTAACATGAATATTATTTCAATAAAATTATTTTTCTGCGTAGCTCCAGTATTCATAAAAGTTCTTTGAATATCGTAACAGCATTCAACGTGGAACTGAAAGAATTGTAAAACATCTCTTTAAAAAAACCTCAATTCAACATTCTTGTTATTTACATGGTGACCCTAACGAGTTTATCTTTCATTCTCCACAGAGACCCGATGGAGCTGATGTTGATGGAGCAGCAGTTGTTGCGCTCTCCGTTGCGGCTGTACGCAGGCGGTGCGGAGGAGGAGGCAGAGAAGCGAGCAGCTTGGGCGCGCTCACCAGCAGCATTGCAGCTTCTGGCGCTGGGAGGCCGTGCGTGGCCCGCCACCTGGCCGCAGCCTCTAGCGCTACCCCACGACCTCTGGCTGCAGAAGCCACCCACGCCGTTGCGCTACTGCCCCTACCCGCCCCCCGCGCACCCCAACGCTCCCCCTCAGCCTCGCCCGCAGCACTCACCGTCACCCAGGCATCCACTGTGAACATACCAACACAATCCTGGACTGTGCTCTCATACCCCTACTATTTGCCACTTTTACACTGCTAACGAACGGGATTCAAAGCAGGAGTTCTAAAGTAGAGTGGCAAAATGGGTTGCAATGAAAATGTGCTGTGACAACCGCATCATCGAGTACTCGTAGTAGTGACTCACACGAACTAAATGATGAGGTCGGCTAGTAAAGAGACTATGTGTTTATTCAAAGTGAGTTTCAAATTAGTACCTTAATAGACGAATGTTACTGAGTAGTTTAAGAGGTTGTCAATAGATTACGCGTACTTTAATACATAATTTCAAGGTTCCTACCCGAAAGTATAATATGGAGAAGTAATGTTAATGTAGTGTGAAATGAATATTAATTAACAATAGTTACCTGCACATATGTATGTGTTTGTATGATTCTTACTGATTTCATGTTTCTTTCTTTTCGTGGTCTTAGCAATATGTTATCTTCTTAAATTACATCGTAATATAACAAACCAAAGAAATGCGTTAAAATGACGAAAACTTGATTACATTACATTCCAGAAAGTATAATTATATTTGTAGCAATTTAATATTACTTAGCTTTCGTTTGAATAGATCTGAAATTCGTCATATGTCCGTGAAGTCTCGATCTCATAAGTTTATACATATTACCACAGGTATTGCTAATATTGTCTCGATGTATAATTTGTTTGACACATTAATTAGGACCAATTTTCATTTATTACTTTATCACGCAAAATGACAAAAGCTTTTGTCCTTGTATTGTTGTATTATTTCGGCCTTTCTGCAACTTTAAGCCTTATACCAACCAATACAAAATTGTATTTAAGTATATCAACGATTATAAGATAGGTATATCTTTAAATTATGTTACTTCTACCACAATATCTTTATGAGAAAGAGACGACATAAGACTTGACAACCCTAGCGTACTCACTGTCGAGTATACACACACACACACTTCCTTACACATTTAAAAATGCGAATTAATTTGAACTCTAAGTCTTTAACAATACGAACTAAAATATTCATTAGTTAATATTATAATTTTTGTCTCAGAAGGGACAGATTCCAAACCCAAGTGATGTTTATTGTATGTACCTATTGCCTATGTATTGTACATTCTATGGCTTAAGACTATTTATATTTTACTTTTAGCTGTAAGATATATGAAAATGTATGTACTGTATAGTGGTTGACTAAATTATTTTTGTAGGATAAGCACTGTAAATAATGGAACACTTAGATGTTTATCAAATAAGAGGTTTTGAAGAAGTATTGTCTTGTAGAAAATATTACGTGGAAGCTCGCATTGTCGTCATAATTTTTTATCTAAGAAACACAACCCTATTATTGTTATTAACGTAAAATATACCCAAACTCGAGCAACATAAAATCCATTGCTCATTGTACTACCTTACGTAGCTACAAAATTGCAAATCAATGATAATTACCATCTCAAAGTAGAATAAACGCTCACTAGAAAAACATAAAGCTTATTTTTTGTTGTGCTGTCTATATCAGCAAAAAAATGTTCATAGATAGCATACAATTGTAACCCTAAAATGAATTTGTGCGATTTTAGTTGCCCCATCATAAATATAAGATGATGAATGTTACATTACATTCTCCCTCTGTATCAAAGTATTATTGCAAATTGTAGGGAGAGGGGACTTCCAATAATGCTAACGGAATTTAACTTACATATTTATAGAGCTTTTGTGGGTACTAGTGTTTTAACATGAATAGAAAATGAATCAATAAATGAATAAATACTTTTTTGTTCAAGTTCAACCTTATACGTTTAAATTCAGCAGTGCCTAATATATTTTTTTATTTATTCGAAATCTAAAATGTTCCAAATAAGAATCTGATAAAAAATAAAAGAATAAATGTACCTCGTTTTCAATTGAGTTAACTGACTATGACTTTTATTGCTCGGGAATACGGACAATGATGTTAGCAAGTAAAAATTTGTTGTAATAAGAATGTGGTTGCTGCAATCGTCTTTTGTCTTAAAACTAATGCAATAAAGGTCAAAGTTACTTGTATCAACTACACTTAAAGATATTTTTTTGTAAAATGAAGTGGAATGAAGATCGATTTTGAAAAAGGTTATTTTGTTATGTGTAAGATTTAAAAACCATCGATGAATTATTATTATATTGTTCCTTAAAGTAAAAATATTGGTATTTATATTACATCTTTTGATATTATTAATTATCATGCATTATTAAGTACATACAATGTATTAACATAATAAAACTTCTATGCATCTATTATATTTTAAGCAATTCAAATGTCAAACGGAAACACGCATCAAAATCGAAAATAATCTATGTATCCATCAATCAAGTTTGATACTTAAAAAAACAGATTAAGAAAAGGATGTTGGTAAACATGATGTCATTTATTTCCTTGAAACTTTGCTTAACTTTGTTTAATGTATTGAATAATATTAAAAGATTGTTGAGATACAAGAGGAAATTGTATATCCAATTCAGACCTCATAATCGTACACAGTATTGAGTATATACAAAAAAACAAAACAGAAAAAATATACACAAGTATGAATTTTTATCCAATTTAAGTATATTCGTTATAACTTAAGTACCTACTTACCCATTATTTGTTGCGTAGCGAATTTCAAGACATCTTTGAAATGTCGCTCGAAAATTCTTGAAGACAAATTTTGTTCTAAATTGTGATCATTTAATGACCCCTGCGCCGTTTAACATGTTAACATACCTACTATTATTTTTATTATGAAAATCAATATTCAATTGTAAAATTTTTCTAACAAATTATTCACTGTTTAATATATTATTGTTTGTATGTATTTACGAAAATCAAAAATATACTTTTAGTAAAATATTGTGAAATAATTCAGTTTTTGTACGAAATGCGAGTGACACGCTGATGTAGCGACACATATCAGGGTGCAGCCCTAAGTGTTAATAAACCGACATGAAAATTTTATTGTTGTTTTATTTTCTCATTTCGAGTCTTGTGTCTTGGAGAATAAGGATGATATTGGAATAGCAACCTGTTATGACTAAACGATAAATGAACACTAAAGGATAAAGGTAGTGAAGCGGAAAACAAAAAAAAACATCAAAAACTGCAAAAGACTGCCTGTCGATGAAGTGTTTGCCACTGTTACTGCTTAACATAGTCGATCTCGGGTTCGATTCCCGAGTTGAGTAGTTTTGTTGCGATTGTCGTATTCTGAATTATAAGAATTGCTAATCCCCTTTTTCTGTGTTGGAAATAGGCATAGACAATTTTGAATGTAAAATGTTACGTTTTTCAACCGTAGGTAGATACGAAAAAATGTTTCCTTCTATCTATTTATATGTGCCTAGTAAATACATGTAAATTTTACAGTCACTACATAAGTACCTATGTCATAATTACTCAAGACAAGTACATTTGAAAAAAAATACTTTACCGGCAATAGATGGCGTTATAAGTGAATCTTGACCAATTAAATTAATTATAAGACACTGCTTCGTTGGCCGAGCTTTTACAAGACCACGAGGTCTCGGTTTTTATTCACACGTCTGTTAAAAACTACATTCTGCAATTATTAGTACTAAGTAACTAGTTAATAATAATAAAATATTTTATTATTATCATATATTTATTTAACATTGTCTACAAAGTACATTTTTTATTACAAAATAAGAAATAATATTTAAAAATATATAAAATTGGAATCGACCGGGAGCTTGGTCCAAGCTACCGCTGATTAGGGCTCCAGAGACAGAAACCTCCTCACGGTACGTGCCGTTTCTAGGAGAACTGCGTTACTGCGTTTAGATGGATACATACCTATGTACGTAGGTAGGTACCTACGTACAAACAACATTCACGCAATTAGGTAATTGCGTGAATGTTGTTTTAAAGCTCCGATCTGACAATGCCAGGTAACGACATTACCATAAATTGCATGGTAGACACGCTTGATTGACTCAAAAATCTTGTTAAATTACTTATTACAGATGATTGTGTTAAAAGTTATAATCAATATGTATGTATTATGTATACTCTGAGAATTTAGTCACACAAAGGTTATAAACAGTGTAGAGATGGCACACAATAGCCTCTACAATATCTACTGTCGCCTGACGTCACTATGACACACAACATTACTGTAACTACCATTATTCTTCGTAATAAAAAATATAACGATTAATTTAATCTCAAAGAAAACTGTAATTGGTGTGTATTAAACGATAACTGTCAGTTAAATAAACTAACCGTACATTTTACCATCGGTCTATCAACTATGAAGGACGCAATATTTCTTAACCACAGCAACGAACCGTTATCTACTATTTACGAGACGGGTAATAAATAATCGTCACACTTTTATTTTCCGTCTTTATTAAGTGTCATTAGGCATTATTAAGCGCGTATATCGATGATGATCGGCCTTCCGTCCGTCCGGTAATTGCCGGCGATGTAAGCGGCCTACAAATTGAAAGCGGCCGCAGCCTGAGGCGAGTATTGATGGATCTGCTGCCATCGGGAAATTATAGCTGGCCCTTGCGACAGCTTCGCAAATTGTGCGTATAATGCTAGTAAATAATATGGCGCTCACTATAAATTCATATGAGGCTAGGATATAAGTATAGGTCTCACGTATCGTGCGAGGAAGACACTCGTACAAGCGCGATATCTATGACTCCAATTTTTCATATTTTGTACGTACGATGCATTGACATTACACGAGTGCAACCCACGTGCAGCGACTACATTTTGAGCGTGCGCTGACGTGGACTGCTCGTCCTTTGTGTCTGCGTGAGAGACATTAAAGCAGCAGAGAATGGCTGCGCGCCCGTCTGCCCGCGTCGACCGATGCATAAATTAACACGGGCGTATTTCGCAGACATCGACTGATTGACTCCTTTCATTACCGTCTCGCATTGTTCGCAGCCTGAGAAAAATTGCACATCCTTTTGGAATCACTACACATTTCATAATTATGGACTATTGTGGCGTTGTCGGAGCTAATTCGTCGGGGACGAGTGCTCTCCTCGCCCGGGGAGCACGCGAGATATATTGGCGTACGTAAAGACGGAGACTGATCCCATAATGGCTGGCGCTGATTAGTTTTCAAGGGAAACACTAGTTCGAAGAAAGCTCTCGAGGATTTAATGTCCTGTCAGAGAAGTGTTCGAATGGCCATTGTTAGCTGAAAGATGTTTGTGCTATTCTGGTGCGAAGTAACAGCACACAAATGAAACTAATTTTAAAAAGGATTAGGATTATCTAGGCACTTTCAGCGGATATGAATGTTCTGTACTGTTTGGGGCAAGTTTTATGCTTGGCGGAATGTTTGAAATTATTGGCATTAATTGCGCTCATTTGTCGGGCGCCGTATAGTGGCATTGTTCCCGTGGTGTGGCAGATTTATCAGTGATTAAGCACGATAGACATTGTAGGTGCCCACGTGCGAGCCCTGTGCCCGGTCGTGGCCTATGCACGATCGCGATCGGTTCAAATTGTGCCTGTGGGAACATTTAAGTGTAAAATTCATCTAAAGTACAAGCGAGTGCGACGTTTACAGTTAAAGATGTGGAACGTGACTAGTTTAATCTAATTCGATCAATAGGGAATAGAAAGACAAGAAAACATCAGGTGAGACACTTCACGGTCTATTACCGAGGTCCCGCACCTATCAATCGGGGAGCGGTCCAGATGTTTCTGTCGCTCGTCCGGCGCTGCACAACGGTTGTCCGTGGCAAACGTTTTTCTAAGTCAATGTTGTAACGGTGTGTGTCTGTCAGCCGCGTCCGGCGTCAGCTGCCAACTCTAGCGATCGGATAGACAAGTAAATAGAGGCGGGCTAATCGTCGCGTCCAGCAAGGGAAACGACGAATTACTCCGTCACGGTGTTCCCAACAATTGCTTTGTTATTGGCGATATCACGGCGATTGATGCGGAGTGGCACCTGTGCGAATTGGAAAAATCAAGACATTGCTTTTGTTGTGGAAATAAAACCTAGCTTTTATTATTTAAATGGGATTGTGTGTTTTAGATGCATGGCACAGTTAGAGCGTTGATTGACAGTGTAGTTGGTGCAAAGTAGCATGATTATCGTGTGGGTGAGTGGCAGCCGTGGCACGGCGCGGAGAGGAGACGTCGTTAGCCGGCTGTGATCGACAGACGGACAGACTAACCGCCGCGAGGTTACCTAACTGCACTCTACTTGTGATAACTACGTGCGAATGCGAACTTTGATAAACATTATGTTATTACGGACTCCCCATGTGTGTAGTTAGCTGTCTTATACTTTCCATGTTCGCAATAGTGTAATACCCGAAGGTGTTTCGTGAGGTATCAAGTTATTTCTTCAGCTCTACGAGTATTAGAAACTTAGTTTTAATTTACTTAACTTAGTCTAGTACAAATAGCGAAAACTTTAACAATTTTAGAGTAAAATGATAGCATAACATTTTTAAGCAGATACTTGCTTTCGATCCATGCAAATTCATGCTGGAATTGGATTGACCTGTTGGGGTTTGATACTAAGTTTAAGGAAATTGCGACTCTGAAAAAATCCAGGAATGGGGCAAAATTATTTATTTAATACCAATTAAAATTACACGTCTAACATCAATGAAGATACTGGAACACACACAGCACTGTTCACAATTATTTTTCCTTTCTACAGTATGGACTAAGTAAATTCTAACACATTTACATAAACACGAATAGAAACAGCTGAAGGCGATCGCAAGATTCAGACAGACGGACAGAGTAGTCGGTCGATAATAACGATAATGGCGGCAACGTGCCCATCACGGCCCATTTCGTTGCACTGGACGGTTGAGCACCAGCGGTGGCGCTGAGGGTTAATACCCCACCGACTTGTACGATAGTTCTCTTCATTTTATTGTATGAATGTCTGTGACTTGATAACTAGTAGGCAGACATCTTTCGCAGTATTCGGGGTTGGTATTCATAATACACGTTTGTTGTATTGATGAACCATGGTTTTCTATACAGAGTTACCTGAATACGATAGTTGACAACTAGTCAAATTCAATACTTTTATCGAAATGTCAAAAACGATACAGTTCTATGAATTTTGTACGAAATACTATCTTATGACGTCATCATATTTTCGGGTCAAATAGCACACTTATATCTAAAAAAAAATGCTAGAATAAATCGAAAATTAAGTATATCGACAAAGTAATGAATGAAAGTGTAACTATTTTGTAATATTTAATTGTATCTACTGAAAAATCAAAATAATTTATTTTTGACCCAGGAAACTACCCAATTGTATTTAAAGTATCTCTAATGTTTATGTCCAATGCCAATGGGTAATATTTCCACTTAAGGCTTCATTAAACTAGAGATATACCTAAAATTATTGGATTTCCCGATCCTCGAATACTGGAATAGCGCGTGCAAGGAAATAGGTTAGCTCCTTATAATTTCACTTAACTTCAAATGAAGTCTTGTTTCTTAAGTCTTTATTATGTTACCCACTTAACTATAAGCGTTTTAAAAAGGCATACTTTGATGACCACCGCTTTAGTAAATTGTTCGTAATATAATAAAAACTTTTTATTTGATGTCGGTGAAAACGAAATTCATTCGATGAAAGTATAACCGCGTGCAAAAACTATCAATAAATATTAACGTCGCACTAAAAGCCTTTCAGTGTTGAAGAGTTATTTATTATCGAGCCAACTTTATTACCCAAAAACTGAAGATTTGTATAATAAGACACACGCAATGAATAATACTAAATTACCTCAAGTACAGTCAGAAAAACTAGGGCCCCGTTTAAATTCTGTGTGTTGTTTTCTATTTAACGTATCGAGTTTTTTATTTTTATATTTTTCAGTCATAATAACTTGGAATGGTATTTGACTCGTGATTCTGGCATAGTTCTTAAACTGGACTATCTATTTGTCCACACAGTTATACGTATATACATATACCGTATTTCCAGAACAGTATCCAACATTCCATCCAATAGATTAATACTCAGATACTGTTACATCATCATCATCATCATCAACAGCCTATAAATGCCCACTGCTGAGCAAAGCCTCTTCTCACACGGAGAAGGTTAGAGCGTTAATCACCACGCTTGCTCAATGCGGGTTGGCGATTTCAAACTTATAATTAGAAATTATAAGTCCAGGTTTCCTCACGATGTTTTTCCTTCACCGTTTGTCAGTGGTGTCTAAATAATCTTAGAAAGTACATATAACTCGGAAAAAGTCACATTGGTACTTGCCGTTGGTAGGTTTCGAACCCGCACCCTCATGCATGAGAAGCGAGCGTCTTAAACCTCCAGGCCACCACGATACTGTTACATATTTGTCACTAATTATGTAGTTCATACTAACTGTTTGAATATCAACATAATATTGTCTTTAAAGATTGGATGGAAAGATTGAAATTAAAAATTGGAGCCTGCTGTTGGTAGGTGGTCTTTCAGGGATCTAAAGCCAAGATCGACTCTATAGCGTTTAGTTTTAGGCACACTAGGTGTAACATACCTACACACTTGCTGTAACATGCCTACATAGCGTGTTTTGTTACCTGTACAGAGCGTGAGAGTTTTACTAGTCTCCGTAATAGCAGCGTTACAATGTGTATCGCAATTTGTGCCATTTTATTGCCTATTAATTGCCCTGAAATGTGAGCGTCGATGCTCCGATAAAGACTACTCCTAAAAACTAGGCACACGATTCTAAGTATAATGGGTAATAAAATACAGGGTGCTCATTGGGTGCCCAATTAAAAAACTATGGGAAGTGAAACTTACCGTTGTAAAGGTATACATAAGTTTACTTGAATCAGATAGGAAAATATTCAGATAATATGAAAAACAATACTCGTTTTATCAAATCTGTATCGGGCGTGTGCGCCGGCGCAGAGCGAGGTCGCGAGGACGCAGCATCGCCCGGCGAGGTGATCCCTCAGGTGCGCCCCGCGACTCCGCCCCCTTGTTTATTGCTTATTAGCGGGCATCGCGGCGGCACGTTTGAACTGCGCTCTTTGTTCTTGCCGACAACACCCCCCCCCTCCCCCCCGGGACTGGCTGCGCTCGCGGCCGGTCACGACGCCCGCGCAGCTCGAGTATGCTACGCGAATCATAAATTGTTGCTATTTGACGTAGCCGGTATTGGTGATATCGATCTTTGTTCAATGATATCGCTACGTAGTAGGAAGGAAGTGCAATAGCATCATAAATTATGTGATTTTATACCTTCTCAGCGTGCTTATTAACGTTATAGAACTTTCTTTTATATTCGGTATTCATAATTCGATATCGTGTGTGTAAAACACCGTTGCTAATATGATGACTACCTATTAACCTAAGTCCTATTCTAGCTTCATTTCAGAAGTAAAATAGGCCTCTCTCAAGAGTTCGTAAACTAGGTGATTCAGATAAATATTAAAGGTAAACGAAGATTGACTGTAATCCGTTCCTGACCCGAATCGATTCACTTTCGATCTCCGGTCACGGTTCGCTAGTCGTGGCCCTAGAATTTACTTTCTTATCTGCAACTATTTTATCGGAAAATTTTAAATTGTCAGTAGCTGGTAAAAGTGAAAAGATTTGCCGCTTTATCTATACCTACTTATATTGTGAATGTCGGCAACCGTCTTCTTAATTATTTTATAAAGTACGTTTTAAAACAGTGACGTTAAGCCCCCTCTTTTTTGAAATTGATTAATTAATTCACTAATACCTTCTTCTAAATGTAAAAAACACTTTTCTGAAAAGCGCATCAAATTCGGTTTAACCAATCGTAAAATCGTCGAGCACAAACATAATATAGAGGTACATACATACAGCACTTTTTGAAGTCGGTTAAAAATGTATCAATATCATAGGCAGGTAACTCACTTGCTATCTACGTACAGTGTGACATTGAAAATTACATTTATTTATTTATTTATATTAATACAACGGTTACACCAATCACAGCAATTAATTAATTTGTCATAAGACCATTATATCAATATTACAAGTACACATTAAAATCCATCTCAAAATTAACATTAAACTTCACTCAAACTATATGAAATGTCAAGATTAACAGAAAATATCAGTCTGACTGCACGGTTGGTGCGGTGGCTGGGCAACCGGCTGTCATGCAACGTGTCGCGGGTTCGATTCCCGCACGGAACAACACTTCGTGTGATCCACAAATTGTTGTTTCGGGTCTGGGTATGATGTGTATGTGTACTTGTATGTTTGTAAACGCACCCACGACACAGGAGACAATCCTAATGTGGAGCAACGTTATTTAAAAAAAAAACCAATCAGACTTCTCAGACTCAAAGTACCCACAAATCCTAGATAAGAATGTAAAAAACTACATTTGAATGTTCTTGCGTAACAATTTATTAACTACAAAAGGCAAACTACTGACATAAAGATTGTGATTTACATCCAAACAAATGCTCAATGAAATAAACATGAACTCGCGTTTAATTTTCGATTATACTGATAATTGCGAATAATTTTCTTGCGGTTTCCGCACTGCATTATAAAGTAATTAAAAAAATTGGCACGGTGCATGTTAACCGGGCGATGAGTGGAATCGAGTAGCAGATGTTTCAGCCGATGATCAGCAGACAATTATCACGCTTGCTCGCCTACATATAACGACTGCTCATTATGAAAATATCTAGCAACACTGTATAATCTACATAATATCTACTCTGCTATGTGCAGTAAAAACGTGAACATTTTTGCACCTTCAATCCGTTTGAGATTCTCTTACTTTGTTATGTAGAATGTAGATAGATAAGAAATGGTCGATTGAAATTCTTGTTACAATTCTGTAAAATCATCTCTTTATTATAAATATAGAGACTGCATGTCTTGTTACTTTTTGCCCTGTGCTGTAAATGATTAAAAATAAGTAACATAAGAGATAATTTATTTTGCTTACAAAAGTGAGTGCTCCGTTTATTTAATATAATCTTTGAGGAGAGTCCTATAAAAATCAATTTGATAAAATCATAATCAACCTAAATATGATTCCAAAACACATCACTGACAAGCTCTTCAACCTATTATATTGGATGGCATAAACTTTCCTTCGGCAGTGCCGTCAAATTCTACGAACGAGATCAATATCAGACTGTATTCAATACTAAACGCATTAGGCCCCATCCAGTCTGTGGCATGGGTGAGACATTCCCCGAATAACTCGATACTTCGATAGCCCCGCTCAACATAATGACGTTTGACGAAGGCTCGAAGGCCTCCGACCTATCATCGTCGAAAACGGCCGAATCACGCAAATTACGAATGTGATACGCATCGATGCTAACGAAAACCTAACGCGGAAAAAATCACATCGAACAATGTTACAAAATAGAGAAAGATGAGCCTCATTTGTCGGTGTCTGAGCAAGGTCCTTTACGATGTTCGAAATGGTAAGGGAAATTAACCTTTATTTGGTAGGGTTTTGGTTAGGATTCGTGTGTTGGGTGTGTGAATTATGATGTTTGATAGTGGTGCAAGTTGTGGCGATGTAGCAGATAGTGGCTGGGCGCGACGGCCGCTAATGGGTGTGATAACATCTCGCGACCACGCCTCGCCGCGACCGTCGGCGGTGCAGATCACACCGTTGCAGGCGATGCCGCAACAAATGCGTGTTGCTCATAAACACTTATATCTGTTGCCATCAATTGGTGCAGCTACAGAATCAGAAATACTTTTATTTTCGGATTACCAAGGCAAGCGAAACGTCAGGAATGGTTACCACAGTACTCTGTAGGCTCGCTCAGTAAGATTTTTCTGTGAGAAGAGGATAAAAGACGGCAAATATAGAATATCTAATCATCTAATGAATTTGTGTAGTTAATTCTAGCACTTTTAAAACCTAAAGATATTTGACAGTATTTACCTGTCGGTTCATTGAAATTAGCCATTGAATTGGACAAATTATTTGACCGCCTGATTCTCCGACAATAGTCTTCACAACTGTATAGTTTATAACTTTATATTATGAAGAATATAAATCGAGATAAACAATTCAAATTTGTCGGTGGAATTTTAACAAGTTTTTCGTAATTGTGTTGAGAAACAATGAAGTTATGTAGCAGTAAAAACTTGTACTAACAGTTGTAACAATAAACATGCATATTAACGCATTAGTGTCGATTATTCGTGTTTCTTTAGAATAGACATGTTTTTGTAGTAATTAAAAATGAGAATATTAATAACTTTATTGCGTTTGAGTGGGTGAGCACGGAAACAAGGCATGGTTCTGTTATAAAGGTCGTTGTCGTCGAACGTTGAAGAACTGTTGACCATTTGGTACTGAGCCGAGTTTTATGGCAGTTATTAAAATCAACTTTATAACAAGACTGTTAGAGATCAAACTGAACAATGCAAGATTTAAGGTCTTTATTTTGCTTCTAAGTCCTCAGTATTAAACTTCACTACTAATTAAAATATCTTAAAAAATTAATTATCAATTATCACGCACATCTCATGCTAGTAACGTCTTCTCAGCTTCGTATGTGAAAAACCTTTGTTTCCTGGTACGTACAACGTTTTTTGATTCGTGGATTCTTAAAGAAATCGAAATATTTTAGTAGACTGTTAATGGGCCGATAGCAATAGTTCCATATTAAATCTTGTTTCGAAAGAAAATTCTACAGCATATTAAAATGGAAATTTCATTCTTTGAATGTTTTTTTAACGCTTTGCGCCACACTAGGATTTTCTCCTTTATCGTGGGTGCGTTTACAAACATATAAGCTCATGTAAGTACACATGACACCCAGACCCGGAACAACTATCTATGGATCACACAAAGAGTTGCACCGTGCGGGAGTCGTATCCGCGACACATTGCGTGAAAACCAGTAGCCCAGCCACAGCACTAACTGAACAGTCGAATGTGAAAGAAATTCAGTAACAGTCCTAATGAATATTAAACTTTCTTTTGTTTTAATTGATATATTGGCGCAAAAGACAAACGCTTAAAGCAGATAATAACAAACATTCTCTAACTATGTATATATATAGCTAATCTATAATTTATATAGCTATCACTCAACTAAGAACCACTTTGATCGAAACTAGCCATTTCACATAACTCTAAGATAGTTATCCCAATTAATTATGTATTAATAAAGCAGATATATCATGTTCACATTCCTCTACGTCATATTAGAGCCATTACTCTGATAGTTGGTTACAAGACGATCGACGCAACCCGACAACATTGTTGTTAATTGTCTTGCGATTTACGAACCGTGCCGCGAAATATACAGGCCGTTCCAGTTGTAATTATGTAGATAGTACACTCCTTTGTCGTGTTCCTAATCTGATTATTTGATGTATTATTTAATGTTATGATATGGTTTTATTTTTTGGCCGTTATTTTATCGGTTGGCATTAGAAAAATGTACACATTATTAAGGGCCCGCCGTGGTGTTGCGTTTACCTAATTCACTAGAGCTTAATTAGACAAAATGTTCCTTATCCATCCATGTTAGATATTAAAGGAATATGAATCGTGATTGTGGTAAGTAATTAGAGCGTATTTTAACTAGTAGAAGTTTTATTTAAAAAAAACGGTGACCTGAGTTTAACAAAGACAAAGACAAAAGGGATGAACAATAGTGGCGCACCATAGACAAAAAAATTTAGTTGCGTTCCTATTCACTAACAGATATAATATCAATCATAATAAAACTCGATCGATTCTGCCTAGCCATTTTTATGTACCTAATGATGTATTGTGTAAATTTAAGTGCTTTAAGTGGGTATAAAAAACTTTACTTCATTCTGTACCTACTATTACTGAAAACAGAAAAATAGATATTTACAAAAGATGTTCTGAAACTTAATCATTTTAAGTGTGCGAGAGCCATGCTTCGGCACGAATGGGCCGGCTCGACCGGAGTGGTACCACGGCCTCACAGAAAACCGACGTGAAGCAACGCTTGTGTTGTGTTTCGTCGTGTGACTGAGGTTACCGGAGGCCCAATTACCCTCCCCTTCCCCAATCTCCCCAATTCCTGAATCCCCAACGATCCTCGAACTCCTAATCCCCAAAAGGCCGGTAACGCACTTGTAACGCCAGGTGTCCATGGGCGACGCCGATTCCTTACCATCAGGTGATCCGTCTGCTCGTTTACTAGCTTATTTACCATAAAAAAAAATTATAACTTTTCAACTTGTCATATACAAAAAAAAAACACCAAATACAAAAGTAACCTTTATTACAGGTACAGTTTAAGTGCAATTTCTCTTCTATTTAATACGAATGACCCTTTCGGTCAGTGGTTTTTAATTTTTATCGATTTCATTTCAATAACATAATCTTTATTGCGATCTGAACCTTATAGTTAAGGTGTTTCGTGATGTCAACCAAGTAAATTTTATAGCTTTCGTTTGCCAATTGACCGTTACACTGGGATCTACTTGAACTTTTAGAAACTGTTGAGGCAACACATGTAGTATACGCTACGACAACAAGCTTACAATGTGGTTAGAAAGCTTTGTGTTATTTAATTGCAGAATTTGTTCTGATGTAGTTTTGTTTTTGCAGTGTTTTGTAAGTGTGTATAATTGTACATAGTTCATTGATGTCTTGGATATTTCGTATATCACTACATAGTATAAAACAAAGTCGCTATCCGCCGACTGTTTGTTCCTATGTATACTTAGTTCTTTAAAACTACGCAACGGATTTTGATGCGTTTTTTTTTTAATAGAGATTCGTGAGGAAGGTTTATATGTATAATACATGCATAGTGCACCCGTGCAAAACCGAAGCGGGTCGCTAGTTAAAATATAAAAAATAATCTTGAACCAAATTTAGCCTTTTACACTGAATTGATGAGATTTATTTATTGTCAATAAGAACTTTATAACAAGTAAAGAAAATAAATAAATGTGCAGATTATACTTAGGTACTTAAAACTTCAGATTATTTAAGTACAATGTAAGTAAACATTTTAAGTTAAAATGAAATAGCATAAAGTAACCGTTAAAGGTATGTACTGTATGTGTGTAATGAGAAATCCTAATGGAAAGTGATGACACACCCTTCGAGGCTTGTACTCAGTATGTTGCAAGTTTTACGAGCGTATATATAATTGAGGTGCGAGGGGGATGTTTTGTAATAAAGTAATGAATGATGTGATAGTTTAATTGGCACGTCCGGCTGCGCCCGCGCCGCTACTCTCCGTTACAAACGTTTGATGTTACCCGCTCTCACAAAACACCTTTGATATCAACACATTCAACAACGACCTCTGCTTAATGTACCCCAACTAATTAACTAATTTGTTACTTCATATATTTAATATGCCGAATGCTTCATAACAATAACTGTACTGGTTGCAGTCCATTAAGTATCGTAATAAATGCCCAATATAATATAACAAAACGCTGTCAATAAATTAGATACTTAACTGTTTCATGTAACAAAAGCACGGAAGCTATAGAAATGGTCTGGCATGATATCGCAGCACCTTCCATGACGATTCTGATCGTCTACTAGTTTGTATATAGCCTAGAGATATGATTATGTAAAATATTAGGTCATATATCATAGTGCAGGATGTGGAGGAGATAAGTGTGCTCATAGAGTCTGTGGATAGCGATAGAATATCTCTTAATGCCTTACAGCAGTCACTAATCATGATGTGATTTGATCTCCTACAATGTTTAAAGGAAATAGAGAATAGATACCATTGCACTAAAGGTAAAAACAAAAGATATTAGTGCTTAAGTACATTGGGCCAGTGTATACAAGTATCCTAAGTTAAGTAAATATTACAGTCGATATTACTTTGTAAGTTACGAATGACAACAGAAGACACTGCTACGAAAGCGTAGCAGAATGACGTAGCACATAGTCCACATTCGATACGCGAAGCTAAGCTCCAAAAATATTTGCTTACGTAGTCATGAACCGTCAACCATCACCATACGATCCGTAGTGACTTGTCACAATGTGCGCAACTGAGATACGATCTCCGCTTGGTGACGCCGCGGTTTGCCGAAAGCTATCGTGCCTTTATCTTCGGCACCATTGTGGCGACTCCCACGGCGTCCATCCATCAAGCTACCACTAAGTCCACAAGACGAAGCCGCGTTGAAGAAAACGATCAAAGCCGAGCCAGACAATCGCCTCGAATTTATCAAATATTACGAGTGATTTTCGATGTGACACGGAATCTTAAACAGTTTTTTCTTTTGAGATGTATTTTTGTGATTGTGTGATTCATTCCGGTGGTTTATTTCTTTATTGTTGTTTGGAGGTGAGGTGGGTCTTATACTGATTTAAGAAAGTAGGTAGAGTCGCATCATTAGCACTTAAGCTAGTTTTAGTTATTTTGTGTATTTATTTAATAAAAGCAATTCTAAGCTAAGTTCAAGTATTTTTTTTCAATAGTAAATCGAAATGCAATAAGACACCATTTAAACAACTACTAATAGCAACTAAAGCTACTTAATTTGTATTTATTCATTAAACTAAAGCAAAAAATAAATTGCGACGATTAATATACGGCAATCGAAAGTAGCAATAAAACGGCGGCGACATTTTTAATATCTTGCTCCATTTGAACGTTCAATATTTGCATTAAACACATCAACACGCCACCGCCCACTTTTTCATCGCCTCGGCCAATTAACAATGACATTCTTTTAATTATAAAACGTAATTACTTCTTTTGTGAACTTAATGGACAAAATAAAATATATTTCGACTCAAACTCCACATACAAGGCAGTTATTGATGTTATTCTATGCATAAAATTGTTGTTATAACTGACTGTAGAATGTTATGCATTAATTCATTAAAACTAACTAGAAAGTGAGTAATGGATTTCGTTTAAAATCGACTAAAAGTTCTTTAAAAACAGAGACGATGATATTATGGTCTATGCTCCTAATAATAAAAAAAACTATTAATGCATTTTAAGTATTAAAGGTTAATTGCAACTTCATAAAAGGTGGTAATGCTTCTGTCTTCTGGGCACGTTTCCTGAATACAATACAGAAGAACAAATGCATGCAAACATTTTATGTATCTTGTATCGACTGACCAAGAACTGACACGCACTGCACTGCACTTGACTTGACGCTCAACATGTTTGGGGTAGCGTTTCACAACATATCACGACGGCGACGTATGGCAACATGATGCAGCTATGGCAACGATGGTAACGTGATGAAAATGATGGCAATGGCATTTTTTTAACTCGTCGAGCACCGTCGTTATAGACACAATTAAAGAATAAGAATAAGAATAATTTATTTATCAAAACAAAGGACAAGTGTATACTATTATTTAACAGAATGCGATAATGAATACATAGAAATCACAATCACAATTGCAAGGTAGACCAAAAAAAACTAGTTAATAATGCATACATACAAGTTAATATAAGCAGTGTCATTTCTGTAGTATCAATAATACACAGCAATCATATAATATACCTTACAAACAAAAGTAATTTAACTCAGTAATTCACAAGACAATAAGTTTGATACCAAAAGTGTAATAAATGTCCACAGACGGTATACGTAGATTTTTTACTTTACCTCCCGTGCTAGTCAAAGAATGTGTTACGGCAAGGTAAGAATCTCGCTCAAACGAAAGAACAATAGGTTGCGGTCACCGGTGACCGCAGTCTATTGTTCTTTCGTTGGTGCTTGACAGTTTAAGGGGGGAAATCATCGAATAACTTCTCCTGCCTGGGCGAGGCGGGAGAGAGTGTCAGACTCTCATTGACTGAAAATCACCCCGTTCCTACTCCTGCCCTTCGAGCCGGAGCCTCGGTAAACCGTTAATGGCAACGGCATGCCACGGTATGGTGTTTGTTTCAGAGAAACAAATAGAGCATAAAATGATGTTACGTGGAGAAGTTAAGCACAACACTAGTTCCTAAGGCGACATTTTGTCGACTAACTTTCTATATGTAGAGTAAATGAGCACCATGTCGCGTGTCATATATTGCAATTAATAGTGGATACGAAACTTTATTACTCAACTGCCACAGAAAATTTGTTTTATTTATTGTGCTATTTTTATTTGTGTATCGTGTCTAAGTACAAACGACATCACCGCTTTTGTTGCTTGAGGGTATGAACTGTTGTATATTTTCTTTTGGTCCTACTGCGTACTTAAAATCGGTGAAATCCTATTAAACTACTGAATTATATGGTCTTTACATGAAGCTTAAACTTTAAACCAGTACTTGGTACAGTACAGACTACAGACTGCCTCGGTGGCCCAGTAGTCACGATTTCTGGGTCGGGCAAAAAATTACTGGGTTTCTACAAGAAATTCTCAGTAGTAGCACGGAGTCTGGATGCCCGGTATATGGCAATAGGTTCACGCCCTATTACATGGGACTTACAATATAAATAGTGAAAATTGGCTGTTACATTGTACAGTGGTATACCTCTAAAGTGCCGTAATGTGCAGCTCTGCCTACTCCTTCGGGGATAAAAGGCGTGATGTTATGTTATGTTGGCTACAGACGTGAAATATACATAGGTACCTATATTGCTCGTCTTGTTCTAATTATCTTGGGTTACGAGAAAAAAGGTACTATGTTTTTAAATACAGTTTATTTGATATAAGTTTTACTAACAAGTTAATTATAACTATGTCATTACTGCAACAGTTATTACAGACGTATGTCAATATATGATAACGTTTTTCCAGTAATAAATAAGAACTTAAGTGGCTTCATTGTAAGGTCTTAATTGACTTTTTGTAATGATCATCAGGTCTAGAAAGAGCTATAAATTACGTCGTAAACGAGGTACTGTAATTTCTTACTTATTTTTGCATAAATAATTAAATTTTTATTATTTACTTCAGATTATAAAAGTTGTCAAAAGTAATGTCTAAGTATCTTAGAAATACCTTAGAAAGATGGTGTAATACATAGTCATTGATTCTTTCAAAAACAGGTACTACAGTATATTTAGTGCCTAAATGTTATATATATATATATATATATATAACATTTAGGCATATATATATATATATAAAACATATATATATATTTAGTTGAAATCCGGTATTTATCACCAGAATAAAACTGCGTAACCACTTAATTACCATTCTTGAATTTAAAAGCGGTAAGTTTGCTACTTAGGTACCGCTTTATAGCAGCGCTTAAAAAGAAACAAATAGATTTTCATTCACTTTACTCCTACGGTTATAGATTCACAAAGAGTGTATACATAATATAATAAGATTTTATGTGAACTATCACATAAAATGTATTTAAAATAAATCCCATGGAAAAAGCATGGGAAATAAACAGAACTATTAAAATCCTGATCATGGTGAACTTCCTGCTTGTTAGTTTATTTTGTTATCGAAGTTTATGTTGCAAAACCTGTGGATTGGAGACTATGTAGGCTATAAAATAAAGGTGTTGTTATTTGACCACGTCCAGGGTCTGTTCACATTCCTAAGGCATCGAGTTTTACGATGCTTACACTGCGTCGTCGATCACAAAATATGTGCAGAACTGCGTATCATTTCAAAACATTTTTGTTTTTTTATTTTAACCTGATGGGCATTCTTGGTACTTTTCTAACAACATTCTGTATACAGTTTAGTAGTTTTATTTTTTTTTTGTATTATTCCTACATAATCTGTATCGTAAAATTTCCATTCTTATCATACTAGTTCTGCATGAACCAAAAAAGCTCCCTTGATCGGTAGGTAATTTCATTCTGAATAACAAAAGTGGGGTGAAAAAATTAACATGGAAATTTGATATAAATGCACGTTAGGTCAAGCTATAAAGGCGTAATAGTCACAAACAAAGTGTTTACGTGTTAAAATTTTATAGGTAGACTTGCAACATTATATGGACACCTAACACTAACACCAGTTTTCTAGAAAGTCTAGCGTCAGATGTCAATACAAAACACAGCATAAAAATTTTATAGTTTAACTTGCTTCCTGTTTATTAATAGATAACGTTGGCGATTTTTTGTAGGCAAGGATGTGCTGTGATGGTATTTTGATACATATTTTGGTTTGCAAATTTTATATTCTCTGGTAAAAACAACGAAATATTAAAGGAAACCCGTAAAAAGTAATTATGCTATCAATACTTACTTGTTTTAACCGAATAATTTTGTCACCTGAGTTTTTCATAAACTTCTCATAACAACAGGTGTAGAGGTATAACCTAATGGGTTTGTTTGTGAATGTAATTAATTTACAAACTTGGTAACTAAACAGATATAATTTGCTCTAAACAGAATTTTGAACTTTATTAAACTTTGCTTAAACTGTCAAACACCGCTTTTTTTTTAAGGGGGGAAAATCATCGTATGACTGCTCCCGCCTGGGTGGGGAGGGAGTGTCAGACTCTTACTGACTAAAAACCACCCCACTCCTTCTCCTGCACGTCGAGTCGGAGCCCCGGTTACCCTTTAGGTTCTCCGCGACGTCAAACACCGCTAGGACACCGTTGACCGCAACCTATTGTTCTTTAATTGTGTCTATAATGACGGTACTCAAAGATTTAACCTAAGAATTGAACCAGAGAATTCAATTCATTCGCTATTGGCTATGTGAAAAGCGAGCAGTGGCGGACAGATAACGACCGCAGCGCACAACACGGCAGAAATTGGAAACAAATGCGGATGATTTTATATTCATTTTACAGTAAAACTATTGAATAAATTGTACTTAAATAATGCCAACAATACTATTTTAATCTTTGGTTTTATTTATATTTGCAAAAATAAATATAATGTTTACATTGTTAGTAGTTATTATTTGACAGCTTCCGCAAATGTTGAAAACGCTACGCGTCGCCACCGTCGCGCACATAGCCAATATATCATTAGTGATAATATAACTATTAAAAATGCTGGTATAACAAACCTTTTAGACGTAGACTGCATCATCGCCAGGCGAGATAGTGGTCAAACGTCGGCACATCAAATATATATATAAAAAAACCTTTTCTTCCCTTCCCTTCAAATTGTTGTGCACTTCACCGCAAACTGAAAACTGATTAAACTGAAAAACGTAAGCTGTTTCAGGCAAACGTTGCCAACAAACTACTACGAGGGAGTTTCGTGAATGTGGCGACTGCTAAACTTGCAGCTACACCTGAGCTAAGCTAAAATAATCTGCTAACTAAGCTGTACAAGTTATGCTCGTGTTGCTATAGACTTGCTAGTAACAAAATATTATGCCTTTTATCCCAAAAAGGGGTAAGTTAAGAGCAATTAAATGTAATACCTTGCCTTTGATGGTTATGTTATAGTTATGTGTCTTTGCTTTAACCAACAAGCAGGTATGAAAGAAGTGATGACTGTTGATGAAGCGAAAGAGGTATGCAAGAATCATAGCAATTGGAGTTTTATAGTCTCTTCCTACCCCCACGAGAGACTGGCATGAAGTTATGTATGTATGAGTTTTCAATGTAATAAGAGGTAACTAAGAAATAAACCAAATGTCATATATTGGGCGCCATTCTAGCGTAACCACTAGGATTATTCCGAAACTGAACAAAACAAAATTGTAATAATGTAAAATTTCCAATGTAATGATGTAAATGTTAGTTTTAATGTTGTATACGGACGATGCCGTAGTATTGAAAAGAATAATTAGGTATATATTTATTTTTTCTTTAGGGCCGGAGTCACTTCATACACAATGTATTTATTCCATGCGTGAATGGAGCCTTGCACACGCACAGTGAGGCAAGCGACATTTTACTCAGTGCAACAAGAGTGAAAACTACATAGATAATTGTAATTGGCCATGATAAAGATTACTTAACACTTAATTGATTATTATATTCTTTACATTTCATTACTTAAACAAATTATAAAAAATAAGTTATGAAAATAAAACCCGACTACAAAAAGCACGCTCTAAAATGTTTGAAATAAGAAAATTTTCTTAGAGGATACTCGTGGTCGTATGCCACATTGTTCTACAGTACATAATAATGACAAAAGACCACGGCTATCCTTGAAGAAAAATTTTTAGCTCCTTCTCTTTTTGGTTTCGCCGTAGTTGGGTACAAGGGAATAAAAATATTATTTTAATAGGGTAGTTGCCAGGGAATGAAAATTAAAAATGTAATTAGTCCATCCGTTAGATAATAAAAAAATATTAGACACGTATTTTTTATTTTCTTGTATAAAGTTACAATACTTAGATAAAATGAAGTTAAGTTTAGGAGTGGGAGATCGTTACGTCACAAAGTGCTACAAAATGTAGGGCATAGTGACGTCACACGATATTTCAGATTCATATATCGTCAAAAGTATTTGATTTTGTGAGAAAATAAAAAATACATGTCTAATGTTTTAAATTAACCCGTTAATTCCAATAAAAACTTAAATTACAACTATTACTTAAATAAAATTAATATTAAATATTACTAAATTAAGTATTACTAAATTAAATATATACAACTTAAGATTAAAATTAATTATAGGAAAAACAAACTATTTATAAAGCATCGAAAAAAATTGTTGAAAATCATCTCCTAAATTTTTTTATACAAAAGTTGTCTCTAAACATTGGAAATAAGGTCTATAATGTAGTTAGTGGAGAGCGGTCACCGGTGACCGCTTGGGGATATACGGGTTTCTACCAGACGGACAATAAAATAAAATTTAGGCAACTACCCTACTCGTGAAATAGTATTCAAGTTCATCCATTAAGTATTACTACCATTTTGCCCTTGATCTCTCGATGTAGAATCGATACTTAATGAGTAATTATGAAAACCATAAGGCGGCAATTACTCGATCCTTGGGCATGTGCACTTTAATGGATGATTAATTTTATGGAAACCGTTTATAAGAATACAATGTTCACACATTTAAGAGACATCTCACAAAAAGTTAATTGCATAGCTATTTGAATGACTTTTGTCTTGAATGTGAAGTTAAATATACACTAAGTGTGATCGTAGATAAATACTAGGTACTTACTTATACAATCTTCCTGTCCGTCATTAGGCCTATGTAATTGGGTGTTAGCTTATCACTGAACTAAAAAATACTTAATAACACTGGAGTCTGGATAGATATATTAATAGTACTTAGATAAAAACAGTTAAAGAAATGCAAATTCAAGAATGAACCAAATGGTTGATCTCAAAACAAATTAGGATATTCAATAAAATAATTAGGTATGGTAATAATTACTTTATAAGGTAGTCCCACCTAATGATACAACAACAGCTGTATAAAGTATTATTCACCCCGCCCGTAACATCTCAGCGGTAACATTTCGCAATGTAAAAGTTCCCTCAGAGCGACGCCAAGAAGTTAATTTTACGCCTCTACACTCACTCATTTCATAATAATAAAATTGCTGTACAGCAGAATCCGTTGCTTTATTTGTGAAAACTCTTCCTTCGAATGAAAATGCAATAAAAATAAACTCTACACTAACGAGTTAGAGTTTATTATCGTTTGTAGAAGTCAAGGTATCGTTCTCTCAAATCAGAGGGTCGCCTGATTGGGGTATCATAAGCTTGTGAGTGTAGTTTGAAACAGACAGCGACACTGATACTCTTATTACCGAAACGTCAGGGGTCAGGCGTGGTGCGTGTGTCGGTGTGTAGATGTAGCGAGGGTGTGTGCGGGTAAATCACCACGAAACAACTTTACAAGTGTAATTGTCGCGGCGGGTGTCCGTAATTGATTTATTCCATGCTTGTAATGCGGCCCTGCACTATTCTCATTCGGCTCCGTGATTGCCTGCGACAGGGGATTTCGGCAAATGCTTATCGATAGTTACAGCTCGATGATTTTATTGTTATGTTGTTTGCCAATTATTATCGGTTTCGTAATTGTATCAGAGAATTTATACGTGATGGTTTTGCAAACTGAATTTTAAATGAGGTTTTAATTTTAATGCAAGCATTTTGTTTTATAACTTTGTTTTCCATGTGGTCTACAATTTGGAAGCTCTTTCGGTAACCTTTACGAACATAACATTTGGAGTAACGTGAACATCTCTTTGAAGGCAGCCGTAACCTTATGTAGGTACTACATTTTTTAACGTTACGACATAAGTATCAATTTTTACTCAGCAGTTATGAGCAATAAAAGCACTCGCACAGCACATTACTATAAACATTACATTTTGCCGATACAAGTAATATTCAGAGCTCAATATAACGTTCATAAATATTTAATAGATATTTCCCACAATAGGGTGGCGATTCGTACCCGTTAACCCTCAAGTGTGCCGTAAAAACAGGACTGATCGGAGAAATATAAATTCCATTTTGGCTAGTCGGCTGCCCTCTGTGTACTTACTAAGCAAAATTGTTGCTTGTCTCAATTATTGGGTGCTTTCAATCGTTGATAAATGATTTGTGAAAGTTGCTACCGGTTGCCAAATTAATTTTATTGTTATCTCACTGTGACTGCTTTTATACGTTTCGTTATTGTTTTTTAAAGTTGTGGTGGATGAATGTTTTGATGTTTTTTTTTATATTTTGTGTATGTGGTCTTAGCATCGTCAACTTTTTTTGGTACTAGGATATAACTTTTAATATAAGTAGACTTACATACAGACAGACATACTTTCCTGTAATGTTTCTCTATAATTGTGATAATTGACTGCCTCGTTCGCTGAGTGGTTGTAAGTAGGACTGCGGCGGCAAGGAGTCTCGGGTTTGATTCCCGAATCGGGCAAAGTATTGCTGTGGTTTATTTTTTTAAATCTCACTAGTAGCACGCAATAGGCTCACCCCCTATTACATGGGACTCATAACATAAATAGTGAAAAGTGGGTGTCACTTCTGTGTGCACCTCTGCCTACCCCTTCGGGAATTTAATGAGTGATTATTATTATGTTATGTCATATTATGTTATGTGTGATGATTTACATACAAATCGTTTGGAATACCACTGTTTAACATCGCCATGACCAATTTCTTCATTTACCAACTGCTAGTTAAGCAAGACTTTACTACAAAACATAAGGATTTTTCTTACATAATTTACGTTCAACAATTTTCGTAACTACAAATGTTCGCACTAATGGCCTCCGCGTAAGTAAATAATAATTAAACAAGCAAATAAAATACCGTTACAACAACAATTGAAGGCTTAAGCCATATCTAGCCGTCAAAAGTTATGTAAATAGCTTTATGTGAACACCAGCTCATAAACCTACCCAAACCTGTCCAAATTCTCCACTTAATATTCAACTCTATCTTCCTTGAAATAGAGTCTAAATTCTTTTAAGGTTATTAGAGGTAAAGGGTAGCTTGATTTGCTGTGTTCTTACAATAGATAGCCTTAGATATATAATAGCGGTGTAAAACCTCACATGTCAACTTGTCTCAGTTGGCACGCCTATAAGTTGTTAATTGCCGCCTACGCCAGTGGTCGCCACTGTGGCACTGGTATTTGCATGTCTGGTCCATGTCTCTCAGCTACCTTTTTTGTCAATATCAGTAGATAGCTGGCTATTGGTATCAATAACACCCACGTGGATTTTAGTGGTCCATGTAGATAAATTGATAGATAAGTGTTTTGTCTAACATTAATATAACATCACACCTTTTGTGTCCCAAAGGGGTATCGAATGGTAAGTACACGTTAAATCTAACACCAATTTTCATCACTAGGATGTTCTTCTATGTCCTGGGTGCGTTTACAAACATATAAATTCACATAGATACCTACACATGACACCCAGATCCGAAACAACAATTTGTGGATCACATAAAGTGTTGTTCCGAGCGGGAATCGAACCTGCGACACGCTGCACGGCAGCCGGTTGCCCAGCCACTAACCGTGCAGTCATTGTATCATACTCGATACGATTCTAGACTTTGTGCTGTTGTTGAGAAACTTTGGAAATGAAACCAAAATCGATTGGTCGACAGTCTTGTTTTAGACTACGCAAGGACTACGCAAGGACTAAGGATAAGGTAAAACGTTTTGTATTAACTACTTCTTTTAAACGTACTTTTTCTTGTTAAGAGTGTACTCGTTGTAACATACATATCATACATATATTTATATATGTATGATATGTATATCATATATCATACCTATCGAACTAGGAACTGAACTCTATTCTCTGCTAAACGAGTAACTAAACGAGGACTTCACTTATTACACACTAGATTGACATGACAGTCAAATAGCTAACATTATTTACATAAAATAAATTGACAAACACTTTATGTAAGCAACTTTTACTCGTACGTTCGATAAAGTCACAATCAAATGTCATTGTGTCATTTGTCTAACAATCTTAAATGTAGGTGACGCCTTGATATACGCTGCTTGTATTTATTTACATTATTTCATTGTGTAGTAAGTAGTCCAAACATGTAAGTTTACTAGGACAGAATTATCGGAACTAGTAATTACAAATAGCTACCAATACACATGTTTCTCTTCAACTAAGTAGCGCGTGTAACTTCACCATTAGACAACACTATTCACGCCTCCAACTACTATCAATATACCAGTCCCGTTGCTGAAAAGACATTAAACCTCACCTAATCCAAACAACTTTCGACTTTAATACCTCTAAATAAAACAAAAGTTTCTTTGTTACTGCCGTTCTTTTCAATTTTCCTCCAATCGAATTTGGCTGTAACATCAATCGAGTTCCCACATTTTCCGGGCGCACTTACACAATATCAATCAGGTTTTATTGGTGTTGTCGGGGGGCGGGGGTGCGCGGGGTAGTGGCGGAGGCGGCGCGGCGGGGAGGGGGAGGACTATTTGTATCAATAACCTGTCAATGGTCTCGCGGTCCGCGGGGACTTCTGCCCCGTACACTTGATACTTGCGTATGTCTGTGGCCGCATTGATTTGATTAGAAATGCATTACGATAGGCGTGCGAAATTTTCATGTGAACAATCCATTTTGAGTACAACGCAATAAATTACAATTATCGACGTCACGACACTATAAACATATTGCGAATCGTTTACGCGTATAGGACAGTCCATTATTCTTCGATATGATCGCCCTATAAATAAAAACGACGGTGAGTAAATAATCTACCTTCCTAAAACACAGACAATTTGAAAAAACATGTTTTGTTCTCAAAGGTCTGTCGGCGAAATTACCATAACATTCGTGGAATAAAACATAACGAAAAAGGTTCCATTTACAAAGTTCCCTCGTAACACTACATTATCTGCTATCAGTGGCGGTCGACAAAGTAAAATTGGGGACACCTTATTTCCTCGGCTGGTTTGCAAAACACGTTCACGCTTCCCACCTATCCCCACATCTCAACGCTTATAGATAGTATCTGTTACACCTATTAAGGATACTATGAGAGTATGTAGCTAAATATGTAGATTGGTGTTCATTGCGTTGTTCCTTAGGACCTTTTTCTGAGACCTTCATTTCCAGCGCGCAATGTGTTTGGTGGAATTTGGTTCAATCGTAATTGTTCGTGTCGTCGGGGGTGCTGTAATAGCAGTTCAGGTGGGCGCCTTCTTCACGCCGCTGCCGCCGATAACACGCTAATGCCCTCAACTTTGCACCGCAAGGGGAGGTCGGGGGAGGTGACGGACTGGGGGTGGAGGAAGGGAGTAGCCATTCGTAAAGGAAAAACGGGAAAAGTCAGATCATTCGCGTTATTGAACGCGAATAACTTTATCGAGTTGCAATATGCGCTACGAACTCTGAGAACTGCATTATTTGAAGTGAGAGCGACAAACGGATAGAGCAATCATTAGACCACTCCCCAAACAATGGTATTTGAACCTAGATACAAACGTATTTTTCTTAGCTGACAAGAACAAGTTGTATATTAATGTTGATATGCAATAAAATAGTTAATTAATGTTTTGGATAACTGCTTTTAAATGAATTCTACCGTAGGTAATAGACTAGACGTTAAACATTAAAGTGTTAATAAAATAATCATAAACAGTGAGTTATACCGGATCCATATAAACGCCACGAACCATTGAACACACGGGCAATAAATAAAAATGTTCAATTCCATTAGCGGTCCATTCTGATAATGTGCCCACCTTAGCGATGAGGCCTAAAACCTATTCTATATGCATTGTTTCAGCAAACGCGCGCGTTTACGTTAATATTTCATAACACACGTTTCGCGTATACCGCGTAAACGACGGACCTACGATTTGTTCCGGTAGCGACTGCCAAGGTAAGAGTACATATATTTGCGGTAATAAACGTGAATTTATTACCCCGTTACGTTTGCAGTTTTACTGAAATGTGGAGATGTGTGGGCTCGCCGCGCCGAGCGACATTAGCACCGGCTGTGGTGCTCCACCCCTGTCTCCCAGCCTCCGTACCTATGTATTAAATCAAGCTTTATGTAAATGATATAGAACATTGTTCTTTACAACCCGAATGTTGGAAACAGAAGGTATGTCTGTTGCTCAAACTGTCTACGTTACATCGTAAAATTTCTGTTCCGGTTTGATTGCGAGAGAACTTATGTGTTCCGTCTTGCATGGCACAGGTACGTCACGACACGCTGTAGACCTTATCATTGCAATAGAAAATAGAAGCGAATATTTTTGAATCTTTTTATTATGAGCTACAACTTGCCGTTTTGTCATCCACTCATTGCTAAATTGTATTATACTTACACGTCACCACAACCAATACATTTAACTTAAACTTCGAACTCGGTTAACTTATCGAAATACAAGCAATTTGAGGTCCAAGTCACCTGAACACGTAACGCGGTGTCGTCGACATCCGAGCTAAGGAGTGCGAATGTTCACGACCAGAAGAAACTGTATATAAAGATTCGAGGCACGTCGCCGCGGCTCGGGATGCGCAGTTAAAAGGGGATTATGAGTCGAGTGGCCAATAACGCCGTATTACAAACCCTCCACCATCCCGCCCGATAAGCCACACCGAATAAGGCTTTGTCTCTACTTATCTACGTTCACTTATGTTTCACTTCATGTTATGTTCACTAAGGTGGTCGCTATTTCAGATTTGAGTGCTGTAAGCATGATAGGACATTGTTTTGTTTATGTTTAGATTGCTTCCCTTCCATTTGTTTGTTAGGTTTGTGGACGTGAATGTGAATTGTGAGTGTAAAGGGGTCCATGATTTGATTGGCACCGTTGAGTTTTTTCAAAACTGTGGGAGGTAATCCTTTTTCATAATTTGCATTAGGTAAATAAAAACTAAACAAAGTTAGGTAAAAGTTTATAAAAAACTTCGTTAAATATATTTAGAAGATGGAAATATGTAAGAGGCCATCAATAAACATAATCATAAGAGGTATTTGACCAACGTGACATTACTATACCACCAGTTGATCAGTTCCAATACCTTGCAAAAGAACCCCCATTGTTAATAAATAAACTAATTAAAGAAACAATCAATGAATCAAATGAAATATTCAGTCAAACGTTAAATTCAATCGGAGTTTATTTGGAGCGTCATCCGAACAATAACTATGATTGGAAAAACTTTTACAAGCAATAAATTCTTGGTGGCAGTGTCACTGGCTACAACATTTATTAGGTACAATCCCGATTAGATTAGCGTTGCATTCACGGCCCTGCGGGTCTCTCTGGCACCCTAGAGACCCGAAATTTGTCCCAGTAATATAGCCACGCGCGCAACTAATTCGATGTAGTCGACCCTTCCTATGTGACTCGAATGTTGGCCCGACACTGCTTCATTTTAATTGAATAGTTGGCGTGGGGTGACGCCGTTGTTTTCCTAAAGATAACTTTATAGCCGCTTTGCATAATTGCCCGACGTCCCTCTAATTTGTTGCCATTTTGCAATCTGTCACACTTTCTGTTCTGTACTAACTAGACAATACGAGTGCTAATTGAAATGTTTTTTTATCACCAAAATAACTAGATTTTCATAAACTGTTTTATAGTAGAACTGAGAAAATGAATTTATACATTTCCGCATCTAGTCAAATTGCAGGGCAACCATCTGCTATACAGCGTGTTTAGTATTCGATTCCGTGCAACACTCTGTGTTATCCTCAAGGCTTAATAAATAGGCGACCAGAGGGAGTCCTAAAAGCAGAATGATTCTTAGAAATAACTATCCTCTGTCTATTTAAATATAGATAAAATAGAGACATACAAATAAACCAAGTAACAAAAAGATCGTTTGATATTGCTTGCTCCAAAACTCCAAGCCGACCTTCTCTACAACATTACGTAGCTAAAGCGACACCTCACCGCCATCTACCGGCCATATAGTAAATTACAGACAATTTGTTGTGAACTAACTCCCTTTACAAAAACGACAATTCTGACCTTGATGAAAAATTCGATAATAAGGTTAATTATTATCATATAAGTAGTTCATTTTCGTATTTACATAATACGTATATACTTAGGTTATGTTATCAGATAAGATATACAAGATACCCAAAAAGTAGATAGATAATAGTGTTTTTAGCTTACTTTGTCAAATAGGAATGAAATGGACTATTATTTTGCAATAAGGTACGCGTACTTTTTTTTTAAGTAATTGATAATTTATGTATGTACCTATGTATATTATGTACCTACTGTACAATGTAAGTAGATGTCGAACTGGAGTATATCGCATGTAGCTTTAGCTAGAACTTCAAAAATGACGATTCTCTTCGTCAGAATTCTTTTTTTAAATGTAACTGCTTCGATTTTTGAAGGATAGTGAGACTGTTGAGTCATTGGTTCCGCGCTTATTACACAGTCGGTCGGGCCAGTGTGATTAGGTATTCGATTTTCGAAATTCAGGAACACGGAGTTTGAATAGGGCAATTTAGGCAGGCGTGGGGAATACGGTATTTGACAGGTAGTCAAATTCAATACTTCTATAGAATTGTCAAAAATAAGAATTTAGTATTGGAACGCAACTTATGATGTCAAAATATTCCTGCGATAAATAACATACTATTTCCTTAAAATTAGCGAGAAATAATCCAAAAGTAGTTAAATTGTCAAATCAATGGATGAGAGTATGATTATTTTTTAATTATTTATTGCATTGAAAAGTTGAAACAATTTATTTTAAACCTAGGAAACTAGCCAATTGGGAGAACAAGTGGTGTAATGATACCGATGCACTACTTTGGTCTCTTTGACCCGTGTTTGGCATAAAGTCGGGGGCGATTTTATACCACGTATCACCACGTATCAATGGCCGTTTTCACCTAGCAAACGCAATAAGGTTTAGGGGAAACCATCTTGTAACTAAGAGTTTCTGAACATGACGTAGCAGCAAAATTAACAACTACTTGTAATGTTAGGAGTCACTTATAAGTTGGTGAAAACTAAAACGCCGTTAAATATCACCTATTAACCTATCTTAGCTCAGGGGTTTCTTAAAGTTTAGGAGGGGTTGATGAAAACGAGCATATCACTAATTTGTATTAATAGACTACCTGATTGACCGAGTGTTCAATGAGGCAGTCAATAACAAGAACATGGGGTCTCGGGTTCTATTCCCGGGTCGAGCAAAAGTATTTCTGGGTTTTTAAACAATTCTCAGTAGTTGCACGGAGTCTGGAATTGTGCACGGCATATGGCAATAGGTTCACCCCCTATTACATGGGACTCATAACATAAATAGTAAAAATGGGTGATACATTGTACAGTGGCATTAAGTGCCGTAATGTCCTCTGCTTACCACTTTGGGGATAAAGGCGTGATGTTATGTTATGTATTTATTGCCTATGCCTAATAAGCCTATGTTTTGCGGTGGATATTTTTATTATGATTAAGATCACCTGTCATGTACCTGATCTCAGAAAACTAAATAGGTAGGTAGGTAAGCAGGAAGGTAACCTACCTGCTCGAATTCTGTCCGTAGCGTTCGTAGCGTCTTATTTCGTTTTGTTTTCAATTTACTTACCAATTTTGTCTGTTTGTTGATTTTCCGTGGATCGAATCTTGGGTTCGATTTTCGAATCATGCAGTGTTATTGGAGATTTCATACGTTCGGAGGCATTTTTTATGGATGATGTGTAAGGCTCATAAAACTAAGGACTCTTAACATAACTAGTGTAAATTATTAATCAAGTCGATTATTTTCTTTACAATCCATTGATTCGATTCGAAATTGATATGTGTGTTATGCGCCTTCCAGTTCCAACTTACCTATTATAAGAAAAAAATAAAACAAAGTAAATATATGTTAACAAACATTTAATTGTTTTCTTTAGCAATATATTATTTTTAATAACTATAATTTAACTACAAAGTAACCGTGTAGGTACATCTATACATCCGCTTGTCGTTTGGATGCAGGAATTAATGTAAACATAGACAGCAATATATTTAATAATTTCTACTATTTAATTATTTATCGATACATCTATATCTTACTAAACTTCTAAGTTTCACTAAAACAATTTTTAATTCTCTTGTATTGCACATTTTACCTAAACAAGATGAAATCAGCCAAGTAGTGTCGAGTGCCACTAATATTGAGAGACCAACGTCCACGACATCAACAGCTCATACAGTAATGCTCTCACAATATTCTATTTCTCCAGTTACGAAATGTACACGGCAATCAAATGCTTAGTTTTTGCAAGACTCTCTAATTTGCTATAACATGAATTTAGCAGAAACCATCACTACGAGACGAAACTATTAGGAACATATAACAATAATTACAGATTTAAAGTACAGTTAAATAATATTTTACAATATAATACAAGTTCACAGTCTGAGTAATAACAGTTTGAGGAGCGCGCGGTGCGCGGTGTTCTCACTCGCACGTTTCAGGCCGCACTTCGAAATGTTCTCCACGCACTCGCACTCTGTTTATTCACTTCTCGGCGCATAAAATTATCGAAGTTCACGATGCCATCTCGTTTCACAGCGAAACACCGACGCACTTCAAATTTCCTTTTGTGTTCTCTCAGAAACATTCCATATAAAGACTTTCATACAATATCGCATATTATTACAGGGAGATCTCGGGGAGGTTTTTATTCCGCGTTTTATCACTAAGTGGGGCTGTGGGGCGGGTGCGGCGCGTGTGGGGTGTGCGGGGTATGCGGTGGGTGCAGTGGCGAAGGGTGCGGGCTGGCGTCGCGCAGCGAGTCTGGTGAGGACCCTGGTGAGGCACGGCGAGCAGGGTAAGGCGAGAATCGGTGCTGAGCCAGCGGCTGCGGACCCGCACCACCCGCACCCAAAGCACCCGGGTACACCGGTCGCGGCAGCTGCAGGCCGGACCCGGAGGCAGCGAGATGCTGTTGTGCCAGCAACTGTGGCGCCAGACACGCCCATTGTCCCCACAGCGCCGCGGCTGGCACACCGTACAGCGGGTATGCTGCACGAAGGAACAGTTGTGACCGCGCTGCCAATATCGCTTTCTCCTCCAACGTTAAGTTGTTGTTATGTTGGTCCAGATCAAACGGTCGCAGTGGTGAACGTAGGAAGTGTTGTTCTGCCAACATCGACTCCATGGTCTCCCTGAAACGGTAAGGAGTTACACTTTAGACACTTGCTCGTTCCGAGTAAGTTGTAGCAGTTATGTAATATGATTGTATGATCGTATCTACCTATGACTGGCGGCGCTGTAGCGCGCGTCGTCGGGGAAGACTGATGTTCTTTCGTGCTCCCCCGTGATATAGTATCTCAACAGACAAACAAAAAAAAATAAAACACCCAAATATAAAGAGAACATAGAGCTGCATTAGAAATGCGAAAGCGAGCAATAATTTGTATTTGCAAAGCGAATGTGGTGAGAGAAATTGTTAGATTATAAATTACACGGGTGGAAACTTGATGTCGGCTCACCCGCTATTTAAATACGTTGGATTGGCTAAGAAGCAATAAATACTGAGACATAATTGCTCGCGTGGAGATATCAATCAGCATCAGACAGTTATGTTTGTTTCTGAGAGCGTGTCCAATGCGTGTACAATTAGAGAACTAACCGAATTGTGTGGCACGAGCTAAGCTTAATGAACACTTAGCAGTGATAATAAATAGCTGTCACTGTCGTGTGTCCATCTAATTAATTATCATCATTACAAAATAACAGTTTCTTTCGCTACAAACATTCTGGTATAGAAAAAATATATGGGGCTACATAACAGTATCAATAAATGACACCTCTAACCGCAGACATTAATGTGATAGTTACCTCTCAAACTCGGTGAGACGTGAAGAGTCACGAAATCCCTTAGCGAATGGATTACTGTCGATTTTCAGTTTCGTGATCTGAAACAAAAGAGACACCATGATTTCCTCCGAATAGACATTTAGATGCAACATATAAAGAAACGTGTTCATACAAATAATGGTGTAATTATATCGATGGAATAGTACAGTTTCGATATCCGTGGAAGAGAAGGGTCGACGATTATCATAAGGAGCTGTTCAGACCAAGCGAGTTAATTTCATTATGCAGCCGTTTATATTGTAATGGGTCAGTAAAGGTTCTGCATATCTCAGTGTGAACGGGCTCGTAGCACTACCGCCCGTGGCGTTCAGCACACACCAACTAATAAGGTTAACTTATTGACGACATTCCACATCAGTTTATCACTTTACTTGACTACCACACTATTACGATACTGTGCACATTTTAAACCTGCCACATAATGGGTTTCATGGTGTTTTAGTGACTATTGTTGGTAGAAACAGGTCTACGATGTTCTAGCTTTGTCGATTAAGAAGGAATAAGGAAGCTCATTACTGTTTAGTCTTGAGTATAGCAGATTAATATGAGGCTTGTAAACAAGACTGAATAAACTCAGCGAGAGCTACTTAATAGAAGCGTACTATTGAAGAAATTTAAGTATTTAAGTAGGAGTCTAATTTGTTATTGTCTAGTTTCTCTGTAATAATGGTAATAGATCTAATGATCTATACCTAATGGTATATTTAAGCAACCATTAAAGATACGAAAAAAAGTTAAATTAAGTATTGGGTAAATATTTGATTTACCTCTAAGTTCGGGGCAAGGTGTTAAAAAATGTGTTTGGCAGAGCAGAGGCAGCGTCGATGAAAAATCGCCCCCTCGCTGAGTGGCAGCACCCCTGCTGCGGCTCCACACAATTTGTGAATAATATTTACGATAAAACCTTCCACATAAACCTGTTACCATTAAATAGCGCCTGCTCGCCTAATATCCGAACGGATTAAACCAATATCGATACTAATTTTAGCATATCCTTGGCAGTTTTATGATGTGGAGGTGAGAAAAATGTATTATTTTTTAATGGCGGGCAATAAACAAGTCATCGAGAGTGGTCGCGGTGGTGTCAATCTTTCAGCATGTCCAGTCGGCGACGGTAATTACCTGGCGATTGAGTCGCGGGCAGCGGGCAGCCGGCAGCCGCGCCCGCTGCATACCTGTAGCTCTGCCCACACGCCTACGCGACACCTAATTGTACATTGTTCTCACATGTTCACACTCACACTGCGCAAGTTTTAGCACAACGAACTCAAGAAATTACGCAAAAATGTAACGCGTCTAGCCAACTGTTAAATTGACGAAAATGCTGTCAAAAATAAGACAATGTGCCTTTATTCTCTCTCACTCTTATTAACAGACTGAACCGTTGATCTATGATGAAATTATTTCTGTGGCGCTTTTGAAATGTTCGTTTCTTACAATTATTTATCGAATTCTTTTGAGTACAATCACTTCAAAACAAAGACAAGTTACAAAAAACCTCAGAAAAAACCAATTACAATCAGTGTTACATTGTAAAACGTTTAGTTTATTGCAGGCGGACATTCCATTGCAGCGACAATTAACTTCTTAATTTTCGTTGAAAATATATATGTTGCGTTTGAAGTGTTCCGTCAGACATGACTTGATCACCGTTAATCTATGAAATGCTTTGATTAAATATCTCCGTCTCATTGTCCCTGATCAAAGGGAATTCATAAACCGTACAAAATATTGACCGGTCCACGTCATGTTCTGTTTTGCGGTGAGTAATTTCACGAGCAACGTGTCACTCGAAGACTAATGATTTCGAAAATAGTTACAGAGAAACTAGACAAAGAACATTTGTTACCACTCGTGGCCCATTTAACATTATCTCTTCTAAAAATATGTCTATACCCGTCGTTTGCTTATTACCTTCTCTGATGAATGAATTTTGCTACGAAAATATCAGTGACCGAATTTAAGTTTTTTTATTTTGTTTGTTCTTTGATACCCATAACGCATGGTCTCTAAATAATTATTATGAGCATCAACGGCAGGAATATGTAAATTCCATTCAAATATTTGTCCCTCGTGGAATGGAAATCGGATCCTGGCTCGGTTTGTTCACCACTATGACATCTAATCGACATTCATCCTCGGGACATGAATGAAGCGTTGTCAGTTGCCTCGAAGAATGTGCTCCGTCTTGCATTAGATTACCATGAATTAGATGTTTGAATAATATGATTGATTTTTGCTAAGGATATCATGGTATTGAGGAAGATTAGTACTGGAAATTAATGGTTGTCTTTAGCTTAGGTTTCTTTTCATGTAGATGTTTATTGGCCGAGTGCATTAAGTCAGTAAAGGGGCGCGGCCGGTGCGAGGGTCACCGGCATGTCGCGGCACCTACTTACACTTGCACACCCACCTGGCAGCGCCATTGACTACAATGGCGACACTCTCGACGCGCCTGCGCCACACGTAATGACTCCACCACAATGCGAGTAGTAGCTGACAATATTGACGGATTATACATTATGTATGCCACACTGTCCCACCGCACCGTAATTGTTTCCATTCCTCATGTTTGTTTTTGAATTCCGTTTACGTAAACGACACCCAGTCTACTCCCACTGGCATTTCATCCACGGTACCATCGCATTCAAATATACAAAACTACTTAAAATATATTATCGCTAAGAGAACACCGAAATAATGAATGAGACGCTTTCTCGCTACTGACGTTTATTAGATTTAGTACAAACATAAGAACGAGGCGTGTCAAAACAACCTAATTTAAGTATCAACAAACGTTCGCCTTGGGCGGCGGCGGTGGCGGCGCGCTCCCGTTCACTGACAACATTAAAGGCGCCATAATGACATTATTCCCGGGCGGGAAACAAAAAATCTTACAAAAAGGCGTCAAGGAGAGAAAGATGAGCGTCGCGCCACCGACCGCCGCACCGCGACCGCCGCGCGCGCAGCTTTGCAAACGATGCTCTAATTATTGGGGTGGTGATGTATTGTTTATGGAAGTACCAGCCACGTATTCCGCAATTCATACTCCGATTTGACAGTAAAAACTTGTCCACAGATGTCTTGCACGTGCGCTTATAAATGAAGCTGCCGAGTTGAGGAGAATTTATGTCTTATTTAAGCATTTACATACCAAGACATAAGAGATGAGATATTTGCATGAAAGACATTTTACCAAATGTTATTATTGTTCCAATGTCGAGTTTAATTTAGTTAAATATTCCTACATAAGGAACAAATGTAGTAAAAATGTATGCTAATGAATGGCCGTTTAGAATGTTTAATGACAGTTCATAACAAGACGAAATGGTGCGCAGTGTAAAGGGACACGTGAGCGACGATCGGGACACGACAGGAACATTGTGAAGAATATATAAATGTCACGTTAGCTTGCGCGCGCGCTCCTTCTGCCTACATATCTCATTGATTGATGCAGTACTGCGACGAACGACGACTCAGCAATCTGCTAGTGATGTATTAACGGACAAAACAACGGCATATTTATGTTTCTCCTTGTAGAATAGTAAAAGAAAACATAAAAGTAACATCTAATCTCGAAAAAACAATAAAAACACATGATTAAGAAAACATTTCACTATGCTTGAAATTAGTTTTCTATTGTTTGGGAGAATTAACTGAAATTAATGAACGCAAACATGCCCTAATCGACTGGAAATACATATATTTAAAACCGTTTAACGTTTAAGTGCTGTGCCTTAACTGTAATAGAAAAGCTGTTTCTCTTAATTTTACTCGTCCGTTAATTCGTGAGTATAACCTCTGAATAATATGGCAGTTAAGCGAATGTAGTTATGTGAAGCTGTTTAATGAGAGTTCCGCAAAGTGTTCTGGTATCAAGTCTCGTGAAACTCGTACGACCTACAGCTGCGCACTGTAACGATGCTTTCCAGAAAACCGATGCTTTATTGACAGTAATTCGTGAATGCACCAAAATAATGAACGCTGCATGTGGCATCCACGTATAACCGGACCAATATATGTGATAATATTCCCAGAAAGTGTTCTGAACATTCCGAATTAATTGCAGTTCCAAAACTTGTTTAGTATGCACATCTACCTACAGGATTGTAAACAACTTTTGTCAATAAGGCAAATATTTGAGGTAACGGTTTCATTCGTGGATTTAAAGCAATGTAATCAATGTGGGGAGCATTTGGGCAAGCATATTGGATCGAGTCTTCTTATTTCGATTGTTCAACCTATTTGAAACTCTGGCACACAAAAACAAAACAGAATGATTTTGAAAATAAGGTTTATTTTCAGATTGATAAATAAATTTGGGGGTGTCAGGTATTCTCGTCCTCGTCTAGAACGTCAATGAGCTGCAGACTCTCCCGTACTGTGCCCACGGACACAATAAATGACAACGTGTGCAGGTTATACAGGTCGTCTGCTATCTCCGTCACTATTTTCACTATCATCCTGCACATCCACATCTCAGCTACCTTCAGGTCTTGTACTCAATTTGTTGATTGCCTTTGTCAATTTCATTCTGTTGCTAAACTCGCTTTTTAGTAACTCGAAACTCTGTCGATCGCTTCCCTATTCAACCGATTCATAAGGTCTTTCAAAGGGCCCACAGTAAGTATCAAGTCAACTTTACACTCGTGCCCGTAGTTACGGCTGTAAACTCGAAATATAAGCGAGTAGGCAATCTGCCACATCTCAAAATAAATAAATTTTTAATGCATCAATTATTTGTAAAGGTGTAAATATTTTATCCGGATTGAATTTGACATATTTCAAACAGACACTTGATTCTATAGCTATTAAAAATGTAGAATAAGAAACCATATAAAAAGGTTCGATATAAATTTAATAACATGTTATAATATTAAATTGGACATCAGTGGAAGAGGTGTTAAGTTTTCTCTTTGTTATTGAGTATTTTTTACAAATCAAACTTAATAAAATCTACGAATAAGATAGAATGATATTTGTAAATTTAATTAAAGACTTGGTATACAAACAAATGTTTAGTTTTTCTGTAGTGACTTGGTGCGCAGGCGCAATAAATTGAGTCGGGCCGCACACGACGGCTCTGCGTGACGTCACACCTCCAGTGATCGATGGTAGGAGAGACTGAGACCAGCATATAACTCAGTGGGTAACGTGGCTTAAGAGAGAAAGGGACACAAACCTAATAAATAATTTCATCTTAAATTATTTTAAATCCACTCTTAAGCAAGTACGTTGACTTCTTGTATTTTTGACTTATGTGCGTTTCGTGTTATGGAACATTATTATTTATTGAATTATTAAATAATGAACTGTTGCAGAGACATTGATGGTTTTATAGCAACGTTTTTTTATTTAATTGGTTGTGTCGAATAATAACGTAGCTGTCTATTCGTTTTATACTTCTTTAAACACAAGTCCACAGTGCTTTGCAAATAAAAACAAGTTAGATAGATTCTTGTGTAATGACCCACGAAAAGAGCTGTTATGATAAAATGCTCTATTTAACCATTCTAGTACACGCACATTTTTAACCTGAAGAAAAAAAAATCTATTTGAAAAAAGAAAGAAGCTTTTCATTGAAGAAACTAATGACAAGATAAAGGAGAGTTTCAACAAAGCAATGTTGTACAAACGAGCAATAACTTAACAAATATAAAAGGATCGTATTGAAAAGAATGAATCGATTATTGGTGAAGAAAAGGAAACGTGAGGGGGTGGGGCGGCGGGGGTGCGGGGGGACACCACGTGACACCTGACCGCAGCCATTTTGGCCCGTGAAATATGTTTATTTGTCATGGTCGCCCTTTGTTATTGAAATTGTGTTTACCTTTACTCCTTCATTATATTGTTCGATTATACTCGAGTGGAACTCGTTTGTGGATGCTCAATGTGAGAATAGCTTTGGAGATTTTAGAATATTGATTGTTGATACTGAGAAATGAGATATAAATTTCAATTAAGCGCGTATTGAGCGTGTTTGCTTCTACTTACACTTGTGACTGTGAGTGAGCGTGCGCAGTTATTTTCGTGATTATCTCCTCAAGCCGCGTAATAGTGTGATATAGCATGACTAACAAATAGTCTACTACTGACACGATTTCTCTAATGTTTTTATCTTGTTTTGTATTTATCAATCGTATACTGTTCGTTGTATGCCCCATTGGACGTATTGGACTCTGATGTAGGTAATACCTATCACCTACTTGTTAATAAAATTAATATTCTGAACGCATGAACCTATCGCTTTGATTGATCGTATCTACGAAATCAAAATAAATATGTATACCTAATCGGTTTTTTAGAACGATGATTGAAAAGATAAAATTTGACCCCGAGTAACGGCAGGTGGAAGACGGGATTTACTTTACCATCCAATGAAAAGAAACAAAAATGTGTTTACTTTATACAAATAAAATATCGATTCCTAACACAATATGAGAAGGGTAATGTTGTGCCTACTGAACAATGATTTTGAAATGTTCTGCGAAAGGATTCATCAAAGACTGTTATTGATAAACAAAAATTCTGGACAAAGTAAAGTATAATATACATGTTTGTTTACAAAGGTAACATATCGTCGCAGGTTGCTATCCGCAAGTTTTTACTCGAAGAATATCCTCCCGAGGCCATCGATCATAACAAATTCACAAGTCATCGGCTAATAAAAAAACGCATTGTGTGCATTGAGGATGCGTAAACTCCAACAAACATTGTCACCTCGATGCGAGTCCAATCTCAGACAAAGGATTCTAGAGAAAACGAGCAACAGGACAATAGTTTTGTGGGTGTAAAAATTTTAAATATTGAAGCGGGTCGGGCCCACGGCGCTTTCCCGGGAAACCGCCCCGCGGCGCGCGCGCAGGCGACGCTCAGTCTCACACCGCGATACAGACACAAAAAACACACCTCACATTTTTTGTAAAATGTTTTATCTCATCTTATATCAACATTTCGATATGATAAAGCACCAATAATGATGTTTCATTCCCATCGATTTAACAGACGTCGCGCGCGCATTCAATTTCGGTGACACTTTTTTCAGAAAACATATCTAGATAGTGGTTAAAATATTCACATTTTCTTATTTCTCGAATAAGTGTTGTAGGATTATATGATCGTTTTTTATGAAGTGTTAAACTGGCCACTTTTTATACAACATAAAGTTATGCGGGCTCTATCGATCTTGGTTGGCACGGCGCAGGTGCAAACATGCTAAGTGTGTTCTTATTGTTATAAGGGATTGAGTTATCAATGACACTATCTCCGCTGTTCGACAAATGTTTTAGCTGTCAGAGTTGTGACGTCAGCCAAATCGAGGTGCGCGCGCGCCGCCCGCCTGGACACTCGCGATCGAAGTTTCGATATCGAGCTTTTTACCTCGTCAAGTAGGTAGTTTATCTACCTTCGACATTTTGAAATTGTATGTAATCGGTATCAAATGACCTTTTTATATCTTATTTAATATAACACCCTCAGCCTTGGTTTGACTTTTTAAATATGCATATCATCTTTCTACTTGTGTATTTTGTAGCCAGCTTACACATGTATGCATATCTAAGTAGCTACATCGCATTCGTAATGGATGGCACTGTCACGAGGCAGCGGCAGTAAATCTAGGAACGCGTTAGAATCAATGAAAATCTATAATCACAGACCCTGGGGAGTCGTTGGAAGCCGACTGCGAAGGTGGAGCTTCCGCAGAGCGATCAATGGATGCTTGATGCTTTACACTAATGGCCACCTATTCCTATCAACATTATCATCCTGTGTACTGTTAGTAAACATGGTTTTATGTCCAAAGTACTTGACATTATTCAGGTGAGTGCATACTAGCTTCTCACTAGAAAAAAAATGTCTTTGATTATCACTCTTTAACCGCCTAATTATTTCCAAACAAAAAGTCATAACTACTATAAAATGCTCTGTTTGCGATGTGAACTTTCACGTATATAATATTACGTTTTTTTTTTATTTTGTGTGATTGTGTGACATTACAAAAAGCTTTTCTTGAACAACAATAAATAAATTTGGTTCAAGTAACAAAATTTCTACAAATGGTAACACTAAACCGAACCCGTAACAGCTAATTAACGAACGAATGAAGATTTATGTACCGCGTTGTCGATATAAAGTAACGTTTCCTTTATGAACCTCAAAACGTCCTAATTATTTTACTACGCGGGATGATACAAAACGAGGAACTTGGAGACGCCCAAACGCTCTTGTGACAGAGAATTAATTGCGCGTGGCGACACATGCGCTGCCGGCGGCGGGCACTACATCCGCGACTTTACGAGCGGAGCGGGCAGCGAGCCGCTGTATAAAGTGTTACTTAATCAACTCGTCCGATTTATTTAGTGCACACATATCTCATTTAATCATCAAACTACTCATAGTCACACCTAACCTATCATTAGACATTTCGCACGCCGAATAATTACAAAGTGCAACGCGCGAGAAACTTTTGCGAAGCTTATTTTTACAACAGCCCAATGACTCACGAATGTTTTACCGTTGGTGATCGAAATTGGTACGTGAGTTTCAGAGAACGTTTAACTTGAAAGTTGACATAATTTAACGGGCAGTTCTCGGAAATCTTCGGCGAGGAAATTATACATGGAAAAAGCAATGGCAATAATAGCTGAGATGTCGCTGGATACGATCGACTCGACATCTACTAGGACTTTATATTTAGCTCGGGTGAAAACTTTAATCGTCACCGTGTTGCACGCGTCAGACGCGCTGTCCGTCCGTCGTCAGCGTCGCCCGCGTGTGGCCGTCGATACACAAAAAATTATGTGTCACCTCCCTTTGTTCAGACTGGACATACCTTTCAGCGAGATGCAATTAGTGCGACTCAAATAGCATTCGTCGATAGTCAGCCGACCGGCGCTATGCGATTTCAAACGTTTGTCTCTCTGATCTATTTTAGAAATCAAATGATAGAATTAAGAACAGGACTCTTGATGCCAAATAAACCGCGTACGTAGCAAATGGACTTCAATAGTAAACAAGGTGTGCCAAAACTGTCACAGTACTTACGAGTTGATTCTGATACGCGGTGACGGCAGTGAACACGCACTCGGGGAATATGAACGTCTTGAATTCTTCTTGTTCTAAGTCTGTGATGGGCGCATTGATAGCTCCTTCTCGTCGCAGCACTAAGTGAATGCGCGGTTGGTATTTGTGCATAGAGTTCAGGACCAGCTGTTGCAGAAGTAAAAACAAAGCGTTACAGATTTTGTTCAGAGTAATACTTAATTGTATTTTTTATATGTTTGGTTACTAACTGTTAACTTCATCTTAAATAACAATATTATTTTGACCAACCTGTCCATTTTTGTCCATTTCATTGTTGGTGAGCTTGACTTTCTCAAAGGAGACGACCTGCTTGCGCAGCTGGTCACCGGAGAAGGGCGAGTCAGGGTGCGGGTAGAGGCGCGCGGGTGCTGGCGGGTCCGCCTTGCCGGCTACCAGCCAGGACGAGCGGTGGTACGCGTAGCGGTACCGCTTGCCGTCCACCGGCACCACGTCCAGCAGCACGGCGTAGCGCGCGTCCGCGCGGCACCCCGCGAACGATACGCGTACCGTCGGGAACATGCGTCTGATACGAATGAAAGGGAACACATTAGAATTTAGATTAAGTTATTTACGTAGTGCTTTATTAATAATAATTATAATTCTACTTTAGCTAGCTGAAAAGCCTGCAATAGTCGATTAATCTGTAGGTTCTATAGGGTTAATAGAATTCATCTCGAAATATTGCAATAGTAGCATGAATAATCTTTTTGGATAATTATCGTTACGAAAGAGGTAAAAGATACAAGTTGGATAAAATAGAATATGGCTAAGACATTTATAAAACTAATTCAAAGTACAAAGACACCGCACTCAGCAATTATATCAAAACGGTTGTTTGTACAAAACATAAAATTATAACAATATACATTTCTATACTATCGACTTCCTCGTTCCATTGTTATGTTAAACCGTATATTTTCACATTAACGCAATTATTCGTCAATTACTCGGCTGAACTGAAATTATCGCTCGCTGAGACCGACACAAATCTACTTTCCCTCATTAGGGACTGGTGTTATCGTATCGCAAATTATCGCATGTAATTAGTACCTATAGGTAGTTCGTGTTTCGGAACACCACAAAATAACATATTATACCTCTAAAACTCTCAAGTAACATGAATAACATTAGGTACACCTATGTACGCTACTGTATCTGAGAGCAAAAAGTTTAGTGGCATTATGAATGTAGTAGTACCACAGGCTTAAAGTCTATTAGAGGGGCCAAATAGGGAAAATCTACTTCATATTTCACAAGGGCACATCAGTGCAGCGTGTCCCTCAATAAACATAGTCCCTAGTTAAGAGGGTCGCCGCCTATATTTAGGTTCACTCCCCGCTTCAGATACATTGTCAGCAATAACAAATATTTACAATAAAACCTACAAAAAATTCTAAGCTATAACGATAGAGCTCAAATTCGAATACTCCTTTGTGATGGTGTAAGGGAAAATAAAGGTTCAGCGTGAATTGTTTCATACGACTTTGATACTAGGCTGTCGTCCCCTTCCCCTTCTTAACGGAGACATTCTTTAATGTCTCCGTTGGAGAAAGATGAATGGGTAGACATTTTTGTAAAGGTGTATGTATGTTTTTGTTCAGTGAGTAAAGTGGCTTGCGGTTGGTCGATGTAATAGCTCCCGTTCCATTCTCTTATATCACTGCGGTTTCCTGTATTCATTACTAATTTGAAGAGGGGAATAGTATATAATATTTAGCACAAAATAAAAGTAAACTAAAAGTAGAACAACGAATCGTTGATGTAGAAATAACAAAAAATAACCGACAGCAACTGATCAACGATAATAAACTCGTTGTAAGCAGAAAGGAGTGTCACAAAAACTGGTGTCGGTAGCGAGCGCGTGAAACACTATCTCCTAATCGACATAAAATGGTAGTCATTGAGGCGGCGAGAACGGAAACAACAAATCTTTAGTTGTAAGCTGAGACGCAGCTTCGTCTAGCGGCCTCTCACTTTTTGTCGACAATGCCAGAGGCGCAGCGGTGCGCGAGATCGCTTGACAATTCGCCATCGGGCTTGCGCAAACGGTATGCGGCTTTTGACCCGCGAACTACAAGAACTTCATAACTGATGGGATGACTGTCGACCACCCAGGCTGTTCGTCATCATTGTGTAGACGTATTATGATTTACAATATAATTTTGATTGGGACGTTCGTTCGTAGTAAATTTTATGTCTCCATATAACGTTGGGATGTTTAACAAAAGCTACACGACGCGCTCAGTCGTTCTACGAGTTCTAATGATTTTACAAGATCGAGAGAGTGGACGAAAATAAGAATAGCATTAATAAGATTTATGCACGTTTAGCTGTGGTCGCGCGCGTCGATTTGTGAGACGCTTCTTATAGCAGTCGCGATAGTGCATGCGCATGCAGGCGTTTGAGCACGAGCAATTGCGCGCATGCGTTAATGGCGACACTCGGCGCACTCGCGATATATTACCGCAATGATATATGACCACCGACGTCGTCCATCATCCTACCACCCAAAAGTTAGCGGAAAAGCGAGCGAGAGCAAAAGAACGCCGAGACGCGCACATGACTCGCTTTAATGAGCATGTACCGAAGACAGAAATAAGAGGCGCCCGTTTACAGCGCGCTTTTATCGTTATGACATTGTTAAAATACATTTCTATGATTGAAATTTATTCGTGTGTCATAAATTAGTGTCTACTTTAGATTAGTATTGTTCATGTGAAAGGTCTCTCTCTCTAAGCTATAAATGGTAACAGAAATATACTTTATTATAATATGAGTCGGAAATGTTTCGTGTTGATTGCAGTTTATTAAATGGTAGCTGTAATATTGAGAATGTTTAGAAGATTGTTAGTGCTCATGTAACAATTAAGCGCGTAGCAGAGACAAGATGAGTGTGTTGCGAGTTAAACGAGCGCGAAGAGTTGCAGCAGTGCGCGCACGCATGTCGTCTTAATTAGAAAGGCACGAACCGAGGTGCGAACTCGTCAATCATTGTTTCCTTCGACCTCTCATTTGATGAATCTGCTGCTATGCCCAATTGCATTTTTTTCAACCATAAATCCTATATGAATGGTACTTAAAATAGCGACTGTTCAGGTTTTATTAATTTTTTATAAATTTTAATTAATCAATTAACACATGTTATGACATGTTTTAATTTTAACAACTTGAAACGATGAGTTGACGAAATATTTACGAGCCAGCCATTGGGTGAACGAGGAACGATATCAATGTAATCCAAGTCGGTATAATGAAATTTAATTAGGCTAGGATATTATGATATAAACGGAACGTAAGTTCACACAGTAAAGCCGAATTAGTCCGTCGACAGTTAGAGCGCAGGTCGTGATTATGCAATAGAAAGCTATGCACGCCATTAGCGCAATGTTATCACGTCGTGATTAGGGCCCGCCGAGCAGCCAATCCGCGCGCGCAGCCGTCTAATTATACGGGAAAGCGCTTTATTAATAGCAATTACACCCCGCCGCCATATTGCCAAGCGTTTTAATTAACTCGATTCGTTGATTAGAGACAGATGGCGCGAGATTGCGAATGCTGAGCGCTCATTAGCGCAGTTTTGACGCTAGCCACTCGATAACTGTAGCGTGATATTATTAATGTTAATACTTGATAATTTGTTAGTAAAACTGCAAATGTTTTCATAGAGATCTGTTACCTATTTGCAATGTAAATGGACGCTGATTTATTGGAATAGACGCCTAATGCTATTAAAAATGCATGCAAACATAAGATAAATAAGTTCGAGACGTTTTAATTATTGTTTACTGTTACTATGTACGACAGAAAACTTTGCTTTAGTTTTTTTTAATTCTGCCCCACACTTGGTGTTTTCCTGTATCGTAGGTGTGTTTACAAACATACTATTTTTCACATGCACAACTAAATGAAAGGTATAATTTTGTTACTTAAACTATAATAAATTAAATCTTTGAAAATAATCATTTTGCTATTATACTTATTTGGATGGATTGGTGTTTAGCACATTTTCGTATGATGTTATCCAATAACCGATCTTTAATCTAGATTCAAATTTTACAAAAAAGATATCTGCAAAAATTTTGGGCTTTACCAAACAAAAATACTAAGATTAAAAAACTGCACTAAGATAAAAAAAAACTCATATTTTATCGAATAAAACTCGAATATCACGAGTTTGTCACAAACCTACAAGTAGATATATAGCAAAAAGTCACATAATTCTTTTAAAACCTACTTATGTGCATGTATTACACCGCTATCATCGGCATTAGCTGCGTTATAGGTACATTTGCGTCGTGTCCTGTCATACACAGCAAACTCGCTTGGGCAGCCATTATAGCGAATTATCACTAATAGTTCTCTATAGTCAGCCTTAAGTGATTTCTGGTGCATAATACGAGTGACAACAATCTGTGTCGGTGGCCAATGAATATTTCATGTCGGATAATAGGCCCGCTTACCGATTGTAGCGCAGTTAAGCGATGATAAACAACGGACATCTGTGTAAGTTCAGATAATCTCGTCAATGTAGATTTATCAGTAGGACGGATTGATAGAAGAGGTAGCGGTGCTTTGTGACTGTAAAGTCTTTGTAGACTTTTGGCGTGTTAATTATCACTTTTAACGATTTATTTGAGTAAGAATAGTCAGATTAGCAAGTGGTAACTGAAAAAATGTTCCTTCTAGTCCAAAAAGTCTCATATCGATAGGCATCGGTGTCTAAATTTATCTTAGATTGATGTAAAGAACACAAATAGTCGACCACAGTAAAGATAAATGCAAAAGAAGTCTCAATTTTCATATTGTCGTCTCTTAGTTCTCAGTGCCCAATGCAATAGCCAAACATTCAGCTGAAAATACACACAGAAAACTGTTACAAGGTAGAAACATGAGCCTCTATTTTGTCATGACATTTGATTTGCAAGCGTTCGTTGCAGAACTTCACATCCACGGTCGGCAAACCGTGGAGCAGGAGTGTAGTGTTCGTCATGGTCGCCATCTTTGACTGATGTCAGGTGTCGGGTGCTGGTGACTGACTGATGGCAAGGTGTCAGGTAATGGTGACTGACATTTCTGACATGGTCACGACTCGTCGCCTCCTCGCATCCGGCATGCGTTTGAAACTCTACACTTTGTCTCCAATAACTATGAACTAATTCATCATTGCAGTTCTTCATCATTGCGGTTCGTTATGAAACATTGGGATAGGCTGGTGATGGACATGTTAGAACAACTTCTCTATGCGTTTAGGTTTATACACAAATATGATAAGTTGTGGTATTAAAATGGGCTTGTCAGCTTATTATGGTGATTGGTAAACTACTCCTAAGTGCATAGCTAATGATGCATTTTTGTTTATGTAATTGAATACAGCAGAGCTTCATTTTTTTTATAGTAAACAATAATGAATTAGGTGCCTATACCGTAAGAGCTGTTATTATTATTTATTTAACACGATATAATTGCGGCTTGGCTTGGTCAGTTCTTAGGAGCTCTGTATTAGGTATGAGATACCCGATCAATTAAGTGGACTCCGTAAAAACTTCATCCTAATCTTTAACATTTGGACCCATCTCGTCATCATTGACTTATGATATTGAAATCAATTATAGGAGTACCTAACAATGAGCTATCAGCAAAACCTATAGCATTCACAACACGTAGTGGACCTATATCAAATAAAGTCCATGACATTTAGTGTCAGTCCGGTAAGGGCATGTGAACAGACTCAGGTACTAAGCCGTCATTTATTCATACGCTCAGGTATTGTATTCTAGTTATTTACTCCAATAACCTGATATTATTTATCAAACATGTTCACTATACAATACACTTATCATCTATGTCGCGTTTCAAGGTATTCACATAACATTTACCTGAACTGTCTCACTGTCTCGTTCCATTTCAAACAATTCCGTCAGCGTTTCCCGACGGCTTTAAAATTACCCACAAACGTGATACATCCTTTTTATATTTACTCAACTTATTAAGCTTTTTCATACAATCTCCATTTGCGATTATGAAGGAAAAGGGCGTATCAGCGGCGCTGACGTGTGAGTGACGCGATGACAAATGATCGCGCGCCGCCCGGGATCATTACATTCAGGATCTGCCTGTACGCCTATAGCCATCATTAAGGATCACTACTTTTTTCACAAGTGCTAATTAATTATTATGTCCATCAGCCTGTCCGCTATATCAACAACGTTAGAATAGGTTATTTGTAAGCTATCATCAATATCATATTAAGACGCCGCTGTTTTGTCAGCATGTGTGGCATCGAATCAATCTGGAGTTCGTACATTGAAATACACATGTATTCGTGTTAAGACGTTACTGAAAGAAAAAACTCGTGTCGTTCTGACTAAATTTTTCATATAGGGAGAAAGTATGAGATTAATGCGCATTAGAGGCAGCTAATGAGGTGTGGGGCGTGGTTGGGCGGCGGCTGTGGCTCACGTGAAATATAGTTCTTCCTGGGAGGTCCGGGTTCGAAACCGCGTCAAATTTTCGACACTCGTACGATTTTGTCAATCCTGTTGATTAATATCTCTGTCGGATAGACGGAGATCTGAGATAAGTTCAGCCGCCCGGCGTGGTGCCGTCACACACCGCCTGCGACTCGCTAATGCTAATGTCCGTAAAAATATTTGTAACGCTTAATTTATTAATAAGTTTCAATTGCCATATCAAATGTGTGCGTAATAAATCATTTGTCTTACTCACTTTTGACTTGTATCTGGTTCCGCTAGTTTATTTAACGATGAATATGACGCTTAACTAGATGGTTTTGAAGTGAAATAGTATGTGATGACACGTAAAGTAACTGTATATCATACAGTATACAGCGCAGGTTTCCGATAGACACGTTCGTATGTATTGTGAACATGGATCGTACCGATAGCTTGTAAAAGTTTCCATTAAATATTACACGTGTTCTACCTTCTTAGTGGCATTTGGCGACACCGATGTGACATTTATTCATGTCCTACTAAACATTTACGTAAAAACCATGTTCAGACAAAGAGAAAATTACAAGGTAAGTACGACATATCCGCGGCCGGCGACGCGCGCACCAAATAAAACATTTGTACAATGCACTACGTCGCCATTAGCACAGCAGATGTGGCGTGTAAGTATTTATTAGTGGCAACATAATTAGTGAATTTAAACAAATATTACTTATGCGTACCATTTTAATTGCGGCGCGCCGAGGTAATGACACACCGTGTGTACCTGCCTTTATTGCAGCGCGCGTGTTGTGCGTTGGTTGCACCGGAAACATTGCCTTTTTGTCCCTTATAGGTTTCAAAAGGTATTCAGCTACCTCTAAACATTAATTAGACGTCCACATATTGACAAAATCCGTAGCTACTTAACATTCTTCGAACTTTTGAGATCGTTCGTTTGCAATGAAATGTGTGGACTATGTGGAGGCGGGTCGTACGGTATCTGGGAGTGTGTGGAATTTAACGTGGAATCTGTCAGCCGAGCAAACATATAGTGCTCCTACGCTGACACGTCATACAGCCAGGAAGTATACGAGTGGTCAACGTCGTGTCGCTGGATATAATCAATCTACATGTATGCTAATCATGTTGGAGACTCGCAAAGTGGTTTTACACCTTTATACATTGATCAATATTAACGATAACTACTTGTATATTTTAAAATCATGGAAAAATGTTATATTGTCAACATACTACGTAGGTACACAGTCCTTCTTTCATAATTAGAGTTAATTCCATTTCTCAAAAGATCGTAGCAGCTACGAGCGGTACGAGATTTGACATCGTATATTCTTTCCAAGAGATTTATTAAATGAAACCGAAACCTTTTCCTGATAGCCTGACCGTATTGTAGTAGGAGTTATATAAAAGCTGCGTGTAATTCAGTATAGGACAACTGGAGGCGGAGACGGCTCGCGCGGTATCCGCGCCGCCGCCGCGCGAAATTCCGACACCTCGTTTTGTTCGTATTGTTTGTACGGTTTGCTACGCTAATGGTGTCACATAGCACGCCGAACGATGTCAGAACACGCTCACACTCCTCTTGTTGCCCGCTTATTTCGGTCGTTAGTGAATTTTTAGAGAATGAATAATAATGTACGGTGTTTGTGGGAGGAGCGAATGTTGCTGTCATTTTTTTTTCTTGTTTGTTGAATTAGGAACTACGGGAGCACGGATTTTACGTGTGATTGTAAATCGAAGGTAAATAATTGAGAATAATGTTTTGTATATAATTTAAAGATTTTGTTTCGAGCTGATGCATGAAGTTGGTAAAGTAAGTCGCTCCACTCTACACAGTGCTCATGCGAATTATTCCTTGTAAACCCGCCGCTAATTCTCGAAAAGCCAAAATTCGGAGTCACGTTCATAGATGGGTAGCATGCTACATATAGCAGGTAGATACTCACACCTGTAAGGTTCACAAAACGGCGAGGAGTTTCGCAAGTCGACACCAAAATTGAGAAGTTTGGCGACAATATTGCGAAAACTGTCGCTTGCACCCCTCGTCTGCCTCCCTTGCTTATTATAGCGATGTTTAGTAACCCGTGCATGCTTACCAAATTACAAACAATGTTCTGTAGCTACCGCTATTTCAGAAACATTGCTATTGTTAATACACGTCACCGCGTTGGTGTTTTAGGAATTTTCTAAATCAGTAAACAAAATTGCTCTACTCTTTCTTACATCAAAAAATATAACACTGTATGTTAAGATTTTTTTTCTGACAATATAGCCGTCGTATGTATGTGTGCTGCAAGTTATTTATATAAGTTTATGTGTGCATAAAGTATCAGCAAGTGTCAATTATTATTACGAATAAAAAGTACTTTAAAGAGATTCGTAAAACAAAATTGTCGCAACAATTTCTAACGAAGAAAAAAGCAATTCCATATCTTAATGGCGAGCATTTTCTCAAAGAATAATTTGCAACAACTGTTCCATTAGTTAGCTAAGCCGGGCTTAGGTAACTACAGAGCTGAGTAGGTAGTAAGTTAGAAACACTAGGGTACAAGCACTATAGTTAGGTTGTTTTCATTTCCATAAAGAGGGAGCCATTGCGACGGCCGCGTAAACTCACTAGTCCGTTGCCAGCAGTTAGTTATGTCATCTAACGCGTGCTCATACCACTATAGCCCTTAAATCAATAGCCATATCGAAGATAATCGTATACATCCACCATGTTTGACATTGCGGTTTTTATATACAATGGCGGTTTGTAGTGTGATGTTGTGTTTATTTATGGTGAATCAATTCAGTAAATTAATACTTGTGGATACAATGGAGGGCGTTTACTGCAAATAGTTTTTTGTCATAGCGTGATTGTAGGCTTTGACGTAGATTGATGAAGTTAAGACAAACAGATGTGTTATGTAAGTACTTATTACTATTTAATCTCAAAATAACTTAATACAAGACAGCTAATTAGAGACGACACATTTAACCTCAACGAAATGTCTATTTTAAGTGAATTTTTAAACACAATTCTAAATTCGTCTGCAAAAATGAAACGGTCACATCACGAACTGTTAACGGCTCAAAAAAACTCCTATAAAGCCTAAGTTAGGAACTAGAAAATTCGAAAATATTACGTATCTAAAAGCAAATTTAACTTTAGCTACCTATGTCAACGTCTGGCCGGGACGTGCCCTATGTCTGCGGCTGCTAATGTCGTCAGTTCTGGGGGGTAGGGGTAGTGAGGGGAGGGGTTATTGTGGGGGTTGAGAAGCACGTACTGACTGTTAAAACGCTACATGTCAACGGGGAGCGGGCGGGGCCTCGTCTCAGAGCAATGGAGGCTCAGCGATAATGTCGTGACCTATATGATGTCCTAGTCGAGTGTTAGGCATCACCAATTTGTTGCTAGGTTTTGTTCATAATAATTAAAGGGTTGACATGTAGTTCATGGTATTGAAATGGATAGATGTTTCTGGAATTTCTAGTTCGGTTGAAACGGTCGTAGTTGTTTAGTTATTTTAAGTCATATTATTTAAGGTTATGCTTATCTACTTATAGTATTGTAACCTATGAGGGCATGCTAAATTAACATGCTGAACATAACTTAGGGTCTCTCAGGGTCGATCTCTGGATCATCCTTGTAGAATCCAGTAATACATAGTCTTTAGAAATTCGTTCTTTTTTCTATCAGTCTTCATTTACATGCTAGCTCCAAATATTTAGTTCTATTATTTGGAGCTAGCATATAAATGAAGACTTCACTTAACCAGAAGTTTCTGATTTTATTTGTATTGGATACAATGTAACAAATTACAAGTGAATTTAGATTCCGTTTATAATCACAAAGAGTCATTAGTGAGTGAGACGGAGTCGTGAGTAATTCCTACATGAAACACATCTGTCATCAGCTCGTGGCTGAACGTTGCAGCATCAAAGGCCGGAGCTATGCAAGCGCGGTGGTCTTTGCCATTCGTTTTGTGCTGAAACAACGCCTTGTCTTTATTACCTCCGAGAATTCTATCGCACTATTTTTATAAATAATTGTTTCCATGAAGCAATTTTATAGAGACAATAATTTCGCTTGCCAACTGAACCCCTGACAATGGAACTCCTACTGAATTATAATTCCACGTCTGCTGCCTAGTAGCAGCAAATATCAGAGTCACCGGATGTCAACGACGCAGGGCGGGAGGGCCGAAGTACCTACATAAACATTTTCCGCGTACTTACTTCCATAAATTAGTTCCCGCGAAGGCGCGGTATAAATACCCGCGAAACGGCGCAACACTCGCTCATTACCTACTAATAGTTTTACTTATCGGCTTCCTGTACACTTCACAACAACTCAGCCTGTTGACGACTCATGAATCATTCTTATTGCCACCATGTACTCCTTTACGTAACAGCCCTACGAATCAATCGATATCTGTTGTCCTCAAACTAGCCACATAACTCCCCGAGCACACAAAACAATCATCAATATAATAAGATATAATAAGCACCTTCCCCATTGTCATACAACAACACAACAACGATACGTCTCAGCGAAAATTTCAAATTATACCCCACGAAGTTTCCCAGCCGTTTATCCGTATTAAAAAAAGTTGTTCGACAATCACCTATCATTACGGGAGGCGTCGGCCTAACGCGCACACAAAGGGCGCTACTACCGGAAGAAAACGACAAAAATTAAAAGTTTCCACCAAACAAAACAACAGCTGTCATATTAAACCGTCAAAGTAAAGATTACGAATGAAATATTCACGGTGAAAGCGGGGCTCAGGCCGTGGTTATGTAAATAAGTGGCTACGAAAATGTACATAATTAGTTTACACATTTTCTCGAGCACCCCGCCACCCCCGCGGCATATTGGCGGCGCGCGGCGCGGCGCGGCCCGAGGGTGCGGGCAGATTAGCTTGCAATACACTTGCAAAGGGTACATTTACATGAATCACACATCTATTACACGCGTATTCAAATGCCCTGCATGTGTTCACTTCACATAACCTAGATAACAACAGATAGGATTGATTGCTTGAATTATTAATACCTCAAAATTAAAAATTCCATTTGGATCCATTGCTATCTACAAATTAGTTCTTTCAGTTTCCACTTTAATTTATGAGTACAGCAATAGTTTCCTTGACATGTTTCAATACGTGACGCAGACGTACAATTATGTGGCTATTAAAGGCTGTCAGTAATGTATACATTGTTTTTTTAATAAAAGGGTTAGGTCGCGCTGAAATGACAGCTAATCTCTTAATAAGACAGAGTAAAGTGAATTCGCGATGTGACGGGGGTGTCGGGCGACGTCGTCGACGTCGGGCGTACTCCTGACGGCGCGCGGTGTGACGGTGTGACGGCCACCCCTCGGTCGCATCCTCTTTAATTCTTTTGTCGTTTTCAGCTCCGTCAAATATCGCGTTTCCCCGTTTGCATACATTTTCAGTGCTCCCTACGGCCTCGCGTCTCGCCGTCGCTCAGTCGCCGTCTTTCACGAATAAAATTAGTGTCGGCAGCGTGACACCAACTGAATTTAAGCTTAATAAGATATTTATAAAGAAATTTCCGATTCAGCGGCAAAGTTCAAAATTTGACTCTGACTCCGCAAAGAGTTTGGTGGCGTTTTCAATTTAAACTTGGAACAAGTTAAATAATGTGCGAGCTCCGACCAACTCGATTCATTTAAGGTTTTAGTGAAATTAGCTTTTGAATTGAAATGACACTGAAATATCCACGGCATCAGTTGGTAAAGTTTAAGCTGTATTAAGGTTTCATTAATTAATCCTACTTTTTCAATAAAATTTCAAATGCCCCAAGAATCTGTTTGAGATGAAATGATTATCGAATTAAATATTTATATACTTTCGTGTAGAGCGTAACGTTACGAGGTAATTACATTAATTGGTAACGTTACACATGTTAAGTTTTTCCTGCAACTGTAAGGTGGATAATGTAGATATTATTATTTTGAAATTCATAACACATTATCTAATGCATTTATGTGTGATGTATGTGTACTAATATCTCGGAGTTGTAGTCGTACCTAAGTGGACGGCGAGTGCAGATGTCACGAGGTGCGTTACCTATGTGTATTGTTTTACGGCGGCGGGTACAGCGGGTAGCAGCGCGGTATGTGAGTGAGTGGCAAGTGAGCGGCAATGGTCCTCGCGGCGCGTGTGCATTTCGCGTGTCGTGCCCACCTCACGTCTAATGTCGCACATAAATCAGAGGTAACGCGCCACCTCGCCACCCCGCGCCCCCGCACCACCTCGCCACCTCGCCACCGATAAAATTCCAAATTGTTTTCTCGCCCCCGGTGGGCGCCGCCCTCGGTTCGCTCTTAAACGCCGTTTCAAGTTGCACTTGTGAATCGCACTTTTTACTGTTCTTGAAATTGGCGTTGCGAATTGCTTTTCGACTTTGCTCGATCCAAGCTTTTATTGGAGTCGGTTATGTTTAACGATTGTTCGAAAAATTTGACTATGTTTTTTTTTAAACGAACTATAGATGCGAATGGGCAGAGGCGACACGTTGGCATTGGTAAATGCGAGCCAATTAGAAGATTAAGCGTTGACAATTACGGTGTCGGATCGCGATCGTATATCAACAATTATCGCGCGAGTGCGACAAATGGCGAGCTGGCCCAGTGCACGTGTAAGCGCGGTGTGCGCCCAGCGTTATCTGAACACCGAAGATATTTTAAAGCAATGGATACGCCTACATGCACATCAATACCTTTTTGGAAAATTGTTTGAGAATTCCACGAGCAAAGCTGATATTTTATTATAATGATGACTTGTGTTACGATGTACCTACAAAATACTTTTAGGGCCTTTCCACTTTTCAATGTCTTAATATGGCGTGGCATTAAACTTCGTGTATGGAGACTTGCAAAATATACGACTAAAAGTGTTGAAAAGAGGAATAAGCTAATAACCATAGACTAAGGCTACTTATATTATGCTACAGTAAAAGATATACTTAGTAGATATTTCGCTTTGCAGTAAATCTGCCCAATCCGGCAGTGTTTGATTATAAAACTTCCAATAACTGCATATTCATTATAAAAGAGAAGAAGAAAATAGATTTTTTAGAGTTAATCTTTTCAATAAAGTGACGCATCCAAAAATGTTTTCTTTGTAAGTTGCACTTTTAACAAACAGGATGGTACATACGCACGGAGCTGCAATATTGTTCGATAAATCGCTAGAGCCTAGTTGTGGGAATTCGTAGCACGATGGGCCATTACTGGTAAAAATGTCCTGTCGTGTGACATCGATCTATTACAATACCGTATTTGACAACTAGCCAAATTCAACACTATTTACGAACTGTCAAAAAGGACAATTTTAAGAATTTTGTACGAGATTGTGAATTGTGACGTCAGGTATTTTCACGTCAAACAGCGTACTTATTTCTTAAAAAATTGTTGGTAAAATACTAAAATTAGGTTGGTCATAAAATTAGTTAAATAGTGAAAGTGTGATTATTTTTTTATATTTCATTGTACATACATTGAACAATCGAAATAATTTATTTTTGATTAAGGAAAGTACCCAAATGCAAAAAATTACACAGCAGATTTACAGTTCCTCCAGTTGAAACAGCATTAAATAATTCATTTATAATCGTAACTAAATTACGAAGGTATATTTCTAAAAAATATTCGAACTTCTGTAACCTTAAATTATTGCAGCCATAATTTCTAATTCTCTCACTAAATTACTTATTGTTATAGCAAATGTGAACACAAAAAGAAAAAACAATTTCGAGAAACATGTGATTTACATACTACGACCTGACTTCAAATATTTACACATCTGATTATAAAGAAAAGAAAAAAAAAGACAATATAAAAAAAGGATTTATGTGGCACCCATTATAAAGGGGGATGTCAAAATATTTCACTACATAACACAGCTTCTATGAAACCACAAAGAGTCGACGAGTAATTTATAAACAACAAGAATCTTAATTTAGATGTTGTATGATGTTCTGTTAAGTTAAATTGTTTTGTATATGTATGTGTATAAGATAAAAGTATTTGTATATCATATGTGGAAGATTTACGATGGTTAGATGCTGGTGAGAAGTAAATCAAAGAGTGTGTTGGTTGCCAACTGTGTGCTCCAACGATTAGAGTTTTGGCACCGAGACCCGGCGAAAACATCTTCAGCGAGCGGCATGATATCGACGACGGATCCTATTGTACATTAGTAAAACATGTTAATTTAAGTCTGTTCGCACTATTCTACTCAATATATGTGTATTTATGTAGCTCTGTGCATTTAAAATTGAGTCAGTTTCTCTTAAAGAACGCCGAAAAGCTCACTGTTCAATTTTATATTTCTGATAGAGCCTCAAGGTCTCTAAAGGTCCAGTATCTACAAAAACGCTTTATTAGGTACACGTTGTTATTTGACTGTTAACATATTATATCGACAACGAATCTGTACAAAATAACTTATTGAAATGTTTGTTAGAAAAATTGTGTAATACCTTGTATAATACGTGACTTGAGCTTGTGTTACCTACTGTTGTAATTTTTCTGTTGTAAATAAAATGTAAGTAATGTCACCTAATAAAAGAATTATCGTAAAATGTACATTATACATTGCTACAATCAATTCAATCAATAAACAAATCACAAGGAAAAACACACCGGTCACAGCACAAAAAAATATCCACGAAACCTCATAATTAATGACTTCTATTAATTCTGTGGCAGAAGTTGTCATTTCCGATATTATCAGTGTATCAATAAATTGTTCCTAATTTGTTGAACACAATAAACAAAGGCATCAGATGGACTCTCCGTTTATGAAAGCTTTTGCACACAAAGCTGCGTAATCGACAAACATCAAAATATTTGCCGAGTGGATGAAAAATGGGTCCCCGTTGAATAAACTAAAAGAGTGGCACACAACGCGGCAGGTTTTAAAACGGAGCTTACAGTAAACGCGATTAGCATGCCAACTAGCGACGGACTCACCGACATATTTACATTATTCTATTACTCGCCGCGATTATCTTTTGGGGTGAGATAATGTGTGGGGATTTCATTTTGCTACAGTCCTCCCTTTTGTGCTTATATGGGGCATGATATTAAATCAGTAATTATAGGGATTTCATTGAGAGCATTACTATCTTATTACAATAACAGATATTTTAGCAAATGTTGCTGAAGTTTTCGTGTTTTCAGCTGATACTGCGTACAGAATGTCGGAGCACCTGACTTGGTGTCACCCGCTCGACATATTGTGCGTCAATTCGGCCGATCTCTGCGGGGCAATTCAATTACAGTGAAAGATCCCTCATAAGCGAATCGTTTTTCCAAGTCATTAATTTTTTCGAACGACACGGGGCTCCGCGTGATACGGCGGGGTGGGTCCAGGCGCGCGGCTATCTCGCGAGATAATGCTGATTTATGCGGGCGGCCGACGGTCGCGATTCGTCGCGCATCGTCGCCGCGACATGCGAATGTCGCGCGATCGCATCGTCGCTCGCGTCAGTTTGTTTAGCCGCTACCCGCGTTCCGCGCCCGTCGTTCATTTGTGACGGTTAGTTGGCGAGATTTATGCTAATCGACGGGGCCGACTCGGATAAGCTCGCGTGACGGTGTGTGGCAAATTGTCTCCCATTGCAACTTCCCAAAGCCCTTTGTAACGCTTGCTATCGCGCTCCATCTTTATAGCCGATACCGGCCGTATCAAAAGCATCGATAATGTGGAAAAAGAGATAACGCGAGGTAATTACGGAGATCTATCACATCTAAACCTCCTCATAAAAACGAAACATGGCTACAATCTTTTTGCGAACGGTTATTATAACAAATCAACACTGTTATTATTGTGTTCTGTGTTGCTAAATTCGGAAATGAATGCGACTCGAATATATTTCCAGATGTCGTATTTTATGGTGCGTGGTAGAAAAACTGGACGCCCGAAGCGTCGTTAACTCGAGAACATTATAAGGAATAAATAAGTGAGGTATTAATACAGCTTTATAGTCCGTGAAAGAGCCTTCATTGTTTTGTACATTATACCCGGCCTTTGTTCACATTTATTTGTATGGAGACGACGTATTTAGCATTAAATAAATTTCAAGGCAGAGCTGTGAAATGGGTTAGATTCCCTAATTAGGCTCAGATATCGAACGGCTGGGTATTGTGTGCGTTTAACTTCAAGTATAATTATATGAAACTAACCTAGCTATAAAGTAAGTGGTGTAGAGAGCTCAGCGGACAGTAAATACGGTGGAGTGTTTATAGGCGGCGAGTATCGTGCGGTTTGTCTGAGTAAGCTATACCGTTATCAAAAGATTAGGTTTGCGAATTTGTCACGATCGGTGGGCTGTCGCGTTGATTTACGCGGGCGTCGATAAGCGTCGCCGGAGCGCGCCGCTCCGCCGCGCGGCCGCTACCGTCCTAGTGTTTCCTCGATAACACTTACTCACAAATCATTTTCACCTGTACGGACATCAAATTTAGCCAAGCAGGTTACTGCTTTATACATTTAGTTGATTGTAATCTGACTTTTATGTGACACCAGTCCTTGCACTTCAAATTCAATTTATTGGGTTTCTAACAACTTTGACATCCATCACCGTCATGCAAATTTTGCTTTGTGGTAATGCATACAAAGCCAAATCACCAATCAAACAGATTAGATTCAATAATTCAAAAGAGCTTTTCACATACTCAACAAACAGTAAATTTTATACTGCAATCTTAGGATTTCTGTAGTAACATCTTTGAAATTTGTTTCGAGAGATCTCACTAGTGGATTTCAGGTTTTAATGAGGAGGAAATTCCGTCGTGTCGTATATCGAGCAGATTATTTGGATGGCAATAATATTATGTTCGATTGATGTGATCGTTATAATTTTGATTGTAGCGTTCATTGTTGGTTGCGCGAGTGGCAGCAGGCGTGCGGAGCGGCGCGGGCAGGTTGCGGCGCGGTGGCGGTCGATTGCCCATTGTTCGACACCGCGCCGCGACCGACACGCCTCGCGCCGTCGCCTTCACTGTGCCACCTACCTTATCGCCTCTGAAACGCGCCGTCGATATTGCCTTGATCTCGTTAACCAACAATCGCGATTCGATTACCTACCTACCACAGAGTTTTTAATTTCTCGTCAACTTCAGCACGAGAGGCCTAAAAACAATTCGTTTCGTCATTTAAGTAGTTAATAACGCGTGCTTTATGTCACTACTGCATGTTATGAATGCGGCTCTCGGTTCAATTAATGAATTAATATTATTTGTGATAAAACGACTCTTGTTGTCGGCCGTCCGTTTTAACGCAGATAATTATAATTCAATTAATTGTAATTTAAGAGATTTTCATGATTGATAAATCACAACGTGCCGGAAATCGTGTCTATAAAAATGGTCATGTACAAAAGAAGACCGACGCCTAATTAATTTATATGTTCGCCACAGACGATAGAGTAGGCGTTGATAGATTGGCACTACGAAATACTTCCCCATGGTTTTAAAATCAATATATTGCATCAAATTAAAAAGTAGACACTTACCTTCCAGTCTTAGTGATGATCATTTCTGTCCCTAATTCGTTAAACTTGTCCCATAGTTCTTTAGTTTCGAGGTGGCACTGTATGTGTCGCATCTCCTCGCTGGACCATCGCTCCACGAGCTGTGGGTTCCTGGGAGGTGGTGATAGAGGCCGGGAGCCACTAGGGGCTCCGCTGGCAGACCCTGCTTCTGACGTCGACGACACATCTACGGGAGAATCTCGCTCGAACTCTGCGAGAGGCGGGGACGGGGAGCCCGAGGCAGAAGCTGTCGCGTCCACAAACTTTTCTGAAAGAACAAATGATAAACATTAATTCTCTTCCTACATATGATATCGCCAAACATGTGAGGTCGATAATGTGGTGCGATTTATAAAAAATTTCAATATTAATATTGTGCTTCCAATTCACAGAAAACCAGAAAAATATTTGTGTCATTAAAATGTATATTTAGTTAAGTAGCTACTAAAACATTTTCCGCTTTGTTATAGAAAAAACCTGTCATCATAATGAAGTCATTATAAAGCTACAATGTTAAGAAGAAAACAATTTGGAACATATCTAATTTGTTTATCACATAGTTTTGCACGAATATTTTATAAATATAAGTATAAATAGGTATGTGTATCTGTCCGTCCACAATCTCGCACTCTATTAAATGACAGATTGACAACCGACAAACTGTCTTTATTTATTTTTGGAGTTATAAAAAGGTGCGACGTCTCTGGATTTACTTTTCAACATGTTTTTGTTTTGTGGAGTCCCTTTTGTATAATTTTACGCGTCTAAATGAGTTGCGAGGATTCGTGAGGAATGAGAACTTTTTTCTGAGGGAAAGCCTTGACTTTTGGTTAGGAATTTAGACAGGAAACAAGAGTTAATTTATTAGAAGCTTTTTTTATTTACGACTAATAAACGAAGAAGTGGTCCTTACCTATACATGGTGTTAAACTTACATATATGGTTATAATATAATTTAAATCAATATTAGTTTATTTTCATAACATCATATAACATCACGCCTATTATTCCCGAAGGGGTAGGCAGAGGTGCACATTACGGCACTTAACGCCACTATACAATGTAACACCCATTTTTCACTATTTAAGTTATGAGTCCCATGTAATAGGGGGTGAGCCTATTGCCATATACCGGGCACATTTTCAGACTCCGTACTATTACTGAGATTTTTAAACACCCAGTAATACTTTGCCCGACCCGGGAATCGAACCCGAGACTCCTTGCCCAGGAGTCACACGTGCGACTACTCGGCCAACGAGGCTTTTGAATACTCCTGCAACAACATACAAAACCATTTCCTACTATTAATAAAGATGTTGGTTACTATAACCAGACCATATGAATAGGCCTATTGTTAAGATAACTCTTATCATCGCTTCAGGTTGTAAATTTTCCTACGGTTAGTGGAACGATTAGCCAGTGACAAAGAGCGACCCTGAGGTAATCTCATAACCACCATGTTGGATATGGTGATTGTTATTAAGTACTATGCCTATATATTAAAGCAAGTCAAGCTATACTAGGCCTTAATGCATTTTAAGCTTTATTTGTTTTGTGCTAATGTTGAAAATGTGTTGTCAGGATTGATGTAAGTTTATGTGCTGGTTCTGTATTATAGTGCTAGGCTTGAAGCAATTGCAGTGTAATATGAGTAATTAAAACATCGTTACTAGAATTGCATACTTTTCTATTGCTTTTTTTACAGATTATTGTAGGTTAAAGTTATCATCTAGTAGTTATTTTAAAGTGCTATTTCATTCGTTTTATTGTTCCTTGTTTTGTTTTTAATAACCGCGGACGATTGGCTCATTTTTAGTGTACAGTCACGACTTCACGAGCCATTTTTTCTACATTTCACAATACAAAATTTTAAACCTTTCTTTGCCTATATTTAACTAATCAATTCTTTAAACTGTCAAACACCAAGCGGTCACCGGTGACCGCAACCTATTGTTCTATAATTGTGTCTACAAAACCGGTACTCGACGAGTTAAATATACTTAATCAATATTCATAATTATATGGATTTCAAAAAAATAAATTGACTTGACATACAACCTATTACGGAAACTAAAATAGAACTAATCATGCTACGCCGTAGTAACTTGCTACGAAAACAATAGAAAAGAGGTATTGTCCCAAAAAATAATATTTAACTGGCATATGCCAGTGACTTTGCCCACGTTATTAAAGGCGCATTAATAATGAAAGATAGAAAGGTAGCCTTGATATTATTCCTGAGAGTAATCTATCTCAACGCTACATTTCAAGCAGATCGGTTCAGTAGTTTTTGTGTCAAGAAATATTAAATGAACGTACTTTCTTAATTATGTATGTATGTAATCATCCTTGCAAACTTTTATATTAAATTTAGTATATAGTAACTTAGTACTGTATATAGTAACTTATTGTAAGTAGGAAACTTTGAAATAAGTTGTATGTTCCTGTATATAAATTTCATTTTTGATAATTGTTTCAATAAAATTAGATCAAATAATTAGCGCAAATCTACGTCGTGTCTTCATTTTCTGGTGAATTTCATGAAGTATGTACTTGTTCTGTCCATGATAATGCTTACAGCGTAGATTCAAATGATTAAATACATAATTTATTCAACATATTATCATATCGTACCTTTAAATTTAAATAGAATTTCAGTGGTTTTCGTGATGAGGAGGAGCGTGATAAGAGGAGAGTAAAAAGGAGCAAGTCATAGGTAGTAAGTGGCTTACTTATCATAGTCATTAGGTACAATAATCATTTATATAATTAGTTCATTTGACTACATGACTATAAGTTACATGCAATAACTACAATAGGCAGTACTCTCTTATAATATTTAAATCTTCCATTTTTATTATATAGGTTTTATTTCTGAAAATGTGTATTTAGATACAATTTATTTGTTTATCGTAAATTATGTACATTAATGCCTTATTTATGAACTTTTTGCTAAATAATTTCAATTAAAGTGATGTTAGGAGGCGTCCTAACATCATTATCAAGCTTATGGCGATAAGCACCACAAAAGTACACATACAACAATAACTTATAATATGTTTTTCAACAATTTTATAATCGAACCCTTATTGATATTAATATCAATAAAAATGCTTTAGGCACCTGATAAATAATCATCAAAATATATGACGGGGCTTGATACCAAATATTTCTCAGTAAAGATATAAAACTTAGTTTCCATTTTTAATTTTATGACACTATCAAAGTTAGTGTAAGTAAAAGGCAGTATCATAAATTACCTTTGCTTTACCTTTTAAAAAGATTGAGTATTTTATTGGCGGCCATTGTTGTAAATGCGTGTTTGTCCATAGAGTATTAAAGGAAACTGAGCCATAAGTTTATTTATTCATTTATTTATTTATTTATCAAAACCTTTCATGTTTTTGGTATTGTTATAAATTTAATACAAAACAAAATAACCAGTTTATACCTATTTGCGTTATTTGTAAGTAATGAAAACATTTTTAGTTGCTCCTAAATCAGAACTTAATTCCCCAAAGGGATTTACTTAACAGTATAGTTAAGTGTTTTATTGTATCAGGTCTCTCATTTACCTGTCTGATAAATAATAGATACTAATTTGAAATATAAAGAAATGTATAGGTACTTTCTAATGTAGGTATTAAAGTGCCTTTTCATAAACAAAATCCTTAACTGCCTGTTTGGGTAGCTTTCTAATTTAAAAATATTAATAAAGGTAAAGTACCTAGGTCTTCATTATTTAGAAAAGAAATTAGTTTAAGCATATTTGGATAACTATGTGATAACAGGATAAGTATGTGTCTACATACTATGTTTATTATAAAGCCTTTTCCGATTATTCCTTTTATTAATATTTTATGAATAATTCAGTAAAGATTTGTAACATTTTGCTGACAGTTTATAATAAATATTGCGATAAGAACCAGCAATAAATCATTACAATCGATATATTTATATTTTACAGAAAACCTATAAATAACAACCGTGACCATTCGTTTACTGAAAGCGTTTTTAATATGCCACATCTTTAAAAAAAATATTAATACAAATTTGAATAATGTAGGCCTAAGTGATAATTTTGATATATTCAATGTTCCGTCATTTTGCTTTTCATGACATAACATTAAATCACGCCTTTTTATCCCCGAAGGGGTAGGCAGAGGTGCACATTACGGCACTTAATGCCACTTTACAATGTAACACCCACTTTTCACTATTTATGTTACGAGTCCCATGTAATAGGGGGTGAGCCTATTGCCATATACCGGGCACATTTCCAGACTCCGTGTTACTACTGAGAATGTTTTAAAAATCCAGTAATACTTTGCCCGACCCGGGAATCGAACCCGAGACCCCTTGCCCGGCAGTCGCACTTGCGACCACTCGGCCAACGAGGCAGTCACTCGGCCAACGAGGCAGTTTACAATACAATACAATCTATAATAAGAAGTAATGAATAATCATTTTACTATTTTAATAAAAGTGAATTTTAATTTCTCTAAAATCTATTAATAAACTTATATCGTTACATATAAAAAGAATTAACAATTAATTAATTTACCATTAATTTCGTTTTACAAAATAAATTTATGAATAACAACATTATTCAACATTGTACTGCTGATTTATTTCCATTGAGTTCGTTTCTTGGCCTTAACCTTGTTCAGGGGAGCTTGTCAAACTATGTTTACAACCGCTAGTTCCACATAATAAAGTTTTTATTGAACTTTTGCTTCAGAAACTGACTTGTTCTTATTGGAACATGAGTTTCTATAACTTTCAACTGTTTAATGACTTTGTAAACTTTGTTGTTTTTAATTAAGAATTTGTTATGTTGTAGCATAATCTATTATTATTCAATTATTATTTATGTAGCTAAGAAAATTTTAACGGCTTTTAATGATGGTTCGTTTCATTAGTTTTTCTAATCAGTTGAAAAACTAAATTGCTTAAGAGACCAAGATCTTAAAAAGACAAGTTAATAACTTACCTAAAGGCATAAGTGTGTCTTCTCTGGGGTCTCTATGTCTTCGCCTCTCTCTCCTCTCCTGGCGGTCCCTGGCCATAATGGCAGCGATGGAGAAGTCAGTGGCGCAGGGGCGCGCGGAGCAGTCCTCCTCCATTGCGGGCCCCTGCCGCTCGCGGCCCTCTCCCTGCAGCAGCATCAAGTTGACCGCCTGGGAGCCCAGCCTGCCTACAGCTGACCACTCGACGTCACCGTCCGAACATCCCATCGATGTTCCAGTACATAATCTTTGCAACTTTCAATTAAAAATTTTGTCGCAGTTGCCACTTCCAACGCTGATTCTACTAATATTGTCCAAATTAACTTCAAAATAAATAAATCTATCGTCAAAAAATATTTGAAGTTTGGACAAAACTTGAAATGTCAAATAAAAAATAAATTTTACAGGAATGCAGGCAAAAATCACAGAATTTTCGTTTAAAATCAAAAACACAAACTTGTCAGCTAGTCTATTACAGAACAACGCAAGAATGAATGATCGCTACTAAGTTCGATATCGTAATCGCGGTGTGCAAGTTTCGTAGAGTGTGTTGAAACTTTTTACGCGCGCTCTGGACGCGGGTAGAGCGGACCGGTGCGGCTCGGCGCGTTGTCGACTCGACTGAGGCGGCGGCAGGCGGCAGGCGGCGCGCCACAGGGAGGGGCCTGCATCGCCGCCCTATGCCACCACACTCCGACCACGCACACACAACCGCTTTTTTATTATTTCTTTCTTATTAAGTCCGTCCCGCTCGCGCTGGCCTCGTAGCTCGCGCCCGTCCCTCTCGCCGAGCGAGTTTTTCTCCGCGTGATAACTATTGAAATTCGCTAAACGGCTCACCGCGGCGCGGAAAAGGCTCTCGCGTTAAACGGTGAGCCGATTGTATCGAGGTATTTATTCGAATTACTCGGTGCGCCGACGCTTCCCATCACTATTTATGCACTGCGAGAGCTTGCCGCCATCGATGGGCTGTGCTCATACGTCGATTACCGCGTTACAATATTCACGGCTATATCGTGTATACATAAGCCCTTACTTAACTACATGATGCAAATAGCTTCGAGCTGATGGTTTGCTGCTTGCACATTCACATAAAATTCAATGACTGTGAGAGGAATATTAAGTGTGTTATTTAGAAATTGCACATTCAACATAACAACTCGTGTGCGCCTGAGTTTTAAAGAAATAATTTGAGTCAAAGTGTTCGTCTCACATAATTACAAAATTTAATTAAATAGCTAACAAGAAGTATTAAAAGAATCCTACCTATACGGTTTCCACAATCTAAAACCTAGAGGAAAACAACTAAACGGAAAATAGGGGCAAATTGAAAACATCCGATTGAACATTTAATTTGAATCAGGTTTGGATTTTCATTTGATTTAATCTCTTAGTAAAAAATATCCGAAACCAGTGGCCATGACTAGATTTACACTGATTAGAACCACTTGACTTCGCGATCGTATCAGACTAAATTAGAACAGAATCTGTGAAATTCGAATCTACGGCAATACCCATCCGAGCTTTGCAGCCCTCTAATTCTATTGGTAAAGGCAATGTTATTGTAACCTTACCTCTCTGAAAATGAACAGTAACCGCTCAATTAGAGCGACTTTATAAACTTCATTATGTGTGCAGAGCGGAGGCAGAATAAACAGTGGTACCTAATGCGTAATCAACGCCAGCGGCACGGCGAACTCGCGAGATTGCGACCACCTTTATAGCGTTAGATCAAATTTGCGGAAAATTAAACTCACAGACTTTCTCATAGTTTTGTATTTATAATAATTTATTACGTGCGAGGAGCTCAAACTAACCATGTCGTTAGGCAATAAAGCTTATCGGAGTCGAGCCGGTAATAGCGGCACAAATGGCCGTCGATACGCGAATTGTGACGAATCGCATTAATTATTTTGTTGATTTCCATGTAAGGCAACGATAATAACTGTTATTATTCGTTAATTTTGAATAGCCTTCAGTGTTTTGAATAAAATTGATTACTTACACGTTTTAAAATAATGATGGACGCAACCATGACTTCTCTCTTAATAACTTTAATCGTTTGCCGATACTTATTATGCAAGGATGTCGTTCAGGAGAAATATTTGCTAATATAGGGCTTTGAATAAAACAAAATATTACAGTAATTAATTAAACTCGTTTTAATTTAATCGAAGATGGATACCATCTCATCAAGTGATTTTAACTTTGATATACTTCATCTAATTAGCAAATTATAATTGACTCGCCTGTTACTTCGCGATTACATACCTACGTCCTCACATTCATATTTATGAAAAGGTAAATGTGAATTATTGTACAAACGTTGTTTGCGCTATCTTCAAAAGCAGTTATTACAATTTAGATAAATAAAAGAAGTTTGTAATAAGAGACTTACACAAAAATAAATGAATTTGGGTACTAAGTGTATAAAAAAATCTATATATTTATCATAGCATTTACTTTAAAAATAACAACTTTTATTGAGATTACAAGTGTACAAGTAGGTTTCGTTCTGGCATTCTGGCGATAAGATTTGTTAAAGTCAGATTTCTCAATTAGGTATGTATGTAAAAATATGTTAGTTATAAGTACTGAAATCATGAAATGTCACAGGAAGCATTTTTAAAACCCAAAAATCTCAAACGGATTTATTTCAATTACACCATAATTTGGTACTTTAGAAACGTAAACGAATATAAAATAAATAGTGGGCTGTCAGTCTGTCCGTCAGTGAAGATAAGACGTTCCAATATGTAGATTCGAGCGAAGAAGAATGAGAATCAAACTCCATTCATTACTTTTTTTTTAAAATGCATTAGCAGTAAACCTATTGTATTTTTTTTATTATAACTATTGGGTGTGATAAATCTAAAATTTTTACTGTTATCTCTCACCCAATCCAGTGGTGAAAATGATGGCTAAACTTCTTCTGCAGAAGAGGTCTATGGTTCAGCAATGAAATGCTGTCACAGGCTACCTATTATTGACGATGATGATAATGATGGGTCCGATCTAAATTGATGAACACAAATGTTTTTTGAAAGTTTGCATAAAGTACGTATACATACACGATCGTCCTTACAAAAACAAAGTATTAGGTTCCATACTTTGTTTTTGTAATTAAACAGAAAATTTTGATGTCCGTACTTTCAATAATTTTCATATTTATTTCGTGTATTAAAAAAGTATTATACATTCCTGTGAGTTTTTATTTAGAAAATAAAATTAATCTTACAGATTCAAAATTTGATAATACTGCTCTGTTAATAATTTCCTAAACATTATTTACCTTTAATAAAAACTTTATAATCTTTTAACCCAGTTACATTTTTAAGACTTATGTTTTTGAATTACTTAGATACATTTTTATAGACTTATGTTTTTGAATTACTTAGATACATTTTTATAGACTTATGTTTTTGAATTACTTAGATACATTTTTATAGACTTGACTTTGATTTTATAGAATAACTTCAAATAGGTATTGCGTGTGTGCTCAGATTTGGATAGAAATTTAGTACATAAACAGAAGATACTTACCTATCTACTTACTTAGTATTTTTTATTTCCCTAAAATAAAAGAAACTAATTATTTAAACGAAAAGAAAAACATCAGTGTCTAAGTAGCCAATAAAACTAATAAAAAATCCCATCGCCTCATCAAAACAAAACCAAATGAATCATAGACATTAAAAAAATCAATTACCCTTCACCTACCCTTTGCATCACCCCATGAACAATATGACAATGCAAACAGATTTTCAGCTGTAAATGGGCATGATGTCCATTTCACGTTTTGTCCATCGACGTGAAATCGTCCATTTCACTTTTTGTCCAAATCAATGAGCAAGTTGTGATTAAAATTTAAAAGTAGCAACTCGTGTGAACGCACTCGCGACCACGACTAAAGAGGGGGAATAGACGCCCCTTGGAGGCGGGCCGGCCACTCACCGAACAAAACTAAACTTTAAAACAAAGCCGTAGAGTTTATTTCTCTTGTTCAAGTTTTGTGTGCATCCTGTGCAAGTCGGCGTGGGAGAGGTTCTTCGGTGAGTATCGTCCGTACGCGACATACTTCGTTTTTTCTAAAGAAAGCCTTTTGTAGTTTTAGATGAGATGCAAGAAATACTAGATTTTCTTTAAAATTGATACTCTACTATTTTTATATGCAAATGATATACTTATACTTATTATCCGTAACAAATTGAGTCGAAAATAATATAATTATTAGTGTTTGGTCATTTATTTATGTATATCTATTTAGACATTTTAACTATTATGCAACAAAACAAAAAGATACAAATGAATCAACTTTAAACAATACTTTTTCGAAGTCTGTAAGTATTCATGCATATAATTTTTTTACCATTCTTGAAATGTTCAATTCAGTCTAACTAAGATAGATAAGTTGTAATCTACATATTATTTGGTCGAGATGCAAGAATTAAGGGAAGATTTCTTTTAGGAGTTTATTTACATTAATATTATATAAATGTAAAAATTTATTTGTTTGGATGTTTCGATGTTAGTCCGTTAATTATGAAGCACTGAACTGATTTGATAGAATACTTTTTATCTCAATTGAGTATTCGATACTTTTTTCAAGCTGTCAAAAACGACATTTTTCTATGAATTTTGTACGGGATAGTGTATTGTGACGTCACGTTTTTTAGCGTCAATCAGCATACTTATTTCTTGAAAATTTGCTGGAAAAATATTAAAATTAAGTTGGTCATAAAATCAATAAATGAATATAACATAACATAACATCACGCCTTTTTATCCCCGAAGGGGTAGGCAGAGGTGCACATTACGGCACTTAATGCCACTGTACAATGTAACACCCACTTTTCACTATTTATGTTACGAGTCCCATGTAATAGGGGGTGAGCCTATTGCCATATACCGGGCACATTTCCAGACTCCGTGCTACTACTGAGAATTTTTAAATTTCAGTAATACTTCACTTCAAAAAATATCTAGAACTTCGTTAACTAATCTTGTATTTATTTATTTAAGAGTTAGTGGTTATGCACACAATATGTTATGGTGGTTAGGTATATAGGTACACACCCTTATCATTTAAACTTATTCAAGAAAATAACACCCATAAAGGTCTTCAGTTAATTTTTCCCTTGAATTTGTTTAGCATAACTTCTCATTCTAAGCTCTGTGTGTAATTCATGTTTTAAAATTGTTATTCATGATTTGGAGTAATCCATGGTCTACTAGGTATTCGACCATTAAAACAGTTTCTTCAGCCGAGTAGCTACTAGAGTCAAATGAACAATTTGTAATTTAAACTTAACAAATATATATGCCCAAAGAAGAAAACAAATAAACATGCCAAAATGAACTCTAGAGTCTCCCAAAGTATATCAATATTTATCCCTAATATTTATATTAGAACAAAGGATATTATCCCATAACGGCTCATAACAATACATAACATATTGGCATAACTTTCGTTATAAGCAGTGTGCACACTGCAACACGGACGTATTGGTCGTCCACCCAATATATACGCTGCTTGCTCTCTGAAACGATAAAATTTTAGCACCGCAACCGTTATTGAAACATTTAAATCATAGACTACAATATTAGTAGCATAAGAAACAACATCCTGTATTATACAGGGTGTGTGTATTATGTGTGTGTACGATATCTTTTATCTTATTTCGTTTTGTTTCATAAACTATACATCCAGTAACCTATACTGGTATGTTTTTACTACTGTTCTAGGCTAAAATGATAACATAACATCATCACGCCATCAATCCCTGAAGGGGTAGGCAGAGGTGCAAATTACGGCACTTAATGCCACTGTACAATGTATTTTTTTATGTTTTGAGTCCCATGTAATAGGGGGTGAGCTTATTGTCATATACCGGGCACAATTCCAGATTCTGTGCTACTACTGAGAACTATAAAAAAACAGTAATACTTTGCCTGACCCGGGAATCGAACCCAGCCGCACTTGCGACCACTCGGCCAACGAGGCTCAGGCTAGAATGATGTGATGACAGAATTAACTAAACATTTTTATTGACTGTTTAAATTTTTCACTGTACATGTAGGTACCATGTTTTTAAGACTATGTAATCTTACTTATAAAAAATAGTGTCTAACACAAGGATATACTTGTAATTTTATAAATTAAAAGTGTACCTACATATTTTTTTTTTAAAAAAACGTTGCCCCGCTTTAGGATTTTCTCCTGTATCGTGGGTGCGTTTACAAACATACAACAATTTGTGGAATCGAACCCGCGACACGTTGCACGGCAGCCGGTTGCTCAGCCACCGCACCAACCGTGCAGTCAACATTGATTTAATGAATGCTATTTAAGCACTTACACTTATGCAGAGAAGGTCCATTATTCTGCTGTAGACTTCCATGAGCTAAGAAGTAGATGTTCATTACCTATTATAATAAAATAAAGGAAAAAATAAAATAACATTTCTTTTGTGATAATATTATAAGACAATATACATCACAATTTTACAGAAGCAACCCGCCATTCACACAACAATCATTCTTAGCAAAGTACCTACTAGGAGACACAGTGTTCGTCACAAACATTCCAGATTCCGATCAATTACAATCATCTCAAGCGCACACACCACACACTACTCAATCAACTATCACACAAAGCTCACAAACCACAACTGTAACCTTAATTTAATTTGTCAGCCAATTTGTAACCTTAATTTAAGTTACCACCGGACTATGTGTCAGGGCAGAACAAGAAACTCTAAAAAAAAATTTTATTAATTGAAATCCCAGGGCGCCATGATTCTCATAATGGGGGTATAAATAAATTTACAGGATACAATGTTCTACAAAAAAAAAAATTAAAATAACTTAATTTTACACTTTTTTTTTTAATATTAAATTAATATTTTTCAAAATGTTAAGCAGTAGTATAAATACCATACATACATACTCTTATTGGTTTAAGCCTCAGATTGTACACTTTTAAATATAGGGTACATATCCACATAAAATTCAGAACCACATCCAGACAGTGTCAGTAGTCAAGTAATCAGCAGAAGAGGAAGAAGGAGATTTAGAAGTCATATTTAGAAGTGGGCTATGAGCATCGTTTTTCTTGCGGGTCACGGGACGGGGTGCCCATTTTCACCGGGTCAACCCCGAGAAGGGTTAAATAAAAAAAAAGTAAATGAATTAGATTATATTTTGCTCTATATGTTGCCGTACCCTAACCTGGTTTCATATTGAAACTATACCCCATTATATAACACCATGCATGTAAGTACACAATATAATAAAATTTTATATTTGAACTAGCTACTTCCGCGCGGTTTCACACGCTCTACTCAGCTCCTATTGGTCGTCGCGTGATGTTTTATAGCCTATAGCCATCCTCGATAAATGCGCTATACAACACTAATAGAATTATTCAAATCAGACTTGTAGTTACAGAGATTAGCGCGTTCAAACAAACAAACAAAAAAACAAACTCTTCCGTTTTATAGTATAAATATAATATAAGATTTGAAATACCAATACATGGTAAAAAAGAATATAGATCATTCGAAACCTCTTATTGTTTTAATTATGTACCAACACCTTTAACCCTTTTCATGAAATGGTAAACTCTTTTACTCAAATTACGAGCGGTATTGTTACCTAATTATCGGTTTTCTATCGATAGTGGTATCATTACTTAAATGTGACATGGTATTATGTCAATTACATAACTATAGACTACGTGTAGGACCATGATTTCTATTTCAAAAATAGAAACAAAATATTTTCTATTCGTTTACCTGGTCTACAAGTAAATTAATGATTGTATCTGAGTAAATAAACACGTCACAATACACAATCTCGTACAATATTCATAAAAAAACTGTCGTTTTTGACAGTTCGAAAAAAGTACCTATTGAATTTGACTAATTGGGAAGTACCCAATTATGATTAAAAATTATGACTTACCTACCTAATCAAAAACATAAACAGTTTCCAATAATATGCTCATGGGCAGACGTGCTCCATCGTAGGCCGCATCATCGTTTACCACTAGGCGTGATAGTGGTCAAACGTCGGTCTGTCAAAAAAATGTAAGTAAGTAATCAATTTTAACAATTATTCTTATTGCAATATGTTTGGTAGGTCTGTTGTGAATAATTACGATCTTAAAAAAAGTAGGTTTCTAGTTCCTAGATCTGAAAACTTTACAGTTTTACTACTACTATCTCTATCTGGTACAAAATCATGCAAAACCCGACAGTTACCTAGATACATGTGGACTGACCCGTGGTGACAGAAACTCAACCCCTCTTCTTTGTGTCCTTATTTAGAGGTATAGTAGTACCCTGATTCACATGTTAACTCTGAAAAGTGCAAAGAAATTTAACAATGTTTTACTGCTAATCTTTATAAACATTTTAGAACATAATTAGATTTGATGAATCTTTTGTTTTTTCTTCAAGTTGAGGCTTCAAACACATTTAAACCTCTGCTTAATTGTTTCAGAAATATGAGTAATTTTAACCGGAATTCAGTAATAAAAATAGGTTTAAACATAAATAAAATTTTTGATGAAAGTTATTTTTCACTTGTCTTTTAGCCTTTCATTTGAAAGGGCTTAATGTCACAGGACAATGATGTAACACCCACTTTTCACTATTTATGTTTCGAGACCTAACTATGCAATATTTAATTTATTGTAAAAATTTCTAATGAAAGAATTAATAAATCATAAATACATAAAAAAAATCCTCAAAGAAACAAAATAAAATACATAAATACCCAATGTTACTCAGTCAGGTTTTGTCGCACGACCACTAAGTGACGTGGCAACCTGCGACCTGCGACCGTTGCAAACGACACGACAGCAACAAAACGTCGCACCGCTTCTTGTCACCTGAATAAATTACGAAGGTCCGATCTTAATTAATGTGCTACACATCCTACGACTACTTTTATCGTGATTAAGAGCCTCTGGTGTAAGGACCCGAATGTATCCCACTCGCTAATAGACTGTTTATAGCGAACAAGATTGCTTGTGATTTCGTCCCAAATCCATCTTGACGAATTTTGATGGTAAAATTATTGTGTTGGCTGGGAAAATATAACGTTTTGTAGGTGTAAAGGTATTATAGCTACAAAAGGTTGGATAGAAGGATACCTACGAATATTAGAAGGTAGCAAAGTAATACTATCTACTTTTGTCAACTGATGTTATTTTGTACTTCTGATATAGAAATATATAAATAAAATAGGAGGAGGAGAGAAAAATATAAATAGGAGGTAAATCATGTTATTTTCCTTCTTATAAAACTAAATTCAAACATAAACCAAGACGAGTAAAGTCTGAATTTTCATTCCCAAAAAACGAATGTCTCTTAAGATCCTACTTTTTAAACACAACCCTATATTGTTAAACCATACAAATTCTACCAAGAAAATTCTTACACATTCCTGTAAAGACATACGAGTGTAAAGCTTGCCACGTGAAACATATCTGCGTCTCATAGTGACAATACGCCGGTCCGGTCCGACACGGGGACGTCCCGGCCCTCTCCGGGGACCCGCTAAATCGTATTGGTTTCTCTCCACTTTTGTTTATTTGCTCTCTTTCCGTTCTGCATCGCTTTGATAGCACACTTGGATCATCCGTTTGCCTCCGATAGCTAGGTAGATATTTTGTCAAAAGTGTTGGCGTGATGGTAAAATATTCAGAAGCAAATTGTGTTTTAACTCATCATCAACAGGTTATTGCTGAGCAAAGTTGCTCAGCCTACTGCTGAGCAAAGCCTCTTCTAACGTGGAGAAGGTTTGAGCATTAATTACCACGCTTTCTCAATGCGGGTTGGCGATTACAAACTTATAATTAGAAATTATAAGTCCATATTTCATCCTCATGATATTTTCCATCACCGTTGGTCATTGGTGTCTAAATAATCTTAGAAACTACATATAACTCGGAAAAAGTCACATTGGTACTTGCCGTTGGTAGGTTTCAAACCCGCACCCTCGTGCATGAGAAGGCCTGCTTCTCATGCACGTATGTCTTCAACCTCCGGGCCACTACGACACCAACCACGTATTTTAACTAGGATCCTGAAAAAAAGGGTTCAATATGCTGAAAAATTGGTACAAAGTGGTAATAAAGCTTCTTCTTAAATCTTTATCTTAAAACATAATATTTTTGTTTGTAAGTACCAAAATGACCGCTGAATGTCGAAAATCATAAATGCTTTGCGCAACCAGAGACTCAAACTGTTCAAACTGGGATAACTTTTTCAGCAATCTCATAAGCATATAAGGTCAAATTACCATAGGCATAAGGCATAAGGCAGTTTTTTAGTTAAATATGTCTTAAGGTATTTTATCTTAGAATAGGGTTTGTTCTAACTTAAAAGCAAATTACTTGAAAACTAATTTAGCCCAGCACGTGTGATGCACACAATATGCAAGTAAAAAGATTGCACCCAAATTTCCAGTAGCCATTTCATGCTTGACCCGCAGTACTGTAGTCGGTAGTAAAACACCGAAATGATAAATAAGTATAATATAACGCACCCAGGGCTAGTCATAATGTGCAAACGCCAAGCTCTCCGCGTTTGGCTGACACTGTTCCGGGCATAGAAACTGGGGAGTGGTCGCAGTTACAGCGACAAACATAAGATTATTTAGAAAACATATTAACTATTTAGGTATTGAGTTAATATACGGTCTTTGGTCACAAAAATTCGAATGTTGAAAATTCGTAGAATTCATTTTAGGGTATTTTTAAGAAATAAAACTGTACGAGCTACGTACTTCTTATAAATGAATGTGCATTACATGCTTTAATGTAGGTATATCATAAACAAACAATGTTAGCATTCATTATTTTGGGAAGTTCCAAAATAGTTTAATAAAACGGATTATAAAACTTAATTACTGACAGCTACAAAACGTAGCCGTTGGTAGTATGCAGTCTATTACACAGATGAAAAAAAAATTGTCCTAATATGTATACTTATTATCAACTCAATTAAGACATTATCACTATAGTACACTAGCTTCAGTTATATTGCTGATTTAGGCAATACATCCTCTGATGTTTTTCTTTGTGAATCTCATTTCAATATAAACGATAATAGTAATTACGTTTAAGATCTCGCTGTCAGTAAGGTAGCGCCCAAAGGCAGCGAGGCAGAGCGAGGCGCGAGCTTGCTTTATCTGCGCTGGCTGTGCGCGAAACAATATATTTATTGGACAGTGGCGCGGCGCGGCCCGATCCAGAGGATGATCTATTCGTTGTACCCTTACGTTGCCACCGTATAGGCGACGGAACTCACATACGGGGGAAATTGAGGAAATTGTTACTGAAAATGAGTTTGCTGTTAGCATGAGTATGTTTAAGAAATATTCAAGATGCAAGGAGTTCTTTTTCTAAGTATTTGTTTATGAACAGATGTTACTGAAACTGTATTCAGATTTAAATACGATAACAATTTATTAACATATTTACAATATTCTACAAAGTGAAAATGTTAAACTTAAAAGAGATTTACATATTGAATGTAGAGCGTTAGTCTGCGTCCAAGCTGGAATGGAGCGCCGTTCCTCATTCAGTAAGGTCACAGTTTGTAGCGGCGCGCCGCGGTCGCGCTGCCCCTGTTTTACGATACACCGCCACTTTTGTTTCCAAGATTAAGCGAAACTAAACTGCTGGCATCCACTACTCACTGACCTTACGCTTATTTATTACCTTCGTATAGCAAAATTGAGACTTATTTTTCCGTGCGACCGCCAAGAAAAACATCTGCAACCGTGCTACATATCGTACAAATAAACCGCTGGGACGTCTCAATCACGGTACTATTTATTCAGGAACTGGTCTCCGGAGAGGCGAACAAGATGGATCGCGGTGTCAACACGAATTTGCATCCCTTGTTTGTCTCAGCGGAGCGTCGGCGGAAAAAACACCGCAATCTCATTGTGTTCGGTGCAACGGGCGCGGGCACGGCTCGGCGGCTCGCATCAGTTATTCGCCGGTGCGGCCGGCTAACACGATTATCTGTCGTTTCAAACGAGACGCTCTTTTTTCCGTTCCCTTGTTTTCCAACTTCACGTCTGCTCCATGTTTTTTTCTGAATAGGAAATGGGATACGTCAGACGAAAAATTGACAAAAATATGGCCGACCTCGATGGAAAATAGTGGTTTGCGATAGGATCTTTCGAATCCCGGTTTTGTTGTATAGAAAATTTTATTTGCAAGATCGTTTTCTTGTTTGTCATTTTTATGACGCTGATTGTATTATTTTCGGAGGAAGGAGCCATGGTGTCACCCTACATATATAGAAAAATGGTAGCATTTGTTTTTGTGAGACGAGAATTTGGGATAGAAGAAGATAAGGATCGGTTTTGGTACCTACCTATGTTGTCAATTTGGAGATATCTGTGTTCAAAATTCTTTCTGGGCTCCTAAGATGTACTTTATACATGTCATGTAAATACACCTAGTGAAGCTACCATTTAGTCTATTTAACTTTCTGGATAGCAATTAAATATTCATATTGCTTCATTATTTTGAAACTACTTTAGATATTTAACACTGAAAATGATTTTGGTTAAACATTAATGAATTTACAGCTAGTGTGGGTGCAGGGAACTTTCATCAGTCTCATCTCATTAGCGCTGTCGGTAGCGGTCCCACACAAAAACCAGCATCCACAAAAACTAACCCGTGAGATGACAGAAACGATTCTAAATATTTCGGCAATGTTCCGTTTCTGTGAAACAAGATGCATGTCCGTGATTTATGATGCTAGTAAGTCGGTACAAATTGTTTTCCGAAACTTATGTTTGCCTTATTTATTGCTTCTAGTTAATGACGTAGCAAAGTTCCGGGTGGGATGATAATTCGTGTGTGCTTCTACAAACGTAATAATAAAAAATGAATAATCAAAACTCAATGGTTTTACAAAGTGACATTTAGTCATGAAATGCTGAGACACGAGAGATGTGATTGCTCCATGAATTACACGTTAAACCACACGCAACGGCTCATAAAGATCGCTCTAATGTCTTCATACGGCACTCACAAGCGCCTCAACACGAACTCGCGTCCGAGCAGATCTAGCAAACCAATAATTTCCTCGCGTTGAGGTGAGGCCGCGGAGTAGCTCACACGCTCTAGCCAAACCACTGATTACGTCTTGATTATACCCTACAAAAACTTTCATAACCCGGAACTTCCATTGCCATTAGTGACTAAAAAAACAATTATTGACGCCTCATGATAGCAATTAACACCCATCTGTTATTACATCCAAATCTTTACTTTCGGTAGACCTACTATCATACATAATGAGTCGCTCCGTGCATCAACGATCTTCAAAGGTAACATCATGACGTTTTCCGGATTGCTGGAAATTATGTCTTATGACGTCAGCCGTAGGGCTGTTTGGGTTTTATGAGATTCGTGTAATAGAATCGTGTCGAGTAGACGTGTGAAGCTGACGCGTGGAGCGGGCGGCGCGCGCGCAGACCACCCGCGCTCGACCACCGGCCGCCGGGGGGCGTGCGCGCTCACACGTGGATACACACTAATACTTCCCAACATTTCGTAGTTTTTGTGACTAGATGACATATTTGCAAAAAAATGTAAATTATAGCACAACGGGAATTTCACTCGAGTTGTATTCTGTTGGAATGGGACCGATGTTAGTGAGACGAGTGGCGTCCAATGTTTCTTATCTGGAGATAACAATCGTTTAGTCCATTTACATACGTCAACAAGGTTGACCCAGAACTAGGCATGGCATTCTGTGATGAGGTCGGAGTCTTGTTGTGGTGTGGTCCGCGCCGGACCGGCTGTCGGCGGCACGGCCGGCACGCGCGCTATGCGGCCCGGCTGCGCGCGCGCAACTACTCAACTGCTTAATAAATGACCGGAGCGCAGTATTAGGCGGATCGCATACATCATTTATGTAAATTGTGACGAAGACATATCTAGCTCGGTCGGCCGCTGCCTTCACTCGCCACGACGCGCATTCCGTCTTATTTTATTATGCTTTTGTAAGTAAATAATCCACGAATAAATATCAGGGCTCATTACTGAGGGTCACGATATTACAGCGAGTAATCTCCTACTTTATGATATGGTCTATGATACCTAATATCTTCACATTTATTTAAGTTCAAATCCAGGTCCGTCAATGCCGGATGTATAATGTAGCTGTGCATAAGAAGTATGTACTTGACTGTGTGTAGTAAATTGAGACCGTTTGCTTGCTCATGGGCTACGAACATTAAATTGGCCGTTTCCCCGACTCCGCGGGTCGATACATGAGTAAATAACTGTTGAAGAACCAAACGTTGAATATTAAACGGTCTTATAATTTTCTTATAATAGGCACTCCTGATATTCTACTGCTGGCAAAAGACATTCGAATTTCAAGTAGTCCAAATATTGTTACTCAGTGTCTTTTAATTTCTCAGTTAGAGACAGGATAGTGCAGTTATTAATGTACTTAAGTACCTATGACAAAAGACGTGTTCTTTATAATATCTGAATTAAAGTATGAATCAAATAACTGATGAAAAATGTAAGTACCTCTATATTACATTTCATAAGTGTAACGTTTTTATTCCTTCAATGGAAATAAATGGCTTTTTCTGTCTATTTCGCTAACGTTTGTGGCCAATAAAACCAATAAATAAAGCTTTTCAAATGCCCTCAAATATTTTGTCAAGTTGAATGTGAAGATGACTTTATTTAGCCAACACAGCATGTGACGCCAGGTGTCTGTGTGTATGTCACTTCAACTGTTTAATATACCTCTACTTATGCTGTATTTAATTGTTATGGTAGTGTTGTCCTTAGTCACTGTCTCTGACTCACTACTCATAGATCTGATCCCTTAAAATGACGAATATTTAAAATTAATGGACTTCATAACAATAACAATTATAAGAGCTATGTAACTGTAATTATATTAAAAATATTTTCATTCTCCATATCAGGGAAACGTATTGTTATACCTTATTTTCTTACTATTACTGCCATTAATTTACATTCGCAACCACAATCATATCACTAAAGAAATAGATGTATCAAATGAGTCATCCGATTCACGATGATCGATTAACGTCTCTTAAGAAAGAAATCAACAATAGATTTAAATGGTTTTTAAAGAATCATAATATGTATTGACAAACACCCTTATAAATAACAACCCCTAAGTACGAGACATCTGTCTCATACAAGGCTTGTTAGCTCCTACTGCGTCATTGATGAGACTCGCGACTCACTCTCTATTAAGTATCAAGAATTGAAACACTTCTACAGGCCCCCATTCTACTCATGAATCAGTTATAGTGGGCGTCTCCTAGTACAAACTAAATGGTTACCCACAATTTGCGGTCAATTGGTGTGGCGTGTACAATGACTTGAGAAAAATTGCTCTTTTTTACACCTAACCAAAGTTCAAGGGCCCACGCTTTAAACTTCAATGATTTTGCTTTACGTATTGTCATGTAGAAACGAGGAGATGTTATCCATGTTTGCAATCGCGGTGTTATATTGTATTGATACGATAAAGGTGTTTGTTCTTCGAATTAGACGTGTGGTCTAATGACACAAACAAAAGTATTAACAAAAGTAAAGACAAAAGTCAGTAATGCAGACATGATTTTATCAAGACATTCAAATGTTTCTGCTACAGTTCTCTCTAATCTGTATATCTAGTCGATACAGTATGTTCAATGAGGATGAGACTATCGTTCTTAAATTTTCTGTCAGTGTCACTACTATCAACTAAAGTCTGTATCCCAATAGAGACTTTGCTAGAGTTACGCCATATGGATAAACATGAGTTCAAGTTATATTATTGCCATTGGGTGAGCAATAAAATGATAGTCAACATTGATGGAAAACTAATTAATTAATGAATAGGGGAAGCCCAAGTAAAATAATAAAGACTACCGCAACTGTTACCCTTTAAAAAGCAATTTATTCTAGACCACCTAAGAAATATGAGGGTAACCGACCACCTGTAATGTTCTGTTAACTTCAAAATAGACACAATTCTTTATCTCACCTCCATTAAAATACAATAAAATTGCAAGTTCATTAAAAACGTATCAAAGTTCTTCCACGTGGTCTCCCATGGAGGTCTATGTTTGGACAAGTCGACCACTGATGTGGCACCCCTGTGGTTTCGCGAAACTATATTTTTTTCACGCCCTCTATCTTGGTTTGTCAACTGGCACATTAGCCAAGGTGTTTCAATCATGGTGGTCGCTTTTTTGCGCGCCCACACCCTGTTAATTGGTGACAATTGTGATCTTCGACCATTTGGGTGAAGAGAGATGTTTCCCTACAACAGATGTGTAATAATGTTAAGATGGCAAACAAACTATTGTGATACTCTTAAAGCTTCTGTTTTTTCTGGTCATTATTTATTTCGTTTTGTATATCAATCCTTTATAATACGTCGTGTACGCTTTTCAATAGATAACTTTAGATCATTGTAGCACATCTTGCAAGACGTATAGATAGACGTCTGATATCTAAAAAATATTTCGTTTTTTGACCAAATCATTGACAAATTTCAGTAACAACGCAACATTGTAGTTTTTCGTTCCACATACAGAACACATAACAGGTAAACCCAATCCATAGGTAAGTACAGGCGGCATACAAAAAGGCCCATTAGTCTGATAGCAACAAGTACTGGCACGGCACTGCAGCGTGGCAGATAACTGGGGCACATGCATTTTTTCTTCAGTCTATTTACGTGCTCAAGAGTGATGTATTCGGCGGCTCACTAAGAGATTAACCACGTTTACTGTACTGCCGGCTCTTGAGGCTGCTGGCGCCATACATTTGATATTCTTCTAGGGCTTTTAAGAGCTCTTTGTAGAGTTGTTAGGGAAATATGGAAGTTGAGTGGTGGTAGGTTTTTGTGTGTCTTTCATTGTTATTAGTTGTTTGTAGAACTTAACAGTATATCTTTTTAAGTACTTAGTTATAAGAAGGACACAAGTGCTTCCTCAGTGTCATGATTATTAGACATTTTCATTTTCAAGTATTCTTCATAAAAGTATTTCTTCAATCATCATAGACGGAAGCATAACTAAATAATGTATTACGTAGAGTTTACAACTAATACATAATTACTGTTCGATGCTAGGATTCAATTTTCTCACCATTACGGCTAGTAAACGTGAAGTTTCATATAAGATATATAAATTATCATGTGTGGAGCGGTGTTATTTATGCGAGGTAGCGGGGAAACCTCGTCTCGATCATGTTTGATCGCGATTTAAGCACCTGTAAGCTTCGCCTGCTCGCTCTTTGTGCCGCCCGCTTCATATGTAGCGTCTGCAAACATAATGCATTTACTTTTACAAAAGATATTTATGTGAAAATGCCTCGAAGAAAACTTAAAAATAAACAAAATTTACAATCTTTTTCGTTTTAGAACTTAATGAAAAACGTCAATTAGCTCAATTAGCTACTACTCGTTTACTTCTATGGTTAAAAGACTGAAAGTGCAACTAAATGATACTATAGTGATAGGTATATATAGATCACCATCCCACAAGAATGTAGACAACTTTATTAAATCTTTAGATGAATTATTAAGCAATTATAAAAATCACCATAACATAATTATCATGGGAGACCTAAATATAGACATTAAACTACACACTGACGATGAAAATTCTATTGATTACTTAGATTTATTAGCTTCGAATGAATTATTGGCAGGTCATCTATATAAAACCAGGGAAAATAAGTGCTATGATCATGCAATGATCAAATCCAAATTTCAATCACTCACAATGGTTTTTCAATGTCCTGTTACTGACCACCTACCCGTAATGACATGCATAACACTAAAAACTAAAATTAAAACCATCCCAACTACTACCGTACAAAAAATAAATTTTAAAAACGTCGTTACTGAAATAGAACTAATAAACTTTAAACCTATTCTTGACTCACCTGATGTTGACTGGTCCGCCGAACAATTGGTATCGATTCTTAATACAGCAATCATGAGAAATTCTCTTAATGTTTTAGTACCAAAAAGAATACGTTGTATTAAACCGTGGATTACGCCTGGATTAGTGAGATGTATTAATAATCGAGACAGAATGCATTTAAAATGTAGAAAAGATCCTAATAATGACATCTTACACATAACTTACAGCAGATATAAGAACTTTTGCAATGACTTACTAAAACGATTAAAGCGTAACTATGAAAAACATCAAATTACTAAGTATGCCAATAATCCAAAAATGAAATGGAAAGTAATAAATAATATCACAAACAGAGTAAACAAGCAAAATCCATCATCTGAATTGTTGAAAATCTGCCCTACGCCCGAAGCATCTTTAGAAACCATAAACAATTACTTTAGCACGATAGCACAAAAATTAGCTGACAATATTAAAATTAACAGCACCTCAGCGGATGAATTCAAATCCACACCATCTAATTCAATGGTCATGTTACAAGTAACAGAGCATGAAATTGAATCAGTGATTATGAACTTAAAAACAGACAGTGCTGTGGGATGGGACGGGATTTCCACGAAACTCATAAAAATGGTTAGGCATGTGGTTGTTTCCCCTCTAACACATATTGTTAATCAGTCAATTATTACTGGTAAATTTCCCAGAGTATTTAAAATATCCATAATCCATCCAATTCATAAATCTGGTACCAGAGACTGTGTCGAAAATTATCGACCAATCTCAGTTTTGCCTGCGCTTTCCAAAATTCTGGAAAAAATAATGAATAAAAGCCTAATCTCATATTTGGAAAAGCAAAAAATTTTATCAAGTAACCAGTATGGCTTTAGGGCGGGAAGGTCGACGGCTCATGCAGTTTCTGAATTATCAAATTTTGTGGGTACTCACATCGACCATAGAGATAAATGTGTAGGTGTTTTTCTAGACCTAGCAAAGGCATTCGACACAGTATCTATTCCTATATTGCTTAACAAAATGGAAAAAATTGGTGTTAGAGGGGTAACCTTACATCTATTTAAGGATTACCTGAGTAATCGCACCCAAAGGGTAAAAATAAACCAGTTTTGCAGTAAAGACACACCTATAACAATTGGCGTGCCCCAAGGAAGTGTGCTCGGACCGACCTTATTCCTTATATATATAAATAACCTTTGTAATATACAACTACAAAATTGTAAAATATTTGCTTTTGCTGATGACACAGCTCTAATTTTCTACGGTAAAAGTTGGGAAGACGTTCAGAACCATGTAGAAGTAGGGCTACAGACTGTATTGGCTTATCTTAATCAAAATCGCCTTTCCCTGAACGTGGATAAAACAAAATTTATGATTTTTGCCAATTCCAAAAGAGTGTTAAATTCTGTTAAAAACTTTACAGTACAATTACATTCATGTGACATGTTTGGTAAAAAATGTAAATGTACAAATTTAGAGCGTACTGAAACCATAAAATATCTTGGCATACTTCTTGATGAAACACTCACATGGCGTCCATACATAGAATTATTAGAACAAAGAACCAGAAAACTCATGTATGTTTTTAAAATTCTAAGACACGTGGCGGATCGTGCGCTATTGAAAACGGTATATTTTGCTCTGGCACAATCTATTTTAACATACTGTATTACTTCTTGGGGAGGTGCACGTAAAACCCACCTTATTAAAGTAGAACGAGCACAACGGTCCTTACTTAAAGTCATAACCTCTAAACCTTTCAGGTATCCTACATTTGATTTGTACACTGAATGCGATGTTTTAACTGTCCGGCAGTTGTTTATTAGGCAAAGCATATTGTCGCAACATCAGAACCTTACCTTTAAAGGAACAATAACGTCAAGGCGAAACCATAAAGTTTGTGTAACCGAATCTTACAACACTTTCTTTATTAGGAAATTCCAGTGCTATATTGGCCCCATGCTTTACAATAAATTAAATAAAAAACTTAACCTTTATCCCTTAACATGTTATTGCTGCAAAAAAGTTGTAACAGTCTGGTTAAAAAAACAAAACTATGAAGATATTGAAAACTTGTTTGTTGTTTTACAGTAACCAAGTTAAAAGTAGAGGTACATATATAACAGTAATAATAACTGGATACACTAGTGTTATAAAAGATAAAAGGAATCTGGTGTGTTGTTGTTTCCAATTTTGGTCTACTGTGCATGTATGTATTACTAGTTATAATAAAGTATGTAGATTAATACTAAATAAATAATTAACAAACACTAATTACTAGGCAAATTTAACTAATATCCAATTTTCGGGGAAAAGAAACAATCTTCAATAATCACTATTTATAATATGTATATAAATAAAACTTAAATTCTTATCAACATTAATCACACTGATGCATACACCACCTTACACTACACTTAACACATAATAAATAAAATAATAAAGTTATAAAAATATATACATAATATTATTATTATTATCTAAGTTCATTGTTTTAGTGGTTTAACTATACTTAAGTGAATTCATTCTGTGCGGGTGGTTCATAAAAAGTTTGATATTGTGTACAGTATGTTTTATTAGGTACCCTCCTGTCTCTCAAGGTTGTTTTATTGTATTGTCATACTCGTGCATTGGATATCAATGGAAATAAAACATTACAAACTATAAATTGTAAATAATATATTGTATCAATTGGAAGGAACTAACATCTAAGGTACAGGCTCGGCCTAGTTTAGATGTTAGTATTCATAAACTGTGTGTCTAAGGTTTTTGTTGCAATAAACACTTTTTTATTTATTTATTTATTTAAAAGAATGTGAAAATTCATTCCCAGATCGAGTAAAGTACTTATTGATTAATTTTAGTTTTAGAAAAGTATTTTTCTTTTCAGAATTATCTTAGTGAATAAATAAACAATACGAATGTTTATTTCAATTACAATAGGCATTTGATACAAATTATTATTGGAATGGATGAGATTAGTAGGTAAGTTAAAAACATGATGATCGTTAGAGAAGTTAAATTTTGTTGAAGGGTCCAACACAAATTGTTATGCAGTCCATACCTCCAGAAAATACATAGAGGTTTACTGTTGAGTCGTGATTTTTTGTAAATTCGGCCGCCAGTGGACCGATAGCCACTATTACAGCGCCTCTGCTGCTGTAACGATATCATTTTATTACTTAGACTTCAGTATGCAATAAGGAACCATGTGAAAATTACTTAAAAATCAGCTACAAGCATTATAAAACTGCACTCAAAATAAGTATGTATGACTTGACTGCTACATTGTCTAGTGGACTTAATTTAGGGGAGAATTAGCCGTTAGTATTTTTAATTCTCAGTAGAAAAACAACATCTTGAGACGGTACTTTGCAATAACTTTATATCTTATATTTTTAACTTTATAAACAAAACTGTTAAATACATAGTAGAGGTATAACCCACATAGTGCATACCACCATCCTCGTTGGCAATCGAAGCTAATTACCATCCGGGCCTTAGTTGGTGTTGATGAAAGAGTTTTTGCGCAGCAGATTCGCGGTACTCTCCTTATAGCACATAAACGATACCGTATCGATGAATATCGATACTTAATGACGGTAAATATATTGCTCGCGAGAATCGTCGGCGCAGTAGCCGCTTTAATCGATTAATTGTATTAAACGATCCCTGCGTAGCAAACGCGACATCTACCGGTGACTGGAATACAACTGCTAGATTTTTAGTAGTACTGTGATTTCGTTTGTTCTATTGCGTTTAGGTAACTAGTGTAGTGATAGTGTTTAATTTAAACAGTACCTGAAAGCAATTAATTTAAACAGTCCCAGAGCATATTAATAAAATGAAGGACATTTATAACTTCAGACAAAAATTCGTGTCACAGAAATTGGAATATTTCGTTAGTCATACTTGTTTTCTTAACTGTCAGAACAAAGCTGGTAAGTATAGATACTATTATGTTCCAAGCATTGCCGCAACAATAATAAGTACATAATTATTGTAAGTTGTTGCAAGTTCCCATTTATCTCGAAGATTGTTACTCACACAGGCAAGTTTAAGTAAGTAGATAACATTACGTTTTATGCAATAAGTACAAATACTAATCACATTAACTACATTAGAGGTAATTTGAAGAGTTATTGGAATTGAGAGATTACATTTTATTAGTTAACTGTTAAAAAGGTTAATTTGTGTTGTAGTGGTGGCTACTGCAACGAGAAATTTCGAAGTCTCGTACATTCAATCGTGAGACGGTCAGTCGAAATTTAAATTTTCGGCTAACAGTGTCTGAATCTGTAGCTAGCGCATGGCTGAAGGAATATTAGAAAGTAATGTACTTGAGTACACCTCTATTCTCTAGTATCTGTAGGTAATAAAAGTTACATATGCAATGGCAATGAGTGACATTGAGACGGGCGTGCAAAATTCGTGAAATGCAACATTAGCACCGCGTAGGTTGGCTAATGGCCGTTCGTGCTTATTGATTGAAGCAGGCAGCTGGCAATAAAACGCGTCGGTGCTCGTAAACTGGCACTCGAACCCGTCGCTACTGGCGCCCGCGCACCGATCAAAGAGCGACGCCGACAAAGACGCCGCCGCCGCCCTCCTCCCGCCCTGTCAACGCAGTCACGGTCCATACTTAATGCTCGCCCCCGGCTGAAATTACGCCCGATCACTGCTATCGACAATTGAATATTAATATCTCGAATTTACATAAAATTCTCATGAAACCGATATAAAACACAATCGCGCGAACTATGGACGGCGTATAACACACAGTAAGTTCGTCGAAGCAATCCTAATCCGGCTGGAACAGACCCAAAAACTGTGGGCGTCTCAAGACGAGAGTCACCGTTTTAATTGGTCGCATTAGTGCTGAGCCCCTTATTAATAGGTTGATTACTTGCGGAGCAGCGCGCGCGCGTGTCGCCCCGCCACCGGCCGATCTGCAGCCGCCTCGCAGACCTCGACTTATGCAACGAAGCTAAGAAAAGCTTTGCGACTGTAAAGTAGTTTCAATTGCATCCACTTCCAACAAATCCGTGGTAAATAATATAAAACGCCGCCCGCCAGCCTTCACTGTGTGTCTGTGTAGCGCAATCTGAACTGAACACTTTGTTCTGCATGAGAATTTTTATGGCTATTTTTATTTCAGTGTATTCGCGTAGTATGGAATCGATATTGGCGCTCATTGATGTGCAGCGAATTCACTTCGCAGAGTACTTTAGCGCGTCGGGAGCTAATAGCCGTATAGCGAGTTGAAAATATCAATATCGTCCGGAAATAGCCGGCATATCAGCAGCCAGCCATAAATCTGCGAGGTGTCGGCCACTATCGGCCGCTCACTCTCCGCCTGATGGTTTGTATCATTTGCAAAGCAGCTTAGGAAGTATTCTGAGTGCGTCTTACACATGTAGAAATGGAAAGAAAACAGTCCCGAACGCAAATTTATATCTTTCAAGGAGTTCAATACATTATTATGATGTGTGCTTTTAAGACAATTAATTACCTCGATTGGTTAATAACCAAACAGTCGGCTCAACCATTGACTAGGATTAATAAATCCTAGTCAATGGTTGAGCCGACTGTTTAAATAGGTAGACACTTAAAACAGATGTTCGTTATGAAATAGTTAAAAATGTTCAACGACCCGCAGAGAAGTTCTATCTAGTTTCTTATTATGTAGTACAAAGTACCTGATAGGCTACCTAATCAGTTTCTTTCACAATTCAAACTCGAGAGTTGAGATTTTGTAGTCGATCCCGATTATGAATGTCGTAAAAATATTATAAGTATTACTCTAAGTCTTAGTTTCATGAATAGTTACGAAAATGAAGTTGTGAGAAAAATGTAAATTAATTTCATTGCAACGCTTGTTTTTTTTACTTTCGTTGTTACACATCTTATCTGTTATTGGGCCATTATTATAAAAAGTATTTTACGCTGGCCAAGAATCACCCTTTACGTATAACAACAAACAAACGTTAATGGTTCAAAGAATTTCTTTAATGTGTTATGAGATGTGATTTAGCCGGTATCAGTGGCACATAAAGCAGTGTTCAACCGTTATCGTGGCTGCAGCAGTGCCGTACATCAAACGTGAATGTTTTTCAGACAGTATCGAATTATTATCGACGGCACGGTGAGGTACTGCGGTACTGTGGCACGTGCTGCTTGACTCAGCGCAGTAAGTGCTGCCCGCAATTAAGATTGCGCCGATGAAGACACACGCTGAAGTGTTTTCTAATTATGTACACCATCAATCACGACTCAGCCCGAACAGGCCAGAACACCGCCAATCAAGTAATTGCATCGCGTGCATCAGCTTTTCGGCCCTCGATAATAATAGGCATTTTATTGCCCGTAATGGAGTCTCTAGGGCCGGACGGTTAATGCGCGGCATTTGGTACCCGTCGCTGTTTTTAATTCGGATTAATATGCAAGACCCGAAGAAGTAAATGTATCCGGACGCCAATAACAACATTGTTTTTGTATTCAATTAAGCAACGATTGTTAGTATATTGATATGGCACGGTAATGGAAGTTTGATATCGTTGAGTGCCGACTATAACGTTGATTGGTTTTGAATCACGCAACGGTTATAAAGTTGGGGAATGCGTTGCGTAGCTATTAGTCATCATGTAATCCAGCGGCATAGTTGGGCGTCAGCTAGATCCTTTGACACGGCATAACGAAACAGATTTCAATTGGAAGGCCGTCACTGAGTGACCCGTATAAAGGAGGTGATGCTAATCGGACAGGTGGGCTGACGCTGACGTGGGCCCGCCATGCCCCGACCCGCTCAGCTCCGTCAGATACGCGCTAAACAAAACTCGTGTTGTGATCGATCGATATTTTGATTCCTCTCTTTTGTTACATTTTTCGAATATTTTACAGGTGAATCTGATGATCAATCAGTTTTTTGTAGCACTTAAGATATGCTACTAAAAGCTGCAGTTTTCGTTTTAAGGTGAACTGCGATTTACTTACACAATACTATATCTTTGGTTCAATGAACAGATTAGATAGATTATTATTATTATGCAACCTATACAATCTAACTTTAAGTCAAAAATTCCTGCCAACAAATCAAAGCATACCTCTATCTTAGAAATAAAAACTACGAGATGAGATGAACAGCAACGCTTACAGTTTCGCATCATCGATAACGTCAGCCTAGTTACCGAATATGAAAGAGCGAACAATAAGGCTTGTGTAAATCGAACTCATAAATCACAATTCATTAGAGACTAAACCGAGTGACCTATTGCGAAATTGACTTGTTTGGCGATAGAAATTAACAAGATACGCTTTTATAGAACAAGTATTGTTCTGATCGGTTCGGTATATCCATAGGTATATTTTGTGCGTATAACATGATTCGGTGTTTTTTACCCATATGGTCTTCCAGTCTCAAAAAAGTGTCCTACAAGTTACCTTTCAAAAGTTTCCGAGTCCCACATTTACACTTATAAAACTATGGCAAAAATTTCGGTTCATTGGAACCAACTGAAATGGTTGTTGTCCTAAGTAACCCCGAATTTCGCTGAGAATTTCATTATTGGACAATCGAATCCTATTTAACTCGACGTAGATATTGAACTAACCCAAGCCTACTACTAGTTACTCAGTGTACAAAACTATTAAAGTACTTACACATCAATACGCGACTCGATGCTTCGCGCGATTCACTGACAATAAACGTAAAAGGATGATGCGCGCTCAAGTTCAACAAACGAGAATCAATTGTTAGAGAGCTGATCACCTATCACCGTTCAGCGTGTTCGTAAATCATGATCAGTCGATGATCGAACGTGATGCGACGTCAGATTAGGACGCTCCTAGCTTTTTGTTTGTAATTTGTGATGGCCGCCGAGATGCCTGAATGACTTGCGTACGCGCAGCGCGGGCGGCAGCCGCGGTGAAAGAAATCACTAACATTCACTTCAGTTAGTTAACTCCGATAGTAATTTATCAGTGCGATTGTTTATATGTCATTGATCATTTGACCGAGAAAATACTGGTATTGAGTATACTACGTATTTCTTAAATAGATGATTGGACAGATGTTTGTTGATGATTGCTTGTTTATTAAAGGGATTTGAGGTGTACCTAGCCATTTTTCGTAAATACATTTGTGGTTTATTTTTTATTAACGTTGCGCCATTCTAGGGTCTGTATAGTGGGTGCGTTAAGAAACATACAATTTCACATACACACGACACTGATCTCTGAAACAACAATTTTGTGAACAAAGAGTTGCTACGTGCGGGGCGAACCCGCTACAAGTTTTGCGGCAGCCGAATGCTCAGGCATCGCGACAACCGTACAGTCAAAAACGTAAAAGTTACGTAGTTAAGTCAGTTATAACCAAGGCCCGGACTTAATCGATCAGTAGACTCTTGCGTAAATCAAAACCATTGACTTTCTGTCGTATATTATAAGACAATATATCTTCTCTGTAAATATAAGTGCTACTAATACTTCTAAACTTTATAGGAAGAACTAGCGGCCCGTCCCGGCTTCGCACGGGGGGACTTAAGATTTTTTACATAGTTTTACGTTTTATTTATATTTATTCTCAGTTTTTTTTTGTTTAGGAAGTATTTGCCTTTTGAAAATATTTTTCCGGACTTCATTTACTTATTTCATTTATTTATGAACAATTCATCTATAGAGCATTTTTGTATAACTTTAACTATATGCTCAGCGCACGCCAGGAAGGCCTCAGAAACGATACTTTTCCCCCGTTTTTAAAACATTTTTGGTTACTGCTCCACAACTATAGGACCTAGCGTGATATTATATAGCCTATGTTACTTCTGAATAATGCAGCTTTCTAATGGTGAAAAAATTATTGCAATCGGTCCAGTAGTTTTTGAGTTTATTCATTACAAACTTACAAAAATACAAATCTTTCCTCTTTATAATATTAGTATAGATGAATCAAATTAAAAATTACTCATTGCGACAAACCACCACTGAACAATGTACTCACCGTTCACTTTGATAGCACTTTATTTTAAAACAGTCACTTGGCAATTGTTTCGAAAGTGTTCTTACGGCTGAGTGAGTGGGCATCACTAACGAACATCCTTGGGGATAAGTTGGCTTGCCGGGATATCGGTGAAGCCGCAATTACCGGCGGCTTTGCGTTCCGTAGCTTACTACCCCGGCTACTAATCGCAAGGGTCATTGGAGTACAACCCTAATCTCCGCTTAAATGATACGTGACTCTGTTTCATTATGTGTATTGGTAAAGACGTTTGTGTTAGCAACTGGTTTTGATTTATGTCGTTTATTAATTTTGGTATGAGAATTTACCTAGTTCAACGTCCAAAATTAAAGAAATTGATGTTAAAATTATAGTTTAACACGTTGCAATTGACCAAGAATCTCCTCTTGACTATATTTCTGTGGTTTAAAAATCAAATATAGACAATGTTATTAAAAAAATCTCATAACATGGCACGAGGAAAATCAATCATTCTACCTTGGCACTAAATCATATACACTTTAGGTACTAAGTTGCAAATAAATACTTCAAATCATCTATATTGTATATTAATGTATAATATACGTTCCCTACCTTATTTGATTCGGTCGGCTGAATCAAAGGTAATAGATACAATATCGTTTGTATCAATAAGCGGCTGGAGGTAATGGATACAAAAGCGTGTGTATCAATAAGCGGCTAAAGAGAAGTAATCCGTCACTAAGCCGGGCGACAGCTTCCCATGCACAATGAGACATTACCACCACTCGTAGCTCTATGTTTCTCCCCAAAACCAGTATCGTCTGCGGTTTTGCATTTGCCTTATTCGCAGAGAAGTTGATTTTTATTATTGCTAGGTCATAGAGTTCAGGTGGAAAAATAAATTTTGATATAAATGATGGACTTTTACATCAACGATATAATATAAACTTTCAGATTAATGTCATTAAAGAAAATGTCCAAACTATATCACATTTCAATTCCAATGCTTTTGTTATACAATAATTGAAATGAAATATCCCAGCATGACATTACGTAATCTTGAAAGCGCTGAATGTCTACGTCATAAACCATTGTTGCATGATTAACTCAAAACAATTCCTTGCTAAACGAACTATTAACAAATCTTGTACAACAAAACACCAACAAATTAACAACACAATAGCTCGAACAGTGGAAGATTGTTGCGATTATCTGCAAGTTGGGAAACGCAAACAAGTCTGACACGAAACCGGCAGCAACTCTTGCGCAAGCACCATACCAGCTGTCAATCCAATTTATCGAACGTCGATCAACTCTCTCACCTGCCGCCACTGTCTTTCGAACGCTTTATAAAACACATTACGACAATTCGCCAACAGTTATGGATTTGTCACGGCAATTATTTCGTTTCATGTCTCGAATAACTACGTTTCTCACTCATAAATTACTGTCATCTAAGGGTGAACTTAATGTCGATCCATCTACTAAATGCACATAAGTCATTCGAAGACTAAAAGCCTAGTTTCGACTGCCATGACACACATTTGTCTTATTACGATATTCAGAGCGTGCAAGGTACTCTACGTGCAGTCCTCATTTTCGTCACGCTAGGTTTAAATGACCACAAAATGTCACACATGATACACGATAACACCATTTGTAACATGGACAGTTGAAATTAAATGTATCTTCCGGCTTATTACTAACCTGAAAGAATAAAAAGGCGTAAAGATGAAGAAGATTAACATCGATTTTGTGGCAGCAACACGAACTTGTCTTACATGAATGGACATTGTCTGGCTGAGTGGCCGGGGACTGTAGGTAGCATTCAAAAAGCAATCGTTCATACGGCCTGACAGGCCGAGCTGTGTGGCCCAAGTGACAGTGTGCCGAGCTAAACGTTCCTCGTCCGTGTCCCGATTGTATCGCGTATCGAACTTCGAAGAACAGTTTATTTTTCTTGCCAATAATGTCATATGAAACTTATCAGACTGCAACAAAGTCTTCGGTTTTGATATGTATTTAAGAATCGAAAAATTGTACGTTTGAAACTGTGTACCTTGCAATATAATTCTGGTCTCTGTTGCAAATACTTTCAAGATTAATATATGAGAGAACTGTTTTTAAATGACATAAACAAATCTCTTGCTCGACAATTAACTTAGAAAATTCGCAATCGACAAACTAGTTCTGCAGATATGCAGTAACTTTTTCACATTCATGTTTTATTGTTTGTCGTATAGACCGCATTGTTACGGTGTTAACTGTTATGATGGCTGCCCCGTGGAAATAAAGGCCGCGTTATATTATCTCGGTTAACGTCACTTGTCGGTTACGCATAATTGTTCATCGAAAGCGACTGTCAGTCAACTGTCAAAATAACACTATAGAATATGTAAGTTCGTCGGCTAATTTCCCATAACATCGGGAATTTCGGTGCGGTCACAACACACGTGGCCTATGAATAGAAAACAGACTGACAGGATAATCACCATTGATGTAAGTACATAAAGACGATCACAATAATATTACAACATACGTAAAAATACATTTAACGCTTTTCGATAGATGCTTTTTGATTCCGAAGTTATTACATTTAACGTCTGACAATTTTGTAATTCCGCGTAACACTACAAATTGCTTATATTAAAACCCGACAGAAGTCGATTATACTTATCTACCGAAAATTATAGTGTAGATATATTAGAAAGCTACTGTCTAAATAAAATAACAAAGGTATAGAAACCGATTCAGCTGCTACGTTTCGGATGTGCACGGTTCCGTACGTGCGGCAGACATTCGGCATCCGACAAATTATAGACAAATCTCTGGGAGGTATTATTTTTTCAACGCGCCCGGGTGAGAAATGCGTGATTGAGGGCCGGCGCGAGATTACAGGCTGCAGGAGACACGCCACCGCCGAGCTCTCTCACTCACTTATTATCATTATTTAGCCGTAATAAAGTGTTAGAATAAGTAATTATTACCACCCAAGAATCTACGAACCGAAACACAATTTGTAATCTCTGCGGTCACTGGTGAGCTATCTGTTTCATGACGGTAATTCTAGCAGAATGTTCCCATTGTGTGGGACACTTAGCAGACATTATAAAGCTTACGTGCACGGCATTATAAAAAGCGATTCTAATGCCGTTCACATTAACTTTTTTAGCTTCTGCTCAACCGAATGTTTAAGCCAAATTACCCGCTCGAACCCAATTTAAGACGATCTCAGCGATAATATAGTCCATAATAAAATTGGAATAGGTAGACGCCAATTTTGACACGTCGAATATTGCGTTAACTGTCATTAACAATTTTATGCAAATCCTAATTTGGATCACAGCTTTAAAATGGGAAAATTAGGGAGGAAATTATAGGGCTGGCGCGCCGATGGCACGTTTATGATGCGTTGCCACGGGCCGCGCTCTGTCCGCCCGCAGCCCGGACCGACTCTATGTTAAATTGTAATATCCAAGTGTAAAATTATGCGGAATATATTACATGCATATGCAACTCTATCGTATAATGATTAATGTTATCGACTTTTTTGAGATGTCCTAAATAAAGCAAAACCGAGCGAGTGCAGTGAAATCGCAAAGAAAAGGATAACCTGTGCTGCCAAAATGTTAAGGCACAAAATTCACTGTTCAGACTTTCGGCGAGAACAGTACCGTAAGGAAAGGTAATAACAGTTACATGGTATGTCACTTTTCAGCAATTCGAGGAACAGTCCAAGAAATCGCTAACAAATTAATGATATGTGTTGCGAGTGTTGTGTTGGTGCGGACGAGGCCGGCGCGGCGCTGATTACAAGGCAGCCGGTAATAGGCCCGTCGCGTCCCACCCTATACTCAACTTAATGCTCTCGCAATTTCACTCAAAATAATGAACACAGTAAAAAATAAGTTTTCGGCGGATCCTTAAATGAGAGCTGGCGAGTGGCGACGTGATCCGCGACTCCTGCCACGCGGACGATGTAGGTACTGCGAGCCTCTTGTATTGATCCCTCGTCAAGATGAGCTCCATCCGTGTTTTGATCTGACGAAATTGTTCTACGAACTTCCAAATTGCTTTTTGTGTTATTGAATGGGCTTTATAAAATTGAATTTACCCTTCATTTGAGTTAATTTATAGGTACTTAGATGTATAAAATTAACCTTAAATCCTTTTATTAAATTTAATAAATATGTATAAAAAGGAACCAAGCATGAAATTCACATAGTCCCTTTTCACAAAGAAGTTGGAAAACGCAAATTGCATTAGAATTTATCGGTGGTAATAACATTAAATTCGTACAGTTTAAAAATATAAACATGTCGTAGCGAGCAGTTGTTTCCGGGGATGCGGCTGGGCTGGGAGATAGCGGGTCCCCGAGGAGAGGATCAGATAACGCTGGAATATGACGACAGTTCGCGACCACACTCCTGTACCGTACACGTAAATGTTAGAATACTAGCTTTCTGTCTGCAACTTTGCTTTGTATACGTAGGTAAACAGAAGATTATTTTCTCTTGTGTAGGTTTGGACTGCCTCATAGGTGTTCTGGTCATGTCCGCTGTCGGATGATGATCCTCCTCAAAAGTATTTGCTGAAATCTCCACGCTTGTTAGATGGATTGGGGATCGCGGTTAAAAGTTTCAGATTTACCAAAGAACGCTGCTATCCAGTTTCTATTAAATGTGTAGCCCGCTGGAAGAATAGAGGTGGAATACTATCACCACTTACAAACAACCAGACAGTATGACATTTTCTCTTCATTAGGTATATAGATAAACATGGCCTGACTGTACAAGTGACGCGTTTTAGAAGTTTGCAGCTTATCTCGCCTCCATTACGTTGTGATTGCCGCACGGTTGATACGTCGCGTGTTAAATGATTGCCATAAGCTCCTGACGGAGCCTTCACTTTATTACTCAATGTTACTGATAGAATCTAAGTGAAATATGAACCTCTGGACACTGGTGCCGTGATTACTGAACATACTTATAGAAACAAGAATCGAATAAATTGCCATTCACTTCTTGTTGGCCAATTAGCAAAAGGACGTAATTCGGGTTTGTGATAATTTTAAAACCATCAAGATGTCTCAGTTGAGATCAAGCATCCTTCTGACTCCTATTCCAGCATCCTACTTACTCCTATATGATACCCTACTTCAAAGATTAAAAAAAATAATTTGACATTATACTAAGTAAACCCTTATATATATCTAGAAATGGTAGTAAATTGTTCGGAAAATATCTTTAACAGATTATCTGCTAACGGCAAGAGTCAAAACACCATTTAAAAGGACTTGGAGAAATAACATCAAGCGACAACATCAAACAATAATTTCGGAAAAAGCAATTATCATTATCCAGATAGGAGGGTCGGAAGCGATCGCATTAACATCATAAAAGGGGCGAAGTTTGTGTACGAGCCCCCGGGACTCCCGTCGGCGACGAGACAGTTACATATTATGCAATAAAGAGCTGTTCTCGCGAAAGGAAGTGTGAAAATGAACAACATCAAGGGGTTATCTTGAATTACTCACTAAAAACTTATTGTCAGGAGCTGCGGGGGTGCGGCGGGGCGGGCGAGGGTGGATTTGCCGCGAACAGATAAGGGCGCGCTATTGGGATCGCGCCGTTCTCATCCAATTACACGGTCGAGCGATCGCGCCGCGCCGCGCCGAGCAGGGTCGAGATAAAAACGCGAAGCTGCCTCGACGCTGTCTCCGCGGGGATTGTCGCTCGCCTAACGTTTTCACCTACGACCGTCCTCTGTAGCTACCAACTCAATTTGTGTCCCGAGCCCGAACACGGCGACAGCTATCACCCCACAGCACCACCCAGCCGTCTCGGTACACAATAAGGTCAATGAGAACAAATAAATAACAATCGTTTTCGGACTTACGTTTCAGAAGAAAACAATATATAGAGATTCCTAATCTTATAGAGCTATGATCTATAACATTGTTGGCATCTCACTTATGATGTTGATCTCTCTCGACTCAACTCTTACTTTATTAGGGAGGCCTGGTACCTACCTAAAACTAGTTCATTCGGGTAAGTAAAGCTAGATTATCTTAAAGTTTCATAATCCCGAGATAATAGCGAGATAATCCAAATACTGAAAATAAACTTAACAACTAATTTATGAAAGCAACTAAGCGGAAAACACCGAAATACATATTTTTCGCTTACTGTACAAACATTTAGAATATTATTTGCAACCCCTTGTGCACATAACCAGGTATACGACTTCCTACCTGCTTACAAACGGAAGTAATCTAAGTCGACGTGCTAAGGGAGCTGGTGTCGGGCGCGAGACCGCGGGCTTTGATTCAATTAGAGCAGTCGCCGTGGGACCGCACCGCAGCCCGCTACGAAGACGCCGAGACGTCTGGAAGTCACTCGAAACTTAACCTAGTTAAAGTTGGATGTACCGCCAAATGAGAAGTGAAACATTACAATAATGAACGTCGTGTCACAATTACCAACTTTCCAAGAGATGGGACGAGCACTAAATATAGTATGTATAAGTAAGTAGTGAAGTTTTCACGTAAGTTTTCGCCCAGCTTAGGCGCTACCGAATGGTTTTATGGCTATCCCCAAACCATAATTCCAGTCTTAGGCTTAATAGTACCGTAACCTAATAAATAACAGTGACATTTGTTTTCGGTACTAAGCCCCACCCTCTGTCACAAGCAGAACCCAATCCGACAGCGCGGCCACCGCCGTATGTAAATAGTTTACCGAAAGTCGCCGCTCGTCCATCACGCGTTGTCACATAAATTATGCCGCGGCGAATCCGCGGTCGAATCATTGTTTGACTTTTATCTTATTACGTACATCTCCCGATTTTGTTCGCGTCATATTTCTTCTGACTTATCGGCTTTTATCTATCGTTTTGTGGCGAGTCTCGCTATCGATCAGCCGATCCCTGCCGCGAGCCGACAAATGTCTCCGAATGTTTTGAGTGGATTAGGCGAACTGTCGGTGTCGGTCACCGGGCTAACTAATGCGCTCCTGAGCTTATTTGGAACGCGTATCGAGTTATTGTCGCTTATCTGATGATGTGCGTGCGCGCACCGCGCTCCCCGCCGGCCACTCGGTGGCCCGACCGTCTGCCCTCCCTTACCGCATCATCCAGCACTCACGATGACTAATGGCTGATCTTCTGTAATGTCTAAGAATGATTTTACATTGATCGTGGCAATAAATTAAGTCACGCACACGACTTCCAAGGAATGCATGATTTAAAATGTAAATAACCATAACACGACTTGACCATGAGTTGCACTTCTTCAAATCAAAGGCATATTGATATTTATCAAGGCTACGCAATCTTTAAGACTTTGTATCTGGAAATATATTGATAGGGATGACGTCAAAGGTGACAACCTGACAAATGTTGAACAGGGATGCACGGTAGTCGCAGCACGAGCCTCGGTATCAGGGAGATCTGTGTGAGTGTCACCGGACACCCGACACCTCGGTGGCTTCGCCGGATCCGTGTTAAATTAATGAAAACATCCATCCATAAAGACCCGAACGCCTCTGCGTTCTTATGAATGAAATTCCAACCTGCACGGGTTCGAATCCTTTTTTATGATGATCATAAATTAAACAACCAATTTCCAGCGAGTGTCACAGCGCGGATAAAGGAATCATTTTTATAATATCCTCAGCGCTTAACAAGGGTACAAATAAAGCCCACGCATATTCACGCGGCTATAAGTCGGGATCGAGAGAGCTGCCACTGCCTGCTAAACTGTTAATATTAATAATGAACTGTGTTATGGGCTGGTGTGGTAGGTAGCACTTCGTTGACTAACGATGTTTTTGTGCTGGCTCTCGTAACTTGGCCGACTGCTACTTTGTTATTGTTCGCGGAATTTGGCAGCACTGCCTGACTCATTCTCGTTGATATCGATGAACTTGGGAGATAAATATGTTTATTCAGTCCCAAATTGAATACCTACTTACTTATATTCTCAATAAGTCTGCCTAGTCTGTCTTACAAATTATAGTTTTCGAGTCGATTGGTCAACTTCAATACTTAACTAGGGATTTAACTATGGGATATTAATAATGCGTTTCCGTATGCTAAAAATGTTTGATTTCTATTTTAGGATGGTCTTATAGCAACTAAAAGGACTCTCTTTGTCTCGAGGTCAAAGTACAGTTGGCTGAAGATATGAATTTCAGTAGGTATTCATATTCATTTTCAAAACCATCTATCCTCTTATTATGGACAGATATCAATAAGCACATATTAAATTACAATATCAAAACAACACCTCCAAAACGTAACTAATTTATAGGCTCATAACAAATATCTATGACAATAAAAACTCCTCAATATTACAGAAGGACATAAAAATATTTTAACAATATACATTTAATAACCTAGTTCAGCCAAACAAAAAGCTGAAAACGATCGTATAGTTGGCAAATTGTAACGTGATACTGCGTAAGGAGTAGTGTCATAGTATAGGAGTCAGCCGCCCACGCGCGGCCGTCATCTTCGAACCAGGAGCTCGCTAATTTATAGTCCACCTCACTCGCCTGACTTATGACATCTGCGCTTACGCCTGCCCTTTTATGTACACAGTTTAATGGACGAACGACACTGGTTTGCACGTTGTTTTCGTACGATAATGTCGTGGCGTCGGCTTTGTGTCTCAATAATTTTACTTTGTTTCGAGTTGTTTAAACAAAATACTGGATTCAGATCGTTTTTGGAAATCAAAATAATATAACAAAAATGAGAATGTTTTAATTGGGTTTGTTTCCAACCACAGAAAGATTGAAGAGCAACGTTAATTTTAACTACTTACCTGTGTTATGTATATATTATAGCTTTACGAAACTACGCATCTACATAAATATACTGTCCTATGTACAGGATGTTCTGCAGACGTCACTGGTCTTGTTTCACCGTGACCAGGATCCACAGCATCGCCCCGCAGCCCTGCAGGGACTATAAAGTGTCCGTATAAATGATTAAGTGTTAAGTTACGATGTTGGCAGGCGCGCGCGCAGCGTGGCTTCGTCCTCCATTCACTGACCAGCGGATAATATTACCTTACCGCCGAAAATATCAAATCGACAGGAAGATGTTATCGCTACAGAATGTTATAAAATTGAATATTTTCATATATTAGCCTGCTCTGCCTACCCCCGCGGCGACACTCTTCCGGCTCGCTCGCCTCACCTCACTATGCCTAAACATTTTTATGACACATTTTATTGTGAATAGAGATGTTATTTAATATCGCTGTTAACGTCTCCACAAAATTTGAAAAATGCTTTTAATATTTTTTCCTTCACGATGTACTGTGCGCAGTTGTCATTCGACTTTATTATACGCTATAAATATTCAATAAATAACAAAAAGGTAAATACAGGTACTGCACCGGTCACCGGACAGACGCAACGATTTTATGATGAAATAGAATACAACAACACATTGGTAACGCAGACGACACAGCTCCATAAAACTCGACGATAATTCAGTCAACAAATTAATCTAATATTCAAATACTAGATAACATTGTATACTTGTAAATATTTCCGCTTTGATGGCATACAAAGTATGTCCATATTACGTATAGAGTCAGACTTAATGGTGGGTGTATCTACCTACTGACGGAATGTAATTATACATGTTAATGCGCTACTATAACATAGATTTTCTTGCATAAAACACCAAAACAATTCAATTGTAGTCAATTGTTTTTCACAGTTAAGCAGGCCACATACAGTTTTAGGAACATAAGACATAAACAGTGAGATATATCGGACATGGCGCACAGCGTGACAGCCACGCTCCTGCACCACCTCACCATTAACTTGAAACAAATCTATAAAAAATCCCACTTTAAATAAATACACTATTAAAAAGACGTAAAGTACAGCGCTAGTCGTACAAACCTGCGTTTTATGTAATCCGTGAGTTTCGCGTTAAATTCATAGAGCATTTATCGGCAAGCTGTGGTTATTAATAAACCGGTTATCTTCACGAGTGATGTGAGCACCTAGAGGTGGGCGCCCAACACTTATAAGACTCATTATCTCGCCGGGGTACTCGCTTATTAGCATGCTAAATTGATTTCGCCGCCCACGCAACATCGAACTCCATTTTAGCTAAGACCGATAGCTTCGGTTCATTCAAAAGAAGAAAAAACAAACATGTCAATAAAAAAACCGTTTACCTTAATGTCTTCTTTAAAATCTATTAGGTAATTGTGTCGGTAGTGGAACTGGAGGAAACATTAATACTAATTTAATCCTGCTGATCATGAGTCAAAGACAAACCGAAAGCAGTCGAACCACAATACTGGTTCGGCGGATTGAATCAAATGTGTTGGAATTTTATAAAAAATGTTTCGCTCTAAAATTGTATATTGGGAAATGTGTGTAAAAATGTGTGGAGTGTGTCGTGGCGAATATCAATTAATAGGCGTTGGTGCGCGCGGAACTGCAAAAGTGTAAAGTGCACTGAGGCGGGGGGCGTTGCGTAAATCAAGCGCGGATACGCGTGAATTGCCAACGTGGAAATATGTCCATCCGAGACTCGAGCGCCGCCGCGCCGCGATACTCGCGCCTCGCAGCTCTGCTCTCATTGTCAGGATCAACGTTGATTTTTAACTCAAAACTCTGAACAATTTTGATCTCGATATCATAAGCACTGTACATCAAGTGAAATCTAAATAAAGATTGAGCTACTATAAAATATAGCCTATTATAAAAAAGGAAACATGTAAAACGTAAGAACTTAACTCTTGAGTAAAATTTAAGAAATAGCCAGGTAATTTTCCATATCTCTATGTTTCCTGCAAACATTAACATCTTAAAATCAGACTCACAAAATAAATCAAAGCACGTATATACGTATCGTAGGATACGGAACAACAAACAGCTCAATATGCCAAAACACTAGAAACACGAACACCGGACAGATATCTGATACTGAAACTACAGGTGAACGGAGTAAATCTGTTCGCTGAAAAAAGTAGTCGGGGGTCCGTTTGGCAGCGGCCGCTGTGAAAAAGTAGGTAGGGGTAGGCGCGCACTTATACAACACATGGCACGCGAAAATTATTGCCGCTCGGATTTTTCGAAAGCATTAATGCAAATTTATCGAGCCGCGCAGCGCTAATTGCGAACGACGCTGCCTCGTTGATTGTTTTCTCGTCCGATTTATGGCAACACCTATTGCCGATTTAAAGCTTTAATTGTAAACGATTCACGTGTTTTATTGGATAGTCGGTGTGTATTTATTCGAGTGCTCTCTGTGCGGTTTCGATTATTGATTTTCCGTCGGCTATGTTTTTCGGTAACGTTATTTTTAAGTTTCACTTGTTATCGATGGACGCGACATTTGTAGCGGCATCCGCTAAAATGTCCAACTCTTTTGAAATATTAAAAATACATTTACACTTTGTTTGCCAATATTGGCAATAAAATATACATTTTAATAATAACTTTTAATATAAACCGTTCTTCAATATAATTAAGAGAATGATAAAAGAAGCGCCTGATAAAATATTCTAATAACGTTATTAACCTTTTGATCTCGTCTAGCTATAAATTATGATACTTAAAATATTATTAGTTTTAATCTTATTAGCGTCCTCACCAAATCTTTCTAATTTAAATGTTAATATTTCAAGATCTTAATTAATAAAAAATACTCATAAACAAAAGCACTTATGTACTCATTTAAATGCAATTCGTTTAAATTTAGTAATTAGTTGACAGTAAATGTGGTACCGGTACATCAATATTATTGAATACACATGTAGATTTCAGATGAATACAAAAAACAACTGTGTAACATCATAAAGACGTAGAAAACTACACGCCTTCAGCGGTACTACGAAATTGTAGCACGTTGAGTGAGAAGTGGAAAAGTGTCGTAAAAACCAAGAATTACCTCTCGGCGGAGGTAGGGATGTGTTAATAAATTAAGTGACGTCACATCCGAGCGGTTAACGAAGTTAGCGGCGACGGCCGGGGGCGTTTCCCGCCTTTTTCGCTTAAGTTTTCCGCGCCGCCGGCACCGGAAGTTCGGCCATTATTATTTTACGCGGGCAACAAGCGGCGCGATAATATCCCGCGCTTCAGCCGGTCCGCTGCTTGAGACTGCCTTAATGGCGGAACGTGTCTTCTTACTTTGCGTTTAATAGGTGTAATAACTTAAACAGAATACCGGGATTTATTAAAGTTCCGCCTGATCTGACCAATCGATGTTATTTTCGAAAGTGGCTTAAATTATGCCATAAATGAGTTTATCTCTTTCTTATTAAATATTCATATCTTTTGCTATTTGCGTAAAACTAAGCGTGGGAAATAAAACCGCGGTGGTAATCAACTTTAAACGAACGAATATATTATTTTTACAACTGTTAGAATACACAAGAACGTATCATACATAAATATGGAGATATAAAACCAGCACGAAGTTTCCGTATACACATTGAGCCTCTTAAACAGTATGAGAGTCAACCCTTCGCAGGCGAGCTGTTCTCAATTCGGCACACGTCACTGCGATCGGTGGCGTGTGTTTTGCGTAATCCCGGAATAAAGCTTAGTTACGAGTAAGCCGGGGTCGGGTAGGGCGAGTCGCTTGGCCCCGTAAATCAATCCAGGTCCGTCTCAGGCGACGCGGCAAAAATAAGAGGTCGAGGTTTACACTACCGAGTGCCGCTGAGCGACAAACAAATCCGTTTCGGTCGGTTTTACAGATATTTCTGCAAGTAGATACAGATCTACTATTGAAAATCTTTGGTAGGGGTGTACAGAAAATGGGTTATTCTGATATTTTTATATAAAGGTATTTTATTTTTTAGCTACTTTTAACTGCTTTTTTATCGCTGATCTCTGAAAATGACTTCTGCGACGTCGAAATGACGTTCTCTAAATGAAAGCTAGTCGAAACTTTAGAAAAAAAAACCTTTTCTTGTACCTATTATAAAACTCCTTGAAGCAAGTGTTAATGTTTATAAATCACTGCATCTACTGTCTCTATAACATTTTCTTCGTCACGCTGTTTTCCCGGTCAGTTATTGCGTCCCAGTTTTCTGTAATTAGCGACCGAGTTTACTTTGCCTACGTACTCATTAAGTAGTCAGTAGAGATACACGGTCTATTACTTTGAAATCTTTATAAAAGCAAAGTAACTTTGTACAGTGACATCGTAATGCAATATTTTATAGTGTAAGATTTTTTTATGGAATAAATCGGTAAACGAGCGGAATAATCACCCGATGGTAAGCAATCGGCGCCGCCCATGGACACCTGAAACACCCTCTGGTGTTGTGTTACAAATGCGTTACCGGCCTTTTGGGGATTAGGAATTTGAGGATTGTTGGGGATTGGGGGATTGGGCTCACTCTCACGACGAAACACAAAGCAAGTGTTGTTTCACGTCGGTTTCCTGTGAGACCGTGGTATCACTCCGGTCGAGCCAGTCTATGAACGCCGAAGCATGGCTTTCCCACACTTAAAATAACGAAAAAACATGAATAACGAGAGAATGAAAACCTGAAGTAGTTTAAACTTCTATTCCTTACTCAGATATGTTAGATATTAATCGCAATTACTATTCTTTAAGTAAATGCTACCTAGTTGTGTAAAGTAAATTCATAACATAACAGTGATGTTATGTTCATAAAAGGCGTTAGCCTTTTACTACCGAAGGAGTAGGCAGAGGTGCACATTATTACGCGGATATCGCACGATCTCCGGGGAGGCGGCGAACCTCCTTGCCGGAGTACCGCCGTGGGATCTGGAAGCGAAGGTGCTCGCGCGCGTGTTTTGTTTGCGCGCGGAGGCACGTCGCCGGGGCGAATCTCCGCTGCCGCGCCAGATTAATGCGTGGCGGGATGAGCTCCGGCGTGATCTCATGGCGGAATGGCAGCAACGACTGTCGCAACCGAAGGCTGGGCTCGCTGTCATTGCAGCGGTAAGTCCCCTCTTTGAGGAGTGGCTTGAGAGACGCTACGGCGTCCTCACCTACCGCCTGACGCAGGTGCTTACCGGACACGGAAGTTTCGGTAGGTTCCTGTTTCGGATTGGGCGGGAGGAAACGCCCGGGTGTCATCACTGCGAGGATCGCCCGGAGGACACGGTGGAGCATACGGTGGCGGTGTGTCCTGCGTGGACTGAGGACCGCCGTGTCCTCAGGAATGTGATCGGCGACGGCGACCTCTCGCGTCCGGCTCTGGTTCAGACCATGGTACGGAGCGAGGGGCACTGGGATGCCGTCTCCTCCTTCTGCGAAGCAGTCATGCTAGCTAAGGAGGAGGCGGAGCGCGTGAGGGAACGAACCTCCTCACGACCCGGCCGTCGCGAGAGACACTCCGGGCGTCGGGGATCGCGAGACGATCTCCGGCCACCGTAAGCACGGGCCTGCGGACGGCGAGCACGGGTGACTCGCCGCCCGACCAGAACCAGGCCCGAGCGTACGGCGCGTCGCGTTCCGCGCGCGCCTCAAGGAGCCATCAGACCACCACAGATGGGGCCTAACAGGGCTGACGCCGATACGGAGCCGCGGAAGACTTAACGGGTTGCCGGGGCTCCGGCTCGAAGTGCAGGAGTAGGAACGGGGTGGTTTTTAGTCAGTAAGAGTCTGACACTCCCTCCCGCCTCACCCGGGCGGGAGAAGTCATTGGATGATTTTCCCCCCTCAAAAAAAAAAAAAAAAAAAGAGGTGCACATTATGCCACTGTACAATGTAACACCCACTTTCCACTATTTATGTTATGAATCCCATGTAATAGGGGGTGAGCCTATTACCATATACCGGGCACAATTCCAGGCTCCGTGCTACTACTGAGATTTTTTTTAAAACCCAGTAATACTTTGCCCGACCCGGAAATCGAACCCAAGACCTATTGCCCGGCAGTCGCACTTGCAACCACTCGGCCAACGAGTAAAATAAATTCACATGTAACAAAATCGTGTCTAAGTTTGAAAATGCCATAATTAATATGTGACTCGCACTTACTTAGGTAAAATATGACCAATAACCGAGTACAACCAATAATACACTTTGTTGAATATATAATTTTATTTAGCACTAGCGACCCGCCCCGGCTTCGCATGCAATATGCATGTATGTATGTATTATACCTCTACATATAAACCTTTCTTAAGATTCAATCTATCAAAATCCATTATGTAGTTCTAAAGATCTAAGCCCAGCGTCCCCATAGTACACGGGGACAGATAGACGGCGGATAGCGACTTTGTTTTATACTATGTAGTGATATCAAAATAAGCTTAAAGTTAGTAATTGTAGTTAGTAAGTTGTTAATCTGTCAGAGGACAGCACTAACAAGAAATATTATGTGTAATCTATATTTACTTTAGTCTACAGTCTATACTCATGTCTCTTGTCTTTGATAATAGGGTAGATGCTTCATTTTTATTTTGAAGTCCGCCTGGTAGAAAATTTTAAATCATTAGACACGTATTTTTTATTTCCTTACAGAAACGAATACTTTCGACGATAATATACCGATTTGAAATGACGCGTGACGTCACTTCTATGTATATTTTATACGTAGAAATGAAGTTTTAGCCCCCACTCCCAAACTTTAATTCGTTTTGTTTTATTATACGACAAAATAAATAAATAAATACGTGTCTAATATTTTTTTTATTACCTAACAGACGGACTAATAATATTTTTATTTTTTATACCCTGTCATCATCCCAATTGCAAACTGGTGAAGAATAAAGTTTTTAATTTTGTTTAACACAAAATCTCAATTTCATTTAATATAATAAGAATCCTATATTAATAATAAGATAAATAATATAATATATATATAATATATAATATCTTATTAATATATTATTAATAAGACCTACTTAGTTAATACACTTTAGCGGCCTGTCCTTTCTGGAAAGTATCGTGAAAGAAGTATGTATATTATTATATAACTTTAACTGCACGGTTGGTGCGGTGGCCGCGCAGTGTCGCGGGTTCGATTCCCGCACGGAACAATTTTTTGTGTGATCCACAAATTGTTGTTTCGGGTCTGGGTATCATATGAATGGGAACTTGTGTGTTTGTAATCGTACCCACGGTACAGGACGGAAAACCGTAAGGAATAATGTAATGTGGGGCAACATTAAAAAAATGTTATAAGATGCCTATGTACTCCAAATTAAAATTAAATTACCAACGACAACTGCCTTACTTTCAATTTACCCTCTAGAAATGATGTCTATGATAGCAAAGCGTTTATTTTCGCTAGTCATTACGCTTTCACAAAGCTTAGGCTTACGCAAACATATTTAAACGTTATTACGAACAAATGCCACTTTCTCGTGATGTTCGACACGACAATACCGAAATAATAGAATAAAATAGAAATTGATACGAGTTGTAATAACACACTAAAGGTTCCGTTGAAAATTGTGTATGAATTATTAATATCCCATGTTTTTGTTGTTGTATAAGGATGTTTTAGTGACCGCCTGTTCTATGTAAGTAGAAAAGCGAACGATTTTTCCTGAAGTCGTTAAGTACCTAAATTATTATGGATGCCTGCCTACACAATTTGCTCAGGTTTGTTACTTTCTACTAACTTTGCAACTTTAACAAACTAAAACCTACAATATTCCAATCGAAGACATTACGAAACGTTCTAAATAACCTTCTCATCAAACTCCTAAAAACGAACATTTGAGAATAATTTTAACTATTTTCCGTTTCTCTCCGACAAACATGGAACTCTAGAAACAGTTGTCAGTCCATTGTCTGGTAAATTATTCACGAAATCTATTCGTTGTTCGTTCGCTCTAGATGTTGGTCGAGATAGCGGATCGCAGCGTTTCCATATTTCATGCTGGTGACGTTGATGACAGTCGTGACAGCTCATATCGAATGTCCCACTTACACATGGTTAATGATGACGCTTATGTAAAAAGTATCCTAAATGACGTTATTCTCTACAAGCTTTGACAATTACATTGATAGTTTGTTTAATTTTTTGTGTTGCATCTGAGTTCCTTTGATAGGAAAGTATTCGCAATGAAAGCATGTTTCAAAGTAAAGAATAAAGTTGTTTATCAGTATTGGAATATCAATTCAACATAAAAAATGTATCAAGCAATCTGTTTTTTTAATGAACTGTATATCCTTTACTAATAACATATTTCAAAGTCACGCGGTTGCAAATAAATATCAATCACGCAGCTACTTATTAAAATACAAGATATACTGCAATTTACGTATATAAAGAATGTGTATCGCGACTTAGCCTGGGGGTAAAGACAATTAAAAATTAATCTTATGCGGCCATTGATAGTTGGTTAATACGGCGGCATCCGGGAGCGGCCCGCGCCCCGTCATTACCGGCCCGACGATTCAATTCGACACATCTTCGGGGTTTCACCTCACTCAATAATTACCCAGTACTATCATTAAGCCGCGTGCACAACAAAACGTAATAACCTTGCAATTAGACGGTGACTGTCATTAGATTGTAATAGAGTTTCGTACAACAATTTGTGAGTAAAATCGTCAAGCGTGTCACATTACCGGAGTCCATTAGGGCGTTTACACAACACGGAATTGAAATGAGCAGTCCACAGATTATCGTGATAGACAAACAGACCGCATTGTCTCATAATAATACTTTATACGGAGTGTTCATAATTACTACTTCTTGATTACGTTCATAGATTTTCTGAGGTTACTATTTTTATGACTACAAATTCACAGGCAAAAAAGATGTCACATTTATAAAAAGAAAAAGAAAAAAAATGCATGAAGATAACCTGAAAATGTTGTGTTACAATTTCTTCTACAAAATAGAGGCGTAAGTACTTTTTTCCTCTAAACCTTTTCACCCCCTGCTAAAGAAGGTCATCTGAAGGGGTCTAATCCTTAGGTAGTGAACATGCTGAAACGTCGGCGTGAGCGAGCCGGGTGATAAGACTGATAAAAGGAAAATTTCAACTTTGCAGATTATCAACCCTTATTTAAAAGAACACTTCTGCACTCGAGCTTCGTGGATAGTAGTGTAATAATAAAACTGCTATAGTTTAATATAGTTTAACAATTTTACTTCAGCTCTAAACATTTGGTTAAACAAACCAATAGTTGGTTAAGTTGGTATAAACTTCTATTCAGAATCTGTCATTACACATTTCCTATTAAAACATCAATTAATCAAAACAATACAAACAATAAAGGCATCAAATATGACAAAATAAATATATATATATATAAAACTTTCAGTAATTACAATATCAACCAACATTAAACAGTAATAAAATGTCGCGGAGAACCTAACGGGTAACCGGGGCTCCGACTCGACGTGCAGGAGAAGGAACGGGGTGGTTTTTAGTCAGTAAGAGTCTGACACTCCCTCCCGCCTCACCCAGGCGGGAGCAGTCATTCGATGATTTTCCCCCCTTAAAAAAAAACAGTAATAAAAAAACTACAGCCTGTAGACAAAACAGTGACAAGCGGCCATGTGTCGAATATCCCGACTATATCCGGAATATTTCGTCAGGTAGCACGATAATATCCACACATCGGGAATTAGGATCAGTCGATAAGATAACATCGCTTCAACGTTAAATAACATGTTTCCTGCAATCGTTGTAATTTTAATAATATAATTACGTTTCATACGGCGGCTTTTCAACCCTATAATAATGCCGAAATACCAAACAATGTGTTTATACTATTCACGCCAGTATTATTATGTTTTCATACACACATTGATCGTGTAATTTGGGGGAGCTTTGAAATCAACCATTTTGATACGAGAATAGATCTTTATCGATGATTTTAGGCTTTTAGTGTTTATGTAGGTAGTATATGTTACTTATTATGTTGATATTGATCATTGTACGGTTCTAGGCACATCGAGATAGGCTTTAGAACTCGTTAGATTTCAGTTGAAATATAAAAAAAGATACTTTCTTTTAACAAGAAGTGTGGGAGAGTCATGCTTCGGCACGAATGGGCCGGCTCGACCGGAGTGATACCACGGCCTCACAGATAACCGACGTGAAACAACGCTTGCGTTGTGTTTCGTCGTGTGAGTGAGGTTACCGGAGGGCCAATTACCCCCTCCCTAGTCCCCGTCTCCCGAATCCCCGAATCCTCCACAATCCTCAAAAACTCAATTCCCAAAAGGCCGGTAACGCACTTGTAACGTCTTGGTATTTCGAGTGTCCATGAGCGGCGCCGATTGCTTACCATCAGGTGATCCGTCTGCTTGGTTACCGGCTTCTACATCTTACTGCGATACTCAGAGATATTTAATAATTACTTAAACTATTTCTTAGTAACGATTTTGTTCCGAAAACTATTACTAAAGACTGGGTTAAACAGCCATTGATTGAAATAGCCAATGACTCTGAGTCTGAGTACGACGGTTAGTGGCAAATATTTAATTGCTTGTACTGTAACATGAGGTTTTATTCAGTGATGTGCAAACTGATCAAAGTTTCATCAAGACCTGAACACATAGATACCTAAAGTATATTTCCTTTACAATATCAAACAGAGCCTTCTAAAGTTCAATCTATGCGTAAGAAAACTGTTACTGCTAATAATAAATAGATAATTATATTCACACAATCTCTGCCTCGTTGGCCGAGTGGTTGCGAGTGCGACCGGACAAGGGGTCTCGGGTTCGATTCCCGGGTCGGGCAAAGTATTACTGGGTTTTAAAAAAATCTCAATAGTAGCACGGAGTCTGGAATTGTACCCGGTATATGGCAATAGGCTCACCCCCTATTACATGGGACTCATAACATAAATCGTGAAAAGTGGGTGTTACATTGTGCAGTGCCGTAATGTGCACCTCTGCCCACCCCTTCATATATGGCGTGATAAAAGGCGTGATGTTATGTTATGTTACAATCTAACAAAAAATGAACTCATAAGTCTTTAATAATTCGCACCCTCCTACAACATTTATTTGAATATAAGGTTTTACTTAGCTATCTGCTTAATTGATAAAATTAATACTAAACTTTAATTTCCTACTCGCATTTATCTCACATATAATTCGTTACGACTAATTAGGCAGCAGATTTGATGCGTAAAACATTTTTTTGTTAATTACTCAGTTTTTACACCTCTTAACTCAAATTTTATTGCGTTTTAATTAATTTTTACCTGCTTCTGAACCTTATGGGCAATGGGAAGTAACAAAATGGAATTAAGTATATTAACATGACGTCTTATAGGTGACACGCAAAAGCCTTCAGTCATGAAATAAATAGATAAGTAGTGTCAATTTCAACCTCTGAAAAGATTTTACCAGATTTTTCTGAAAATACATAATTTGCATACAACACTTAAAAGTATTATTTATTTCATACCTACTACATATTTTGAACAAGAAATACGTCGCTATATACCTAAAATAGATTGCTTACCTACTAAATACCTTACATTGAACATTAGTGTCTATTGCAAAGAAATATACAAAAATCCTTTTGAAAATAATGTTTAAACTTGGGAACATACAGCTAATAACAGTGTTAGCACAGGTATCCAGACTTAATAAATATGAAATTATGAAAAGGATAATGTCGTCACATTAGGGAGGTGCAGCGATCTGCAGCGGCCACTAATGACGGCGTCAGCTTATTGTTTTAGATCGCCACCGCCGCCCTCTAATTCACTCCATTGCCTCTAATTAACCACACACCGACCACAGAAAAAACACATCAAGCCCACCCAACCCTTAACCTAATAATAACTGCATCTATGTAATATAGAATGGCCCAAATAACGGTCCAACGGAATTCATTCAGGTCTTCCAAAATGTTGCGCAACACTTCGTGGATATTAGAGAGGAATTTATTTTTCTAATGTCCCTTTTCACCCCTACTTCAATTGCGCAAAAGTTTAAGACAAAAAAGTTGTAACGGCCATCCAATTAGTTTAAGAATCCGCACAGAAGCGCTTCGCCGACCCTAAATTTTTCCCAATTAAATGCAAAACTCGGCCGGCACCGGCGGCTATATAAAATTTAAAGTCCATACAATTCGCGCAACACAAATTTTTATTACCTTTGCCCGGTAAGTAAACAAAAAGAACAAATTAGCCAGGCTCAGTACAAGACGTCGGCGTCGCCGTCGTCCGCGCTATATCCCACCCGGGACACAAGGGTGTAAAAAGTAAAACAATAAGGATTCTGTGCGGCTGCACGGGGATATTTATTGTTAATGAAAATGGCGGGATTTGAACTAACGTCTTGTAACTAAATACCCCCTCACGGTTAAAGCGGGCACTAATTTGGTTTTTATAGCGCGTCCTTAATTTGATTTGGCGGCATCGCGGCCGCGCCACTATTGTCTGTAGGAGCAATTAATTTGCTCGGATTATATTTTTTCCCGGGGCGGCCTGTGCGTCGGCGTCGCGCGACTCTCCCCGAGCCGCGGAGCTTGCTTACGCGCCCACAACACGATCGAACCGACGAGGAAAAAATAAAATAAAACTTAAGCCCCGTTTAATTTGAAGGGTGGTTCTGGGCTATTAAAGTAACACGCTTATGTATTGCAAATTATATTGAAATTTGTCTTCCATTACTGAGCGTCTTCCTCACACAAATGTTGCCCGCATTACGAGCGGGAGATTTTTATTCCGCGCTACGCCCACCCTTGTCTCCCGGTTTTTTACGTTCCAAGTTTTGTGGTGCTTTTTTCTCGCTAATTAAAACTCTTCCGCGCTGTTTCCTCTGAGAAACGAGATCCGATCAATTAATTTTTGGGCGGTGTAAGCCATCTCGAAATTTACTGGGCTCAATAAAAAAACAATTTTCCCGAAAAAAGGGTATCAAAAAGTAATTGATCAAATAAAGGTTTATATTTAGCAAACTTTTTAAATTGCCTTCGAGAGCTTAAATTGTTTCTTTACAATTTTCTGCGTAGCTGGAAAATACATCGGTAATCGAGGTGTAGGTCATTTATACAATAGCATTGTTTATTGAAAATGCCGTGCAATCAGCGGCAGTAGCGGCGCGGGCGCAGCGCAGTGGTGGCTGGCGGCTGGGGCAAGATGGAGTCACGCGCGCCATTGTCTCGAGCTCCGAGGAGACAGAGCATTTCATCTAATACAATCACTCATTCGATATAATTCAATAACTGCTCACTACTGAAATGACTACTAAAATTATTTATTACCTACAGTGGCCACAGTTACCGCTTACCAACTTTCAATTTAGTCTACTAGTAGCACAAAGTGAACGTGTTTGTTAACATCCAAAAAACCTTTTCCGCTACGAATTGTTCGTAGCATATTTAATATAAAATAAACATAATATGTTCTTTAGTTTCAGTAACTGAGTATAGAGGTATACCAAAGACATAGACCGTTCTTATTTCAATTAAAACATACCTACCAACCATATAAGTAGGTACTTATAGTTTTCTCCATTGCAACCCCAGACACAAGTCAAAGTCAACAACACAGAGTAAAATAAAACAAAAAGCGAACAGCACCCTTCAATCAGTGGAAATGAAGGCATAGTGAAGGTTCAGCAGCAATTTGTCGTTGATGGCAGCGGCTCCAGTAGGCAGGCCAGTGAAGCACGCGCCGAATTAAATGGAAATCAATAGCCATCGCTGGACGTGACTGACGACCCTTACATCTCGCCGCCGGCCATCACTCACAAGGCTCACAGCCAAGAATATGGCATTTCGTGACAGATCATGGTTTTAATAGAAAACGCCCGTACTGTTGATAGGTTCGTGCGAACTTGGCACAAGGAAAATTTTTGATTGGATTTTCCGAAAATACAGTGGATCTTGAAAGTGACAAGTAAATGTATCCGGTATGAATGAACGTATGAAATTTTTCAACATCTTTGAGAAACATTTGAATCTTTCTTTATATTTAAAAACTAGCTGTTGCCCGCGACTTCGTCCGCGTAGAATATGAATTTTAGGACATAACTTAAGGCTACAATAGCTACCTGAATAAAAGAGTCGTCAAAATCGGTTTAACCATTCGAGAGATTAGCCAGTACAAACAGACAAAAGTTATAAAAACCGTCATTTTGGTATGTATCGTAAGTATATTCATATGCATGTAGTAAAAAGCGATTATTTTAATATTACAAACAGACACTCCAATTTTATTTATCTATTTAGATTAAATTGATGTGAATAATCTACGGGTTACATGTGAAACTTTTTTAAAATGTGTTTCGAAAATGTAGAAATTTACAGGTACCTCCCTATTGTTATCATTTTCAAAATCATTTTACCGTTATAGAACTTATATCTGTGTAAGTACGTATCGTGCATTTGATTAGGTTTATGCAGGTAAATACTAAGAAATACTCGTACGGGAGACCAGTAGAACAATACCTGCTGCTGAAATCACTGTTCTCTACCATAATGATGAATCAATCGTAGGCTACTATTACTTACATAGACCAGGTGAATCAAACAATCACGAGTGTAGGTATAATGTAAACGTTTTTTATATTAGTGCGGACTTTATGTGCATTGATAGATATTAATAACAACTAACAGAGAACTGAAAAGTCACTGCAATCATATTTATAACAACAGGTAAATAAATAAAAAAATTAACACCTGTTGAATTTCTATCGAAAAAGAATAATGTCGCCTAAATTGTTTTTAATAGATAATAATTTGTGATTATCTGAATTATGTATACCATGATTTCAAATTATAAAAAAAATGCCGCGATGTTTAATATCAAACTAAAATATTACATTTAATCTCATATTTTTAACACGACTATGCTTAATTTAAGCCATATAATATAGCTTTACATTCGAATTCGTTATTTAATACACCTAAAACAAAATAAAATAGGCATAAAAGTGCCCAATACCATGTCCAGTCTACCACATCAATTCGGCCATCACTCAGTCACGTACGCGCTCAATGCTGGCCGAAGACAAAGCAGCACTTCCTTCGATTGTCGTCCGATGATTGATCAATCAATGCAGTAGAAAGGCCAGCTTAATTGCAACCAATCAGAACCACTGTTTGTACTGACGAATTACGATAATGCTCTCTTTACTTGGCTAGACTGTGGGTAAAGGGAAGCAATTTGTGATTAGCTTGAAACGTGTCTTTGATTGCGATTTTTCTCGGAATGTTTGTCATCAGGATAATATACACTTCTGTAAAAAAAACCGGCCAAGTGCGAGTCGGACTCGCGCACCGAGGGTTCCGTACAAACCTGCAAGGTTTACAAAGTTCGTTCATTACGACAATCGAGTCATAACTATGGTATTTTTATTGCAAAATGAAATTCATAACATTACAATGGGGAAAGATGGAGGAGCATAAATTTAATACAAATATCTCTTTATCGTTTAAGTAATCCTTTATTTTATATTAACACATATCATTTATCTATACCTCTAATATAACTGAAACACTTATAATAGCCTTGCAGCAGACTTAAGAAAGTTCTTTTATTAAAGTTATTTATTTACTAAGTTTTTTAGTCACTATTTAGAAATCTGGTTCAAAAATATTAATTAAGTATTAAATTTGAACCAGACCTGTAAATGGTGACTGAAAAACTTAGTAAATAAATAACTTTAATAAAAGAACTTTCGCAAGTCTGCTGCAAGGCTAGTATAAGTGTTTCAGTTATATTATAGATAAATGATGTGTTAATATAAAATTTGGTTGTTGTACTTTTGCGTTTTGCGCTTTTGCGTTGACTTAGAATTTTTTTTTCACGGTTTAAAGGCAATTAGATCTAAGTATTTGATATGAATTTCAACTTGATAGCTCTACGCGTTCATGAGGAAAAAAGTAATAAGTTTATATTTATTAAAAAAATATATATTTTGTAATGTAACTAAAAAATTAAGGTTTTCGGAATTTTTCCTTCATGTGTGCTATAAAACGTTGCTTCATGCCAAATTTCAAGATTCTAGGTCGACTGGAAGTACCCTTTAGGTTTTGATTCCCTTGCGAGTACTTGCGATTTTCAAAATATGCAGCTTAAATTGCTGTTTCTTTTGATTGCGTTGACATAGAAGTTTGATTTTGTTACAGCTTAAAGGTATTATAGACCTGAGTATTTGGTATGAATTTCAATTTAATACCTCTACGCGTTTATGAGGAAATGGGTAGTAAGTTTAAAATTATTAAAAACATATATTATGTGATGTAACTAAAAATTTATGATTTTCGTAATTTTTCCTTTATCTATGCTATAAGACGTTGCTTCGTACCAAATTTCAAGATTCTGAGTTCACGGGAAGCACCCTGTAGGTTTTAATTCCCTTGCAAGTGTCGAAAATTTGCGGCATAAACGGCTTAGAAGTTTGATTTTTTTACAGCTTCAAGGGAACTGTCCCTTGGTCTACTGAGACCTGAGTAATTGATATAAATTTCAGCTTCATACCTCCACGCGTTCCTTAGAAAAAGAGTCTTGACAGACGGACGGACGGACGGACAGACGGACGGACGGACGGACAGACGGACGGACGGACGGACAGACGGACAACAAAGTGATCCTATAAGGGTTCCGTTTTTTCCTTTTGAGGTACGGAACCCTAAAAAACAATATGTTACAAGAACTTCTTTACCTAATGAACATTTAAGATTTAATGGTCTGATATCGCCTATGAGGTGCCATATCTCTATCGAAAGTAAAAGATATCACATACTTATTGCACCTTTAGCTCCTTAAAGTACATCCCTTATTAGACGAAAACTTTCATGAATTGCACATTTACTTGAATTCATTATTTAAAAACCTTAAAATAAGTAGATAGAATTGACTCAATTCACGAAAATTATCATTTAATAACGGTTTTACTTTCAAGATACGATATAATATAACCTTAATATCACTATCATTTTCTTCATTTTAATGTACCTCTAGATACCCAATCAACAAATTCATACCGATGTACTTAATATTCATGATTTGTTAGAAATAGTGAATGTTTCAGCATTAGCAATGTGTTGTTAAATCTACTTTGTTTTGTTGTTTTACTAGTTACTGCTGTCTTTTTAATACTAATGATTTAAATGAACTTTGATGTAGTCATTTGACTTAATCCTAGGTTTCCGTAAACCGCAACAAAGTGGTCCAATTAGCTAATCCAAGTCGGTTTCAAAATAACTCTTTAGAGAAAATTGGCAGCAATTTGGCTAAAATTGCAGCGAAATCTGTTTAAATGTTAACTGAATTTGTTTATTCACGTAACATCGTAGAAAACTATTTACGAGTGGTTAACTTTAATTTTTTCGGGAGATTGTCCACAAATATCAACGGGACAGACCCACGTCCAGTGCTTACCTACATAGTAAAGCAATATCTACAAAATTACAAAATATCGCTGCAAATAAACGTTCAACTTTATGGACTCGAAAGATATTACCGATTCGTGATCTCCTTTTTGTTTAGTTTCGCGTTTCGACCGGTCGGCCATCTTGGCGACATGTGGCGGGAGATTTAGGCGGGAAACGTGCCCCGCTATATTAGATTATGTCGAAATGAATTGAGCGCTACTATTGGATATGTTATTGACGTAGATTTGCGATCGGAGGAACGAACTGATATTTCGTATTGTTATTAAAGGCGCAGCGCTCCCCGTGGACGTGAGCGGCGTCCCGAGTGCCGGCCCGCCCGATACGACGCCCTTATGGACCTATCGTTTAGGCCTCTTTATATTTTTCTTATGTAAATACGGTTTCATATCCGATGAGCTTTATTTATGTGGGAATCGTTTTAGCGAGATAAGTCTCTCTTCTGTTCCACTGTTCACCTCTCGCGATACATGGAGATTTGGTTTGTTTTGGAATACTGATTTATTGTATCCTCTGATTTGCTTGTATTTTTTGAGATAATTCACATATTGGAGTCAGGATACAAAAAAGGTAGTGACTGTATCTTGTGTATCATTGTTTATCTGCGTCATACAAATTTTCAAAGGATGGATGTTTTGAAGAGCTGAGTATTTGAAGTGTCGCTAAACATCAAAGAGTGTATGTGCCAGACCGAGAGCGTTGTTAAAACGTCTTCAAGGGTTTCGGCGCGGTAAACAGTAGCATGGGCGACGGCGCAAGTTATAAAAGAAGATAGGGTATTGTACTAAGAGTCCTCACTGTACATTAACCTTGTTAATATCATTAAATTAAACCAAAGACAGCTGAAATTTAATGTTCATATCCGAATCAGAGGTCGATACTTTTAAACCTTACGACTTCTTTATATTAGGCCGTTTAAAACCAAGTACTAATTATACCACAGAAATGTTAATAACTGTCAACTAAGAAGATTAAAATAACTACTAAAGAATAAGAAATTCTCTACAATTCTATATCAATACAACAAATGTAATACCTACTAAGCTAACACATTCCCAAGCAACTCCCGAAACTCGGTACATCCTCGTCAGTTTTCCGTCGCTTGCGCCGTCGGCGCGAGGGCGGCGCACGCGAACGCGGTTCGCTTTGATGTCGCGAGGGTAGTTATGGAAATTAATAAAGTGAACAACGTGTAATTGCTTCCGATAAGCCGGTCGGTCTGCGCCTGGGCAACGTTTTTTTCCCTCTTTAACGAGCCGCTCACAAAACAAACAGCACGTCTTAAATCGATACCGCTTATTAATTTGTTCTTTCAATTTTATCTAATTGATTTTCTCGATGAGTTTCGTTTTACATTAAATGGATCTCATTAAAATTATTCGGAAATTGGATGTTTTATTAAATTCTTTAAAAGATGGATAGATAGTTTCCAAGCTGTATCAGGATAGGAAGAGGTACTGTGTAAGTTAGTTGGGAATATGAAGTAAACTTGGTTTACCAATGAAATACAAATTAATGAAACGAAATAAAATAAATACATACATACATAACATCACGCCTTTTATCCCCGAAGGGGTAGGCAGAGGTGTACACAAAAGTAACACCCACTTTTCACTATTTATGTTATGAGTCCCATGTAATAGGGGGTGAGCCTATTGCCATATACCGGGCACATTTCCAGACTCCGTGCTACTACTGAGAATTTTAAAAAAACCCAGTAATACTTTGCCCGACCCGGGAATCGAACCCGAGACCCCTTGCCCGGCAGTCGCACTTGCGAATACTCGGCCAACGAGGCAGTCACATAAAGAAAAATATCAAAAAATAAAAATACATAAAAATACCAATAAAGTATTCAAGAATTTAAAGTTCAGTGTATTTTAAACCACTGTTATTTTTATGATCGTTATTAGGTAATTCAATCGAATAATAAATGTTTTATTCATCTGTTTTAAAGAGAACAGATAAATGATAAAAATATCTAGAAGTTAATAAATGTGACATGAGAGACTAAAGGCCCGGTTCTTTGCTAGTCACTTAATATTTTAAAACTCGGTTATGCAGACCACTTTAATGAAGTCATTGGTAGTTCTCAAAAGTCATAAGTAGATCGGCACCTGTCGGTCTGCGCCGATAGTGGCGGCAGCGCCGACGGCGACATTAAAAGCTCTGCCCACACATTCGCCGACCTCTTACTTTGTTCAACATTATCCCTACACACTACACACAGTAGCACTCTCTTTAACCTCTGGCGCCTCCACCTACACTTCACTTCGTACTCACAAAAACCACCTATTTATAGAACCACTTACAACTCATAAGTGGCGCCCATTTATTCCGTATTTACCGCAATGTAATTCATCATCATAATAATCCCTCAACATGCCAATATCAACCAAATCAATGACGAATAGAGAAAAAATACCTTTGAAATATCTCTGAACGTCGCGTCGCGAGGAATAAATAATAATGAATAATGTTAAAAGAAACCTATCAATAAAACTGAACTTAACGTATCCCGAAATAAAACACTTTGTTATTAAGTTGACAAGCAACCGTAAAAATGCTCCTTTAAAATGTAAAATAAACAGATCAATCATGTTAAAGCGATCCCACCGGGCTCGCACCGATCCCCGAAAAGAAGCCTACGTAAGCGTCTATTATAAAGCACAGATGTTACCACAAGACCGATTTCATATGTTGTCTCTCTCGGACCCACGGCCACCCCACTGCACCAAGTGGGACACAAAATAAAAGTGATACTCATTTTTTATTCTTTTTCGAAATAAGAATTGTTCTACATTCGGGAGAATGATTGACATGCGGTCGCCGGCGGCGCCCCCCGACGCGCGGTATTAAAGCGTTTCACAAGATGGCCCTCGTATTATTATCATTTTATAATTTATTACGCTAATTATGAAAGGGTCGTATTTAAAAATAAAACAAAGGTATTACGGATGCCATATTTGTATGGTAAAAGCTTTGCGGACGTGTAGCGTGTTACTTTTTGGGCGTATAAATCTAGGAAGGGACATCAATCAAGTTGTCGGATGGACGGGAAGTCCCGTTCCACATTATTATGTAGATCCGTGATTAAAACGTTAAAAAATATGTAGACACTGTACGTAGACGTGCCGTAACAACCCTTTAATATAATGACTGTGTTATGAGCAAAAGGTGGGTCAAACTCGAGCCATCTGTAGACCTACGCCGTTAACTTTTTATACTTGTGTCGTATAAAGCGTATTATCATTTATCTGCAACGTTTGTCCAGTAGGTACAGGTTTACGATATTGACTCATAACAAAGTTATGTTACATATTCATGGGAGGCTATAATAAACCAATATTGTCATTTGTGCGGGCGGGCCCGACGCCGGGCGGGTCGCTCTAATTGAAACCCCGGCTCGGCCACGACGTGAGAAGACTAACCATCGGCTAATCCTCGGAGGCTGGACCTTGTCCGCCCGCTGGCCATACACATCTATGTAATTGGAGATTTCACGAGATAACACTATGACCCCTAATTATGAAATGGGGTGCACACGTCCCGGCTCCGAGGTAAGATGAGATGTTACGACTTCCTACTATCTACTGTAATGTTGTTTAACTTAGTAGATGTTACCTCTTAACTTATGTAGGTACATCAATTGTTAACAGACAGTCATTAATGTACTTACACAAAACTATTTAGGGACAATACGATAGAGATGTTTCATTTCAGATTTTTATCTTACTTAAAATTAAAGCTATATGCAATGAGTTTCAGCCAACCTTTGTCTTGCCTTTACCCTGACGTTACGACATTTAAATGAGTACATAACTATTCAGCGTAAGTGAGACAATGATCACCCCAACCCTAAGCCATCAAAGAGATTATCATCGCTAACTTAAGCCCTTTCTCGAAACTCTGACTATTCAGTTTTATCGAGCGTGTCAATTTACAATATACGCAGAAGCACGTCAAACACAATCAAAGAACTCTTTGATACTAGATCATTAGAAGGTAATGAAAAACAATCGCTGATCAAGAATTTTGCAACTTTGACGACGTAAAATTTTCCACTGGTGTACCGAAATAGACTGAAGATCAGTATAATTGAAGGTTAGGCGCGTTTCAACGCATCCCGGGGTAGGGGTGAGCCCTTAAGCCGCAGCGCACTTACGATTGAAACATCGCCGCCGAGCCTAAAACAGCCAGGGCTTAGCGCTTCTCGTGCCAAACTTGATACCCGTCTTCTAACTTGTGATTTGGGACTTAGGCGCCGAAATAACGCAAATTCGCGACTCGAGGGCGCCAAAGACGAAAAGACTTTGTAAATTAAGGCGATACAATTTATTGTATAAGAAACTGTTTCTCAAGCTGGTGTCTGGAGTAACAAACGATGCGGACGACAGAGACGTTTGACATGAGTCTTGTGCGGCGCCAGCACCCGTCACGGGGCTGTTCTGCGTCCACTCCACAAGACTGCGTGGTCACGAGCGTAATCCTTATTTATGGCAAGACGCCCTGCGATGCCTCCGCTGGACCAACTATTTGTCAGGCACTAGCGGCCGACCAGCATCAATCTCGACTGCTGGCTTAACGCGGCCCCGATCCTTGACGACTCATACGCGAATCCCATTTATCATCCCGCCGCATTGAATCACACAATAATCGAGTGGCCGCCATTATTAACAGTGACAACGTTATCTACTACCGATGTCGGCAATAAATACGAAACGGACATAAAGTGACCAACAAAAGTGAAACTGAATCACCCCCGACCACTTAATACAACAAGAGAGGCGCGCACCGCACACCGGACAAACAGTTACAAAACGGCCCCCAGCGCTCGTTACCAGATCGCAGTAAATTACGCGCAACTTACGCGGGCCATCTTTCATTATTACGACTCTATTTTGGCAAGTCACAACAGGACGGGCGTGGCGACCGGACCCGATGACCATTATTCCTCTATTACCCCGGTGCAAGTTTTTTCGCCGGCCACGCTGACCGCTGCCCCTATGCGGGGTGCCCACGGAGATAAAATCGTAAATTACAACCCAATTCCATGGCTGTTAAGACTTGACAGATGAAAAGGCTTAATGTGAGATGGTTGGTGCTATATCGTTAACATATCAAATGAAATGATTGCATTGTCCCATAGAAACATTATTAGTTTATGATTAACGTCCATTTTCATTATTTGTGGTCAACTTAAAATCGTTTAGAGTTATTTATTACAAAGATATTTAAAGTACTAATGTTGGAGTTGATCCTGCTGCACTTTGCTTCCTTGATTGATGGTGAATATGTGGGGAATGCAACGCAGACGGTTCCTAATGGTCCACGTAAGTAGATACTAGATAGTGGGGAGATCTGTAGCTGGTATCGATAGTCGTCGGGCTGTCGGGCCAGCGGGGCGCGTCGCCGAGTGGGAGGACATTACAGTAATGTTACTGAAAGACGGTACTTGCCGCTCGGCGCCAGCCTCTAACAATACCCCATTACGCTAAACTATTCACAGAGTCAACTGACAACTGTACAGTTACATACACTATACGATAAGAGAGTGCACGCGTCGAGACAACCGATTTCTCTCGATTTTCCAACTCAACGAGAAGTGACGTTAAAATGCTGATAACCCTTCCTCTTATTTTCAAACATGGCTAACATATAGTTTTGCTAGTGTAATTACAAACTAAACCTAATTACTTAAACTTGGTAATTGGATAGTGTTCTACCCTACTTTTACTACTTGAACTTTTCCTAAACCTTTTTGGAAGTCTTGAAACTTTTTGGCTCTATTAAAGCAAAAGTTTGTCGGGACGATTGGACGTGTGTTGATATTTTACAGAATATCTACTCAACGCATTAAATCACCATTACCTACATAAGATATTTACATCTCAATTGATGTTAGGTGCAAAAGCTTATAATACATACTGATGTGTACAGGAGTACTGACTCGACTGTAAAAAAAACTTAAAATACGTTAAAAGTAGTACCTATCTACATAATGTAACAAAAATTCATTTACAAACATTCCTCTCTAAATCTGAATCAGTCTATGGTCAAAGATAAGCAATCGAGTACCATGATGTGTTTGTCGAATGATTGTTAGTATGTTCGTATGGCCAGTTGACTAGTGTCGTGTCTCATCCGCGATTATTGAATTAACTCGTCGAGTACCGGTTTTGTAGACACAATTATAGAACAATAGGTTGCGGTCACCGGTGACCGCTTGGTGTTTGACAGTTTAAAGTAGGGGATGGCACTGAATGCCCGACCCCTGCTGAGATATTTTGTGTTTAGACAGGAATGATCGAGTAGAAGGACATTAAATGCACATCACATGCCTTGTAATATGTCACTGTAGGATAGAAAAATGTTTCTAGCGATTTTTTATTATCATTCTTATAGTTGTCAGTCGTGTTTAGTTATATAAAGTAAGTTCAAATTAATCGGGGCAATAACTACACATATTTCTTTTACTGATACTTATCTGTCAATATTCTCTTATACACTTTTTCACACTAAACGTCAAGATGAATGAAACTCAACACCAAACTGAAGACGTAATCCAGACACAAAATTACAAAACTTTTTTTTGTTATACACAAAGAGGTTTGTTTTAACTTTTAGTTTTGAAGCTGTTAATCGAAATTTAAAATAAGCATGTGTACCTACATAACATACACATAATCAAAACCAAATTAGGCAGCTATTGTATACATGTATGAGTGTGAGTTGTGCTGATTATGTGACTAAACAAAAAAACAATATGCGGGACAGACATATGGACGGAAACACGTATTTGATTAATTACTTTAGATTAATAACAACCTCTAACATTTTTTTTTTCAGAACAATCACAGGGATTTCAAATTTAGCAAAGTCTGTACTTAATCAAAAGGAGAAATAGTTAGGTATATTTAAATGCCCGAAATCAGTGAAAACAGCAACCTTAAACTGACGTATTTTAGTCAATATGGTCAATAGCATCTCATTCGCTAGTAGTCCTTCTGCGGATATCTATATAACCATATCTACTACTTAATCTTCAATTTATAGTTTACTTAACTAATTTAATAATCACTGCTGATTATGTATAGCATCAGATGATTTCAAGCATCGTTCATCCTCATAAAACAAAAACCGCAAAGAAACGAATTCGTTCGTCATAAAAATATGTCAATTTCAAGATTGATACATCGTGTTAACTATAACAAAAAGTAATATTATATCGCTATTTGTTGAATACAAAATTTTAACACTTCCGTCTTTATTCATACTTGAAGTTGCATTGTTTGTTAGAAGCAACTTGCACTTGTTTCCGCGCTTATCCGAATATCATGTTGGAAATCGACGTAATAATAACATTTGCATTCATCCATCTAGAACTGCGTTGTTGCACAAAAGCATATTGTGTCTGGGTCCTAAAATCTATAATAAAATACCTAAATCCATACAAGCCTTAAATTTTAACATGTTTAAAAATAAACTCAAACGTTTGTTACATAAGAAATGTTATTATAATATAGAAGATTTTTTAAAAGATAAATTGGATTTGTAATACAATTAACATAATTTTATTGTACCTGTAACGGTTAATATTGTCTTCTATGTCTTTTTTGCTTATTTAAGTTTGCATGTATATATTCTTTTCACTACCTGCTTTAATATTAAATTATAATTTTAAATATTTGTACGCCAAAACGGCATAACATGTAGCTCATACTCCGAACTTAACACCATTGCATGTACTCTTGTAATATTACTCATGTTAACGGAAATAAAAAATATCTTTATCTTTATCTTTATCTGTAATGGTATTATTCTACGAACTTCATATACAATACAAGTACATAACTAATACGTCTATGAGTAAACAAAAGCTACATTTACTAGCTATGACAAATCTGAATTACAATCATAACCTTTTACCCAACGCATTCTCGACGCATTCGGCTCAATAAAATAATTCATGTCCAATTTATGTTAATACAATAAATACTGACATAAATAAAGCCAGAAGACAATTTAAATTTATGTAGATTCAGTCTACTGTCTTTGAAGGAGCAACTAGTATTCAAATTGAATGATTTGTGAATATATACGTCGTAAAAGTTAATATATCTATTAGTGAATGGAGTTTAGAAAGTTGAGGGCTATACTGGAGGAAGTTAAGTCAAATGGTCGTGATTGTTGTTCGTTATCTAATATATTGTTGGACTATGAATTCGGGGCAATTATTAATTTTATTATTTAAACACGATGTATATATATTAGATAGGTATGTATATTCATATGCTGACTTTTCTGGGACAATTTGAAATATGGAAACGGTACTTAACATAATAGCACATAACAATCCAACAAGAAGTTACATATACAAAGTCAACTAGCTTTTTGCCATGTCTCTCATGAATAGATAGAGGCTTTTTCTCGTACGTCTTACCGTGTGCAATATGAACATTTTCAAGAAGATCGACTATGTAGATAAAGCGTAAAGAGGTAAGAACAGGCTAACTTTACCGTCGTATTTATAATACTCATAAATTGGTATTATCTACCTGATTTCTAAAATGAATAAGAGGCGCTTACAAGATAATTCATCAAAGTAGAAGCGATAAGAGTGGGTAGTCCACATTCGTAGCAACTTCGTAGCAGCGGCGTAGCGGTCTTATGCAGTGCTGTTACTTAAGTAAATTATTATATTTACTTTCTCTATGGCCAATCAGACTAAAATGCTAAATTAATGGTGTACATAGTATGTCCGTTTTGTGGTGTATTTAGGCTAATAATTTCAAATGGTTCGGTTGGAAAACATTCCAAAGGTAGTCCGTGTCGCGAAGAACCTAACGGGTAACCGGGGCTCCGGCTCGACGTGCAGGAGAAGGAACGGGGTGGTTTTTAGTCAGTAAGAGTCTGACACTCGCTCCTGCCTCACAGCAGTCATTCGATAATTCTCCCCCCTTAAAAAAAAGGTAGTCCATTTCATCCGAATAAATATATTTCAAATTTAGACGATCACGCAAATGTTTCCCTGTTGATCCTGCACTTTCCAACTTCCTTTACAAAGAAACAAAGCAGCAATACGCAGTGATATTACCCACAACATCACCATCAACACTGACATCCAAATTGTTGTAAAAATACACCTTATATTTGTTTGGTGCATTTTTGAAATAACACAAAATGTCCAAATGAATGTAGTGAACCGCAATAATAACAATTCCAGTAATTGTATCAAGAAAACGGTTATTTGCAGGGAAAGAGCGACAAACCGACAGATGCTCCCGGCCATCTTGCGGCTGCGACAAAAGTATCGCATGACGCGTTCGTGACTTTGTGGTCACAATGTCGCTATTTAAAATCAAATTTCGGTAATATTATGTCGCCGAAATTGTTCGTAACGACTAAAAGCTGCCACTCCAATATAAATGATGTGATGACGATGTAACTCTTAATACAATCATGTACACTTTTTATAATTGTAGCCAATTATATAATTACAAATTTGTTTTCATTGCACAACAATTTCTCTCGGTATTTAACATGTTCAATGTTCATGTTCATCGAAGTTTACAGCTTCATACAAGTAGATAACAAACGCTTTTTCAAGAGTTATAAAAAACAATATGGGGTATAAGACAAGAAGTTGTGAACCGTGAAATTGCCATCTGTGTCGCGAACACTGTTAAGTGGGTTGCTACGTAGTGTTAGCTATTCGCGACATTTCGTAATCGTTTTCATGTATTTAATAAAAAATATCTTGTATAAATATTTGGAGGCCGGTTTTGTGTTTTTCCCTAATTTCAGGCGAGCATGGTCATAAAAAAATAAGCCAGCCAGGAACAGCAATACAGAGTTTATTAATCAAGTAGAGCGACACTGGGCTCAGTGGCATTTTTCTTGGAGGATGCCGTGTTCATTATTTCCCGGGAAGACGGGCGGTGTGATGAGAAATTAATCCGGGGGTGGGCAGGTGGCCGCCGCAGGTGCGGTGCGCGGCCAATTTGCCGCAACAATAAGCCGGCCGCGGAGCGCCAGCCTCTTCATGAGTGCACGCCTAATCCGTGCGTCTACGTCTCCACCAGTCTACGCACACGCTACCTAAACATACCACTTTATGTCTTCAGTTGCCCCTCTTAAGGGCTCTTAAACAACGCTCAGCATCTTTGTAATTGTTTTTATTTTCGGTAGACTTAATGAGGGCTGAAGGTAGATAAATTAGAGTATATTTTACGATACGAGCTCCTTTCTTTTTAAACGCTTTTTGTGGAGAAAACTTGCAAACTTTGCAATGTTTCTAAATACCTAAACACAAGAAGATAATTTTTGTAAATGGGTTCCAGCTGCAAAACACTGAAGAAAAGCAGTAGATATGAAGGAAAGCGCACGGAGCTGCGGCGCCCCGTAATCCGAACATATCTCGGTACATTGCTCAGCGCGACACAGCGGGACTTAGCGAAAAGCCTCGCTGCGCAGATGCTTATCTCAATAACAGTTTTATTTATTTTTGCGAGCGGCTGATCCGCTCCCGGCGGATCCGTCTAATGAAAATAGAGGAAGGCGCGCTCACCCGCTTTTTTTTTTTTTTTTTAAGGGGGGAAAATCATCGAATGACTTCTCCCGCCTGGCTAACACCACGCCGCAGCGGAGACGCGCCTGAGACAAATGTGTCTCCGAGCAAGGATTCTAGCACCCGGACAAAATTTCTTATTATGTACCTAAGTAAGTATCAACAAATGACTACAGATATAGATTTAGTCGGTTATTCTGCTTGTAGAAGAAAGTTTTGCAGCACTCGTCTGTCTTTGATGTAAACAAACATACCAAATGCGGTAAGTACGCATTCGTCATCAAGAAGTTTTGTTAATTTCTCTTTAAAGTCGCTTGTTACAGGACTGCGACAAAGTTGCGAGAAGACATGGCGCGTTTGAGTTTATTTAGTCGCGCGATTAACGACCACAACTGTCGTAATGCTGACTTGGTATGTCGTAAAACACAGCACATTGCGACGCGACTGCTTAGAACAGAGACGATCGACTTCAAAAATATGTGCTACCTATACGTAGTATATACTAAGATACACTTTTATGCCCGACCTATTAAAACTCTTCCAGACATTGACCATGGCAGTTTCACTTCACCAAAACACTAAGCTATCATGATTATTTCCTGTGGTTGTTTCCATACAAATAATTTCATCATTTCATCAACCCCACAGAATTCAGAGTTATCATTTCTACTCTGGGCATATCACCTTGCCAACAGAACTTATTTACAACAAAAAGGGACCATGAATACATTACGCTATTCCATAGTATTCACACAAAACAGAATAAGTCGACACATATTAAAAGCCAATTCTCTCGGCGACCGCAAACAATGGGGGAGGTGAAAAATCTTGCGGTGGCGAGACGGGCCAGGCGTACCGGTGGGGTCTAATTAGGTCATTTGCCATAATTGCTAGCTCCAGATTGGTTTTTTCGCGTCGGCAACGTCCCGCGAGAGCCTCAGGACGTTGCCTTGCTTTAATGAACACTTCTAGCACAGAGACACTGGAATAAAAACTCTTATTTTCACAGCGCGGTCATCCGTACTTAGGTTTTTAATTGGCTGTTATTGTATTACGGTACCTTTAAAGATAATACGATGACGTATATGACTAGAAACATAATATCCTTAAGTTCTTTTTTTATTCATTCAGTTTACCTACTTGGTGACGATGAACCGTGATTCTGGATCGGGATTGGTGGACGAGTGGCAATTAACCATCCCCTATTGCGTGGGACTAAAATAAAATTGGTGATTTCTTCAGAACACTCGGTTTCTTCAAGGGAAATTGTACATGTTAACTAAAGAAAAATAAAGAAACAATTACTTATCATCCCTTATCTAAACGATTTATTGGTCAAAGTAGGTAAATGATAATTTCAATTAGAACATTTAAAAAATACACAAACGAAACATTATTTAACAGTCTGTCAGTTATGTTGTTCAATGCTACTTATAGAAATTTTGGGTTCAAAAGGTTTGATAATGTTCGGGGCTTAGGAGATCTTTATATTTACAAGGTGGAGCTCGATTCGATGGTTGGTGGAAATTGCTTTTTGAGTTTTTCTCGCTTCCTAAGCTCATCTCTCAGGAGTACGAGGTTCTCGTAATGTTCTGCTGAAGCATCCAGGAGGTCCACACAAACCCTGACTGCGGCTGCCTGACGCTCCCGTTCCACTTCCATCGTAGAGTCCGTCGCTTGGCTCACCGACAGCACCTTTTCTACCATGTCGTCTAACCTGAACGAAATTTCAATAATTAAGGGCTTTTGTACAAAAATACTTACAACACTAATTTGCTTAATGCATGCACCTCATTACTGGCCCATGCAGTACGTTATAGAAAGCACTGTGTAAACTTGGCCTTATATTTTTTAAAGCATCATACGAACGTGAGAAAAATTATGAAAGGATAGGAAACAATATTGGATCTGAATGCACACAGATGACTTATAAATACCTACCTAAGTCTGAAATAGCACAAAGCTCATTGACATTAATAATCGTGGGGATAAAACCACCATTCGTCTCCTTGGAACAACCGTGTAAATTCTTTCAGTACTTAAGAGCCCAGTATATACCAACGTATGTGTCATAAGGTCCATGTGATATTCTGTATTGAGTTCTAATACCACGGAGTACCTACTGATATTAAGTTGATTTCAAGTGATCTGCGACTGGCCGTTGCTTCAGTCTTAACAACATTCCTAAATTGACATACAACAGCTCACAGTCCTTTTGTATTCTGAAATAATAAAGCATTAACTACTTCATCAAATTCAAAATCTAAAATGAAAACAAATGGAGTGAATGTACTTACTTTCTTTTATGGATTTCTAGGTAAAGGCAGAAGAATAGTGTTAATAGGAAGACGATGGCTGCGTTCAGCTGCGGCCAGGTGAGGTCCTGGCTGACGATGTGCAGTCGTGATATCCGCACCTTCGGCACCACGTCCCAAACCGAGAACCCCGGCACTAGCAGTGTTAGTGGTAACGCGAATACCACCATCACTCCTATCACCACGGATAAATCACAATCGGTCTTATCAGTCATCACTTTGTTTTTGGGAGAAGAATATTGAAAAACGTTTGATTTTGAATGACACGTCCAAACAATAATTGACTTATGTACGGCGATCAAAGAGTATACCTAATAGACATAGACGGCGGGATGACGGCAACAGACTATTAATATGTAACTCAAAGAGTATTATGTATATAGTTAGAAGAGCTTATTATTTCGTACTGACCCAAAACTCTACTATACCACCAATATACCACAATAAAGTTGTACCAAATGATGAATTTTATTCGCAACTTTAGTTTGCATAGGCTCCATAAATGTGAACGAATATGGCAGAAACATCTTATTCGCGTTACGATAAAACATCAAAGAAGCGATAGCCATTTGTAAGGTTTAGTGCCCGAAATTCGCGAGGCAGCAAATGGTCCCTTGTGGAACCTGCGTCCGTCATATGGAGCGAGCCGTCGACGCTCGCGCGGCATATCAATTTCGACTAGGTACACACAATAAAATTGGACGGTCTCCGGAGAGGGCTTAAACGATTCGCCGTTTTGTCTCGGGGCCCAGCTGCGTAATGACCGGAGCAGGAAAAAATTGTCAGCAAGAAAACGCGAGGGTAGTCGGGTTTATGTGCACGCGGCAGCTGGCGGCACCGGGCGGCGACGCGCTCCTAACTGCCTCTGCTTACCTCGCAAAACCCGCGCCAATTTTATTTATCGAAAATATAAACCGATTTGCGGAGGGCCCTCGTAAATTCTGAACGGCTGATTTATGGCGGTTACCAGCCGCGCTTAAAACAAAGTTGCTTCTTAAAGGACTTCCTTACCTATCTATTGCTTCCTTATAAAGACCTGTAATGAAAAACCAGCCGTCCAGATAAGTAAAGAGGCTTATAGATTTTTAAGCAAGAGGAATTCGAGGCATATCGCTCCAAGATCTTCCATCATCAGAATTTCAATAACCAATAAACTCGATCTCATTCAACAACAATTCAAACCCACTCGAATGACATTCACTTTCTTGTTACCTACTATCTGATACATAAGTAAGTATCCATAAACGTATAAATCTGGATAGGGTATCGCGTGCCAGTAGAAACTTCCTCGAGGAATTAACAAGCTTGGGGCTGACGGGATTGCAAACAACTCCCCGAGGGCGGTCAGACGTACAGTGCTCGCCGACTTGCCGTGTCTAAGGAGTCGCGCCACGCGAATCAATTAGGTGATTTGAGGCATTTGAGGGTCGGCTGCGGCCTCGCGTGACGGAACCTCGCTCGAGTCAACACTGATGCTCATGCTTACAATATTATCTACTTTGATACCTACCTACTTGCGTTTTTGAACACAATTATCTAAAAGGAGTAAGTAGTACTAACGTAGTTACTACATAATTAGTAACGAAATAAAAGTTTGTGGGTACTTACCAAAAATGGTTAGGTATTATTTTACTTATGTTCAATGAAAGTATTATTTTATGAAGAAGCAGAAGTGCATCCTCTCTCTCGTATCTAGCCGAAAGTCATTTGAGACCAGTTGCCAATTACCTAGACATGCACTCACCCTTTTTAGATTTAGGAACTTTAAGATAAAAGTAAACCTGCCGGTAAATATTACATCAAACAACATACGAAATATGATTAATCATATCAAAATAATTTAGGCACTTAATGACATGAGAACATTAACCAAGTGCTTGATTAAAAACATTCGGTCCATAAAATAAGTACCAGTAATGAAGGAACCACTCAACCGCATTTAGGGACCCTCACGTCAAATAATTGAACCAAATTAATTTACCTTTATGAAGGGCAAATTGTTTTGGTGAATCCCCAATCAATTTAGTAAATTGATCAGTTTTATGACAGGGCGGCAAGCACGATAAAAAATTGGTTATGTACACAGATAACTATGTAGGTAGGTAGCTGTATTTGAGTGCCTGTACCTAACCCTCTATAAAGGGCATAGGTAATTTGCTGTCAAACAAAACACATGATTCCTAAGTATTACATTGTTGCCGTGCTTGTACTAAATGCCAGTGTCGGTAAATAAGTACGTTGGAACTTATACTCGACATGTAGGTAGATAGACACATACCTAATATAGGTTAGTTATTGGACGTAATCGGATTGTTAAGCTTTTCACTGCGGTCGTGCGGTCCATGGCCCTCTATGGCGCCCCTGTTTGGCCGCCAAACCTGTTGCGGCGTCCCGCTCGGACGCTGCTCATGGCACAGAGGGTCATGGCGATCCGAATGATCCGCGGATACCGCACGATCTCTGGGGAGTCGGCGAACCTCCTTGCCGGATTACCGCCGTGGGATCTGGAGGCGAAGGTGCTCGCGCGCGTGTACAGCATGAGCGCGGAGGCACGTCACCGGGGCGAAACTCCGCTGCCGCGCCAGATAAGTGCGTGGCGGGATGAGCTCCGGCGCGATCTCATGGCGGAATGGCAGCAACAACTGTCGCAACCGAGGGCTGGGCTCGCTGCCATCGCAGCGGTAAGTCCCCTCTTTGAGGAGTGGCTTGAGAGACGCTACGGCGTCCTCACCTACCGCCTGACGCAGGTCCTCACCGGACATGGAAGTTTCGGGAGGTACCTGTGTCTGATGGGGCGGGAGGAAACGCCCGGGTGTCATCACTGCGAGGACCGCCCTGAGGACACGGTGGAACACACGGTGGGAGAATACCCTTCGTGGGCTGAGCACCGCCGTTTCCTCAGGGAAGTGATCGGCGATGGCGACCTCTCGCGTCTGGGCCTAGTGCAGGCCATGATGCGGAGCGAGGGGGACTGGGATGCCGTCTCCTCCTTTTGCGAAGCAGTCATGCTAGCTAAGGAGGAGGCGGGACGCGTGAGGCAGCGAAGCGCTGCCTCCTCGCAACCCAGCCATCGCGAAGGACACACCGGGCGTCGGGGATCGCGAGACGATCTCCGGCCACATGGCCGGTGAGCATGGGTGGCTCCCCGTCCGACCAGAAACAGACCCGAGCGCACGGCGGGTCGCGTTCCGCGCGCGCCTCAAAGAGCCATCAGACCACCACAGATGGGGCCCAATAGGGCCGATGCCGATTCGGAGTCGCGGAGAACCTAACGGGTAACCGGGGCTCCGACTCGACGTGCAGGAGAAGGAACGGGGTGGTTTTTAGTCAGTAAGAGTCTGACACTCCCTCCCGCCTCACCCAGGCGGGAACAGTCATTCGATGATTTTCCCCCCTTAAAAAAAAAAAAAAAGCCTTTCACTGCCGACAGAAAACTGTTAAAGGCAAATCCTCCGCTAACGTAGGTCACCGGTGACCTACGTGGCGGTTAACGTGTTAAACACATAACATAACATCACGCCTTTTATCCCCGAAGGGGTAGGCAGAGGTGCACACAGAAGTAACACCCACTTTTCACTATTTATGTTATGAGTCCCATGTAATAGGGGGTGAGCCTATTGCCATATACCGGGCACATTTCCAGACTCCGTGCTACTACTGAGAATTTTTTTTAAAACCCAGTATTAGTTTGCCCGACCCGGGAATCGAACCCGAGACCCCTTGCCCGGCAGTCGTGTTAAACACCACTCTGACTATCTGTAAATTATGCACATAAATAGGTATCTAACATTGTTCTATTAGGTATCCTACTAGTTCGAAGTTTAGGTGTCGTCCCTGTCGACTGCTGACCATTTCTAATGTCTAATAATGTAATATATTCTGATTCTGAACTTATTCTAAAAATTCCCAGTAGCAGCACGGAGTCTGGAATTGTGCCCGGTATATGGCAATAGGCTCACCCCCTATTACATGGGACTCATAACATAAATAGTGAAAAGTGGGTGTTACATTGTAGTGGCATAATGTACACCTCTGCTTACCCCTTCGGGGATAAAAGGCGTGATGTTATGTATTCTGAATCTGCTATATTTAAGTGAAAATATGGGTGATGAACGATTCAAAAAATGTAATAAGGTATAAACTATTATTGACTAACGTCAACAGACACGATTCGAATATGTAGTTTGATCGATTTCTGTAAGTAATTAAGGAGCACGACAGCGTCCCCAGCAAAGTTCAGTTTGTCAATGCGTTTAGTTTAACCACTTTGTAGGTATTAAAACCTGGTTGACATAGGTTATTATTCTTTCAATGTGAAGAAAGATAATTATGAGTCTTAAAAAGTATTTCAAACTATACTGGCAGATCTGCGCGAGAAAATATAAAGCGCCAACATACCGCCAGTGGTACGCAAGAATCTAAGTAAAATAATATTGTTATGGAAGTGAGTTTTTGGGAATTAAAAAATGAGAAAATAATCAAGTCTGTATATAATTTTTATTATTTTCTACAATGGCTACAAATGTATAAAATATCAGTCATCTTAACATTAGCATTTATTTATTAAAAGAAAAGGTAATATAATATCATAGAAATGTCTAGCCGCTCATATACCAACTGATCAAATACAGAAATAATAGAAAAACATATATTCGAGTCCTCTTTAAAAAATAAATATGGTGATCATTACTATGGCCAATTTATTTTTCTTATAAAAAAGGTCTCTCGAATCGTGATGACTTATTTTCATTTTAAAATCTTTGTAGGACTATTTTTACTCACTAATATTCATACCGTCAGCAAAAACATTTAAATCGACGGTTGAAAGGCTAATTGATTAATGGATGATTTTCCACGACAGTATTGTTAGAGGCAATTTTTCACTAGTTACGTCATAAATCCCAAGTAATAGGATGTGAGATTACTTAATACCATAATTCCCAACATAAAAATTGCTCCGCAATAACGATCACATATTCACACAATATGTCACCTAATTACATTAATACAAAACATATTTTTTTTTATTATACCATATTATATTAAAAATCGAAGCTATATTGTAAAAGTTGAGTTAAATATTTCAGGCCATGCATATTTTTTATGACATTTTTTTATGTCGATTATAAATCGTTAATTGCTATCATATGTAATTGACCCTTCAATAATTAATGCAGTTGTAAAGCTATTATAGGTATAGATGTTACATTTATACCTACTTTTTGTGAATAAGACTAGACTGAAATATCATTTTAAACACATTAAAGCTTCATAATAATAAAATTCAAATATTGGGAGCATTTTTGGAAGTTTGCTAGTACATTCTAAGCCCTTATTTATAAAATTGACAAGCTAATTTCCATTACATTGTTAGAGCATCCCATATTGCGTTAAAGCAGGGGTTCCCAATCTATTGTAACCCGCGGCGCAGTTACAAGTTGAATATTTTTGACGGCGCCCTATCGTAGCTAACTATTTGAGGAAAACAGTCGAAAGAAATAGGTACCTACAATAAAGTAGTTAGCTTAGGTCGATCGTAACGAAAATTAAAGCACCACAATATCAAATTGACTTTTTTATTATAAAATTATTTAAACGGAAAACAACACACCCTTAAGAAAAACCAAAAAATTAAATACGATATTTACTAAGTCAAATCAATGTGAAGGGTGAGCTTAGTGATTTAGTCCGCACGGTTTTTTTAATGGGGGGAAAAAGACTTCACATTAGTACTCTCATTTCTGTAGTAGAGTAGCTCCACATTGATCAAAAAAGTATCCGCCAACATTTGTGGTGTTCAATAATTAGAGAATTCACTTACGGCGCCGCTCTTTACTTTCTACGGCGCACTAGGGCGCCGCGGCGCACACTTTGGGAACCCCTGCGTTAAAGGGTAAAATGCTTTAATATTTTCTTTATTTTAAACCCCTATTTATAAAATGCCATGAATTTTTAAAAAATCTATATCAAGTACACCTTAAAAACGCCAGATTATATATAAAAGAATGGATAAAATCGAGTCCAATTCAATTGTTTCTCTATAAAAACTATCAACAGCTATATCTCACATATTATACTTAAACACATAGATAATAATTTACTTTTTTTTTTCAATAAAATATACGTTGATAAATGACTTAAACAAATAACTATACTTAAAAACTAATGAGATACAAGCCAATACAATGTCGAGTATGCAAAATTTACAAATATAAATCTAATATACGTAAAATTCACTACATGTCTAAAGAATGACAGATGTGTTTGTCTATTAGGCTCAGTTAGCCTGTCTGTGTCATTATACAATTCTAGTTTTTATCTTCTTTCCAATTTATCAGCGTCAATACCAATCGCTATATTAGCCTGCTTTGTCTATCACAATATATATTTTTTTTATTTAATAGATCCAAAAGCTCACAATTCCTAATCTACGAACATACTCAGTTAACACAGATCATTTATAATATTATTGCTACCAAAGAAACTAAAGGCCACATTTTTTTTATATCATGCCATCTGTCGGATTACACTGGAACTACAAACATCATGAGTTAGCTTACCTACGTAACGGAAACGTAGTGCGGACATCGCATGATCTTATTTCTACTTGATAGAATGATTCTCACTCACGATTTTCTAGAATATGGTAATCCAGCAACAAGCAGTTTTAAATATAAAATTTTTGGTCCAAAAAATGCTGCAGCATAGATGTAAATTGTCAAAGAAATATATAATTAAAATGTGATAACCCTCTACTTGGGTCTAGTCTGTAGTGGTAAGGCTGTCTACGGCCTCCATCAGGCTCGGCACTGAATCTACCTTCATTCCACGCCGACGAAGGTCATTCAGTTCCTCCACTAGCTTAGACTTATCCCGGCCGAGCGTCTCCCTGAAAACCCAAACAAAAAAATTATTATTTGTACGATTTTAATGGGTAAATTCGGTCAGTTATTATACGTAGTAGTACCTCTAGATATTATGATATAATAACTAATTTTCGAAAATGGTCGTGGTTATAATAATCCATTTATCTAATCATCCAAGATGTCATGATTTCGACTCACACATAAGTACAATCATTCTTATTTGACAGTACAGAAATATTGGTATTGGTACTGTTAGCAGTCTATGACAATTTATCCTTATTGGCATTATACATTATACATGCTATGATATAAAATATGAATAGAATAGATACATACGAGTCTAGAATTGTGTCCGGTATATGGCAATAGGCTTACCAGGGGGTGAGCCTATTGCCGAGAGGGATTAGGTACATGGGACTCATAACATAAATAGTGAATACATTGTACAGCGGCATATGTAAATGACGCAATGTGCACCTCTGTCTACCCCTTTGGCGATACTGATGTTGTGTTTTATGATATGAAGTATTGTAGTTCACCAGAAGATAGAATACTATCAGTTTAAAGATAATATATATATATATATATATATATATTATTTACCTACTTGAAAACTAATTGAATCAAGTATATTACTTATGCTATCCTTAAACAGTTCAATGAATTAAATTGCACTTATCAGTTGTTTACAAGTAACTAATCAATCTTCCAATTGTTAAGTTTCAACACTCATTGCCCGTCTACAGACTATAGATAACAAAATTAGAGATCAAACAAATAAACAGAACAGAAGATAACTCGTTATTAATCCTTTTTTATCTAACCTTGACAGTTCACAATATTTGCATAAAAAAATAATTGAAATAATACGATAAATTCGCTATAAAAACAAAGTGCAAATTGAATTAATGATAAAATTATTATGACGCTTGTTTTTCCCCGCAAAACCGCTTTTATGCAGTTACGACTATTAGTCGCATGGTAACAGGGGTCAAAAGTGTAGCAAGAGTTAAAATAGGGAAGATTAGTAATTAGAGATTGCAAACCGGACCCGGCCGGTGCAGGCCATGTCCATGAAATCAACTAGCTTTGAAGCTGAAAGGGATTTTTCGGCGGCACGGTATATCTGCCCCGAGCGTAAGGCGCGTCGAGCCATCACATTACCACAGATGGGGCCCAGTAGGGCTGATGCCTGAGCTGGGGACAACACAGGTTATCGGCTCCGGTTCAAAGTAGGAGTAGGAACGGGATGGTTTTTAATCAGTAAGAGCAGACTCTTACTGATTCTGGCAGTGGAGGCTGAGGCGAAACTGTTCTGACAGTTTCGCCTCACCCGAGGCAGATGTCATTGGATGATTCCTTCCCCCCCCCCTCTTAAGAAAAAAAGGATCTGCAGCAAGTTACGAACCAGTTTAAGTGGTAACCAACAGTATAATTTGTTTTATAAGACCCTATGCAAGCATATTTTTTTTTATAATGTACATTTTGTTAGTTAAGACTACACAAGTTTACAAAGTACTTTATGCTGCGTTATTCATCAGTTGGCGCTGACTGTATTTTAATTTGTGTCTCGTTTTGTTTGATTCTCTGATTAAATTAATAGAAAAGTGGTAAAAAGTGACTGGAATATATAGTGTTGTACATCATTGCAAAGGTATTGAACTATACTACACAGTGGTGGTTTCATTTTTACGGAACTCTAACATATGTGCGAATTATAAGCAAATATCTTTTTAAAATTTACGCATAAACTACTGTCCCTGACCTAGGGCAACCCGCGGTGCGCTCGCTTCAACGCACACATACAAGAAGCTTATTCACGTACCTACTTACTTAATAATATTCACGAGCTCAAGCTGGACTCATTATACCTATTCATCAATAACTAACAATTATCTTGCAATGGAGTGTCAAAAGTGTAAAAAAGTGTTATCCAAAAAAGGAGCCCACTTCATGTGCCAAGGTTCCTGTCAAGGAACTTTTCATAGAAATTGCGTCAAAGGCCTTGCTGCAGACATGAAGGCGGGAAAAAACAGGATTTACTGTAACAACTGTGAAGATGAGGGAACTGATGAAGAAGAAGTGGAGGAGGAGATTCAAGATATTGAGAAAATATTGAAAGACATTCAAAAAAAGGTCAGTTCAATACCCGGACTTAAAAAGCATTTAGATACAATACAGCAAAGCATTAGCGTATTATCAGATAAATACGACACACTGTTGTTTGAACATGAAGAATCTAAAGGAAAAATTTCGAAACTTGAAAAATCTGTGGCCAATATTAGCAACAGGTGTGTATACTTAGAGAAATGCAATACCGCACTTGAGCAAAAACTACAGGATGCTGAGCAAAAATCACTTAAACAAAACCTTGAAATTGTTGGCGTCGAATACATACCTGGTGAAAAACTAAGAGAAATTGTGACCAAAATTGGAGATGAGATAGGCGTAAAAAGCAATGACATAGAATGGGTGAAACGGAACAAACATTCGAAAAAGGAAAACAAACAATCTCCAATAATGGTAGGTTTCAAGCCATCTGGCATTGAATCAAGGGAGGAATGGTTAGCCAATCGACGCAAACTGATCGAGTTAAATAGCAGTATCTTTACCGGTGGATCGGCTACAGACAAAGTATATATCAATGAAGACTTAACTAAAGCTAAGAAGACGCTGCTGTGGAACGCAAAAAAATTTTGGCAAAAAAGAAGGATGGCGACAATACAATATGGATTAGAAACGAAAATCAACTCGGCCAATTATCAAAGTAAAATAATAATTTTGACCTGTACTTACTGAATCCTGCTTAATCATAGTCTACAAAATTCGCCGACTATAATCATTTTAATTTAATTACTGATAATATAGTAAACTATACCTGTACTAACGACCTAAGTAATTGGATAAGTTCAATTGCATACAATAGGGGACTATGTATTTTACATGTTAACATTCGCTCTCTAAAAAAACACTTCAGTGAACTGCTTTTAACTATAAATTACTGTATGGATAAACTAGATATTATAGTTCTAACGGAACCTAATATTAGTCACGACTTGGTGACATTGTTTTCAATAAAAGGCTATAATGTAAATACGTTTACGCGACCGGGTCGAAGAGGTGGAGGTGTATTGGTGTACACGCGTGAGTATCTGAATGCGCGCGTGTGTGTGTTGTCACAGTCTATAGGTATGCGTTCGGCGGAGTGCGTCTCCATTACACTTCAGTACAATAACGAGGAAATATATGTGTTAGCTATATACAGACCACCCCGAATCAATAAACACACTAAATTAAACGAATTTATAGACGAATTTCGAAACCTTATTGAAAAAATTCCCAAAGATTCTAAAGTAGGTAATCATCTGCGGGGACACAAACATAAACTGTTGAATAGCCATGATAAATTTGTAATATTGTACGAAAATCTATTATCTGAATACGGATTCATAAGATGCATAAATGACATTACTAGAAGGGAAATTGTTTCAGGAAAACCAGTTCAATCTTGTCTTGATCATATTTATATTCGAGCAAATAATGCCGTCATGCATTCAGCCGTAATTAAACAAAAAATATCAGGTCACTATTTTGTTTCTGCTAACGTGCAGTGGAGACGCGCACCGTCGGGAAGCGATGGTCAATCGTCACAGATACGACACGGGACCTCTAAGCGCGTTCTCGACAATAACAAAGTTCGAGATAAATTATTAAATACTGATTTCGACCACCTTATGACAATAGAATGTCCAATTGCATTATATAATGCATTTAAACAAATATTCGTGGATATTTATAATGACTGCTATGTAAATAAACGTATCACGGACAGTGACAGGAATAACAAAAAGTGGATTGACAACAAATTGAAGTGTATGATAAAGGAAAAGGATAGGTTATTCGAGTTATGGAGCAATGAACCAAAGAATATGTTAAAGAGACTTAATTATACTAAATTTAGAAATAAATGTCAAAAAGCTATTATAAAAAGTAAGAATACATATGATAAACAAAGTATATTATAGTGTAATCAAAATATTAAAAAAATATGGGAAAGGATAAATACGATGTTAGGAAACAGTAAGCAATCGGTTGATGAAATAATTTTATCAAATATGAATGGACAAAACAGTATTATTGACATAAGTAATAATTTTGCGTCTACCTTCAATAGAGAAATAGAGGATATAAAACATAAGTGTAATGAGCTTTGGTTGGATAGGCAGACTTATGTAAAAGCTTCTGACATGTCCATGAGGTGGCAACCAGTAAGCCCAAGATACGTCAAAAACATAATTAAAAACATGAATGCAAATAAATCACCGGGAAGCGATCTCGTGCGCATGTCCAACCTTAAAATAATCATTGATAAAGTAAGCCCCGTTTTAGCTAAACTTATAAACCTAACTGTCAAAAACCACAAATTTCCTAATAAGCTTAAAGAGGCAATAGTCCGTCCAATTCATAAGAAAGGTGATCGTAAAAATGTTTCAAACTACAGACCTATTTCCATTTTATCTAGTATAGATAAAATCATTGAAAAGTGTATCATCAATCAATTAAGTAACTACATACAAAAAAATAATATAATCAATGACTGTCAACACAGTTTTTTAAAAGGAAAAAGTACAAAAGCTTACAAAATTTACAGACGAAATAAATAGTTACTTAGATGATAAAAAATTTGTTATTACAATATTTTTTGATTATAAAAAAGCATTCGACACTTTGCAGTTCGATACCATCCTAAATGCAATGGTCCGAGTGCGGGGTGGGAGAACCACTAAATCCATGGTTTCGTGATTACCTCACCTCGCGCTCCTACCGCGTAAAGGTGGAGGGCGCTCTCAGCGACAGAGTCGAGGTACGGAGTGGAGTGGCGCAGGGCTCTGGATGGGGACCTATTTGTTACCTTATGCATGTTAACAGCCTGTGCCGAGTGCTGCAGCATTGTTCAGCTTATATGTTTGCAGATGACCTGTGCATACTTCGATCCGGAACTAACATTGATGATGTCTGTCAGCTAGTTCAACAAGATATAGACGCTGTTGTTAAATGGTCACATGACAATGGCATTATATTAAACGCAAGTAAAACTAAATTAATGTTAATTCGTTCGCCATATTTGCAACCTCATAATGGGATTCCGTCCTTATTTAGCCACGACTATACATGTCACCATAATAATTTACTGGATTGTAAATGTAAACCTATTGAAACAGTTAACTGTGTAACCTACCTTGGTGTGAAAATAGATAGTAACTTTTCCTGGTCACAACATGTAGACTATATTTCTAGTAAACTAAGAATTTTATTGAGTAAAATGTACCACCTAAGCTTTAAAGTTCCTGTTAATGTTTTGAGATGCGTTTATGTGTCATTGGTTGATTCTATCATGAGCTATGCTCTTGACAGCTATGGGTTAACATTTAAAATACATTTAGATAAATTGGAAGCTCTCCAGATTAGATTCTTAAAACTACTTGTTACTAAAAAAACTAAAAGTAGCTGTAAGGGAGACTATAGAAAATTATTTAAAATATGCAAAATTCTACCGATTACTTACAAACATAAGTATATATTATTAGTTAACCACCACCGTACACAGGAGCATGAGTTATCTTCTGTAAAGAACAACCATAACACACGAACTATGGCTGCTGGTAGATACAATGTACCCAGAGTCACCAACTATTTTGGTGATAGAACACTAAAAAAGAGAATACCGTATCTATTAAACAGTCTGCCGGCAGACATAAGGAGTGAAACAAATTCAAATAGGTTCAAACGAAAATTAAAGTCATATTATTTAGAAATGTCCTAATAATAAGTAAGTAGGTATAAGTTTCAACGCCTGTATAACACTTAAATATAAGTACATTTAATTATAATGTCTAGCGACTCGACCCCGCAGTCAAACCATTGCAACGGTTTTGTGGGGCTTAGATTATAAAATACTTACCTGTGCGATATAAAGATAAATAAATAATAATAAAATAATTGGTTTCATATTTTATCAAATAACAAGTAAAGAGAGACAATTGCTTATTTATAAACTTATAAAAATGAATAATTACTATAACTAATGTTACTGTATTAAATGTGATTTTGAGTGTTGAGTGAGACTGATTATTGTAACTATTATTTTTAGCAAGCAATTGAAATAAATATTAACCTTGAATAATTGACTTTTTCCATTAATATATAAAATCTTTAAAAGCTTTATCACTAACATAAACCGAATTTATCGAATTCGACTGGGCCAGGCCGGATTGAGAAACATACTGGGTTACAATCTATTACTCATACATATTATAAGTATGATAAATAATAGTAGGTACATACTAACCAAATGGAAATACAAGTGTGGAGAAGTGGTACATATATGAGAAGCAAGTCTGAGTCACTGACTGCTTCATAACGTTTCAGAGCAAGTTGTGCCCAGCGCTCTACTGGTCCAGCGAGAGTACCATCACTTGCCCCGGCGCAGGCCACGATACGGCACAAAGCACCAAGTACCACACGCGATCTATCCGTATACACCTGGAAAATAATTGACACATCAAGCAACACTCATTTTTCTATTAGAGTATTATTAAAATATGAGTCTCGGACAATGGTTGCTGACAAAACATCAATACATTTTTTTATATACAATGTTTTAACAAATATTTGTGATCAATATCCATTAACTATTAGATTACAGTGCAAAGGTCATCTTAATATTTACAAACCCCAAGTAAATTACAACATACATATAGCAAATATTTTTTATGTGAGAATATCATAAAAATACATACCTTGTTTAATAATTTGAAACCCGTCTCCAACACTGAGAGTGCTTGGTCAAACTTGCCATCATTGATGAGTCTTTTAGCTTCAATTAGCTCAATGTCCTTGAAAAATGTGATAGCGGCCGGGGAGTCCCGGAGGCGGGATTCACTTGCTATCAAATCTAATAGTGACTCAAACGCTGCACATCGGGAGGAAATCAAGTTTGGATCAAAATTACCAACCACAATCTGAAATTAGTCAAATACTATTTATACTTTCTGACTAACGGAAACAGTTTTGTGTCAGACCAACACCAAAATATTTCTTACTTTAAACTGTCAAACACCAAGCGGTCGCCGGTGACCGCAACCTATTGTTCTATAATTGTGTCTATAATGACGGTACTCGACGAGTTAAATGACAAAGCTGTAAATGTAGTGATACTTATTACATTGTATAAATCTCTCATTTGTTACCAAGTATTTTACATACACAATCATGTGATTGTGTATGTAAAATGAATGTGTATGTTGAAAGAAGTCATGTGACTTCTTTATTAGGAAATGGTATACAAAGTTGCTAATTAAATTGACCCAACTACCAATTACTGTTATTCAAATAAAAGTTCACTAATAACTATTTAGGGTAGCAGTGCGACGTAACACAATAACATCACCGAATACGCCTACTTCACTAATTTCAAAGCGATACACATGACTCATAAATAAATTAAATAACAACGAATTACTCTTTTGTTTACGTACCTTTCTAGGGAATGAAATATTATTTAGCAAAGCTGGAAATTCCTTCTTCAAGCCGTTGTACAGGTCTAAGAAGTGAGTGTATCGCCTCTCAACGTTCGCGGGGTCTGGATCCAGCACCCTGGATTCAGTAGCCTGCCTTGCTTGCACCATATAAGCTACGAATTTCTTTTCATTTTCAAAACCTTCTACTGTTCTTGAAGAAACTATTTCAAACTTTAACATGATTATTCTTTCTTGTTCTTAAATAATATCAACTTATTTGAATTGTATGAGGAACTTTTAGTTTTTAATTTGAATGACAGAGTGTGAACAAAGAACAAAATATTGCACTCTGTGAAATAAAATAGAATTTTATCTGTAAGGCAAGATACGGGTTTGACGTTTACTTTTGACAGCAATAACATTTATTTGACGTCGTTTTGACAGTCTTTAAACACAGGTTAATAATAATGCACGCGGTTGCCAAAAATGAAAAAAAACAATAATGAATCTGTTGTAGATACTAATGAGTTTCTTAAATAAGCTAACTAACTTAAGCTAACACCGTATCTGCCGTATCAATTATACGAGGCCCCCGGACTAAGAAGTAAGTCAAATTTAATAAAAACTTCCCAGTAATGACAAAAGTCACAATAAACAAAATTTTTCTCATCTATCGTAAGATATATATGTAAGTAGGTAGGTACCTACTAAATTAACTAATAATCGCGTGTTACTCACAGTCACACGAGTACTGCTCATGAGGAAGAGCCCCTCTATCGAAACTATGGAGCTTTTCTCAGTATATTCATGTGAGTAACCTGCGATTTTTAGTTAATCTTTTTCTCGCGTAAAGTATGCGTTCAAAGGTTGACAGAAACTTTTGAAAAACTTAAATAAAAAGGTAATCATAGTCCGATAATTTGAGGAGTTGCCTGGAAAGCTCTCCGATTTTCGCACAAATTATTACTATTATATGCATACGTAACTTTTTTTAAATATTATATTTTTCAAAAGCTTCACTGAGCACTGTCGTTACATATCGACGGTCGCCGCGTCGTGGGTCGCGGAATGCTGCTCATGAATATGAGGCTCTAGCATGGCTTGAAACTATTTGAGTTCCTCGTTAAATAATTACGTGAATATGACGAAAAACATAATAATGAATTTAGTATGTCTCACGAAAGTTACAATATATATTTTTTATCTGTACCCTTTATAAGGGCCTCCAAACAATGTTTTGTACGGGTTCCCGCCAAGGCACACTACGCCATTGAGGACTGGTAAGTGGTCGGAGTTGGAGTTAACATCGAGACTCGACTAGAGTGTGCAGTTTGCTGATACCCTTTGTAATAAAGAAGTCTAGGAAATCAGGTGTTTTGTTGCTATCCGTGGGCCAATACATTAGTTCAGCAGTTGACATAGGACATAGGACATAGGACAGTATTTATAGGTACACTCTTTGATTAAATACTCGAGTAATCATCAAAAAACATCTCTAATCCATAGGTAGGATATCGATCTGGTCAAGGGCAAAAAACGTGGATTTATAATTCAAATATTAATTAAACTCCTAAAATGACAAAGTTGTTTAAGTTTTAGGTTGATAAGAGGAAGAAAAAAGCAATAGGTAACATTGACTTCTTTATTAATAGGCATAAATTAAGTAACGTAGCATAAATAAGGTCTAAGTAAGTTTAAAATCCAATATAAATAGACAAATGTTTAAAATTAAATTCGTTAAATATTTTAAAAGGACAATATTTAGCGATCGACATCTCCAAAAACAATATCCACTGATGCAATAAGCATTGTAATGTCAGCAAGCATTAAACGCGGACCAATAACAGATAGACCAAGAATGTGATTCATTGAACATGGACGCAAATGCACTCGATATGGGATGGACGAGCCGTCAGATACCATGTAAAGCCCTAACTCACCCTTAGGACATTCCACCGCAGTGTACGTAGCTCCAGGTGGCACTGGGTAACCCTCAGAACACAACTTAAAGTGATGAATTAAAGATTCCATTGACATTTTCATTTCTTTTCTTGACGGCATGCATACTTTGGAATCGTCCGTTTTATATTCGCCCTCAGGCATTGTATCAAGAACTTGATTTACAATTCGTAGAGATTGGCGCATTTCTTCGTATCGCAGTAGATAACGATCATATATATCACCGAATGTGCCAACAACGCCATCGAAGTCGTACAGGTCGTAGCCATCATATGGGTGGTTAATTCTCAAATCAAACTTAACTCCGCTCCCTCTAAGCATCGGTCCCGTAAAACCCAATGACATAGCATCATATGCATCTACAATACCCAGGCCTGCAGTCCTGGCATAAAATAATCGATTTGTTGTTGCCAAGTCTTCAGTTTCGTCGAAACGAATTCCCAGCTTACTACATAGTTCGTAAATGTCATCAAGATAACCAATAGGAATGTCTTGTGATACACCACCAGGACGGAAATAACAGCAATGTACTCTGGCTCCACAAACTCGTTCAAAGATTTCATACAATTTTTCTCTTTCTTCACACATCCAAAAGAAAGGTGTTATACCGCCTGCATCGAGTATTGTGCCTGACACGTTTAAGATATGATTAGAAATGCGAGACAATTCGGTGCATAAAATTCGGATAGCTTTAGCCCTTGGTGGGACTTCTATATTAAGAAGTTTTTCAACTGCAATACAGAAGCCTTGTTCGTTCGCTAACGTAGACACATAATCGAGTCGGTCCATAAAAGGTAGGCTCTGATTATAATGTTTGTGTTCCATTAATTTTTCGGTGGCCCTATGCAGAAATCCTATATGAGGATCGGCTCTGACTACAGTCTCACCATCGAGTTCCAGAATCAAACGCAAAACACCATGAGCAGCTGGATGTTGAGGTCCAAAATTGATGACCATGTTCTGAAGTTTGCGTTCAACAGGCCATAATTTGGAATGATATATCATTCTGTAGTATTTATTGGATTCTGGCGTGGGGTACATTGTCGAGCCTTGAAATTGCTTCATATATGTTGGATCGGGGTACCATCTGTGTGAGGCATAGAGTCTGTACTGAAACTGTCTCACTATATTTTGATTTACGATGCGTCGCTTTATATTACTAAGCATCTTCGCTTGATCTTCGCTTACGAGACTTCACTAAATGTTTCCGAGATATTTTGACAATACTTTTAGCAATAAAAGATTGACATTTCAATGCTTTTGCTTGTCATTTTTATAAGTCGCCAGTATGCGGATTAGGTCAATTACATAATTGAATTCCAAAATGGAATAATAATTAGCTACTCTGTTGGACCCAAGGACTACACTACACAACCTATAGACCAAAGACTACAATACTATATCTGAGATAGACCTTGCTAGGCTAGTAGGTACAATCGCTAAAGTGAGTGCCTGAACTAGTTTAAAAAATTATTAATATATATAACATCAATAAAACATTAGTATTTTTGACACAAAGACTTACAACCTGTTGTTTTCCTGGTCAAAATGTGTAATTAGAGGTATAGTGAATCATCAGTCAACGGACGGAAAATCTGCGCAAGTTTATGTAGGTAGGTATACAAAAACCCTTTTTATTTTTTTATGTTCTTGGTTTATTTTCCGTATGTCCGTTGATAATACCACAATTCCCTACGAAACGTCGTTCGAGGGAAAAAGGTGCTGATGTCGTAGTGATGTCCATGAGTGGTGCTGGTTGCCTACCATTAAACTGTCAAACACCAAGCGGTCACCGGTGACCGCAACCTATTGTTCTATAATTGTGTCTATAATGACGGTACTCGACGAGTTAAGTGGCCAAATACACCTTTGATTGGCCGCCTAGAAGGAACCAACCAATCAGAGCGGCGAACGCTTACTCGTTTCGATTACTTTAAACATAAAACAAACTCGTACTAAGGCCTCAGTTCTATGGCCTCAGTTTGATTTAAAACGTGTTGGGTGTTGAATGAATAAATGAATTAATGAATAGGGTGAAAACAAAACTCACATATTTATTCTTCAATGTATAATTTTAAATTAAATCGTTTTTGTAGTAGTTACTTAGATAATATACCTACACATTTACAAAATAAATAGACATTGACATGTACAATATTATATGTGTAATGCATGTCTGCATTTTATTACATTTAGTCGTTTTACTTAATTTCATACTGAATCGGTTACACTTCTTGATATTCATACTTTTAAGATACTGACAGTCACCTTCGTTATACTTAAACTTATCAAGTTAATCTACAGGGTGTTAACGGAACGCTGCCGACAGATGATGGTAAAAACAAGTTTTATTTTTATAAAATTATGGAATTATATGTTTCTTTTATGTACTAATAGTTGTAATGAACTGTAATCAAGGCTGATATTGCATGAATAATACAAAAATAATAACGTTTTTATAATAACTAATAACTATCGTGAGCCATACTAAATTAATTAAAAACTGCGGGTTACTCACGTGAATATACTGAGAAAAGCTCCATTAAATTTCGACCCACAGAGGGTTCTTCCTCATGAGCAGCGTGCGCGGTCGGGCGACGTCGCGCAGCTCACTGACACAGACAGTGGTTGAGAACCCGTCTGTGGTTCGACTAGTAGAGCTTTCTCAGTATATTCACGTGAGTAACTCGCAGTTTTTAGCTAAAATAAAAACGATTAAAATTGTAAAAACAATATTCTTTTGTTAACGTTTAGGGAGCGTTCCGTTTACCGTTCCTGTGTAATATGCCACCGGAAAATAACAAAGATAAATAACTAGGAAATTTCTCTCCGGTGACGTACCTATACAACACCAGTACCTATATCAAGAAATACGTCATATAAAAAAATACAAACTGTTTAATTAAATAAATAAATTGTTACTGCCTACAAAAGTTTGAAAAGGTACACTTATATCAAAACAGTTGTAAAAAAACGTAGCAAAATTAACAATTTTAGCCTTTAGGCCCTTAGCTTTAGGTTTAATAAAACAGTGCTTTGTAGGAATGTCAGTACTTTATCTTTATGGGCCCTACTTCCATTAGGACGCTATGGTTGGAGGACCAGACACACCACTCTAATATCTCAGCAGAACAAACACTAGGATTGACGTCAACCAGTTGATTGTGCAACTAAGTTGACTTCAACTGGGGATTGTTGGTCTCGAATTAATTAGATAAATAGCATTTAAACGCTAGTTAAACAAGCGTATAGAATTTGTATTTTTATAAATAATAGAAAATTACCTACGTATAAGGGATTACCCCTGACATTCGACATATTATGTCAAAAATGTATGCCAAATAGCGTTTAAAATCCATTTATCTAGTTAGGGCCAAGTGAGATACCCTTTGGTTCTGCAACCTAATCGAACCACCATAGTGTCTTAATGAAATAGACCTCTTATATTATATAAATAGGCCCTTAATATCTACAAGTTTAAATAGAGTAGTTAGATGTTCAGAGAGCAACGACGACATACCGTTACAAATAATATATTTAAAATAGTTTAGAAAGGAATAACATTGTTTTATAAAGATACAAAAAGCTTTATTTATGATAGCCAGGTATTTAGTTTCTAATTCGGTGTAAGTACTCAGGGTGGGAGTGCCTTTTTATCGTTTTGTTGTCACCACGAAAAACGTTGTCTTTGAAAATAATATATCAAAATTATCTACCTACACAATACAGTAAAATTAAGATTCACGCGAAGAGCATATTTAATGGCAACCGTTTATGAATACTGAGTTGGTTTTATATTCATAATAATGAATGTGTATTCCGATATTTCTTTCTTACCTATTACATATTCTTACTATTTGTTACCAAGTAATCTATTATCAGTATAAACGTAACGAGTATTCATTTTACTGACAACAGCAGCAAACAAGCGCTAAGCAACAGCAGGTAAGTATACAAAGATTTAATCAATATTTTTGTATAACAAACCCATTTATGATACGCTCGCAAACGTATACAATATTTATCACAGTACCTAACACGTAAACAAGAACTATTTCGAAACAATGCTGCAACACATTAGGTACCTATACGACTGGTCCTTTACATTTTAATATCTAAACATGATTTATTTATTTGATACATTCGTCAAAAATGTAACGCAACATTATAACATTTCGATCTAAATCCAAATTGGTACTTTCAAGTGTTTCAATTCGACATCTTTTCATTGGATTCTACGTAAATACATGAGCAAAGTTTCTGTAGGAACCTTAAGAAACAACCAGAGAGACAGTTATACATGTCAGGCTTGCTCTTCCACTTGACACAGAGGTAGTAAACAGGGATCCCGGAGAGGAGGATAGCGATACCAATGGCTGTGTCTTTGGGCCTGGTGATAGCTGGGATGAAGACTAGGCAGCCAATGGCGATCAGGAACACGTACGGAATGATGATATTAACTTTGATTGGCCGAGGTATGTCTGGCTTAGTGCGACGCAGCCACAGCATTCCGACGACCGAAGCACCCACGGACAGCCACAACGTTTGCGAGAAGTAGTTGATGAGATCAAACACGTTGCTCGTCGTTAACATCAGGAGAGAGAAGAAACACTGAAAATTGATACAACTTTATTAGTCATTTTGTCTATGAAATATCAAATGATCTATCTCTAGAAAATTAAAAACTGCGTTTAAAAAACCGACTTCAAAAAACCAAAAACGAATAACAAACAATAAGTCAAAACTACAAAAGCAAAAAATAACTATTATTAGTACTTATAGGTTACCTACCCACTGATAGGTTAGAAGTCGGCGCCATAAGTTCTGTACAAAATTATTCATTAAAACCTTAATAGATACCTAATGTACAATTTTGTGGGCATTAAGTTATTTCACGACTTCTATCCCATCATCAGATCCTGACCTCATGGAAATGGGACCATCTCGGGAGTATACCCTTTCAAACAAAACAAGAATTTTGGAAATCGGTTCACAAATGGCGGAGAAATGCGCGAACAAACAAAAAAAAACAATCAGCCGAACATAGTACGTTTTTCTTTTTTTTGAAATCGGTAAAAAGACATTTCGTATTATTTAGGCTTTTCTAGAGGTATAATATGAAAATGTTAATTTAGGTACTTACAGTGAACATAAGGGAAGGTATAGGCGTCTGCTTTTCAATGTGGAAAAGTGAGAAGAAAGCAGGCATGTGTCCCTCTTGTGCACCGGTCGCGAACAGTCTTGCTGATGTGAACAAAACACCGTTGACCCCTCCGAATGTAGATAGCGCTACGAATACAGGGATCATCCAGCTCCAGCCAGCGAATAATCGGTCTCCAAACACCTGTCAATAAAAAAGTAAGTACTTTTAAAAGAATTTATTTTTAAAAAGCCTTAAATTAAAGTTCTGGACACACTGAGTGAAATCATTCAGTCTGTATTATATACAATGCACCTACAATAAAAAAATAAGTGTAAAGCGGGTCAAGTAAGAAGTTAGTCGATTGTACCTGTGTACAGCGAACTTTTGTTGAAGGTGTTGTTTTATTGCACATAATATCAGGCATACCATAAATAGCGATGATTGTACAATGTTGTTACGTTACTATATATGTAAGTACATGTATACGAATATAAGGATCTAATCCTACTAAATATTCTCAGAAATTTTGCCATCATCAAATTCCAAAGATTGATTCGTTTATACCTGCTATTCAGTTGTTTAACTAAAACCGTACGTATAAACTAAGTAATGTAAGTACATAAGTAGACATTTGTATGTAATTCAAAAGTTATTATAGCGCCGCGCCGCGGCTCGCTTAATGCTGGTCACGAACATGAGCCTCCAACATGACTTGAAACTAGTCGAGTTCCTCGTCAAATAATTTTATTTTTATTTTTTTATTTTTATTTATCAAGGACAACAAACAGCAGTATATTAAATATAAGACGGGTGAGTAAAATAATAGATTTAACAAATACACTCCTCACGACGTTGCCACGGATTACCATAAATCTACTTAGCAAACACAATGGGGCAAACTTGAAGCTACAAGTATACAAACATAGGATACATATAAACTACAGAATTACTTTTTACCTGTACCTACCTATTATATATTTTTACCTACCTATATATTATATTTTTTTTGTGCACTATATGAATGTGAAACACAAATAACATGTGAAAAAAAAAAATTAAAATTAAAAAGTCTGGAGTAATTACATTATGATGAGAGTATTAATAGTGGTTTTATAGTGGTTGTTCTTTTAAAATGTTAATGATTCGTTGTCGAAAAGTGTTCTTGCTTAGAAATAAAATATCAATTGATGCAAACCTTTTATTATAAGTGTCAACCAATCGATGCATGGGTGAGCGTGCGCCTGAATTGGTATGACGGAGATTAGTTGCAAACATGTTCCGTGAACGCACCTCTCTGCTATGTACTGAGCGAGGGACCAGGTAGCACAAACCATTCACAAGATCAGAACAGTCAAAGTTGTTGCGGCATATACTGAAGAGGGTCATCATTTCAAGGAGTGTGCGTCTAGATTGCAGGGACAGGATATTATATTTTTCAAGCAATAATTGGTAGGAAAGTCTTTTACGAAAACATCTGTAGTGCATCGCACGGAGGTATTTACGCTGGACTAGTTCCAGTATTTCTACGTATTTTTTGTAGAAAGGATTCCAAATAGGCACTGCGTACTCTAGTTGAGGCCGGATAATTGACTTATACAGGTATAAATAAGTGGAAGGGCGGTGGAATTCTCTAGATGCTCGCATTACAAAACCGAACATTTGGTAGGCTTTATTGATTATTTTATTCACGTGCGCATCGAGATGAAGCTTAGAGTCTAACTGGACTCCAAGATCGCGTAGACAGGTAACTTTACCTAAGTCAGTGTTGCCAAAATGATAATTAAATTTGGTTACTAGTTTCTTTTTTGTAAACGTAATACTATGACATTTGGAAAAACTAAGCTGAAGTTTGTTGCAAGAGCAGTATTCTAAGAAACGATCAAGGTCCATCTGAAAATCAATACAGTCAGATTGATTGGTAATATTTTTATAAATCTTTAAATCGTCTGCGTAAAGGAGAAATTTAGAATTCTTAAAACAGGAATTAATGTCATTAATAAATATAATGAATAACAATGGTCCAAGAATGGATCCCTGTGGGACTCCCGATGTCACCTGAATAAGACTGGACTCATAGCCATTTATTACCACTTTTTGAGTCCTATTGGTGACATAAGAAGCAAACCAACGCAGCAGGTTTCCTCTAATGCCATTAAAAGCAATCTTGTCAAGTAATAACCTGTGGTCAACTTTGTCAAAGGCCTTCTGGAAATCAGTATATACCGCATCAACCTGCTGCCTATTATCAAGGCTGTTAAATAAATGTGACGTAAAAATGAGGAGGTTACTCACGCAGGACCTATCCCTTACAAACCCATGCTGTTCTTTTAATATCACATGGCGCAAGACGGGGTAGATCTCGTTATGAACCAGTCTCTCGAAAAGTTTTGACAGTGCCGACAAGAGAGAAATCGGCCGATAAGTAGACACGTCATCTTTTGAGCCGGACTTGTGGATCGGAATAATATTAGCACATTTCCAGATCTGTGGGAAGGTACCACTAGAGACACATTTATTAAATAATAAGTGTAGTGGAACGCATAGTGTATCATAGGTATTTTTCAAGAAAACCGCGGGGATACCGTCAGGGCCAGGTCCTTTGGATGCATCTAATGATTTAAGTTCACTTTGAATCTTGTCTACAGAAAATTGTAAACTGCAGATATTAATATCATTATCGGAAGTAGCGGGTGGTGGTTTCCATGTATTATGGTTGAATGTAGAGGGTTCATATACTGAATGGAAGAAATCAGAGAATAAATTACAAATCGTAGTGGGATCATTCGAAGATTGTTGTTGGTAGTATACTATGGGAGGAATCTTGTTGCTGGATTTACGGCTAGACACAAATGACCAAAATGCTTTGACATTGGTAGACACGCTATCCTCTACCATATTTATATATTTCTTATAGCAAGAGGCGACATCTTTTTTAAATTTTGCTCTATACATAGAAAATAATTCATAGTCGTTAATATTTTTGTATTTTTTCCATCTTGTCCATGCGTGGGATTTTTGTCTCAGTAAATGCATTAAAGATTTAGTGAACCAGTTCGGAAAGTTATAATTTTTAGATTTGTGTATAGGGGTATGTAACTTTATTATTTCATACATTTTTTCGTAGAATATAGATACGGCTTCCTCGGGGGGTAATTCTTCTAGGAGACCACGCCAGTCAACGCCTTTAATTTTGGAATTAATTTCAGGATAATTAGACTTATGATAATTAAGTGGGTTTCGGCTGATATGTTTAGTTAAGAATGAGGGTTTTCTAAAAGGTATTAATGAACAGAAGACTGGATGGTGGGAATCAATGGGAAGGAGCGCCATATTTGGATTATAAGTCACTACGTGTGTGTTGCAGAATAATAAGTCTAGGATGCGCCCGTTACCGTTAATAGTACTATTATGTTGGTTCATATCGTGTAGTGAGCAAAACCCTAGAAGATGACGACTTATATTAGAATATGTGTTGTTCACGGCACACGTCATATGAGATGTGGAGTCAATCCAATTGAGCTCGGGCAGGTTGAAATCTCCCGATAAGACTACGCATTCGATGGAAGGATCGTCAATTAAAACATCCAGTGAGTCAATAAAATTAACATAAATATCTTCTGTTGTATTGGGAGGTATATATGTGGCACAAAGTAGTATATATTTATTATTATAAAATGGGATTTTGGTTATTATATGTTCAGGTAAAATTAATGGGGGTGACAATGTGAGACATGATGAATTTAGGGCCTTAGATATCGCTATTAAGACGCCACCTCCGTCTTTTTTATTAGTGACGGAACGATTACGGTCGCATCTATATACATCATAACGGTGATCTATAAATTCATTCTCTGAAATATCGGGCGTCAACCACGTTTCAGTTAGGATGATAATATCGTATGAGTGAGACAGTATGTTAATGTACAATGTATTCAGTTTGGTCCTGATCCCTCGACAGTTCTGATAATAAATACATATGTTATTACCATCGACAGCCATTGTAAGTGCATGGAAACATGATAAAATTAACTTTCAAAATATAATTTAAAAGGTTTGCATTTTGTTTTAAACGGAAAATAATTGATTGCCTACAACACAAAAACGTTTTCAGGTGTAAGACAACGACTAAAAATACTCTGAACATTAAAATTAGCTGATTTACAATAACAAAATACACATATGAGCACCCAGGCAAGCAGCATAAATAGTCGTATAAAAAAAATAAATTAATATGCTCTAGGTACCCGACTGTGAAGTAAAAATAAATAAATATGAAAACTATAAATCTCATACAAAGTAAGCCATATACAAAACTTGAACAACCCACGGAAAGCGAAACATACAACCCAACAAGCAAATACAATTTTGAAAAAACATTAGTCATTACTTTTAGAATCAGAGGTCTGAAAATTAGGCTTAATCTTACTAGATATTTCGTCCTCCGAGCGAATGGCGAAAGCAGAAGAGGCTTCAGATTCCTTGACCAGGACAGTCGCGTTTCTAACCCAAACGAACTTAAAATTGTTGAGTTTGGCTGCTTCGCGGCATTTACGAAACAAATTTTTGTTTCTCAATGTCAAGTGTTCATTTAGGTAGACGCGGGATGAAGTCCCTGAGAGGCCGATGCGGTCAGTAGTAAGTCCCTTCGATAGCCGGTATGCCTTGAGAAGATTATCCCGCTTTATCCGAGAAGTAAATTTAACTATAATGTTTTTAGGTCGACTGGCCTGCGCATGAGCATGCGGAACGCGGTGGACAGATATAAGATCGCTAGGGGCTATTGAGACATTGACTGCTGAGCATATTGACTCAAGCATAGAGATTAGGTTCTCACCTCGCTTTTCAGGCAAATTTGCAATTTCTATGTTACATTGTCGTGCCTGCTGTTCAAATGCATCAAACCTTCCTTCGAAAATTTTCTTAGCAATGTCCTCAGAGTCGCCCCTCCTCGATTCCAACTCCTTCAGGCGCCTATCACACTCTGCGTAATTATTTAAGTCAAAATTCACTGAAGACTTTAGATCCGCCACTTCCCGCGAAATTTCAGTATATTTACTGTGCAAGTCTGAAATATCTCTCCTCATGCGTGAATATTCCCCGCGAAGCTCCTTAACCTCATTCTGAATCTGGGAAGAAGTAGCTGATAGTGCATTTAAATCTTCTCGGAGGTCGTTAATACACGTATTTACATTAAAGAATTGGTTGTTCATGTCGGATCGAAGATCCAAAATAGCCTTTTTCAACTCCATAGACAATGCACTTATAGCCTGGGTAAGTTCACAGTCCGGGTGCTTGCGCTTTCCATAGGCAACATTGAGACCAGGTTCTAAACTTGAGTGCAGGTCTGGATTCGACCTGCATATCTTATTGACTGGTGAGCCCGATAGTGACATGACGCAAGAAATATCACTCGTGTTAGTAGTCTATAAGGATAGATGTAATAGATAGTACCGTAATTCGCCGTGCAGTCTCCACGCACAGTTGGCTTAGTGGCGTAAGGCGTCCTCACCCGTCACTGCGCGATGCGTCGCTGGTTCGCGCCCCACTAACTGCAACACTTTTTGTGACTCTTCAAAAACTGATGAAGCGCTTTCTGGTAAGCTTGAGCGAAAGAGACGCCGCAATACAAGCCCCAAGATGGCGCAGGTAGTATATGGCACTTTACCCAAGATAGTACGAGAGAGGCCGAGAAATTAAGGAAATCGAGCAAAAGCAATCAACGCAGAGCAAGCAAAACAAAAGTAAACAAATCGACAGCACGTTTGCCCTCAGCTAATTCACGAGACGTAATAACACGTGTGTAAGCCGAAAAACATATTTATTACTTTAGTATGACTCACGAAAGTTAAAATATAAATACATATGTATTTCAAAAGTTATATTGATATCTCCAACACTGTGCTTAGGGAGGTGAAACCGCGAAATAGAGCAATAGTTGTTGTACACAAAACGTAATAAATAATTATAAATACCTCTGTAGTTATAAATAAAGACAAGCACATAGATATGAATATTATGACCATAAATAAATCAATCAATCATTTACTACCGCTGTATGTTAGCAAAATAACAATTCTGAGAGATATGCCGTGAGTAGTGAATGGAAATGAATGGACATTACTTGACATTGGCTATTTCTGGAGAGATTATGGACTACAATTAAATATGAGCAACTTTCAACATTAGTAACTCGTTTGTATTTTATATATATAGCGATATTAGACATTAGAAGACAAATAATGGACTGGTGTCCGGTATACGGCAATAGGCTCACCCCCTCTTATATAATGTTTTACTTACCAGTTTTCCTGATCTACAGTTAATGAACTACCAAGTAGTATCACTGAATAAACGTGCTTATTTTATTAGCGATAGAGTTTATGTAATAATTTTAATGTTTTTAATACTCGATGTTCTTTATGACCGGATAGAAACTTCTTCCTGGAATTTACTCGTAAAAATATAATTCGTGATGATCTTACCAATGAATCACAGTTCAGATTGTTATTATAGGTAGGTGTAGACTTTTATTAAATTTTTAGCCTTTTTACCATTATTACAGAAGATTTTAGTACGAAACTGAAAGGCTCTTAGCTTGTTACCTACGACTAGAGTGAGATATTTTCTTATGAAAACATCATCGGTGGTCTCAACCCCACTATCAGCTTCTTTAAGGATGTGCGCTGCGCTGCGTGATGTTTAATGTAATACCAAAGATCAGCGTGCGACGGGCGACTCGCTGTATACAGCGCTGATCTATAGAATTACATGAAACAACACGCCACGCGGTCGCCCGCACCGAGGTCGGCCACGATGAGGTTTTAATACGAAAATATCTCCCCCTAACAAGCTAAGAGCCTTTTGAAGGCATCGGTAAGTCCTAGGCTATTTTGATGAATACATTAAATTAATGAGTATTAAATCTTACCGCAGCTACTGCAGAGTTCACAATCATCTCAGGTTTGGTGACGACAGCAAAGTAGGCCAAATTTGCCAACACGTAGATAATAGTCACCATCGGCATAGCGATCCATATCGCTCGGGGCAAATTCCTGAAACAGGGAGGAATGCATTTAAGTATAGCCCATAAAAACTTATTACTCTCTATGTAGAATATTTTACATAACATAGCCATATTATGCAGTTTATTGTCTTCCTTATTGCATGAGTAATAAGAAAAATTTTGAGTAAATAATTTATAAAAAATATAACTTTGAGATTACATAATATATTGCTATTACTAAACGATAATTTCAAATAGGATAATGAACTAACACTTTTGTGTCCGTCTAATACCTACTTCACTAGATTAACTTATAACCTCCTCCTTTTTGGGAAGTCGGTTAAAAACTGTAAAAGGACACATTAATATATAATATTTAGAGAGACAAAGAACTAAGAAATAAACGCATGAAATGAAGGCACCTATCTATTTCCTCTCAAGTAAATAAACCGAATTGTCTAGTTCACTACTCACAATGAACTGCGAAACGTCGTGATGAATAAAACATGCAATAGAAGAGAGAACGATAATGAATACAATAGCATCCTTTTGCCACCATTCCTTGGTATCTAACACCTAGTCCTTATTTTTCACGTAACATCGTTATTCTATTTTCCTGCCTACTTAAAATGTACCTACAGAAAGTGTATAGGTTATAAAACAAAATTATAATTGTAGTCAATGTAATATTATGTTGAATTGTTGACGCAAATGTCACGTAATAGGTCATTAAAATATGAAAGTCGGAAAAAAATAAGCTTAAGGTGGGTCAGGCTTCTAATTGGTCGACTGTACCTACTTACATATTTTTTTATATCTATTTATAAAGGACACAATATGGACATGTACATTTTATATTTTAAGAACAGAATACCGACTAAATAAAAAAAAAACTAATATGACTATGTGCAAATACCCAGCAACTATTTCTCTTTTTAAATTCCACTCCATCGGTGCTTATCAATCACATATTCCCAAATCATATTACACCATTATTTTTAAAATCCCAATCTGAAGTTACCACTGCAGAAAAAACGCTTCATTGATCAGCTTATCTGAAGCACACAGTCAAGCTTTAATCACAACTTCAAATAAAAGAATAGGGGAGAGTTTGCTGAACACTCCGTCAGACTACTTGAAAAGCATTAAAGACTCGAAGGATCTATTTAGTGTGCGACTTAGTAATTCTAGCCATTCTAGGCGAATAAAATATCAAATATTCGATCTTGACACCAATACTTTTGTGTGCACTACTTTGAATGACGCAATTCGTTCATACGTTACATAAACTTTAGAATGTCATCTAACTAATAGTAAATGGATTACTTCAACTGTTCCTTAGATTTTGGACATGGATTAAGTTAACCAGTAGATGACTGGAGTACATACAAAATACATACGATACTTAAACCATACATGCAAGACTGCAAGTAGTAAAAAACTATTATTTTAATTTTACAAACATATAGTCTAATTTAATTTAACTGTCTTGATTGAGCTGGTGGTAGACGTTAGAGTATTCGTCATTTCGTCTTCACTTCTACTCTTCCGAAGAACCGACTAGAGTCCTAAAGGATTGCACATTTGACTTATAAACCTAAGCGATCTACCAAATTATACTTAATAAATCCTCTCATGTAGAGGACGCTCAAATACTAGTACTGCCACGGGTTGCTTGTTACGTAAATGTTATTGAAGAATTAAAATACAAATGTCACCTAACCTAGATACTACTCGGTAGATACTGGACAAATAGTAGTGTGTAGGTATCGGTAAAGATGCACGTGTTTCTTCCACAATGATGCCATTTCCGAACTGAGAATAAGGAAAGTCCTTTCTCGTCTTGTTATAATGTAAAAGTTATTGCTAAAATCGACAGAAATAGATACTTTTGCAAGAAAAGTTTTAACTTCGCTAACATTAATTTTTCCTTTGTCCATTGATTAAACTGTCAAACACCAAGCGGTCACCGGTGACCGCAACCTATTGTTCTATAATTGTGTCTATAATGACGGTACTCGACGAGTTGACGATGCAGTGGTTGAGTAACCGACAAATGTGAAATATGTTACAAGTTTGGTTCTCGATCGTAAAAGCTATTTGTCGGATCCAGATTTTAGACACAATTAAAGATCAATAGGTTGCGGTTACCGGTGACCGCTCGGTGTTTGACAGTTTAATAAGTAATTTAATATAACACAACAAGAAACCATATTTAAACTAGATAATTTAAATGGTTTTTCCAGAAATTGTTTTCGGTATCTCATGCTGGCAAGCTATTGACGCCGCTCATGGATACCTGGTCTTCGAAATGTATTGCTAATAAAACAAGAAGAACTCACTTGTATGGATCTTGTAGTTCTTCAGTGACGAAGTTGAGGTAGTTCCAGCCTCCGAACGCGAACAGTCCAGAGTAGAAGGCAAGGGCTATGTTCCCGGCGCTGAATTCCCCTTCAAAAGCTCCTTCGAAGTTTTCCGTATGACCTGAGAAAATGGTATAGAGAAATAAATAAAAATATGCATGGGTAGGTTTCATAAAGCCTTGTGAGGATGAAACATGAATAGAGAAAAGTAGAGGCACATAGCTATAGCCGTAACCAAATACGAGAGGAACCACTATAACTCCGTCAGGAATCTATATTCCTATGTGTGTGAATCTATATTCCTATATGTGAAGTCCTATGGACTAAGAAGAAGAAAACCACATATAGGAATCGTATAGTCCATAGGACTAAGAAGAAGAAAACCACATATCTATACAATACATTTTCAATCATCTGTGTCAGAAGCAAACAGTACAACAAAACGATAATGACCCGAAATCGAACATGTGTCACAGAATGTAGCGACCGTAGCAGTACTACCAATACTGTAGCGTTTTTATTTTTTTTAATTCGTGAAAATACTTTTAATGGCTTCTTACGGAAATCTTAACACTGAAGGCCTGACTTAATGTTAAAGCACATTAAAGACCACTGTCATACAATCTATAAGATTGATTAAATATAAGGTAAGTAAAGATGGATTACCTATACATATAAAAATGGAAACAGATTTAAATGATTAGATTATTGAGATTGGCTGTCGAAGTGCTAGACAATAAACGAAGATAAAATTAATATATAACAATAACATCTACACGTAGTGTAGCCTTTACGAACTGTCAACAATAATGAGTAATATAATTTCGAGGTATACTTCCATAATTATGTTATTTCATCTCCGTACTACGTATCAATAAATTATACAAGTACCACGTTGATATACCGAATTTTTCATGTGGTTAACACATTTATGTGCCTTAACATAAGGTTAAAAATACGCATTTGATTCCATATTCCATAATTTTTCCCACTAAAGACAGATGTATGATTAATTTATTGCGTTCATATATAATAATTGAAGCCAGCTTATTTGATGCATAAATCATAATAATGGAAGAATGGCTTCATTGATCATAGCTTTGTTGTCAGCAAAATAGCATACTTACGTATGTACCTATCTATGTACCCCTTTATGTTTATTCATATGACTTACGTTAATGGATATTAAATATCTACGTAGGTACAATAAATGATTAAGTAGGAACTACATAATATGTATTTTTTTTTAAGGGGGGAAATCATCGAATGACTGCTCCCGCCTGGGTGAGGCGGGAGGGAGTGTCAGGCTCTTACTGACTAAAAACCACCCGTTCCTTCTCCTGCACATCGAGCCGGAGCCCCGGTTACCCGTTAGGTTCTCCGCGACGGAACTACATATATTAGAAATATGTAAAATACTTGCTTCTACTTACATGCTTTTTTTTAATTGTCTGATTGTCTTGGAGTTGGATTTGTACTTACATTTTTTTATTGCAACAGGTATGAATATTAGGTACTTGAAAATGATGTCAGGCATTTTTAATTTTATTGTTGGACATACATTGACGAAATCCTTTTATCAGTGACTTTTTTTAAGGGGGAATATCATCGAATGACTTCTCTCGCCTGGATGAGGCGGAAGGGAGTGTCAGACTCTTACTGACTAAAAACCACCCCGTTCCTTCTCCTACACTTCGAGCCGGAGCCCCGGTAACCCGTTAGGTTCTCCGCGACCTTATCAGTGACTAAGGGCCGATTTTTCAATCATTCATTTTCATTCAGATAATTTTTTACCGAATAAAATTGACATTTGACAGTTTTCAGTATCTATTGAAGAATTCTCAAATGTTCAAAATCATTCCTCAGTTATTTGTCTGGTGTTGGAAAAATCGGCCCTTAATAGATGAAACGTTCATTCATCTGACGGATGAGTTTGATGCGCCAAAAACGACACCAGCGTCTCTTACGGTGCAAAAAGTAATGTTTTTGTCGCTATCAATGTTTATGGATTGAATTAATGAACTTTATACATGTGGATATCATCACGTAAAATGTTATTTCTAAGAATTTGTTATATAACTAATTACATATTTTGTTTAATTTTAATCAAGCTAATTTTAGTTGAAATACAATTTTTTACCGAATTCGATTTCTGAGGTTAAGGTTCAACTGATGGGGTTATCATGTCATCTAATCTTTACCAAAATAAGTAGTAGCTTAAATTTTTAACTGGTGTAGAATATACTACTACCTTATAGATGATATCTGGGTATTGTTTGACTAGTAATGAATGCTTAATTAACTAAAAACCGCTGGTTATTCACACGAATATACTGAGAAAAGCTCTACTAGTTTCGAGCCAAAGAGGGGCTTTTCCTCACGAGTAGCGTGCGCGGTTGCGGCGATGTCGCGCAGCTTACTGATCGCCGCGACCGCGACCGGTGATAGTTATTATAAAAACATAGTAATGCTTAATTATGATGGAAGTTCCATCACATTCCATTATGAAACGTTTGCAGATACAGCTGCAATCTGCGTAGGTGAACTATGTATTACGAATTCATGATCATGTTAGTCTCTTGTAATACGTGGAGAGAACTGTGCCCTTAATACTAATTCAGATATTCAATGCCCTTCAACTTTCTACACTTCAAAATTATGTAATATACCTTCCTAATAATATAAAGAGAATGTTTACAAAGAACACGTCGCTACTCAATCATGATCTACTGAGATACTATCAAGGTTTAGTATCTGGGGCCCTTCAAACTTTCTATACTTTCTATTTCATTTGATAATGAAGTAATCAAATAAAAAATAGCTGTGGACAGGTGGACAGGCGGATTCAGTCACTTTCTGATTACATAATAATATTATGTGATGTCAATGGAACACCAACGTATAAGTACCATAGTACAAGTCGATAATAGAAATGACTTAACACCCATCATTATACAAAACAAAGTGTTTGGTGCATCGTGTGCCAAACACCTTGTATTACTTTTTTATGGTATAAGTCAGTAAACGAGCAGATGGATCACTTGATGGTAGGCAAGAGGCATCGCCCATGGACACCTGGAACAGCAGAGGCGTTGCAACTACGTTACCGGCCTTTTGGGATTAGGAATTTGAGGATTGTTGATTGGATTCAGGGATTGGTATGAGTCCCATGTAATAGAGGGTGAACCTATTGCCATATACCGGGCACAATTTCAGACTGCGTGCTACTACTGAGTTTTTTTTTAAAACCCAGTAATACTTGTCCGTTCCGGGAATCGAACAGAGCCCAGCCGAGTCGGACTTGCGACCACTCAGCCACCGAGGCGATCATATTATACATACATTCCAATACAGTACATGTCTTCTGCTCATGACTCATAGCGTTTCTGTAAACAATCTAATAAAATCTAATAAAGACGTTTGTGGCGATATAATTAATTAATCTAGTTGTGCCAAGCCCCCAGTCAGATGCTATTTACTGAATCTGTCTCGGTCTTCTTCCAGAACATTGCCTTCTGAGAATGAACAGACATGAGGCGGACAACCCACGTCAATAAAACTGTTATAAAATTACGATACCGTTTATCAATCCCACAAGCTAAATCAGTTAAATTACCTACATCTTGTAATAACTTCGTTAGCTATTCTACAGTGATAATAATTAAAATTTTACACGCCACTCAATTAAAATACAAGTAATTTATATTTCCAGTAGCATGCAAGTGGATTTTAATAATAATAATCCGAAAGTTTATGCAGTTGGAAGAAGACACCACAAACACATAATTACACACCACACCCTATATTCACTTGGCCCTGGCCCGTGAATGTAGGTGAACACCAGCTTTCAGAGCTGAGAAAAAGTAAACTACCCAATAATAATAATAATAATAAGCCCGCAGGGCACCTTGAGGCGAGGTGACGGGCATTAGCGATCCTGCGGGCTACCATCATCCCGAGTGCTCCAGGGAGAAGTCACCGTTCCTTCTTCTCCGGCTTGCCTTAATTGGCTGGTTGGAGTGAACGATGACAAGGAACAGGTCTCCCACCTCTGGCTTGCCTTCATTGGCCGTCCAGAGTGGAGTCGCGAGAGCAGTGATCCTGCTCGGAGGGTAAGAAACTATTCGTAAGTCGCGAGTGGGCCAGGGATGCAGGAGGCTTCGGCTGGAGCAGATGATCTGAGTAGAAAGCGGTGGTAGTTTCTTAACCCTTCAGCTACTCACATTCTCGTTGCCCCTATGTTGCTATATCTAGCAACCATTCCCGGGGCCCGGTCGGTGAGTTGGCGAGTCTCCGCCTGCCATTTTTACGTGTAATAATTACATTGTTTCGGCAGGTGCCATAGCCATCCATAGTTCCCAATTTCCCAGTCCACAGCAACCCATCCATAGCCCTACCTTTTTTTTCAATTATTCACAATAGTCCTACACTAACCGGGGACTGTCCTTGGGTGCATTTCCATAGTGCATACAGGGATAGTCGCCGGTTTGTGTCTCCATTACATTTAGATTAAAGTTGTCTAAAGGGCCTCTGCGCAGTTGGCTTCGGCCCCTCGTACGCCTCCCAAATTGCCGGAGGTTGTACGCCGGGGTCGTGCGGTCCATGGCCCTCTACGGCGCCCCTGTTTGGGCGCCGAACTTGTTGCGGCGTCCTGCTCGGACGCTGCTCATGTCACAGAGGGTCATGGCGATCCGAATGATCCGCGGATACCGCACGATCTCTGGGGAGTCGGCGAACCTCCTTGCCGGATTACCGCCGTGGGATCTGGAGGCGAAGGTGCTCGCGCGCGTGCATAACATGCGCGCGGAGGCACGTCGCCGGGGCGAAACTCCGCTGCCGCGCCAAATAAGTGCGTGGCGGGATGAGCTCCGGCGCGATCTCATGGCGGAATGGCAGCAACGACTGTCGCACCCGGGGGCTGGGCTCGCTGTCATTGCAGCGGTAAGTCCCCTCTTTGAGGAGTGGCTTGAGAGACGCTACGGCGTCCTCACCTACCGCCTGACGCAGGTCCTCACCGGACATGGAAGTTTCGAGAGGTACCTGTGTCTGATGGGGCGGGAGGAAACGCCCGGGTGTCATCACTGCGAGGACCGCCCTGAGGACACGGTGGAACACACAGTGGGAGAATGCCCTGCGTGGGCTTAGCACCGCCGTGCCCTCAGGGAAGTGATCGGCGATGGCGACCTCTCGCGTCCGGGCCTAGTGCAGGCCATGATGCGGAGCGAGAGGGATTGGGATGCCGTCTCCTCCTTTTGCGAAGCAGTCATGCTGGCTAAGGAGGAGGCGGGACGCGTGAGGCAGCGAAGCGCTGCCTCCTCGCAACCCAGCCATCGCGAAAGACACACCGGGCGTCGGGCATCGCGAGACGATCTCCGGCCTCTCAAAGAGCCATCAGACCACCACAGATGGGGCCCAATAGGGCCGATGCCGATTCGGAGTCGCGGAGAACCTAACGGGTAACCGGGGCTCCGGCTCGACGTGCAGGAGAAGGAACGGGGTGGTTTTTAGTCAGTAAGAGTCTGACACTCCCTTCCGCCTCACCCAGGCGGGAGCAGTCACTCGATGATTTTCCCCCCTTAAAAAAAAAAAAAAAAAAAAACGCCTCCCAAATGACCGGGACCCTGTGGTCCCGTGAATGGTACAGATAATAATAATATATTTATTTGCTTAAAACATGGTATAAAATAGGTGTTACAAAAATATGGTTGAAGTACAACATGTTTTGCTAATATTTATAGAGGTATAGCATGCAAAATCAGGAAAAGTTCTAAAATTAACATCCTAGGCGTGAGGTTACGATCTCCGGCCACCGTAAGCGCGGGCCTGCGGACGGCGAGCATGGGTGGCTCCCCGTCCGACCAGAAACAGAACCGAGCGTACGGCGCGTCGCGTTCCGCGCGCGCCTCAAAGAGCCATCAGACCACCACAGATGGGGTCCAATAGGGCCGATGGCGATTCGGAGTCGCGGAGAACCTAACGGGTAACCGGGGCTCCGGCTCGACGTGCAGGAGAAGGAACGGGGTGGTTTTTAGTCAGTAAGAGTCTGACACTCCCTCCCGCCTCACCCAGGCGGGAGCAGTCATTCGATGAATTTCCCCCCTTAAAAAAAAAAAGGCGTGAGGTTAATTTCATTTTTCATAACTAAGTTACGAGAAATCACCTGTCGCTAGTACTCCAGGGTCTGCTTAGGGTATTTCCACCCAGGGCTCCAAATAGACATACAGCTAATCAAAACTGCTATTAAGTAGGTACTAACTACAGATATGTAGTTAATATGTTAGTAACTGGGCAAGGGTTCGATTCCAGGGTCGGGCAAAGTGTCACTGGATTTAAAAAAAAATCTCAAATTCCAGCACGGAGTCTGGAATTGTGTCAATGCCAATAGGATTACATGGAACTTACAACATAAATTGTGAAAAGTGGGTGTTACATTTGTACAGTGGTATTAAGTGCCGTAATGTGCACCTCTGCCTACCCCTCCGGGGATAAAAGGCGTAATGTTATGTTAACTACAGATATAATCAAGTTGTAAATAATACTGGCAGTTATAGCGACATGTTTTACTATAATATTTCCAGAATGGATTGCTGTATCAGTAGGCAGTGTATGGAAAAGTTCATAGACGTCCATAAATAGCAAGTCGCATTAACGACGACATAGTTTCATTGACCCCTGTAGATACGGTAATTATATCTTCCTAATTAAATAAACCATTAGGATAGACAGTTAGTATATCCTTTCCTATGTTTTTAAATCTAGTGAATTAGATATCTGGTCTATCTAAAATATTTTATAATATTTTATCAGGTCACTTTGAATTAATTTAACATTCAGACTATTATGCATACCCCGAATTGGACCAGTAGGACCTACTCGGAAGTTACATCAAGTACAAATCCCTATATCAGAATCCAGGGTTCATAAACATGAAAATCATTCTCGGGGCTCGTGTCCAGGGCTCATCCTCACGGGAACATAAAGGACCGACAATCTCTACGACAGACACTCACTTTGCACTCACACACACACACACACACACACGGGTTCGATTCCAAAAGCAAAACTTTCTGTAATCCAGATATTTCTGTTTCGGTTCTAGCTGTCATGTGTAACTGATTTTGTATGTTTGTAAATGCACCCACGATACAGGAGAAAATCCTACTGTGGTGCAATGTTACAAAAAAATAAACTTTTGACAAGGGCCGCGATTTATGTGTGTCAAAGGGCCCTAGCGTAGACTAAGACAGCCCAGATCGTGTCTCTGCTAATCTCTTCACGTGATGACCCTAATAATTGAGAGGAGAGATAAGAATATCCAACCAAAATATGGTATAAATAGGGATGATGACAGGGTATGAAAATTAAAAATCTTATTAGTTCGTCAGTTAGGTAATGAAAAATATTACACATGTATTTTTTTTATTTTGTTGTATAATAAAATGATACTTAGATATAACATATAACGAATCTAAGTTTAGGAGTAGGGGCTAAAACGTCATTTCTATGTATAAGATGTACGGAGAAGTGATGTCACGCATTTCAAATCATACATCGTCGAAAGTATTCGTTTCTGTAAAAAAATAAAAATACGCGTGTAATGTTTTAAAATAATCTACCAGACGGACATTAAAATAAAAATTAGTCTTCTACCCGTTCTCAGTAATCCATCCATGGGATCCATAATCAACCGTGATTGTGCAAATTTGTCGGCTCATTAATTTTATCACATAGCAACAAGCGTGCGATCGTCTGGCGACCTTGGGCTATCAATCATTGTAGCTGTAAACTGACCCAGCAAGCTGTTATCTACGACTACATAGTGTGTAGAGTCCATGCGTCACTTATAAACCTTATCAGTGATATAGATAGCCGTCATTCGTCATTACCATATTAGAGAAATATGCAGTTCTTCTCGTACTTCCTGGTATAGTGTACACTGGATTTCATCTAGTTAAAATTAAATCTACTTTAATTATTAAAACGTAGATAATCTATCTAATTAATAACTTAGGTATTTGTGAGTAGGATAAAAAGGTAGGTCAAATGATTATAAGCAAGCACGTGTAGATAAAAGTCTATATGAATCATCAATTTTTATTGAATGAAACTCATACATAACAGACGTATATTTTGAAAAATTATTTTCATTTCACACATAACATCACGCTTTTTATCCCCGGAGGGGTTGCACATTACAGCACTTAATAGGTACCACTGTAGAATGCTACACCCACTTTTCACTATTTATGTTACGTGTCCCATATAATAGGAGGTGAGTCTATTACCATATACTAGACACAATTCCAGACCTCAGTACTACTACTGAGTTGTTTTTTTATAAACCCAAAGTGCAAAGTATTAATTACTTTGCACGATCCGGGAATTCAACCCCTTGCTAGCGACCACTCGGCCAGCGAGGTAGTGATATGATGATTAACCTACACGTATCTTATCTTCCTTCTTTGCACCATCTATTGCAATAGGGGCTGATGAATAAATCAATAGAAAATGATTTTCCATTCTTCCATTCCATTTGAGAAAGGTGATTCATATCGCACACGACCACACATGCACACAAGTTCAAACCATGAGGAATCGTCCCGAAGTAGCATTCTCTTAAACCATAAGCTGCAATCCTCAAACCGCCTATCATTCTTGGGAAATATGGCACATCCTCTCTTAAGAGCCCTTTGTTCAGTAATGGACTGTATTCCGACTGACGAAGGTTATATTTATTTCAACTTACCAATGCAGATGTAGTAGATGCCAGAGATAATGATGACGACCAGCGCCAGTAACTTGGATGAGGTGAACACATCCTGTATCCTCATCGTCCATCGCACGCTGATGCAGTTCACAGCCGTTAGGATACCTGAGGATAAATAAAGGGTGAGTCAGTATCGCAATCAGAACCATTATAGGTACACAGTAGCACACTTAACCGGCATGGCTCCGGCACGACTTCAACCCAGCAATTAGAGGTAATTTGTCATTTAAATATAAATATTAGATCTTATTTCATATGACAGATTTCACAACGTCAATATAATAAAGCTGTACCTATCTTAGATACAACTGTTTGCTTCCGCATCGACATATAGCGCGCTTACAATCTTTTTGTATTCTTTCTAAAGCATAAAACGCCGTGCCATACTTGGTAAGTGCGTTATCACCATTAGACGATTTTGTTGATTCGTAGTCGCGGAGAACCTAACGGGTAACCGGGGCTCCGGCTCGACGTGCAGGAGAAGGAACGGGGTGGTTTTTAGTCAGTAAGAGTCTGACACTCCCTCCCGCCTCACCCAGGCGGGAGCAGTAATTCGATGATTTTCCCCCCTCAAAAAAAAAAGACGATTTTGTTGGGACTAAAACAATTTTATATAGTCATATAGATCAAAACGAGCATATGGACAATCTAATGTTAAGTGATGAGTAGCATAGACATCCGCAGCACGAAACGATGAGTTACAAAGAATATGTGGTCTTAACAAGCCTTTTTGTTGAAACTGGAATGTGTATGCAATAAGTATATTGCATACAAATTCCACTTCATTTCAGAAGAAGAACAGTCATTTAATAGAGGTATAACAATCAATCTATAGGCTATCACTAAATCAAAACCAATTGATCTGTACGGCTTGATCGTAAATTATATTGATTCAAATTAGCTTCTGTCTGCAGTGTGTCTTCCTCCGAAACTCCAAACAATAATACTTTCTTATATTTTGTTTTAAGATATAAATAACGTATATAATCTTTATAAGTTAACATACCTATGTTGTTATCATGGTACTTATCATGATAACAACATAGGTATTATTAAATTCTACATACTTCATGATATTAGTTACTTGAGACGAGTTCCAGAGAACCAAATGATCCTGATCCTGATATTTATTTTATTATTTTATCATTTTCAGTGTAAAGCTACATAATTATACCCGTTTTGTTACTTATAATCTACATAGGTGCAAAGTTATAATCAATACAAATTATACAAGCCCAAACACAAGGTAGTTACAGTATACCGTTGAGGAGTTCCCTAAACAATTACACTTCTTCATCATCAGACCCTTAATGACAGCCTCACTCTATTCAGGTGTAAAGTCCTCATCAATACAAATTAATCAAGCCCAAACACAAGGTAGTTACTGAATACCATTGAGGAGTTCCCTTAACAATTACACTTCTTCATCATCAGACCCTTAATGACAGCCACACTCTATCTAGGTGTAAAGTTCTCATCAATACAAATTAATGAAACCCAAACACAAGGTAGTTAATATAAACCGTTGAGGAGTTCCCTCGACTGTCTGTCGGCTCTATCATCAGGTCGACTCCAGACCCTTATCAAATTGTAGTGTTTAAAAATCGTAATTGAAAAACATAATAGACGCATTACTCGCCCATAGAATTTTCGAAAGTTCCCCTCGGTTTCCCTAGGATCCCATCATCAGATTCTGACTTCATGGAAATGGGACCATCTCGGGAGTATACCCTTTCAAACAAAACAAGAATTTTGCAATCGCAGCAACATACCGGCGGAACGTATAACCTCCTCATTTTTTGAAGTCGGTTAAAAAGGAAAATAGACCAAACATATAGACATAAACACGGATAGTGATGGCGGAATTACAAATTCTAATATGTCCCCGTTGGTCAAGGTCAATTTACAAATAATAATACACGTGTTTAGCGTAAACAAGTATCTAGTCCGATTTCTCTCGGACCGTTTACGACTGCACTAAAACATTAATTTAGTATATAAATACAGTAGCATTAATAATAGTATTGTGATGTAAAGTAATAATCTTAATTATAATACTTGTTACATGATTCACGTCTATGCATGTCAGTTTGTTTTTTTTAAGGGATACTAAGACGGTAAACGAGCAAACGGACCACGAAATTGGGCCTCCAGTAAACTCGCTCACATGACGAAACACAATGCAAGCGTTGTCTTACATCAGTTTTCTGTGAGGCCGTAGTATCACTCCGGTCATGGATCACGGAAGCATGGCTCTCCCATACTTGTACGCTTATTCTTCATTTCCCTTTAAAATAGAGAGACGATGGAACAATAAGACATGTTATTTGAGGGCTGCAGAGTGACATTAATGGACTTATCGCGAGAAATAAATATCTTACTCCTACTGGTAATAAATTGTCTAAGATTTTGTTAGTTTTTAATGCGAACAATACAAAATGGAGGTCAGGGTCACATCACGTCACAATTCACAACGCATTATTATATTTCGATCTTTTCTTTCAGGATCGATCTTTCATCTAGAAAACCTAATGGAAATTAGATGTTTAAAGTGTAAAATTGTCAATTGCACTTTCAATTACATTCTACTAGGAACCAAATATGAGGCGGTAACGTTCATTCGTACCTGATGGAATGGAGATATATTGTGACAACCAGGAACAGAACAGAAAGCCGATGACAACCTTCCAAAGAGATAACGCATCTCTTCATGAAATTAATTAACCGTCCTTATCATTCGTAACATTAAAATATAACACATGAATGATGGAATTGAGAGCTGCATTCACGTCAAATGACTACCTTATTGCAGTAGATACAAAGCCTATTTCACATTGTCGAGGTTCAATGCACGTCTTATAGATAATTTCGTTGCAAAATAAATTGCCCCAAGTGATCCACTTTCAGTGAATCATTAGGTTCGTTTAAACACATCATTTGCTGCCAGACGGACACTGTACAGTTCCGGGTCTTATTTGTCTAGTTAATGGTCTAGTTTTTCTTTGAACATTATTTATTGAGACATTTTTTTATTTTCAACCCGTCTGCTAAGCGTAGAAATTCTGGCAAATCTTACCTATATAAAGGAGGACCGTAGTCCATCGGTGGACAATGACAGGTCGAACACAAGCCAGTTGGCCCGAATAGGTATCTTCGTCGAATCCAAAACACAAGTCAACACAAACATTAATACAAAATTAAAAATAGTCATTGAAGTCAAAAATTCATGATATCAAATCGTATTGCACTGATTAAGATCGATCTGATTTTGCAACACGAAAGTTGAATTAGAAGTAGGTAGGTGCACACCTTTTGTTCCAAGGATTTTACCGAATAAGACAAGCATGATTGTATAGTCTGCGTTAAATACCTGTAACATTACATTACCAAATAACTTCGCAAAAATAACAAGTTATTTGGTAAGAATATGTACTTATAAAATAAAGATTGATTCAGTACAGAGACAGTAACCATTATTTGGCTACCGAGTCAACCACTGGTTTTTTTAAAGGGACAAGCCCGTCATAACCTCCCAAAACCGTTGATCCTGTAAGCCAGGATCTAAAGTAGATACAACCATGAAAACACCGGAACACTGAAGTCCGGCGCGTCGCGGGGTCATGAATAACTGTGTTGGTTCCCGAAACGAAGTGAATCAGAAGATATTATAAGAGAAGAAAAAAAACGATAGTTTCCACTTCACTCGGTAAATTACTATAGGAGACAAAGTGAATTAAGCCTAAAGGCACAAAAAAAAGAGACTGTAAAACTAGGTGAAGCCCAGTCGCCAAGCACCACGGAAATATGACTAAAATATACCACTAGTTGCGGAAAATAAAACTTCTAAAACATACAATTAAGTATAACAATAGCTACTATCTCTGTACAAAATTAATCTTTATTCTTTATGTATTTTCTTAAATAACTAACAGTAGTTAGTATACTTCTTTTTTATTTGTCAATGAAAAGTTTTTATGTAAAATTACTTTGTCGTCTTAGACTAGGTCTATTGATTAATGTAATATGTGTGAAGTAACTTGGCTGTCAGTACGTAGGTTAATGACATCTAGACTGTTCACTTGTTATTTTATAATCATCATCATCAACAGCCTATAAATGCCCACTGCTGAGCAAAGCCTCTTCTCACACGGAGAGGGTTTGAGCATTAATCACCACGCTTGCTCAATGAGGGTTGGCGATTTCAAACTTATAATTAGAAATTATAAGCCCAGGTTCCCTCACAATGTTTTCCTTCACCGTTTGCCAGTGGTATTTGAATAATCGTAGAAAGTACATATAACTCGAAAAATGACACATTGGTACTTGCCGTTAGTAGGTTTCGAACCCGCACCCTCATGCACGAGAAGCGGGGTTCGGCCACTACTATACTATACTATAATAGTCCACTATAATAGTCATACTTAATAGGAGCCGACTTTCCAAGACAGTATTTTAAACATTTTTAATATCTCTAATACAAAAATAACAAAAGACAATCACTATGGTAATAAGGCAATTGTTCTATTTATCCATGTTATTATTACAATAAAAGATAAAAATAGATTAAGTACCATATTTTATCACTACATCACTATAAATTCGCGTGAGTGACCTTTCATATTAGAAGATCACACTATGTTCACACGATCATATTAGTGTATGTTAACAGTGATTAAGATAAACCATATTAGATTAGATAATAAAAACAAGCAATATAAATATCACAATTGCTGAAATGGTATCTATTATAAGGATATCTATTTTATACGGTTTGATTAGTGTATTGGCATTTTTTATATATAGGGAGTCTGGGTCTGGTCCAACAAAGTCCACCTCCATGAGATTAAATACAATTAGGTACGAAAAAATTGTGTAAAATCGTTTATTATCTGTTTACTGTAAACTCAAAAATTGCTGCACGGATTTTCATTCGATTTTCATCAGTAGATAGATAACAGTTGAGAAGAAAAGAAGGTACAATTGAATTTGTCAAGGTATTCCGTGTAGTGTGTAGTAATATACATATACTAGCGGCCCGTCCCGGCTTCGCACGGGGGGACTTAAGATTTTTTACATAGTTTTATGTTTTATTTATATTTATTCTCAGTTTTTTTTTATTTAGGAAGTATTTACCTTTTGAAAATATTTTTCCGGACTTCATTTACTTATTTCATTTATTTATGAACAATTCATCTATAGAGCATTTTTGTATAACTTTAACTATATGCTCAGCGCACGCCACGGAAGGCCTCAGAAACGATATTTTTCCCCCGTTTTTAAAACATTTTTGGTTACTGCTCCACAACTATAGGACCTAGGGTGATATTGTATAGCCTATGTTACTTCTGAATAATGCAGCTTTCTAATGGTGAAAAAATTATTGCAATCGGTCCAGTAGTTTTTGAGTTTATTCATTACAAACATACAAAAATACAAAAATACAAATCTTTCCTCTTTATAATATTAGTATAGATTAAAACATTGTTATTGCAACTTGCCGATGCATTTCAAGTTTCAAGTTACAAGGACGTAACCGCAACTTGAACATATGATTAGCTGGAGCTGACAAGTTCCACCATTTAAACGTGTTCTGGAAACTAGGTCGCATAAATATTGCTATCAGTTATAAGGTAGGCCTACATCGAGACAAGGGTAAACAGTTTAGTTGAGGCCTCAGATTAATATCTTACAACACTAACTGTTCGTCAAAATGTCATAGTTTAACTGAGTTCCTAGACGGCATGCTAACAATGAACGAAAGGATAGTTTATGTTCCTAATGTCAGAGAATGAACAGAACAAAAACACTATTTGTAAAGGCAGGTAAACAGGTATTTTGTAATGAATGGGGATTTTTTTTTTAAGTGGGGAAAATCATCGAATGACTGCTCCCGCCTGGGTGAGGCGGAAGGGAGTGTCAGACTCTTACTGACTTAAAACCACCCCGTTCCTTCTCCTGCACGTCGAGCCGGAGCCCCGGTTACCCGTTAGGTTCTCCGCGACTAATGAATGGGGATAACATCTTAATTTTGTGTCAATGACATCTTAAATCCTCTAACATTTTATTATACTTATTATACTGTTTACATTTTATTGTCAACCTATAGAATAACGCGCGAATTATGAAAGGCTACTCAATACGGTAGTTGACAACTAGTCAATATCAATACTTTTATCGAAACGTCAAAAACGATACTGTTCGAGTTTTGTACGAAATACCATCTTATGACGTCATCATATTTACGCGTCAAATAGCACACTTATATCTAAAAAAAATACTAGAATAAATCGAAAATTAAGTATGTGTATTGGCAAATCAATGAATGAAAGTGTAAGTATTTTTTAATATTTAATTGGACTGAAAAATCAAAATAATTTATTTTTGACCTAGGAAACTACCCAATACCAATCTGTCATTTTACAAAAAAAAATATAGTGACTGAACTAGGTATAGGTATGTAAGTAAGTACTTATGCGCGACATAAATTTGATTGACGTTCAAGTATTTCAGCGTTTATCTATGACATTACAGGGGTTAATGGCAAAAGTACGAGAAATTGAAATTCTCATCTCTACCAAAGACAGACAAATGGCCAATTTCCACAGAAACAGCGACAAACATCAAATAACATCTCATTCAATTAATTAAATGTCAAAGTTCAGACAACATCAGCTATGTATACTTAGTTATGGGTAAATTAATTTACGCCAATGTTGATTGACGAAATGGAAGTTCATTTTCAGACAGCCGATCGTCTATGGGAGGCAATTGGTTTAAGTGAAGTTTCCGCCGGCGGATCCGCCTCGACACGCAATGCAATCAAAGAATTAAAGGCTTCCTTGCCTATAGATTTCTATTTATCTTCTACGATCATGGATACAAAGGAAAATTATTCATTTTTAAGTAATATGGAGTTAGGTAGGTACCATCGGGAATTGTCAATCATTTTCCTTATTGCTAAACTCTCATCCGTAGTAAAATATTCTGCATCGAACTTTTGTTAAGGAAGAATAATCGAAGAATAATTGGTATTAATTTATTTATTGCTGCCAAGTATTTATTTATTTTAAGAAATTCTACATAACTTTGTGGTTTGTAAAATCAATCACTTTAATACGATTAAACGGGAACTCCCTCAACCAGCATACTATTTCACACCGCTGAAGTAAAGTAGCAAACAAATAAATAAACCACAAACGCCACAAGAATTGAGGAAAATAATAGCTATAATGACATACATATGTTCCGAACAAATAAGTAGCTTTTCTATGTAAGTATAGTTAAACGCCTCAAAAGCAATAACAGAACTGCAAAAATCAATCTTATTCCAAAACTATAACTTACGCTAACTGCAGTTGAAACCAACTTGTTAACAAGTGCTAGAGTCCAATGAATAATCGCAACTGGATGTATCCTTATTCCATTAAATGTGTAATAAATCAACGGACAAGGCCCGTTAGCAATACACGGTAGATAGTACCATGGTTTTCCAATGGGTTGAAAGGCAAACAATTAATTTCGCATTAGTAGATGACTTGTGACATACAACTTGTTGATAAGATAAGATGAATGTAAGCATAAGTAGAGAAGACATGTTACTAAGCCAGTTTCCAACAGACATCCGTACAAATGAACTTGATTCGAGTTTCTGGAAGAGTCCATAAATACATATAGGTATGCATCTGAAGACAAGTTCTGTTTCCCGTTTAAATTACCGGTTATTTTGATCAATGGCCCTAGAGCAACTGTATTAACATCCATAAAGCAATGTCTCTCTGATTTTAATTCTAGATTAGCGATGACATGAAGTGGAATCAATTCTCAGAACAAGAACGAGAGGGATATGAAATAATGAAACTGTTGGTCAAATGATCCCACATTTGGTAATCTGATCATGTGAGGGGCCAGTATGACGTCATTATGCTAGTAACAATTGTAATTCCATTCATGAATTTTGTACTTTTGCTTTCTTGGTACCTACTGGTCAATTTGAAAGAAGAACGGTGTCATTGTAGCGTTTTTATCAACTGCCAGACTGTGAGTCATAAACTCATTGACTAATACTTTTTTATGTGATAGCAATAAGTTTTTAATTAATTATTGTTTATGGTGTTCTTAGGAAGATCAATGTAATCAGTAAAAGATTAGGATTTCCATATTTCGGTAGATCGATAACTATATCTACTTAAGTACTTTCAGCAAGCATTGTAAGAGAAACTACAACATTTTCGCCTTGCAACTAGCCCAGCACTGGCACCTTCGACTACAAATCCATTGAAACGTTAATATACAATCTCTACTATAAGTACGTATGCGACCGTTGCATCGGAAAGTTACGTTGACACACATTCTTCACTCTCGCATCGTAATAAATCAGGACGACCTATTGTAATCAGTGGTATCGAGGTAAGTCAGTTACATACTAGGCAACAATGTTTGTTTATCTTGCTCGGGTCATGTTCGTGTAGTCAAGAACTAGTATCTTAAAATAGATTGTATCTACATATTTACTTATATAATAATTCATTAATAGGTACTAGTTTCTAGAGGTAGATAGAGTAGTGCGGGTGAGTGCAGTTTTGCTTTTATTGTGGTCTGCGGATAGGTCGAGTCTAGGTACTAGAGATTTTTAAAGATTATGTCTTTCCACGACGAGCATAACAAGACAAGCGAAATAAAATAACGAAAACAACAAATCTCTAGATCTTAAACGATGTTTGTAGCACGCTACTGGCTCTGTTTACTTAAAAATCTCAAGGCAATGGCTTTCACTATGGGAAGTTATGAATTATGATTGTTTATCCAAACAATACTGTAAGACAAGACGAGAATGAACGTTCCCGATGTGCTTTATAAACACGTGACATGCCCATAAAGTTGCTAAGTAACCATCATTACGAAGTGCTGTGTATTGATCAGCGAAATTCCGTACTTTATTATGCGGAGAAGTCACAAGTCAATGTGATGTCATTGACCTTGAGTAGCGCGAGCAATGCTAGAATGCGTTGCTTTTCAGCAAATACTAGGTAATGAGGAAACATAGACTTTTGTCTTTGAAGAGAGAATGAAAAAGAAATGTTTTATTTGGCAAAATACCACAGATCAACCCTTTCACCGACACAACCGCAGCTGTGGCGTACAATAATTGCAATTTAATTTATTCTCTGTATTGGCGAATTTAAAACAAATGTTGCGAATTAAATTCTCCTAAAAAAACAGCCATCGTTCATCATCAATTCAAGCCAATTCAGTCTGTCGATTTCATTTTGATTTGCCATTATTTAATTTAGTCGCATCACTTATAGAGCATTAGGGGAAATCACTTCTTATTGGGTTTATTAAGAGTGACATTAACATCGTTCAATGTTGAATAAGGAGATCGCTGGACTGTCCAGTAAAGGAAGGTACCTATCTATATTTCATTTTATATTACACATATGATGAACAAATTCATGATTTAGGTATCTGTCATCCTTTAAAATTTTGGTGACCTAACTTTGATTCCAAAGGCATAACGTTGCTGCTAAAATTGATTTTCATAGGAATTAAGGCAAATTCTTTTTAACCGACTTCAAAAAAGGAGGAGGTTATACGTTCGGCCGGTATGTTGCTTTTTTTTTCGCAAAAGGGGCCATTTTTGTTCGTCTTCAAACCTATTACCCAAAAGGCGAACAATGCAGTTTTAAGTTCACTCTTCTGATGCTGTGGATGTCTATCGGTGGCGCCGATTGCAAATTATCAAGTGATCCGTCTGTACGTTTGCCGCCCTATACCACAAAAAGCAGTAAATGTATTCTGGCTAGTGACGTTTGGAACTAACACATATGTTTAAAGGTACCTAATAAAAAACTCTAGGTACTTACATAAACAAACAGCAGCAAGCAGCTTCACAGCCAATTCAGGTGGGTTACATTCAGGGAAGAAAGGCTTCACTATATAATTGCCGAAGGTCAAAGCCACTATAGCCTGAGTCGTCGGTCTGATGATGAGCAGGGCTATCCACATACGCAGGAACGCAGGTAGGGGCCCAAAAGCCGTGTAAATGTAGGCGTAGTCACCTCCAGACCTCGTGATTGAGGTCCCTAGCTCCGCGTAGCATAGGGCGCCTAGAGTGGACAGAAGCCCACTCGCCAGCCATATTAATAGTGATGCACCAACAGATCTGTGAAAAAAAGTATGGTTAATACATTGAAAAAGCCAAGTTTCAAGCTAATTAAGAAAATAAAAATCCATAAAGTGAAGTTAGTAGGTAGTAATCTATAGTGTGTTCAATGTTTGTTACAATTTAGGACTTCAGAAAAATCGTCTTCTTTGAGTTCCTATTAACACAACCTAATTCCTTTTTCTTTTACATTATTTCTCAAAAAATAAAAAAAAAGTTTTTTGATCGAAGACGTTCTTTCCCTCAATCCATATTATAATTTCGCTCACTCGCTGTTCCTCATTTTAAGTAGACGTTGGTTTATGTATACCTACTTAATACTGATTCACTAGTATGTCCCTAGACCCTTCCAAGAGACCTCTAATACAAAACTTGATAAGTAAAACCTACCTAAATCCGAAACATCTACTATGACAGTAAATTGTATAACTTTATGTATGTTTATCGCCTCCACAAAGGTTTTATTGCCACGGTTAACTAGGTAGTTACATAGTTGTGGATGAAACTAGGTAATCACTTCAATTTGTGAAAAACGACCGTGGGAAAATTCTGAACGTCACTATCTCAAGGATCTGTACTGCAAGTTGGCTAGACTGGACGACAGTGCACGATTGGTGCGGTGGCTGGGCATTTGGCTGCCGCGCAACATGTCGCGGCTTCGATTCCCGCACGGAACAACTCTGTGTGATCCACAGATTGTTGTTCCGGGTCTGGGTGTGATGTGTATGTGAAATTGTATGTTTGTAAACGTTTGTTTATAAAAAGTTATAGTAAGTATCAACATTAACTTAATTATTTTTGCCCAGAAGGGATGGGTACAGATGAATATTCTATTAATTTACAACATAGTTGTGTTTGAAGCCGAAAGAGGCAGTACAGGAGCGTGCGCGTTGGTGATTTATCTATATCACACATTGTTTTGAAACTTTGTTTAACGTAAAACCAGTTTTATAACTTTTGTAAAGTATAATAAATGATTGTTAGTAGGAAGTAGGTTATTTTTTGGTCAAAGATTCTTTAAAGTTTCAATAGGTGTTCTTTCTGCTGTTAACATTCCATCACAGTGCGCAGAGAAAATCTTATTGTAAAACAAGAAGACGTCTTTAAGTTGTTATAATAAATATGCTGGTATTGTTTTTGTTCCTGTAACAGTAACAGGCTACACATTTTGACGTTACAAACAACAGGCAACAGCTAGCGCCCTATACACACCCGAGCGTACGGCGCGTACCCGAGCGTACGGCGCGTCGCGTTCCGCGCGCGCCTCAAAGAGCCATCAGACCACCACAGATGGGGCCCAATACGGCCGATGCCGATTCGGAGTCGCGGAGAACCTAACGGGTAACCGGGGCTCCGGCTCGACGTGCAGGAGAAGGAACGGGGTGGTTTTTAGTCAGTAAGAGTCTGACACTCCCTCCCGCCTCACCCAGGCGGGAGAAGTCATTCGATGATTTTCCCCCCTTAAAAAAAAAAGCGCCCTATACACGCTGGCGCTAAGTATGTGCGCATCACAAAGTACCTATTTATTTAGTACTAAAAATAAAAATAAAGTAAGATCATAAATGAAAATACCCGCCTATTGGGTTCTTTCCCACCTGGGTATATTCCCTTTGAGTTTTTCCCAGTATTTCTAGTTGTGTTACTAGCCACACTTTACAGTAGTCACTTATAATAAGATAAAGCAAGGGAGGAACTTGACGATAATCGAATACCAAATTAATCAGAGATTAATCGTTGAGATCGTATCGTAGGTAAATCGTTTACATCTTGTCATTACATTTCCAATTTTAGTTAAGTTTATTTTGGACATTTCGTTCCTAAAGATAAAGATAAAGATAAAGATAAAGATAGTTTTATTTGCCAAAACATGTGTAGGTTACAATAATACATGCAAAAATGAATGTTTACTATAGATGTACAGTATTGTTGGTATCAACATGCTTAACCGTGACCGGTGTACAAATATTAATTAATTTTCCAATAAATCTATAAGTAAATGTCAAGATACACTAATAATGTCAATAACAATGAAATAATAAAATCAATAGAAATAAGTCATAAGAAACTAACAGAATAGAATAATTACATATTATGGTTAAGTGCTACAATTTAAATATCATTACATTCAATCATTCAAACACATCCATCACTAAGAAATTCATTTACACTATAATAACATTTTTTAATCAGGGTACTTTTAAAAGTTGTTTTAAAAATATTGGCGTTCAATTTTTTCATTGAGTTCGGTATGTGATTATAAATTATTGGAGCTTTGCATACTACATTTTTCTGTAAAAGAACTGTTTTAGTAGGCCGGACACAAAGTCTACTGTTGTCGCGGCGTTGACTATGGGAGGGTATGTGAGTAAATAAATGCAGATTATTGTGAACAAATAAAGCTGTTTCGAGTATATACAGTGACGGTAGCGTGAGGATTCTATGCTTAATAAATAATGGTTTACAGCTTTCTGTACTTTGAATACCGAACATAGCGCGTATGCATCGTTTTTGCATTTTAAATACCAAGTCTCTGTCAGTGGAATTACCCCAAAAAATAATGCCATACCTGAGGACAGATTCAACAAGCCCGTGGTATGCACACAGTAGTGCATTATGGTGGATGGTTGGAGCAAGTTTATATAAGGCGTATGAGAGACTACTGATCTTTTTACATAGTGAGTTTATATGTTCTTTCCAGTTCAATTTACTGTCAGTAGTTAGGCCAAGAAAACGAGCCGTACTAGCTTCTTTTATAATGTAATTATTATATGTCAACTTTATATTCTGTGAATTTTGTGATCTTTGTCCGAAATGCATAATATTTGTTTTAGTCAGATTTATTTTTAAATTATTATTATTCAACCATGAGATTATAGATGTCAAAGAGTGATTAATGTCAGAGTTATAATGGTGAATGTCCTTACATGCGATTGTAACAGTACTGTCGTCAGCAAATAATGTCATAGGTTGATTTGTTGCATTTGGCAAGTCGTTAATATAAATAATAAATAATAGTGGACCCATTACGGTGCCTTGGGGAACACCGTATGACACATAACGCTTCGTAGAGGTGTAAGTTTCTTCTTTTTTCGTATTATAATTTACTTTACTTATAAATGTCATTTGTTGTCGATTTGTTAAATATGATCCAATTAAGTCTAAAATGTTTCCTCTTATACCATAAGTGTCAAGTTTGTTCATTAGTATATTTTTATCTACGTAGTCGAATGCTTGTGTCATATCGCAATAGATAGCACAGACGGGTGACCTTTTGTCAACATAACATAACACTTTTTCTATAAATTCATATATTGCTATATTGACTGATTTATGTTGTCGAAAACCTTTTTGTTCATTGCATAGTATTTGTTTACTTTCAAGATAGGTATAGATTTTATTGTATAAATATTTTTCAAAAATTTTTGCGAATATCGGTATTAAAGCAATGGGCCTGTAGTTATCCATTATTTGCTTGTTATCTTTTTTGAATAGAGGCTTTATAATCGATAATTTGAGCGCGTTTGGGAATATTCCCGCTGATATGGACAAGTTAATAATGTGGCTTAGGTGGTGAGATATATATTCATTAACATGTTTTATTATTTTGGTCGAGACTTGATCATACCCTACACTGTTTGTGTTTTTCAAATTTTTAATAATTACACTTATCTGTTGAGGTGAGCTTGGTGCAAGAAACATAGAGCTTGCTCGACTCTCAATAAAACGAGTGGCATTTTTTCCTGCGTCTGGAATAGGTTTGATTTTATCGACGAAATGATTATTGAAAGCTTCCGCTATCTCTACAGGGTTAATAATAACATTTTTATCATCAATTTTTATGTTTTCAATCAGTTGTTTTGGTATGTTGTGTCTTGATTTGTTTATGATGCGCCATGCTGTTTTGCATTTATTATTTGAGGTCAGTATGTTGTGGTTGTTTTGTGCACGTTTTGTTAGTGTTATAATTTTTGTAAACAGTTTACTGTATGTCTGGTATTCTAATTTGTTGTCAATTGTAGGGTGTAATCTGTGTTTCCACAGTAAATCTTTTTTCTTCTTACTACAAATTTTTATTCCGCGAGACACCCATTTAAATATTCCATAATCTCAGATAACCTTTAAACTTTCGCAAATGTTGTTAATTACAAAAAATAACTCTATAAATAACATTCCCTAGGTATAACATAAAAATTAACATTGGCCATTAGTTTATCTAATTACATATTTATTTAGTGGGTAAAATACATTTACTACAATTACCTAGTATTCCTTAAATATTTGTTTGGTTATGGAAATTAACAAATTAGAAATAAGCGCCATTAACGTAGATACAGCACTTTTATAAATATACTTACTTATTTATTAAACACATACATAGGTAGAGAGAAGCAACGAAAGAAAACCTGAGGTCATAGTACCAAGTTTATTAGTAAAGTAACCGAACGAGACCGCGAGCAGCGCTCTGATTGGCCGGCTCCAATGAACCAACCAGTCAGAGCCCCGAACGCGGTCTCGTTTCAATTACTGTAAACGTAAAATAATCATGTCCTCTGCTACCTTTGTGTTACTGTATTATATTAAGTTTTATACTATACCCAATTAAATATCTAACTACCACTTACCAAAACCATACGTTACATAATTCATAGTTACATACAACCAAGGAAGTGTTATAAATTCTAAGCTGCCATTATGAATTCTAAAGAACTAATGTTTAAAACAAAAACGTCGGAACAAAAGCGTTAATTACCATTAGAATACAATAGGTACGAGGAATCTGATACCCACAGCTCCTAAATCGATAAACTATCGCATTTCCGATAATCCCTTTTTAAAAGGGTGATTACAGTTATACCTAGGGGTCGTTAAACTCGATCCTAAGTTTGTTTACAAGTCAATTAAGAAATGATGTTTGATTTAACACATTAACAAATTGGGATAAAGATGATCAATGTTAACTTTTTAAAACCTAATAAGTTTGTTGTTTTATTGACTGTCTTAGTAATTAGTAATGAGGGCAAATATTGAAAAGGTAAATATAGAAAGATATTTTATACGTAATTTTTAGCCAAGTTTTCAGTAACAGCACAGTCCATTAATGTTTCCGAATGAGTTACCTTTACCTATTCCATGGGAAACTAGAAAATGTGGATAATAATGTGATGATTCTATTTGTAAACAGAAAGTTTATACATACCTAGATGTCTAGACTACGCTATTATAACCCATAATGTGACGAGACTCAGAATAAAAGTTTTCAACCTCATCTATATCAAATAAAAATAGTTAAGTAAGAAAATCAAATACTCCAAAAGGTTTCAACCAATTATGATAACAACATAGCAGCTGCTAGTTGTTTCGAAATGTCTGCCTACACGTAGGCCCTAGATTCCGCTTGACAACAGCATTACATTTAAAAAAACTTACATAAGAGATCTGGTTGAATTACTTAACTGTAGAACTTGTTAATTTTGTACACAAACTGCCGTTACTTGTGGAGTTGTAACATTATATTGAGGCTTTTGTTATAAAGATATTCTACTTATTCCTTCAGGGAATTTGACTACAAGATCTATACGCTCAAATGTTTTTTTTTATTTATTTGAAGGTGCTAAAGTAACCTTTTTTATTAACACGTTAAACGCCATGGCAGTCACCGGTGACCGACGTTAGCGGAGGATTTGCCTTCAACAGTTTTTTATTGGCAGTCAAAGCCTTAATGTCAATTTGGTTCTTTTGTTAAAGACAAATCTACTTATAAACAGTCAATGCTAAGACGTGATACATGGGTTCAATGGGATCTTTAGAACACGACATGCAGATTCTAGTTTCATTCACAGGTTCTAAATACCATATAGCTGTTTGAATTTCACTAACTAAATCTGTATACCTAGTAAAAGTATCCGACTACTCACTATGTATATAACAATTACTTTTATGGGCTAAAATTGATAATAATTAAAATTTACTTTACATTAAGCTCCTTCAGGGAATTGAAGGCGTGATATAAGCCTTCGATAAGAATATAACCTAGATTATGCGACGGTTAAGGCTGAGTGGAGCCATGACCTTGTTAGCACAGCCATAAGGGATCCATTCACCATTCTACAAAGTTGAATGGTGGCCATTTTTTTACAATACACAAAGACTCTACCATTATAGGTACAGGTAACATAATAGGATGTTGGATAAATGTTTGCAGGAAATATTCAAAGGTATATTACTAATGTAACTTTGTAGGTTGGTCTTGGTATAATATACCAAGACCAACCTACAAAGTTGAAAGAAAATTAATACCTAATCTAGACTAGTGAAAAAATTAGATCAGGTGAAATTTAGCGAGATCTTCATTATCATCAATCGGACGATACCTACATCTACTTAATTCCTCCCTATACTGGACACACGCCTCTATTTTATGAAGGGTTTAATAATTCCCACACTTGATATCCGTTAAGACTGCAGATGCCTTTTGTATAACGTTTAGAGTAATCGAGACGAAACCGTATTCGGCGCTATGAATGGCCGGCTCTAATGAAACAACCAATCAGAAAGCCGAACGCGGTCTCGTTTCGACTCTTTGGCCTCTGTTCGATCACCGAAAACTTAAGGTAAGTACCTAAGTTCGTACTTACTAACATCGTACTCGTGTACGATGCCGTGCTGCCAGAACTCGAAACATTGTATGTGTAGTCGTAGTTTTAGGACAAACCAGTACCATAGAAAATTAAAATTCCTACTATAGAAAATTGTTGCAAAATTAGCATTTTAGGGCCCAATAGGGCCGATGCCGATTCGGAGTCGCGGAGAACCTAACGGGTAACCGGGGCTCCGGGTCGACGTGCAGGAGAAAGAACGGGGTGGTTTTTAGTCAGTAAGAGTCTGACACTCCCTCCCGCCTCACCCAGGCGAGAGCAGTCATTCGATGATTTTCCCCCCTTAAAAAAAGGCCCTTATTTCATTCATTATTAATTGCGTTTCATAAAACAAAATGCAGTAACTATGTGCATTTTAACATTTCAACTTTTGACAGTGAACTGAACGTGGATTTATTTATTTCTAAAGATACGGTCGTAAAACTAACGAACATCAATAGTTTAGTATTGGACATGTAGAACGGGACAGCTGCACCTTTGGACACAGCTAAAAAAAATACAAAGAATTTTCGTCGATACAAATAAAAGTACCTAAGTAGGTGACGTAGGTATAAGACTTACCTCTAGTTAAATTTTTACATACACAAGTAAAATTTATAAAATTACTTCTACAACTTTATGTTTACGATTTCATACGCTGACTGTGATTACCTACATACCTCATTTGTTTGTACCTATGCTATATGTATACATAGCTTAGCTAAAATTCATTATCCACCTATTATTAGGTACCTACTTACTTATTAATAATATACTTGTGTGCCTATAAATAATTGATTAATTACCTCTAGATAGATACTATAGGACCACTTGCTTCATACCTATTAAATGTGCAATGAAATGGTAAATGAAAGTGACCAACTGCTGTCACCTACAGACCATACATTCAAGTAAGTGGACACTACACTAGGGACAGTATCACTACAATAAAACAGACAACGAACTGTTGCAATTACATTTTACACAATTATTGCAAACATTATTTATGCGACCAACGCAAGAATTTGCAATCGTTTTCATTTATTTTTAAACTTCTCATATTTCAAACTTTGAATTACCTTGAAAACACTGATTAATTTAGCATGTGCCTACTCTATCTTTTAACTGTGTGGTAGCAGATTACCTATGAGTACCTAAGTAATAATAAAATCTAAATAACTGAGTGATAATGCGTTTGTTAATAAAACCAAACATGTAGTTGATAAGATACCTAACAATACACCGAAATCAAGGAAGTGGTCACAAATTATAGCGGCGTGTCATATTACATTACGGATAAAGATACACAAAACTAAATTTAATTCAAAGATAACGACACAAAACAAGTACTCTCCAACATAGTGGCACGAAGAGCGGAAAATAATCTTCCTCCTTCTACATTTTAATTTAACAACTCCTAAGATGTTTATTTAACAAACAAATGTTGCGTTTCAAATTCAGCGATAAGTGCGAACCGATAAAACTGAAGAAATTAATTTGTGCACGCGAACTAGCTGCTGAAAACAGTCCGAAAGGCGGGAATTTTGAACACTCTGCTTACCTAGTGTATAAGAAAACTCCAGTCGGAGATATAAATATTCCGGAACCAATAATAGTCCCGATAATTATTCCAACTCCATTGAACAATGTTATTTTACGTTTTAAAACCACTTTGCCATCGCTGGCCTGAGATTCTTCGCCCATTCCGCAAAAAAATCAATCGCTAACACCGGTAAACGCGACGCACGTGGGTAAAATACACGCGCCAACCACGCTCGAAACGCGGTATCAGACGAGAGCGCCGGGTGACTCGCCGCCACGGAATATCTCACACGACTGAATCACTTTCTGTTACCATTTTTATGATCTGCGAAACTGGAATAGACGATGCCGTGCTGACGTCAGCCGAAGTTTACTAAGGACGCGATCACCCGACCACTCGGAGCAGTCGCCGCAGCGCATGTGTGGAGTACTACTTAGGTACTTGCGGAACACCATGCGCGCTACTGGAACTGCGCTGTGCACGACAGGGACGCCACCATTGTATTGTGCGCACACTGAACAAAGACAGAGAATCGTAGTGTCCGAGTAGAACTTGTTGCAGGCCGTAAAATCAGGACTGTTGTAAACTTTGACAGCTATTTTGATTGTTGAATGTGCACGAATAAACCGCGGTGATAAAACAATTGCATTTATTTTTCTATTTGAACCACACAAGTCTTTTAATACGAGTATTTACCTTGAGCGGCACTACATTAACATGACGTTATTTCGTAGAGAAGTTGCATCATGTTCGACACTACCTGAGCGCTGACAGTTTTTGCTAATGCCAAGGATTTTCACAAGTAATGTTAATTGAAGTCATTCCTTGATAAACGGAGTATGCAGAAGTGCGTAAGCTCATGCAACAAAATTGAAATAGTCTGAAGTACCAAATATGTAGGTACCTATCTAATACCTCATTGAGTGTCTACTTAAGTACCCGCTACTTATGTATTTCTGAAAAATGTACAAAAAGATCCCCTCCCCTATGTATGATTCATAATTATTTATTTCCTACCTACGCTGATATACACAGGTAAGGTACTCAATATTCATACTATTTTTAACTAAACTTAGTTCCCTTACTCGAAGCCACAATTTTTAAATTACCCTTTCAAAATAAATATTCTAACGGGTACCTACTTATAGATAGATTAGAAAGTACAACCTAAATAGTAGGTAAATCTATTGTGTACAATTACAAATAACAAAGTCGATACCTAACTACCTAGTACCTACCCATAATTTTGCATGCAAGCAAAGTTCTAGTCTTTACACTTCAGTGGTTAGCTGATTTTTTTTTTCTTTTTTAATTAGCAATACAAAATATTTCAGTAACAATTTACATTCTAGGAAAAAAACAAATCAATTCTTATTTCTTATTTCTTTACAGAATTTTTATTCCTTATTTCTCTAATATACATAGTTGTACCTACCAATGTGCATAAATACATAGGTAGGGACCGTATATCTCCTTCACAAGCATTTTATTGCTTCAAAACCACAGGTTCAAAAGTTAAAACTAAAAGAAATCGATTCTGCCAGGTACTAAAAAAACTCAACGCTACTAAATCTGAAGTGTCAGTCTCCTAATCACATACGACGATACGATACTAGTCGTCACTCTGCTAATGTATTGCTATAATAAACAGATGTGCACGATAACGGGCGGCTTTACCTGTCTCTAGCGACTAGGATCAAATTAAGTGTTCCCGACACGCTCCCCCCGCCTGTATTTTATGTGTCTTTTTTTTTCATTTTTTTTTCATAGGTTATGACCATAATAGATTTACTGACCAATAAATTGTTGTTACTCTACAATCACTGATTACAACACAATAAGGAGAGACAACTACTCTCTGACCCCAAAAACTAAATACAATTCACCAAAAACACAATAATGTACTTACCTCGAATACACCTAAACATATAGGTATTGTTCTTCGTAATCATGTTTTTGAAGACATCGCGGGAGACATCCTGAAATAACACGTATTTGCAGCGACGATGCGCCCGCGCCGCGGCGCTACCGTCGCGCGCTTATCCGACGCCATTTTCACACAATCCCCGAGCTTTCCCGCACACAGGTACGTACCACAATTTTCACATTAGAACAATAAGTCGCGAGTAAAATTAAATAAAATTATACACAAATCACTTCAACAAATCAGTGTGTCTATTCTGACTCAAGAAACTCTCTAATTAACACTAAATTTTATTCGGCCGTTCAAAAACAAGAACATTGACCCTCGAGCACACGTAATAGTTAACATGTTTTTTGTTCATTGTGGTAATTACTGAATACGAAAACATTAAAACAATACGTCCAATAAAAATAGAGTTTATGTATTGAAATAAATCGACGTGAACTACTGAATGTGCACTTCAGGAGGGTATCGCTGGTAAATAACATCTAAATGTGAACTGAGGAATGTGACCGTCATGTTTCGGTTACATCAATGCAGCTACTACAATATACGGCTACCTAGCTAACTGCTTCACGTAATTAAACAGTATACTCTTTGAAAGACAATCTATTTATGTCATCATGTCCTTATTTTTTTAATAGATCAGTAAGCATCCCCCGCAGCGGCAGTGTTGCGAGACACGAGTCGTGTCGCAAGCGGTGGTGCCCTTGCACGTGCTGTCCTCACATTACGTGTCGGTCTCCTACTCTACACTCATTTGGACAAACATTTAAGTGTAAATCAAGTTATACAAGATCCGATGACACTCATTCAAAAAGTTCAAGAACGCAAGGAAGACATCATGACTGACATCACGATGAAAGAAGACCTGGTGAAACCTTCGCGACCTGTCAGAAACAGGCGATACACTCGGTTAGTAGTAACAAACATTGACATGCATGAGTCATTACTTTCAGTATTCAGTATAAATTTCTTTGTGCGTCACCTATGCATCACATACGGTACCTATAAAGCTCCTTTATTAAAATTGTATTTACTTTCATCGACATTACAGACAATGGGTTTTATTAATTAACATTTATCAAGAATATTTTTACAATTACAGAAGGAGCTTAGTAGCGGGCCAGCGTCCGCAAAAGAGGCTATTTACACCAGAAATTAAGCGATATCTCAAAGACTGGCTAGTGCGACGAAGAGATAACCCGTACCCAAACAGAGAAGAAAAAAAATATTTGTCTCGCGAAACTGGCCTCACATACATACAAGTAAGTTCGACAGTTTATATATTATTTCAAAGTTCATTGTTTTCTCATTTTTACACGTAGGTAGGTATTATGTTTGTACCTAACAGCAACCTAATTGGATCGACGCCAGAAATTGCTATTTGTACATAAATAGGCACTATTTTTGTCATCGCTTTGTTGACTACGGTTCAGCATTTAACGTTAAGTGAAAAACTAGATTGACTATTGTATTCAGAGTTACTACTAATTAATTTATTAATAACTTGCACTACCATGACGACAGATAAACTATTAGTCTGCCTAGTTATCCTATATATATATATATATATATATATACCTTCGACAACCATACGATGCCATCTGTGACAATAAGTTGTGTTGTAAAATACCCACGTTTTGCTCGATTATGTTACATTAAATTAACACTAAATAAATTATGATTTCAGATCTGTAACTGGTTTGCAAATTGGCGAAGAAAGTTGAAAAATGTGAATGTAGATAGAAACCAGCAAACGTGGGGCCATCTGATCCGCACATACAATGATCGTGCACAGGGCAATGTGGAACAGTTCAGCATTTGTTCCGACGACAGCATATGGAGCGAATCCGATCCCAACAATCCTGATGAGAACTTAGACCATGATGGGGACCTAACAGGCAGTCCAGAAACGATAACAGAATACCACCACGACGATTCCGACACATCTTCGAATATGAAAGACAAGTGTGTCAACTTCAACAATAACTCTTACAAATCGGATGCAAATGAAAATAGGAACGAGGAAACAAAAGCGATTACAAGCCCAATGTTACTCAGCAAGTGGCTGGAGAGCGCTGCACGGTTCCAACCAAGTGAGTGTAACTACTCGTGGTGGGCTGACGGAAAAAGAAGAAAGCCAGATGCGAAGATCCAGCGGATTTCAGTAAATACGATGTCTCGACATGACCGGGACGAGGTGGAAGCTGCAGTGGCCCTCACTGCTCTAGCGTCTGCTACCAGCCGTATTTCTGCGCCATGACACCATAGACGCAATGTGTTATTTGTTTATGATTTTTAAAAGGATAATAATGTTAGATACTCTTTATAATAGAGTAACTGCCAGTATGATTGTTTGTATTTTTTAGTTAAGTTTACCAACTACGTAAATAAAATTTACTATTACGTAATAATGCCAATGAAACCAGTGTTGCTCAAGTATTATTTAAAGTGTAAGTTGATCGTGGAAGCAATCCTGCTCGTATAGTCATTAACTTTTGATCTCTATTGGACTAAGTAGTTTTAAGTCGGAACTCCAACCAAAGATTGTTTCAAGATTGAAGTAAATTACATTATGCTGTAAACAAGAAAAAGGTTGTTTTATTTTTATCTAGCACTGTTGACCAGGCTTTTTGTTTCCCAGGCAGTGGCACAGGTGAGAACCTGAACGCATTGTGAACACCAACTACCCACTTTTAACCAGCTTGTGTCTTTTTGAGGGGGAAAATCATCCAATGACTTGCCTCGTCCAGGTGAGGCGAGAGGGAGTATCAAACTCTTACTGACATAGAATCACCCCGATCCTACTCCTGCACTTCGAGCTGGAGTCCCCGGAAACGCTTCCGCGGCTCCGTATCCGCAAACCAGCCTATGTCTACAGTATATATACCTAAGATGAATAAAAGCTGAAAGGCGATAGTAATTTTCTTGGATTTCATTCGAGTACCTACTCACTTGTCAATGCCGCTTAGCAAGTGCGCTCACGAAATAGGTAATGGTAATTTCTGCAGGACTACAATTAATATTATATTGTCCAATATATCATGGAAAAACGTAACATTCGTTGATGGTAGACGATGTTATTTATTACTGCGCAATTACTCAATAATATTTTGTTCCGAACTGTTAGAATTGCCAGTAGGCGCGATTACCCAAATAGGCTGTTATACATTTTCTAGTTAAATGTAGGTAATGTTTAGCGGCTTACTTATGTCACTGTGTGACGAGGTAACTTGACTCGTTTCAAGCCTCAAGAGCAGCATTGCACGACACATGATGCGGCGAACATCACAGATAACATTTTTAGTTGTTTATAAAAAAATATATACCTCTATGGTACAAAGTATAACAGCTGGAACTATAGACAAATAAATAAAGTATTATTTTGATTCATTAAAAATCTAGCTACCAAACAGAAACAAGTAATACTTCTCAACTCCTCTTGCGTCTAAGATCCTAACAACGTAATGTTACTGTCAAATGTTTGCTTTTTTACCAGTGGAATGATATAAGGTTGGAAAAGCCTTGTTCTGGAACAAGGCTAAACTACTACTAGCTACTTTGATGGTCATTACAGAGAAATAATAAACTTCATTATTACACAAAAGTAACAATAAAAGATTAAGAAAATAATAAACTAAAATCTCTTAAATTATCATTAATAATAGTATTATAAACAAAGAAAACAACACGAAAACTCTTCTATATCTTATACTAATAAATAACTTTACATTATTGATAACAATTATGATGTACTTTCGGGCTCTGCCTTAGTACTTTCCGATTCTATTTTGGTACTTTCTTGAGGTTCCTTGCTTGAGGTACTCTGGAGCTCTACATGCTTCTCTAAATGGCCTACCAGGGCCTGCTGGCCTTGAGTCAGCTGTCTAACAAGGCAAGAACCAGCACTATCAAGTACAGCACACAGCTGACTCCGCGCCACATCAATGTTCTGCATCTGACTGTATTCTAACAACTCATTCTTTGACATCAATCTGTCTTGAATGATTCCGGCTGAAATTTAAAGCATTTTTTAATGAGTAAAGTTAAATATTACAAATTATCATTCTGCTAGTTTTGTGTTGTATTTAATATTTAATGTACCTAATATAAATGAATTACTAGGAATATAAATAAACCTACCCATAATGACTAATTGAGGTGCTTTCTTCATAATCTTAAACATCTTGGCTACATTCTCAGGTTGTCCAAAAATAATATTTTGGTGTGAAGTAAACAAGTGATTGACTGCCTCATACCGTGTCCCTGTGGTGGCCATGCTAACAATCTTCTTACCGTAAGTTCTTAAATGCATATTGTTCTTGTTTAGCGCAGCAAACACTGGCATTTTATCTTCCATACTTATTGCATTTACATGCAAAAAGATAACCATCTTGGATGTGTTAAACCAGTTGAGACACTCATTTGCTAATATTCTTTCAAAAGGGTTGTCTATCTCTCTTGCGTACCTTTTTTCTCCTCTGTCACAAAGCACTGTATCCGGAAGAAGGTATTTCGGAGTGCCGTATTTAGGTTTTGCCAAGTCTATCAGAAGCTGTCTTTCAAAGTGAGGTTTCTTTGGCCTTTGTATATTAATCTTCCCGCGGAATCGTTTGGCGATCAAAAACGATGCCTGCGTAGGTAGTAAAACTGTAAGACACGAAAATTAAGTTTGTTATGATATTAATAAATATGTGTACGAATTGATAGAGAATTTTACGGTAAGTACCTTTTTTAAGCGATGCCATTTTGAGAAACTAAAGTTTACTAGTGATTGATGAGCGTTTATTATTTCATAAAACGTATTTTTTTATTTCGATTCAAATGAATACAATTTTGTAATCATAAGACATAACCTAAAAATCTGGACTGTTACTGTTAGTGTCACTTAACTGAAATGTCAACGTCAAACGATAGAAATAAAGAAAACCCATGCACATTGCGTCTTTAAATCGGACCATGCATGCTTGGCATCGACATCGACTATTTCAATAGTATTTTCTGTAACTGTCAGTTTTGTTGTCGATGATTTTTTTTGTCATAACAAATGAGCACATCCTTATTATTGACATTTGAAAGAAGGCGAATTATAATTTCCCATCGTCAAAGTAATCTCGTGTGAAAGAAACGTGTAATCGAGTGAAAATAATTGTTAAAAGTGGCTATCGTTCTCGAAATTCTATAAATATATTGTTTTTAGCCAAACTAAGCTTTGTACAAGTTATCAGCGAATATCTAAGTTATATTGATTTTTGAAAAAAAGAGGTTAGTTTTATAAAATTTTACATTATTGCACCATTATTTTGTACCTATTCGTGATTTCATTTTTATTTTTACATCCTTAGATAATGCGGAATCATCAGGAGGACTCGCCGTCATCGTCTATAAACGGAGATGAGATCTTGGGTATGGAAGATGATGATGGCATGGTGTTTCTCGAGGAAGTTGGAGAAATCGATTTTAACGATGATTACAATGACGACGAGGAACCAGTGGAAGAGGCTTTAGAAATGCAAGAAGACAATTCTATTTTCATATTTAGAGAGCATAATGGATCTGTGTTTTGCTGCGATATTAGCCCTGATGGTAAGCTGGCGGTCACGGGTGGGGAAGACGACAAGGCTTATGTATGGAGGATTGAAGATGGCCAGTTGGTTATGCAATGTCTTGGACATAAGGATTCTGTCATCTTTGCCGGCTTTAGTTTTGATGGCGCATTCTTAGCAACAGCTGATATGGCTGGACTAATCAAAGTTTGGAAATGTGAAGAAGAGACCCAACAAGAATCGTGGCCTGTTGTCTTTGAATATGAAGCACCGGACTTGATATGGGGCCTGTGGCATTTTGGAGCTAGGGTTCTTGTTTTTGGAACAGTACCCGGTGAAATATATGTATTTAAAGTACCTTCAGGAGAAACTAAAGTCTTACAAGGGGAGAATACCAAAGCGGAGTGTGGAATGGTAAGCAAATATTCCATCTTTACTACATTTTCCTTTTTTGAATGAATTTACGAAAAATCTCATAAGACTTTGATGATTGATCATGTCTTGATGATTGAGCAATTTCCTAGATGCAAGTCATTTAAGATTTCATAACCATGATATAAGATATGAGCACAAATACTACAAATAATAATATGATTACCATTAAACTGTCAAACACCAAGCGGTCACCGGTGACCGCAACCTATTGTTCTATAATTGTGTCTACAAAACCGGTACTCGACGAGTTAATCTAATATAATGATTATTCTTCATTTACACATTTAATGTTATCATGTTGGTAGAAAGAATGATATTTATTTATTTGTTTAAAATCACTTTTTTAAATGTTTACAGCTGTTCCACGATGGAGTTCGTTTAGCTGCTGGTTATGAAGACGGTATCGTAAAGATTTGGGATTTGAGAAAAGGAACAGTTTTACACCAAGTGCCTGCACCAGTTCATAATAATAAAGTCACAGCTATAGACACTCCTCCCGATGATAATATTATGGCATCTATTTCACATGATGGTAAGGTTCTTTTATCACTTTCTTCAATAACATAATGTCTTGTTTAAACTGTCAAACACCAAGCGGACACCGGTGACCGCAACCTATTGTTCTTTAATTGTGTCTATAATGATGGTACTCAACGAGTTAATAATACATACATATACTTTGGAAGTGCTTGAACACCCACTTCTGACTGACTGAAAATGTTTCAGTCAATTATTTATTCAATCTGCCACCTATTCAGAATGTTCAATGAATTCAGGCTCTCTTTGTGTGATGAGATTTATTAAAAACTGCTACCCACATAATTACATTTTTAGGTATTTTTCATTGTCGGAGGCAAATTTTTGTAACTGAAACATCAGAAACATCAACAAAATATCAATTATTTTGTCATTATATAGTTAGTGGGAAGAGCCAATATTACACCCACTTTTAATGTTTATTGAAAGACTTCAACGAAATTTAGAGACCTAAATTTCGTTTTCTAATTTTATTTTGTATTGTTTTCCAGGTAAAATTGTGCTAACTACTCCAAATAATGGCAGGGTAGTCAGCCAGATGACAGCAGAAGTAGACTTAGAAATAGTTACGTTTTCAAAAGACCTTCAGTTCCCATATCTTGCCACAGGTAAATATAAGCTTTTATTCATCTGTTTTACCTACATAACTACCTATTTCTTGAAGATGTGAAATATAACATCCACTTTTTGCTAGTTATGTTTTAAGATCTAAATCATATAGGGAGATCCCATTGGTCTACATTTGCCGAAATTAAAAGAATAGCAAATATTACACCAGACACGGCAATTAAACTAAACCCCAGATTCCTTATTCTCCAATCACACAAACACCTCTCTGTCGACGAGGTACTTTCTTGTAATAATAATAATAATATATGCTTTATTGTACACCACACAATCACATTATAGGAAAAATATTAACAAAAATAGTGTATAATGGGCGGTCTTATCACACAAGGCGATTTCTTACAGACAACCTTGTAATACTTTGTGAGATACTTTTTTAAGAAAAATTTCTGTAGGATCTGTAGTACAATCTTTGGCAGTAGTTAATTTACATTGCATTTGCATTTCAGGTACACTAACGGGAGCAGTAGACATATGGGACGTACCTCGGAGAATGAAGCGTCATCAATGTACGAAAGCTGGGTCCAGTCCCGGGATCACCAGAATGACCTGGGTGAACAGGCTTCTTGTCACAGGCTGTCTTGATGGCTCTGTACGGGTGTATGAGGGCCGGACAGGCGAAGAGTGCCAGAAGTTCACAGGCCACCTATCAGAAATCCTAGATCTACGTTATAGCGCGAAAACAAACTTAATATTAACTGCCTCAGATGACGGAACAGCTAGGTTATACAAATTAGATGTAAACATTGGCAATGACTAAAATCTTTTTTATATCTTTCATTTTCCATTTGACTCTGTGCATTATATTGTTCTCTATTTTGTCATATCACAGTGTATAATTTTAATATAAGAAATCAGAGTTTTTACATCTGTATGTATTTATTACAGGATAAAAATGATTTCCATAAATGCCACTGAACTGTCGAATAGTTGTTTCCGTGTCAAACTGATTATTTGGACATTTACTATATTGTAGTAGGTCGTATAGGTAGGTAGGTCTGATGGATTAACTGTCATATAGTTGTACATTTGACTTCATGCAGACATTCATACAGCTATGGTTGTGAGACTTGATATTGGTATTAACTACATACAATTCCGACCTTAATGTGTAATGTCGTATAATTCAGTTTTTAATGTCGATAATATCTCTCACTAACTTTTATAGAAAAGTGCGTGCAGTTGAATATACGGACACGGGTAGACCATCGATCTCTCTAATTATTTCCTACTTAACAAGTACCTACCACTATATATTTATAGTAGATTTTGTATACCTATTGGTACAATATTTAATCTCCCATGTAATAATCAACATTATCAATTAACGTTTGTATTTCTCTCTCATATTCAATATGCAATATGTAATAATAAAGAACAATTCGTATGAAAATAATCTTGTTATTTAATGAAACCAGTGTCTAGTATTCGCTTCCTCAATACCTGCGTCTGAATATTATAAAATTGTCTTCCAATAAATGTTTAATAATGCACTAAATAAAACAATATTATGAATAAATATACATATATACAAACTATTTGTATGTAGTCTAGTACACTCAAAAGAATAACGTTAAAATAGCAATACCAAACTATAAGTAATAAATTACCTGTGGCCTATAAGCAACTCTCTTGGAAATTATAAGTAAGCGCTTGTAATCCAAACTGCGCTTGAGTGGCGCCAGTGGGCCCTACATATCAAAACGTGAAAACTGGTATCGAAGTAGATAATAATCTAATAGTAATTGATACCATTATCAATAGCAATACATTCGTTGGATTATGAACAAGTGAATGGGAAACAGTAGCTTTCACCAAGCAGATTGATATCTCGTATCACCACACTGTCATTGACCTCTTTGCAACGAACAAGCTATAAATGAATTGCTCATATCCTGCTTACGTGAAGAATTGAAGAACGTAATCCTCTTATAGACCGTCATTGTGCCCACCACAAAACATGGCGGTACTTTATCAGTGCCTCTCATGAACAAGTTATTGTTAAAACAAAGTGTGCCAAATCTACACGTGGTGATGCACATCGGATGGTGATGGTGAGAACGAGATAGCTAAAAAAACTAGTTGTACGAACTTGGCAGTGAATTCTCGCGGCCGACTCTACGCCGATATTATACTTAATAACTTCACATTTAAAGTCGCTTTCGACTCGGCACGGCGGTCGACCCATGCCGTTTCGTGTTTGAGTCATCCACGCGGACGCAGACGACTGTGCTCGTGTCGTGGTTAACTTGCAAAGTAGCATATTGAATAGTAAGGCAAGCGGACGTACCTAACGGCGGACGTCTACTCCTCGTAGCATATGGATAAGATCGCGACCGGGAAAATATCGAACTTTGACTTGAACTATTAATTGAATAAAGCCGACAATTTTTAAATAAAAAAGCAAGTCTAAAACTAAAGTAAATTTTAAAAACTAGTGAACACAGTGTGCTGAATATATTAACCTAAATACAACAATGTGAAGTTGTTTTACGCTAATATTTATATTGGCTATTGTCGTGTTATCAGCTACTGTCGGCGTAAACCACAGGAGTAAATTTTTTATCAGTCCATGGTAGTTCAATGGTGTTCATCGCCGCACGTGGTGTTTCCCGCCGCAGCTCACACCGCAGTGTGATGCAATGTTTGTATGACGGTGCTTCAGAATTTCGGCTGTGCTACATCTTGCTGTTGACAATGTGTAAAAGTGTTTAAATTTACAAGTGATACGATCCAAGTCGTCTACTTCTACAAATAATTTGTTATTTATAAACGTTGATCATGGCAAAAGTGAGTGATATTGATGCCCCGCCGCCGAAAGCGATGGAAATGGGCCCAGAAACTAATGACACTGGTGATGGAGAATCGGATGAAGGGGTTCGTTTGAAGAAAGAGTTAGGGTTGATGAACGGTGTGGCTATCATAGTCGGTGTGATAGTGGGATCAGGAATATTCGTGTCTCCTAGTCTAGCCCTCAAGCATGCTGGTTCTAAAGGCATGGCACTGATCGTGTGGGTACTCTCCGGCTTCCTTTCGATGATCGGAGCTCTCTGCTATGCAGAGTTAGGTGAGTGGGTTAAAATCATGAAATAATAATATTCTGTCGTCACCGCATGTTAATTAATGACGGCGTTTGATTGTGTTATCAAGGTGTAATGTGTTGCTCGCGAACACTACTTAGGTCCTTCCACAACAACATAATTTTTCCATGACTAAAATTCACAATTTTAATTGTAAATAAAAAAGTATTCGTAAGTACTACCTAAATTATCTAGGATCGAGTTAGTTAGCTACCTAATGTCTCAACTTCAATGAAGAAATTCGCTAATTTCTAATAGACCGTGTCGGGTCTCGAAACTTCTTGAATTCCAATAAGATCCATAAAAGGTACAGCATATCTGTAGTTTCATTAAGTACTACCTACATAAATTGTCGCGGAGAACCTAACGGGTAACCGGGGCTCCGACTCGACGTGCAGGAGAAGGAACGGGGTGGTTTTTAGTCAGTAAGAGTCTGACACTCCCTCCCGCCTCACCCAGGCGGGAGCAGTCATTCGATGATTTTCCCCCCTTAAAAAAAAACTTCATAAATTATTAGGTAGGTACTCCACAGATAAATAATATATCAATAGGTACATGGCGTAAAAAATATAGTCCTTTAGAAATATGTAGGTAGGTACCTATAAGCATGTTAATAGGAAGGTACTTACACCATACCATAATTTATGACCCTAGAGTAGGGTGTTTCAGGGTCCCTAGCAGACGGCTAACAAGAACACTCGTCTTTGTTCGTAGGTATATATACCTATATCTACTTACTTAACTCTTTAAATCTAGTCTCTATTTAGATAGAAAATTCAATTAACGTTAACTGATCACAATGGTCGTATAGGTTGAAATCGAACTGTTATCAATTAGCTAACTCTTTTAATTGTAGATAGATAGGTAGATAATTTATCAGTTAATTTTATTGCTAGACATACACAAAAGTTTATAAATAGATTTTAATAATTGGTTTATTTATCTAAACCTTTTTAAATGGCTGTAGGTACTTAGAAAATAATTGAATCTTAATTAGATACTTCATTAGATAGGATTTATCAGCTCTTTAACGATATTATCTAAAACAATTAATAACCACAAAATCAATACCTTATTCGTTAAAATCACATCAAATCATCGTTCTTACTTACTTATATATCTCGAGTCTCGACACATCTTTAAGAGACAATTAAAGTAGATATAAAATGAAAGTTGAAAGACATTGTATCGATGTCAAGAACCTACGACAACTTAACAGCATTAAGGAACTGAAGTACTTACTAACGTACCCTACTTGACCTGAGACGCAATGCAGACGTATCAACTTATCGACGAGGTTATGAATCCAGCAGTAATAGGCTGAATACACTAGCGTGTCATAACCAATTTTAATATTAAAAAAATCGCAGAATATCACTATGGCTCACAAAATAGATTTTAAAATTAGGCAAATTCTAATATGACATTTAAAGGTCTACATTTATAATATTGGTGTCACGGTTTTCCTATTACAATCAATCCACTTCAAACTCGTGTATAATATTTGGTATGAATGTTCCTCCTATCGGTGATAATAATATGGTTGAAAAAGTAGACACCTTTTATGTTGTGGATACAATATTAATTAAATACGTACGGGAGAACCACTGCCATAAATTTCTGATATGAGAGGTACGAGTAGGTATAGGTACGAGGATAATTTTATTGCTGTCAAGATAACGAACAAACTATATTATTTTAATATTGTCCTTTCACATCATATTCACACGTTGATTGATAAGCAGGACATTATTACGTACCTACATAGGTACTTATATAGATATCTATTTGAGAGTATCGGAAAGCCTTTGATCTGGTGGATAAAAAATAATAAGAACCTAATGCAATGAAGAATGTTTCATTTTTCCATTTTCGCAAATTGTGTTCAATAATATAATTTTTAAGTAAAACCTAGGTGGTGTTATTATAAAAATACTTAGGTAATTAATTATCTAACCAAGTCCAACTTTTAACATAGGTACCTTTTATTATAAACGCCCACAATGTAATTGCAAAATTAAATTCAACCCCTCGTCATTGCCACTTGTACCAGACAGCTGCTTTCCGAAGTCAGTAGGTACCTACATACGTTTCGACTGACCCAAATTTTAACATCAATAGACCGTATTATTTTACAACGAATGGGCCGAACAGCATGGAGGGCGAAATGAATGCACCACTGCTTTCACGCGTGTTAATGTAGGTATTGAAATAAAAATAAACTGGAATTAAACATTAAGTAGATATCTACATAAAATAATAATAGAAATACACATTAGAATACTTATTGTATAATTTTGCAAATAAATCGAGGTTACGTAACAAAAATGCCATTCAGAATATTAATTTAAAAAAATCTTAAAATTAACACACTGAACCAGTTACAACTAGAATGGATCGGTTTTAAAGAAAACGAAAACTAAGTAGACACAATAGTTTATTTTAGAATACATTAGACTGGCACCCGACCCGGAACAAAAAATGTCTACTGTTTACAGTTCATTGACAAAAGGAACTTAGGTGCTTTATGGTCAACGGTAAATGCAAAAAAAATCAAATTCCGAGTGGTATCCAATTTCCCGTCCTTTTACTATAGTTACAGAAAAATATAACAAAAGTAAACACGAATCATTTGTTTAGCCAATATCGGAAATTAACTTAACACTCAATTAAAAATTAATTTGAAATTGTTAAACATTGTTACATCACCACAGTTATGGGACGAAATACCGTTACGGCAAATGCGAAAGCATTCAAATCATCATTCGAACACGTGGTTTCCTTTTTTGTTTCTTTTTTTTAAATCGTTCAGTAACCCATAACATAGACAATTATGTAAATACCTAGAGGCATTGTGCTTTTAAACTTGAAACTGTCCGATGTTCTTACATCAGCCAGGTACGAAAATACGTTTCTCAAAATGGCAAGAGGTTACCGGTTAGCGACTGTCTCGGTCTACCTACGTCAATTTGAAGTATGTCGGTAGCAATGTTCAAATGTCTTCGAAAACATGATTTAGGCAATAATATATTTCTGGTAAAATAAGGACATACCTACATAAGTAAAACCGAAATTACTTAGTTTAATATCCCAATTTGACAGTAGGCTATGCTACAGTAGGCTATGCTAGGTATAGCTAAAGTCAAGTAAATAGGTATATTTACTTGACTTTTTTTATTTGCCTTTGTGTACTAAATAAGTTACCTAACTATTTAGGTAGACGTAGCTAACTAATGAACTAAATAATTAGCAAGCTGTAAATATATGTAGCACAAAACGATGATTTGAATGCACACACATTCTTCGTAAGTAACGGGTTTTATCTGTTACAAATTGAAAGAGATCAAAATGATGCAACATTGCAGAAGGATTTCGAGTTAATAGAAAGGTGATTAAGTAATTAAATCTTAAGTCAGTCTCCACTAAACCGAACAAGGGGTCTCATGTTCGACTCCCTGGTCAGGTGAAATATTGGCATGGCAACAGGGTCGACCACTCTACATAATGTACTCATGAGTGAACGCGTGTTCTCTGCAGGGAATAAAAGGATGTTTTTCTGTTGTACACAACTCAATATCGGGTAAGCTGATTATCAGAAAACATTATCCTCATATTATTTTAACTAGGAATATCGCATTTAAATCTATATAAATAAAAATGAATTTCCGTTCGTCAGTCTCGCTAAAATCGGGAACTGCTGAACCGATTTGGCTATTTTGGTCTTGAAATGGTGGTGGGAGTCCAGGGAAGATTTAAAAGGTGGGAAACAATTTTTAGGCGGTACGAAGTTTGCCGGGATAGCTATTTTACCTATAGAGGTATTTAGGATTATTTTTTTAAGTGAGAGAGCCATACTTCGGAACGAATGGGCGGGCTCGACCGGAGTGATACCACGGGCTCACAGAAAACCGAAGTGAAGCAACGCTTGCGTAATGTTTCGTCGTGTGAGTGAGGTGTCTGGAGGCCCAATTACCCTCCCCTTCCCCAATCTCCCAATTCCTGAATCCCCAACGATCCTCAAACTCCTAATCCCCAAAAGGCCGGTAACGCACTTGTAACGCCTCTGGTGTTCCAGGTGTCCATGAGCGACGCCGATTGCTTGCCATCAGGTGATCCGTCTGCTCGTTTATCGCCTTATGCTATAAAAAAAGTAAAGCTAACCAAACAGGCTGATTAAAGCCCAGAGATTTGATCTGATTCCGTATGCCTGTATTTTATTGGATCATGGAGCTACCGACCTCCATCTTCCACAATCAGTTAAGCAAACGTAATTATATATAAAAAATTAAAATAATATAAAAAAATACTTAAAAAAGCCATCATTCATTTCATGCCTTCCAATATACGCTATATGTTAAGGCATTCGTAGAAGTTCATAATATTATATTAACAAAGGAGCGATAGCATCGAAAATGGAGGCACGAGGTAGTGTTCGTCTCATGAAAACGAAGGGACCTTATTCCTTGAGAGCTGACTATGACATTAGGACCCAGAACATTAGTTAAAGTACATTTTAAAATGTTCTTTCACAATGAAATGTTTATCAGTGTTTCGTTTCCAGGTACAATGATTCCAAAGTCAGGAGGCGACTACGCTTACATAGGAGAAGCCTTTGGATCTCTCCCTTCATTCCTGTACTTGTGGGTGGCGCTGTTCATCCTGGTACCAACTGGGAACGCCATCACGGCGCTGACTTTCGCACAGAATATCCTTAAACCTTTGTGGCCAGCCTGCACACCTCCAGATGCAGCTGTTAGCCTCATAGCAGCTTCAGTTACATGTAAGTATTTGAGAACAGGAGAGGTCTTCCAACAGAACCACTATTTATTCCGTAGTACTGACGCAACATACAAACTCTAACGATTAGCCAGATCAAAAGCAGATACGAATCTTGTAAACTTTTTACCAGATTTATTATTAATTCCATTATACTAATTAACCAGTGGGAAATACTGCATGCCATTCTGGGTCAATGCAATTACTGATTATATTGAAAATGAAAAACCCGATAATACTTTGTCTGACCCGGGTCAATACATACTCGATCTGGGATATCCGATTAGTCTACTTAGTTCAATCTAAGTTGTCTATCTAAATACCTACTTGAAATAAGTATTTACATGTATATGTAGGGCCAACCTACATGTCGTGGCGTTACTCAGTCATCACAGCTTTATAGGCGTCATGTACGGGCCATCCTCATTTATGTTTAGAGTGGAATTCTTAATCTTCAATTCTAGTATTCTTCTTTACATTCAACGAGTCACTCGTTGAATGTGTATCGAATACATAGTAACGAGATAATAGATCTAATATAGTATTTATAGCAGCCACGTGTGGGTCGTAGTAGAAAATATGAATCAAAATGTGTTCGGTCTGCCGATGACAGATGCTAATAGTCTACAGTCCCAAATGTCTGAGACGTGCTTCTTTGTTTGCATTCGCGTCATTCAAAAACGCTTAATTACTTTAATTTGGGTAGTGTTTAAGACACATTTTTGAATTTAATCTCCTTTTGATGATCATCGATAAAGATTCACGTAAATAGAACATGCTCGTGTTCGGTTATTGACCTCGAAACATACAGCACATGTTTAAGTAAACATTTTTTGCCCCTTATTACTGGACATGTGTAACCATGAGTGAACCGATTATAATTATGGCGGCGTCAACGAGTAGGTGCCTATCCTCATTCGTTACTAGGTCGACATTATGCCCGATTTTTCTGTTTACACAGATTTTGCAAATATTTGTTCAGTACAGCCCTCATTAAAATTGATTGTAGTTTATTTGTTTGCATCCAAACAACCTTGCTTGTTTCTGTGAATAGCGCATAATTTATTTTCGAAATGAATTGTTTGTTCATAATGGTATATACTTACATATATAACTACAGATCGCTGCTTAGTAAAATAGAAAAAATAAATAAAAAGTGAACTTAAACAACGAGCGTACAAAATGACAGACTCTTCAAATGAAGCAAAAAGTATTATGTACCAAGGCCCCAATATCTTTTTCTATAGGCTTGCGATAAAACACACATACCTGCGTATCAAATGCCTATCATGCAACCCTAATGTTTACGAATTCCAAAATGAAAAAGGCGTTGACTGATTATGGCGCGTCTAACCTTATTTGTAGGTATCTCATCTCAATCATACGCAGAAATCTTAAACACGAAACCAGTATCGATGCATGTGCAGCTTCCAAGAAACTCGTTCCGTGATTTAAGAATTCTCTCACAGAATTCGCATAAGTATGCCTCGTGTTTTGTCCTGACAAGAAATAATTTTTCGCTGTCAGAATCATTATCATCACCCCATACTGTGAACCGGTTTGATTTATGTCCTAACGACGTATGCTCTTCAAGTACAAGTTTCAAAAATTAGGGGAGCAAGAGGAACCCATTGTTAATTCTGGTTATCAATACAACTGCGAGTCTTAAATCGCATTCAAAGATTTTATTGTTGAACCCATTATATCTCACATTTAAGTGACTCGTCTAGATCATTGACTTGTTTGAGTGCTGTATTTAGAATCTAGGAATGTTCGTGTCTCCTTAGCTTTCTAGTCAAGTGAACTTTCCGGATAATTCACTTGCTATCGTCGCGTCGCTAAGAAAACTATGATCTACAATGTCTTTTATGAAATGAACAGAAATATGTAAAATCCAATAACACCAAAAATTTTTTCCAACTAAAATACAAGTCACGATTGAGATATTACAGAATTAGATCATAATACGTATGACCTACGCAGGCCCTTATTTGTTGGAAGATTCCAAGAGCATACAATAAGAGGCACAGTGTTGCGATCCGTCATTGTGAAGCGATGTATTGTACTTGAGGCCTCAGGCTGTCACTTCAATAGGGCGACTGTGTCCGTATCTTTATGTCCCGGTAGGTATGTATAGGTGTACTGTGGAGCGGTCGGTGAGCTGATTGTGCCTGACAGGATAATGTGAGCTTCCTCCCGCATGGTACTGACACACGCTCTTGTGCGGAATTATCACGCTCGACGTATAGTAAGGGCACTTAATAACTGGACGTGATTTTGCTATTGGGTTGAATAACGATTTCCTCATCACTTGGTCCTACGGGTCCTAATTTGGATATAGGATGTAAGGAGAATTGAGTCCTTAATAACACAAATAAGCATTTACCTATGAGCAGATCTCTAATTGAGAATAGGGAGCTATATTTAATCACACTCTATTTAAGACGCTCTCAATTTCTATGTCAAGAATATTTTTATTTTATTTTTTTAAGGGGGGAAAATCATCGAATGACTGCTCCCGCCTGGGTGAGGCGGGCGGGAGTGTCAGACTCTTACTGACTAAAAACCACCCCGTTCCTTCTCCTGCACGTCGAGCCGGAGCCCCGGTTACCCGTTAGGTTCTCCGCGACTCCGAATCGGCATCGGCCCTATTGGGCCCCATCTGTGGTGGTCTGATGGCTCTTTGAGGCGCGCGCGGAACGCGACGCGCCGTACGCTCGGGTCTGTTTCTGGTTGGACGGGGAGCCACCCATGCTCGTCGTCCGCAGGCCCGCGCTTACGGTGGCCGGAGATCGTCTCGCGATCCCCGACGCCCGGTGTGTCCTTCGCGATGGCTGGGTTGCGAGGAGGCAGCGCTTCGCTGCCTCACGCGTCCCGCCTCCTCCTTAGCTAGCATGACTGCTTCGCAAAAGGAGGAGACGGCATCCCAATCCCCCTCGCTCCGCATCATGGCCTGCACTAGGCCCGGACGCGAGAGGTCGCCATCGCCGATCACTTCCCTGAGGTCACGGCGGTGCTCAGCCCACGCAGGGCATTCTCCCACCGTGTGTTCCACCGTGTCCTCAGGGCGGTCCTCGCAGTGATGACACCCGGGCGTTTCCTCCCGCCCCATCAGACACAGATACCTCCCGAAACTCCCATGTCCGGTGAGGACCTGCGTCAGGCGGTAGGTGAGGACGCCGTAGCGTCTCTCAAGCCACTCCTCAAAGAGGGGACTTACCGCTGCGATGGCAGCGAGCCCAATGTCAAGAATATGGGAAGGCGTAGTCAAGTTGGGCCATTTCGTTCTGCGCTATAGATCATAGAGTCATCTACCTACACGTGGCGTCACCTACCTACTCATCAGTACAAATACGTTGCGTACAGAGATGAGAGTAATCTTATTTGTTCAATTGTTTCATTCCAGGTTTCCTGACAGTTATAAACTGCTATAACGTTAAGTGGGTGACGCGAGTGCAAGATTCGTTCACGGCGGCGAAGATTCTTGCGTTGCTCGTCACATTTTTTGCTAGTTTATGGCATATGTATTCCGATACAACGGAGAACTTGGAGAATATGATGGAGGGCACGATCACAGCGCCTGGTGAACTGGCGATAGCGTTCTACACAGGACTGTTCTCTTACTCCGGATGGAACTACTTAAACTTCGTGACGGAAGAATTGAAAGAACCCTACAAGTGAGTCGATTTATCATGAGTCGTTAGCTCTTGCGATAAATTCATTCTTTGCAACACTCGGCACGGCACGGCACTCAATCTTTAAATCTAATACCAGTATGTACAGCGTGTTCATTTCTTTCTTTGTTGCAATCAGAACATAAACTTTACCCTAGATTACTTAATCTTCATCTCGGTTATTTTTTTAGACAGTTTCCTTTTTAAGCCGAGATACACGAGTTCCTCTCAATTTTAACTCCACTATCGCTATTTCCTCTTTACCTACATGACAAATGATCCAATCCATTCTTGTTTATTGACCATGCCATTCACACCTTTGCATCTTTATGTACCTTGGCATCGTTCAACATTAACTGTCCAAACTAACTCGTCCAGATTGTATCGAAATGTGGCAAATTATGACGATAAACATAATCACGGTAATTGCTTAACGATATTTGGTAATCACTTGTGAACAACACCGTGAAATAATGAGTGTTTTGGTGCATAACAAACTAAAATATGATCAACACCATCATTATAAATTCACACAGATAATTATTTCAGCTGCATTACTTAATGTTGGTTAATATTTCAACTCATTCGTTACACATCATGTGTTATAAATAATAATAATCATAAATTATTACAACTCGTAAACTGTTATGAATCACGGGAATTTTATGACGGTTTTATCTCTTCTTTGATATGAGTTTTGTGTGTAGTTTGTATTAACACTTTTATTCCTATTTTATTTATTTTAACTTTCTACTTCTTAAACTTCGTCCTGCCTAACAATATTTTCTGACTAACAATGTTTATGAACCTTTTTTAAATTTAATATTCTACCTAAGCCAAAATCATGTTGTGTTAATTAGAAATAAGAAAAAATTCTGAAATGAAGAATCCTTATAACTATTAATGTCTTCTCCATTTTACTTCATCGTTTAGACTTTTACTAATATGCACTTCTCCAATAATATCTTAAGTACCAATTTACGTCATCCTTATTACATCATTGAGGTCAATATACAAATAATGTATTAGGTACATACACACACTGCACCCAGGACTTAAAAGTCAATTTAATATTTTTCAGAAACTTGCCTCGAGCCATCTGCATCTCAATGCCAGTAGTGACCTTGGTCTATGCATTGACCAATGTGGCATACTTCGCAGTACTCACCAACGATGAGATCCATTCGTCCCAAGCAGTTGCTGTGACCTTTAGCGTCAAGATCCTTGGTATGATGTCCTGGATCATGCCTCTGTTCGTCGCTCTGTGTACCTTTGGATCCCTAAATGGAGCGATCTACGCCTCATCCAGGCTGTTCTTCGTCGGAGCTAGGAATGGACACTTACCACTTGCCATATCTTTGATTGATGTTAGGAGGCTAACTCCTGTGCCTTCGTTAATATTCCTAGTAAGTATACTTTTATGTTGTTTTCAGACCATATTGATAAGGATCTTATTTATCCTAATACAAAGAAGAAGAATTTAGATAGGAACGCACTCAGAAAATTCAGCAAAATTCTGTCAGGTCATATAAAATTAATATTAACTAACAATAATGTCGGAATTTAACTATAAAGTCGTGGTGTCCCGTAGGTTTAAGACGCCCGCTTCTCACGCATGAGGTTGGGTTAGAATCCTACAAACAAGTACCAATGCGACTTTTTCCGAGTTATATGTACTTTCTAAGATTATTTAAATACCACTGACAAACGATGAAGGAAACGTGAGGAAACCTGGGCTTATAATTTCTAATTAGTTTGAAATCGCCAACCCGCATTGAGCAAGCGTGGTGATTGATGCTTAAACCCTCTCCATGTGAAAAGAAAGAGGCCTTTGGTCAGCTGTGGCCACTTAGAAGCTGTTGATTGTGTGGTGTGATGTGATATAAAACGGTTGGCATTGTATAGAAACTATGATAGGCAAATAGGAATAACGAAATAGGTTCTGCTTTTCACTAAGCAACAAATTAGTTTAACTAATCGTCTTGACACTAACGGATAATGTTGACAACACGTGTACAAGAAACCAATTCAGTTTTTATTCCAGAAAGTAACTCTTCATTAATCTCTTCTAAAGAGTTTTCGTTTTATAGGATCTTTTAATTGTGTGTATTAATGAGAGACTTAACTAGAAAATTATCAGTTTACGATTCCATGATGATGTTCATGACATGGTCATCATATAAAGTTAATTGCAATGAAAATATGTAATGTAATGAAGGAGAGATTTATTCGATGAAATTGCGACGAACCCTTAATCCAACAACTACAAAAAGTCATTCAAACCGATTTAGGTTATAGGTGCAATACTGTTTTTTTATTCCTTTGTACACTGGTTAGGTCCTCGGTTAATTTTCTATTATTTTAAGGCTATTATCAAACTAACTAATAATAATTAGGTTGGAATAATTGGCAATTCGACTTCCTTAAATACCATTATAGAGGTAGATACCGTTGCAGGAAAATATGATGTTATTTGAATTACTCAACATTAAATTGATATAATTTCGTATTCCAGTGCGTAGCGACGTTGGTACTGCTGCTCTCAAACAACGTGGAGTCCCTCATAGTGTACGTAACGGCAGTGGAGTCTCTATTCACACTGGCATCGGTGGCAGGCTTGCTGTACATGCGGTATACCCGGCCGCACCTCATGCGACCCATCCGAGTCAACATCATCCTTCCTATCTCCTTCCTCATCATCTGCACCTTCGTCGTTATCTGCTCCTGTTTCACCACACCTGTAGAAGTCGGTATAGGAGTCGTCTTCATCGCCATCGGAGTACCAGTGTACTACATCTTCATCGTCTGGAAAAACAAACCGCAATGGTTGATCTCAGCGTGCAATGCCTTCAACCTCGCATGCTCCAAAATATTCCTCTGTCTCCCAGAAAGTTCCAAGGATTTATGATCTTTACGTTACATATGTTATGTATGTTATATGTATTTAGTGTGATCTGATTAGTTATTTTTGCTATTTTTACTTTTACTTATATGTCGATTTATGTGGCATGAGTCGGTTGGCATAATTTTAAAGTACAGATCTGTTAAATCTAAAATAAATTGTGATTCCTATGCAGTTATAAGTTAAGATATCTATATGTGAATACTTAGATGTTAAGTAAATGACAATTTCTTATTGATAATACAATACAATCATTGTTAAAACGTGTGTTTATTCAGTTGTTATCACCAGCACGTCAATATCCCCCGCTTCATACAATAATATGTGAATGGTTAGTTTATAATAAGTCATAACCATTTATCGATAGGCTTGAAGTGTGAATTTCAAATTAAATTAACATTAACAACCGAGTATAGAACAGTTAGAATACGGCCTTACAGAAAACCGACGTGAAACGAGACTTGCGTTGTGTTTCTTCGTATAAGTGAGATTACCGGAGGCCTAACTACTGCCCCTCCCTTCCCCAAACTCCCCAACAATGAAATTAAAAGGCCGGTAACGCACTTGTAACGGCTCTGGTCTTCCAGGTGTCCATGGGCGACACCGATTGTTTACCATCAGGTGATCCGTCTGCTCGTTTACCGGATTATCCCACAAAAAATGTTTTGTCCTAAAAGTGAGACAAAATATTATTATAAAATGAGACAAAGCTGTAAAATAGATATTTATTTATATGTCTATTACACTGAAGAGCCTAAGTCTACGAACTTTTATTATAATTACCAACTTGTCACTGGTATAAAGTTGAGGATATGCTTAATATGTGCATCTCTCTCTACACCTTCGCTTCGAAAAATGTGAATCATCATAAATGAGGCCCAAATAATGAAATCTCTAGGTAATGGGTCAGGCTCGTGTAAGATCTTGTCTCGTAAGTCGTGTATAACGTCTTATCTACTAGCTATCATTTGTAAGTTTACTTCAATAGCAAAGTGCTACAATAAAGTCGTAGGCGCTTTTGCTAGAACTTGTAAAATATTTTTTACTAGCACAAACAGTGTAGAGTACCTTATCATGATTCAAAAATGAATTCGAATATCAATACTATCTATTGAAATGAACCTACCTATATTGCACAGCTCTACTTTAGATTTTATTGATATCGGAAATACCCTGATTTCGTCATTTATTTATTTACTCACTTCAAGGTTCTTCAAGGTTCCAGACATCAGTCACAGAAAGCTGAAGAAGCTAGTAAGTTGTAGGATATTTCTATAAAAAAGTTACTTTTAAAAGTATATACATATTTTAAAAATATTATAATACATAAATCTTGTAAGCCCAAATTTTAATTCAAGAGTTCTCAAGTTCCTTCGGTGGAATACTTAGACTATAGCTGGTGGCGCGTAGATTTAGCGCAAAGTTTAGAAACTACTTTAATGCGTAACTTGCAGTCAGTAGCTCGTAGCGCGCAACTCGTAATGCGTACCTCGTAGTGTGTAGCTCGTAGTGCCTAGCTCGTAGTGCGTAGCTATAGTGCGTAGCTCGTAGTACGCAGCTCGTAGTGCGTAGCTCGTAGTGCGTAGCTCGTAGTGCGTAGCTCGTAGTGTGTAGCTCGTAGTACATAGCTGGTAGTGCGTAGCTCGTAGTGCAGTTCCTAAATTATGTAGTTCGTAGTTCGTAGTACGTGGTTCGGAGTATGTACTTCGTAGTACATAGTTCGTAATTCGTAGAATGTAGTTCGTAGTTCGTAATTCGTAGAACATAGTTCGTAGTTTGTAGTACGTAGTTCGTATATCTTTCTTTCTTTTCTTTCTAATATATTACCTTGATCTTTATTATCTAAGTGTAAAATTTAATTTATTTACGCAGGAAGTACGTGAGCTTCTTTTGGAGAGCTGAATGAACTGAATCATCACGCTAATTACTCACAGTCTATTAGTAATTATGTTCATATTTATAAATTATGTATGTATATATATAGTATTGTACTCGTGTGTAGGTATTTATGTTTATAATTTTTTTTTTTTTCGAAATATGCTGTTATAATCTTTTATTAGCTCAATTAAATCGTTGCTTGCCTCTTGTTCCTACCATTAACTCTTCTCTGCATCAACCAAAGGTCAGACTGGGAGAAAATGCCTGCGACATTATGTCCATCTTGTGTACACTTTGTGCATGAAGCTTTAATAAATGAATAAATAAAATTAGGGATTATAGATTAAAACTAGGCTTTACATGACTAGAGATCTGATTCCAGTTTGACAGTACGACATTCAACGAGATGACATATTAACACACAACACGTGACATTATGATGGGCATATCACAAAGAACAGCGTGTCCAAAACGTCCCTGGTATTCGCTTCCCACCTTGGCCATTTCCTATCATTGTTAATTTATTTATTCATTGTGATCACAAACTCCTTTTACCTCACCAACGATCAATCGTACCAAATTGCCGTATTGGTTACGCGAATCATTCTGAGCAGGTTTCGATAACAAAGGTTGACACTCAACATGGTAACATGATAACATATATTTTAATTAAATTCCATTGATTTTTCCTTGAATTTAGATCACAGACTCAAACTAAACTCCGTTTCCGCATACTTTATGAAGCAAAAAAGACAACTATCCTGTGTAGTATTTAAATTATACCCAACAAACAAGTTTTTCGCGCTAAAATACTAAATTGGCGCATTTTTTATCGTGCGATGTTCACTGAAGCGTGAACACTGGCGTGCTGAACTCTTAAATCACGTACTCGAACCTACATTAAATGTTATGAACTAGTCGCGACGTCGCCATTGTATGGTTACCGTGAAAATTGACCAAATTAAAGTTTCATAACCGTTACGGAAGCCTACAAAACGTCCAATAGTTCAATACTACCTACCTCTACTTACAGGCCATTAGAATCGTTACAGGATGTTTCCGCTACTTTTTAGATTATAAACTTAAGGAAGGAAATGTTTACAAATTGTGTGCACTGTCATAAACTTATGTCCTTACTACCTGTAGCCCGCGACTTTGTCCGCGTAGAATATAAATTTTGGCACATAACGTATTTTTTTTTTCAATTTTCCAAAATAAAAGTAATCTATTGGGGGAAGTCCCGTAACGCCGGACGGCAGCCCCTAAAAATTGAATCGCTCGCTTTATTAGTTATTGAGATAATACATGTGTCCGGCGTTAGGTGCCGTCTGGCGTTAAGGTTCCCCCTACGTATGTTACTCCTAAGTACATCAGCTACCTGTCTGTAAAGTTCTTGTAAAATCGGTCCAGCCATTCCAGAGATTAGCCAAAGAGACTAAACAGACCAACAGAAATTGTAAAAATGTTATTTTGGTATGTGTATCGTATGTATGTTCATATGCATGTAGTAAAAACCGATTATTTTAATATTACAAATAGCCACTCTTATTTTATTTATCAGTTCTTCGTCTTCATTAGCAACTCGTTACAGCCCGAAGCTGGACTATGCACTCGCATTTGCAGATAGCTGTTTGAAAGGATGATAATTAAATTCATAGTTTTTTGAGAGGACCATTGTTCAGTTTCTAACAAATGCGTAGCCTAGTCACTTAGTCCTATTTAGTAGTAAGTCATTCTCATTTAGAGGTTCGTACACAAAACTGCGATGCGACATCGCATCTCAAAATTGTGCGAGCTCCTTCTACGCATCGCATAAACTTGCAAATTGATTCGCTTCGCGCATCAAAATCTAATATTTCCAAAATCTTCTTTGTTTCTTTTTCCTGTATCTCCTAAGCTATAACAGAGTACTTCTTTTTACGATCCATATCACGACCTAGTTTCCAATTTAAAAGTTGTTATTGTTGATCGAAGTAAAATACGTTTAGTACGGTTGACGGTCGTCGAAGGAATTGTCACCCTGGGAGACGCCTTGTCGCACGATATCGCATCGCAGCAATTCGCATCGTAATTTTTTGCGTTGCGAATTAGCATCACATCGCATCGCAGTTTTGTGTATGAACCCTAACGAGGGTGGTATTTCTTCTGTAGTCAACACGTTCCGGTTGCTAATACACACAACAAATTATAAATGTCTTCTTCCTACTTAATTATAAATGAGAAAGTTTGTGAGGATGTATGTGTGTGTGTTTATTACTCTTCCACGTCAAAACGGCTGAAGGGGATCGTGGTAAAATTTGGAAAAAGGATAGATTATGGTCTGGGATAACACATATGCCACTTTTAATTCCACGAGAACGCGTGCGAAGCCGATGGCGGAAGCTAGTATCTTATAAAATAATAAACATCTATGCAGTGGTATCTAGGTACTCTATGGGTATTGTTGTCTATTTAGTCTCAGCCTTGTAATGGTACTTTATTACAGACAGTAAATAACATTAACATCTCACCGATTCCCGGCAATTGTTTGAAAACCACCTGTGTAATAACCTTCTGTACATAACTTTTATGACACTCATTATTTATTTCACGACTTTGTACCTTTTTTTTGATATCGGGGGAATCTTCAAAAGGCGCCTAGCTTATTGGGAAGAAAGACTAGGTAGTGTGGGATTCGTACCTCACTAAAACCACCCCGTAGCCACCCTCATCACCTATAAGGGGCACCGGGTCTTCTGAAGAGACCTGCTCCGGAGTCCCCATGGTGCAACGCCTGTAACAGCATATTTCTAGGGAGACCTACGTGTCCGTTGGTCATCGCTTCGCACGGCAGCACGTGACCACTGCGCTACCGTCTTCCTTGAGGCCACTAGATGGGCACATAGACTCTGCACTCTATGCACCCGTGGCCCAAAAGGTCCGCCTGCTCACGACTTAGTACCTACAGTTGTATAAAATCGTCAAAATATTTGTATATTGTACCTCTTCTATTTACATTCTAGGTACTAGCTCCTCGCCCCGGCTTCAGCTGGGCTATTTTCTGAAAACCGTTTCATACAAACCTTCTCAGAGTTCAGAATCTTAATTGTCACTAGTTTGTATACCGCCATCGATTTCTAATATGCATCAGAAGCTGAAATGACAACGTTTTTTACTTTTAATAAACCGTGAGTATGCCACCGTAAATATTTGAAAAGGTTTTTGGATCACATCTAACGGTTAACCTCAACAACACCCATTGTGATCTATTTTATTTATTTTTATTAAACTTTTTACATTCACGACCATCTTCGTTCTAGATACAAAAGAATGATGTAACATTACTGGTCTTTTGAATCAAAATTGGCGATTTAAATTAATATTTCAATACATATACAGTAGAGATTAAATTGAGTAATACTAATTTAAACGTTAAACATAAGTAGGTAAGTCATTGTAAAAACACAAATTTATTGAATAATTGCATCCAGAATTCACTTGTATAGCGCTTTCAAGTTGATAATTGATTTTAAAACATGTTTCTCAGGACTTAAGACTCTTATTACAAAAATAAGTTACGACCTAAACCTGCCACGAAGATTACTGCGTAAATATAGACAAGTACACGAGATACATACTGAAAGAATGACCATAACATATAGTTTACAGTCACACATTGCCCCCTTCATCGAGATGAACATCCTGTAAAACAATCACTTTTCATTCAATAGAAAATTCCATACACGCAATATAAGTATGTATATATATTAAATAAAATAATTATTGTATTACTATTTACGTACTTTTATCAAGTCTCACCATTTACTTTAACATCATGGAATTCTTGCATGTTATGAAAAACTTAATGTCGATGTTTTTAATTGCTGTTGATATATCGATTAGAGTTCCATATTGATACTTGTTATCTGCCCGATGGATGGGAATGTTTGCTAAGGGCGCAGTCGGTAAATACTGGCACAAACAGTAGTATCTGAGTTCACATATAGTTTGAGTACTAAGTAGGCAAGCAAATTGTCCTATGTTAGCTATCGTCATTTTAAAAAGTAAACTTGATTCCAACGATTGTGTTATTTGAATTTAAGTGGAGTACTCACTTCTTCGGTACTTTTTAAAGGACTTAGCTGTCCTTATGCCCTGTCCTTTAGACTTTATAATCTGGAGTTCTGACCTTAACTTGATTACTAAAGTAAATAAAACTTAGTACTTCAAAATGACTTTTAAAGTGTTTATTTATCCTCCCGCCGGTACTCTGGCGGGAGGATAAATAAACACTTGTGGCGAAAGAAATATGACGACAAATAATTGAGGTAAATTCATTAAGCTACTTTCATCTCTGCACTGCTAAGGGTTCACTGGGAGACAATGCCCAAGGCATTAAGTCCAAATGTGTACAGGTACACATTTGTTGTATGAAGTTGAAAAATAATAAATAAAGCCATACTGAAGTGTATGACGCTGTTGTTCATGAATCATAGAGTCGGTGACGTAATAATATAAGAAGTAAATTAAGCGATACATCCCGTCTCAATCGTAGAGAAAAAATTGTACGTTATAATGCAATGTACATAAGTTTATTTCCTTTATAACAAGTTTGTATGATTGTGGCTTTCTGTGATTGTCCTATTGAAGGCCTAGTTAGGGGCTCCAAAGCAAAGCAGCCTAGTATTTTCCGTGCTTACCCGTGTTTTACTCTGTTATTATGACTCTGACCCGGATGAAGTTTTTCAGAAGAGATTGTGAACGAAAATACGTGTTTGACTAAACAGCAGGTAAGAGGACAAGGACACAGAAGTAAAGGTTGAATATCTATTGGTACTGTAGGCACTTTACGACTAGCGCTACGAGACATTTTTTCTGATAAGTTAGTATTCCTTCCGACTCCGGTATGAATACTCCGGTTAAGGAATACTATATATAGGTGTAGGGGAGACAAGTTAGGTAACTTGTCTAACACATTGTTTAAAATTCATAGAAAAACACAGCTATCTTTTATATTATGCAAGATGTAATAGAATAAACGGAAAACCTCGCAGGTGCTGATTAAGGTCATGAAACAAAACAACTTTTGTTTTAAAACTTTAAGAAGTTCAAGAAAAATATTAGAGGTATAAACCACATTGAAATCAATTTTCGTTTTTCCTTCACGCGTGGTTGGTTCGATTTCGATAATTATGTTTCGTTTTTTTACAGGTAGGAAGCTCTTATGACAGAAAATGACAGAATATTTATCAGAAAAAAGAGATGTAATATACGAGCAAATCTGGGATGAGCGCTGGCGGTGGTTTTCTTGAAAGCTGATTCTCGTGTCGCATTATTTGAAAATCCCAAAAGCGCTTTATGAAATAGATGTTAAGTACCTACCAACGCCTTCTACTTGTTTTCTAAAGTGTTAAGTGTGATGTCACTACGGTTATCTTCCTACGGGAGACGTAAAAGTGGCAGAGACCGGGCAACAGCATCTCTGATAAACCAATAAACCTCATTCTTTTACGATTATTTTGTAGAGGCAGTAGAGGAACCTCATGGTTTAACTGTGGACTCTCACTGACTGTTGATGATGCTTACATTTACGATGAATATCAAATATTAATAAAAATAATGAGAAATATGAACACTTCAACCCCTTAATGAACATACGGTGGCGGTGTGCCCTGTGTGGGCTGAGCACTGTGGTGTTCCCAGGGATGTAATCGGCGACGGCGACCTCTCGCATCCGGCTCTGGTTCAGGCCATGGTGCAGAGCGAGTGGGATTGGGATGTCGTCTCCTTCTTCTGCGAAGCAGTCATGCTTGCCAAGGGGGAGGCGGGGCGCGTTAGGGAACGAACCTTCTCAGACTACAGCCGAATACGCAACGCGTCGTGCAAGTCTGCGGACGGCGAGCAAGGGTAGCTCGCCGCCCGACCAGAGCCAGACCCGTGCGTTCGGTTCGTCACGTTCCGCGCATGCCTCAAAGAGCCATCAGACCATCACAGATGGAGCCCAGTACGGCTGATGCTCACGGAAGGCCTAACGGGTTGCCGGAGCTCCGGCTAGAAGAAGAGCAACGGAACGGAAGATTAGGAACGGGATGGTTTTTAGTTAGTAAGAGTCTGACACTCCCTCTCGGCTAACCCAAGTCGGGATAAGTCATTGGATGATTTTTCCCCCTCAAAAAAACCCCCTTAAACTGTCAAACACCAAGCGGTCACCGGTGACCGCAACCTATTGTTCTATAATTGTGTCTACAAAACCGGTACTCGACGAGTTAATGAAGAAAAACAAATACATTTTGTTATCTCTATTAAGTACTTAGTTATCTACGATAATTCCCGATTTGGCAATATTTACGGCATACATAAGCATAATTCCGTTCTGGTCTATTTTCTAGTGCTTTCTTTTGCTGTCGATAGATATGTGAGTCAATTTATATCTAGACTATTTATCGTTATTTTATATACGAATAACTGATAATGTGGTAGTGTCCTAAAAACGAACTATATACACGATCAAAAGATTGGCGATCGAGCTTTCTGAATCTATTTCAATATCTTTGGTTATGTAACATCTATATTAGATATAAGAAGTACAATCATACAAAGTTCCTTATTTTATCAACAACCCATATGAAAAGTCCACAGCTGGACGACAGTACATGCACTTTATATGCGTAAGAGGGGTTTGCCATGTCCTCAGTCCTCACGCTGGTCAAGGAGATTTGAGATTGCAGCTTAAGCGTATCAGATTTATCAGAAAATACTGCTGTCCTTTCTCAGTCACATATTTAGTCGACTTTTACAATATCCGAGGGAAGAGCAGATGTGTTTAAAATTTGTGTTTAAAAATGTCCTATTGTCACTACACGGCACTTAAGTCTATTATAAAATCTACACATTAAAGTAAAATCAATTGAAAAGGCTATTAAGTTAGTCACAGTGCGTGCGACTGGTAATCTGTGAAGTCACTGCTGATCTTGTACATTATGATTTACGATAGAATGAGGAAGTATACATTCTATTATTATTTTCTGTTCATTTTATTATTTTGTCTTGATTGCTTTTTCACATTATTACTGTTCGGAGATTTTATTTATTAACTAGCTGTGCCCACGACTTCGTCCGCATGGAATAGGGATTCGCAGCTCCTTACCCATAGGTGATAGCATGATAATATGTAGCCTATATGTTGACCCGACCTGTTAGTAATATTAATGCAAAAGGACATCAACCACTTTGTATGAAGTTTGGGCTAGAACATGAACATAAAAAAATGCACTATTTTAGATTTTATTGGGTGGCTTACAATACAAAGAAAACGTATAGATTAGAAGTTTTGTATCAAATTGATTAATATAATACAAAACAAAACAAAACTTTAATATTTTAAAAATATTTTTTTATTTGTAAAACTATTCATTTTCATATGTTAATAAAACATGGTCTAAAAACTGAGCAGGTGGAGTTACATTTTCATACCTTGCCCAGCTTAAATACCATACCACAGACATGATATGAGCGCAGCAACAGTCAGAATATTCAATTTAAAATCTTTTTTAATCGTTTATATTATTATTTACTTTGACACTCCCGAATAGAGACTATGTTTACTAAATATTATTACTAAATTATGTATAAATTCCTTTTTTTCCAATACGGTTGTTCAACACTTATTAAAACACACAACACTTATCCCATTTTGGTTGAAGTCCTTTGAAGTAAATCCATGTAGTGCTATTTGAGTTTAGCCCGGACATACATACAGACAAACAGACATAATTGTAGAAACCATATCTTTAGCTTCGGTACCGCTTGTAGATCACGCCTCAAGCATTGTAATGTTAATGAATGATAAGAATTACAGGGTAGCAAGGTGGCAAAATGACACGCCCCCCCCCCAGGGAAGGAGGGCCGCCCAGAAGTTTTTACTGAAGATCCCTATTTTTTTTATTATGAAATGCCCATCCGATAAATTTACCACGGGCCTCGAACTGAGTAGTTACGCCACTTCTTTAACCCAAGGCCTGGGCTTTACTATCAAAATAAGAAACGTCAAAAAGAACTATTACACGATGCATGCAACTAGAGCAAGATTGATTTTTAAGCAAAAAGGGTGATGCTAACATTTTCGCGAAAGTATGTAGTCATAGCGTTTTTCCAAAAAATATGTGGAAAAAATTGAATTACATAAAATTGTGTACGTACATTGTACAACATATATAAAGCTAACGCAAATTATAAAATAGTAGCTGATATCTATTAGATATACATAACAAGTACGAATTATGTAACACCAATAATATCTACACGTACATTGCTTCAACATTCAACCTCCATATATAGTTAACATTGACATTGCCTTATTTACTAGCAAAGGGTACATTTACGACTTCAGTATACATAGTAATATCTTTGTAATCCCATATAATTGATAGCATTGATAAAATTAAGGCCACTCCGCTTTACGTTACATTATTAGAAACAAATTGTCATGATCTAAATACCAATTTGTAACTTACTAATACATTTATACGTTAAAACTCTTTTTTTAAAGCTTAGATTTTTGAAAATACATTTATCACATACTAGCTGTGCCCGCGACTTCGTCCGCGTGGAAGAGTGATTCACAGCTCCTCTCCCGTAGGTGATAGCGTGATTGAATGTAGCCTATATGTTAACTCGACCCATCAGTACTATTCATGCAAAATTCGAGGTAAATCTGTGCAGCACTTAATGAGTTCATTCCGGACATACATGCAAAAAAACAGACAAAACTTCTAAAAACCATATTTTTGGCTTCGGTATCGATTGTAGATCACGCCCAAAGTATTCTTATAAAACATCGATGTACAGGTTTTCACTTTCCTACGATTTAATTATATGTAGGTATAGATAGAAACATCAATATAAAAGATATCAGAAAAATAATAAAATAAATAAACAAAAGATCAACAAACAAAGAATAGGTTAATAAGAATTTTCCTGCGCAGCATATATGCATGCTGCGCAGAAAAATTAGAACTACTGAAATCCCAATTTTAACCGACTAATAAATATTGTAAAAGCTAAAGCTGCAATGTTAGTTAGGGAGAAGAAAAGGACATACGCTAAATCTAAGCTGAAAGATATAGCAGTAATAAGTTATAGGTGCAATGTACGAACTAATAATAAAGAAGAATAAAATAGAAATAAACAATGTTACTTGAATAAAGGAAGAACTACCATTCATACATACCCTGGAAAGTATTTATGTATGATTGTTTTTCTTACACACAACACAATAATGGAGAAAATAATACATTCAATATAATTTCTATAATGTGTAATGGCACAAAGATGGTATAAGCACGTATGTATATTTATATACTTCTATTGATCCTTCCTGATTATGTTACTTCTTGGTGATTATATTCGATTTATAATATAGGTACTGTCGTACATACAAACATACATAAATATAGAAATAAAGTCAAAGCATTTACTTCAATTAAACCATAATTTGGTACTTTTGAAACGTCAATAAATATAAATAAATAATAGTCTGTTAGTTTGTCCATAAGTAGAGCTACGAAAAGCAAGAACTCCATTCGTCATACTTTTTTGAATTCTAAACATTCGCTAAGTATATGACTGGTGCTACTAATGATTATTTTAATATAACGTTGCAAATAATAATAATCTAATCTCATGCCAAAAATACAACTTCGTTGTTCCAGGACGCACCGGTGATTATGATAAATATTTTATCTAGGCACTTATTTAAACTTCTAATTAATTATTTTTAATCGGAAAAATGTACTTTTACTCTACTCACAATTTTTATTTACACAAATGCAACCCTATTACTAAGGTTGATAGGAATAGTTCAAAATGGCAGCGGACCCAGTATCGTTCCTTGAGGACACCCAAAAAAATTCAGTGTTATTTACACCCCTACAACTGGAAATTTGGCAATATGTGGAATTGAATGCTTTACTAGAAGTGGAGAAGACAACCTCCATACGAAAGGTATTGACTTGAGAAAAGATTATCGTTTTTTAAATAAAAATGAAAGTGGTATAAAAATTAATGAAATTACATTTCACTACTAATTACATTCATGTGAAACAACCACGGGCGTTACGAATGGAAACAGATTAGCGCATTGCTTACGTGTGAAGCAGGTATGAACACAATTGAAAACAATACAATTTTTCACACACTACTTTTACGCATTCAGCAATTAGATATTCTTGAATTAACCCTACTATAGTTTAAAGAAATTTAAAGTAGAGCTCATCTGTTTACTGTAGAAGATTTAACGGCTAAACAATAAGCGAGATACTATAAAATACTTCATCTATCCTTACTGGAGAATGTACCTGGTCAGTAAAATGAGCAGGTAATAATTATATTATACACCAAGAAATGTGTTTTAAATTAACCCTTTAATGAAAATATCAATGAGAATCGTTGCTTCTTGCATCAGATTAAATTACCTTCCCTTCTCCACATACTTGTTGTTACAACTAATTATAAAGCTAGATAGGTGCGTAGATACAGTTTTCAATCAGAGACAGCAAATGATCTTGTTCACTGATCTGTTGCAAACTTTCTAATCACTTTTTGCCACCTGTGTAAACACGTCAAGGTTCGTAATAAGTGACTACCTTATTGTTTATTTTCTTATTACTTACTCTTTCTCCTATTTTACGGAAACAACTCGCGCTATTATTTGCCGGTACAGTGACCGAACGAGAAAACTCTTTGAACGCTTGACCCACAAAGTTATGTAATAAATACCCGTTATACTTTATTTATCAAAATAATTTTACATAATTGTCATTAGCCCGTCGCAGTAGTTCTTTGTGATACACTACCTTTGTAGGAACCTAGGAACCCACGTGCATACTTGTGAATACTGTGAATAGTAATCGGTATAATATACATATGTAACCAGCGAACGTGCTCCGACTGCCAAGATCGTGTCGCAAGACCAAAAATCTGACTGCAAAAACAAAAGACATCGTTTCGCTCTAACGTAAGGAGGAAGTGGAACAACAGCAACGTGATTATTGTATATTTATTTTATTTATGAGTTATTAAACCTGACACTTAATAATAAAACTAAGTAATTTCCATAATGCGAAGCATAATTTCCGATCCGCATCGTATTTATGAATGAACGCTACGATATTTACGTTCATTTGTTGACTCGCACGATAATAGATAACTACTTACAAGTCAAAAATATCATATTTGATACGATTTGTAAATAAATTCTTGTATAAATTCGTATATCAAATATATTTTTCAACATTATCACGGCGATTCACACACTACTAGTGTTCAGAGTTCACGTTTCATGGTTGGGAGAGTCACTCTAGCCACAACCTATTACCCCACCCGTTGCAATTAAATTGGCATCTTATAAGGTTGTACTGATGGCGGTCACTTCGTAAATACACCTTATTATCAGTAACGGTGTTCAACCGGCCTCGGAGCCTCCAGAGAGCGACGGGTGAAAGTCACCGCGCAGAGTCGCAGACGCACACCTCACCTCAAGTGACAAACACGCACCTACAACTGCGTCTAACGTACAATACAATTCGCGATTTTATTATTGACATAAATTCCAAACAAATAAACAAACAAAAGAGCGGTCGGCCGATGCGCGAGGGCCACGCGACGCGTCACATTATCACGTTCAACGGAGCGCTGTTGAAGCTGATCGGCTGATAGTGTGGTGCGGAGGCGCGGGACCGCCGCCGGCGCACTCAGCGTGCCACCGTGCGAGCCGCGAGCGCGGACATTAGTCGTGAACATGTTGACAACGAGCGTCGTCGTAGTCCTGGCGCTGGCGCTCTGCTGCGCCGGCTCCACCGGAGACTTGGACCCGAACACTGCCACCCTCGCCGTAGCAGGAGCTGTTGAGGATAACCAGCTTAACAGCACCCTCCCTGCTGAGCAATACTTCATTGACAAAATATTCGATAAATATGGAGATAAAGGAGTCATTACATTTGAGGTGAGTGCAGTTGTTTTACAAGGAAAACTTCGTATTTACTTATGTAAATTGATCAAACTTAATAGGTATCGCGATGTTTACGCGTCTCGAAGATTTTGCACACATATAGGCAATCAGCTGCTTTAAAACGTCGATAGACAGTATCCTACATATTATGTGTTATGTACGTTACATTTCACATACCCTAGGTAAATTAGTACAATAATATTATTGTAAAATGTTTAAAAAGTTACTAGGTACTATTAACCATGGTATTCGATAGCATGGCAGGTTTATTTAATCAGTGGCTCTGTAACATGTAAAATTGAATAATTTCTACATGTTATCATTCAAATACCTTTCCCTATTTCATAAACTGAAGTTCATCGAACTTAAATGTAACTTAACTACCTATATATTTGTACTAAAGTATTACGACAGTTTCCTTATCGCTTATCAATATTTAGTTAAATCCATCATCTATTGATAACTGTAATTTGAGATAATTTCATAAGCAAAGTGTTTCTTCAGAAATATTTGTATGCATTTCTCAATGCATCATATCCTATGTTCGCCAAACATCAGTCATCTTATTGTTCTTTCATTGAATGCCTAGGTAGTTTGTTTGATGCGTAACTATGTAGGAAACGTAAATCTTAAGTTCCATGCAAACATTGGTTGTATTGCCAACTTAGTATCTTCCTTTTCGACAAATAAGGTCCAACAAATTGTTGAATGGCTCTCTCTTGAATACTTGGCTTGGTATTAAGCCATTGAGTCTCTAGAACTGGATTATAATTGCGGAAAAGGAAGTAGCAGATTGTCTACTGGGACCAGACAAGTGCTTTGAATGTGGAACAAATAATATCGTGAAGTAAACAGTAGTAGTAAAGAGTGTTGTAAGGGAATGTTACTAAACATTATTTTTGGGGATTCATGGCGATCATAGCGAAAAGTGTTATTATTTAACTTTCATACGAGTTTAATAACAATATTGAAAACATACTGTGATTGTTATTGTACATTTGAAGATAACTAAGGGTGATTTTTATGAAAAACAATTTGAACACGTGCGACACTATCCTGTCACCATTAAGTGGGCTGGGTACACGTGTCCGTATTACGTACATCTTATGCGCTAATAATGATTTATACAATACCCCAGACTTTATGGTGTAACTGGTTTCTTTATTTTGTTTTCAAATTACATGAATTGTGTAATCAGGAAAACGGTAAATGTTTTTAATGCTAATTAAATTCTAACGCATTGCGAGTGCATAAAGTGCATCTTACTTTCGAGTTAGTGCTATTTGGGCAGCCTGGACATTTGATGTATCGCTATGTTTACATGATTTAGCATTTGAGTACGTAGGAGAAAATTAATTTTCGGTACTGTTCGAGCTCACGCGGATTTCGTATCAATAACACATATGTACATAATAATAGCACGCTTACTTTTATTTCTAAATTAGCGTCAAACCTTCCAACTGCGAAAAATTCGCCTCTGTGTATTGTTCTCTTATTGAAAAGATAAACACAGACCGAATGCAACCAGATGTTTTGAAATACATCTTAGACCAGATTGTAGTTTCAAGTGGATAACTGTCTGTGCGATAGGTAAACTATTTTATTAACTTAGTCATCGACCGCCGTCGATAACTGCTCTTTCTAAATGAGCACTTTAATACCATGTATAAAAATCCTAATTATGGTCATCGCATGACACATGAATGATTTTTTTTTTTTTTTAATATTTGATGGGGCGACGTTTGACCACTATCTCGCCTGGTGGAAAGCGATGATGCAGTCTACGATGTAGCACGTCGTCCCATAAGCAACCTATTCACTCGGGCCTTGAAGACTCCCAGGTTGTACCCTTCAGGAAATACAGATTCTGGCAAAGAATTCCACTCTTTAGCAGTACGCACAAGGAAGCTTGAAGCGAAGCGCTTCGTGCGTGTGGGCGGAACATCTACCATGAATCGGTGACGCTTCGCCGATTGTCTTGTGGTACGATGATGGAAAGGACTAGGGGGAATCAAGTTGTGCAATTCCCCTGCACACTCACCGAAATGTATCCGGTAGAAAACCGAAAGGCTTGCAACCTTACGCCTGTGCTCGAGGCTTTGAAGCCGAGCCTTCACAAGCGCATCATCGTCGATGAGCCTCTTGGCACGCCTCTCAATGTGCTCTAACGCGTCCAGCTGATATTTTGCTGAGCCGTCCCAAAGATGAGAGCAGTACTCCATACAGGACCGAACCTGTGCCTGGTACAGGCTCAGCAATTGTTTCGGCGTGAAGTACCGTCTCACCCTCCATAGGATACCCAACTTCCTACCAGCCAGTTGCGCTTTTGACTCTATATAAGATGAATGATTGAATCGATTCACCAAATCTCGTTTTGTTATCTTGAATTTTTTTTGGTAAGAAATGGCTTAATCAAATCAATAATGTTTATTTGCTAAAATACGGAACAAAATGTCTTACAGTGCAATTTTTTTCCAGCGTGTTCTGCCATATATGGCGTGCAAATTTATTATTAAAATTACACTATGTAGAAATGAAGAACTGAAGAAAAACATTAAACTATCTAGAAGAGAATGAAAGAAAATTTTGGAAATCATGAAATAAGTACATAGCCCTTTCAATACTGTGACTGGCCGTTAACAAAACAAATGACTGACATCAAAGGCTTCAAGTAAAATATATATCAATACGATTCTTATGACCACGTTATTAAGGTGTAGAACTGTTGATAAATATTGTTTTTATGAATTTTTGTGTTACAATTTCGCATGCAAAATCAATACTCCGTCTAAAGAGATTGGCAGTTCAAATGTGCGTTTATTAACGGTTGTTCGGATCGAGATGAAGAAGATGTACTCATATTATTTTAATGTTTTGTAAATGTTTGTTTGTGCGCGATTGTAATTTCTAACACAATACTTGACAATGTATTGTATAGGTATCCCGACTGTATGCATAAAATAATCTTTTAATCAAAGTATCTCAAACAATACGGAAATCAAACAGTACTGAATTGTTATTATTATTTATATAGACATTGTCTTTTATAATTAGTATACCTATTTACTTTATGATGACAAACATTATATTTGTATGCAGTTATTTTTTATCATCGTATGCAGTGTAATTTCCAAATGAAGATGTTGAATTATCAATCGTGTTTTAAGTGGATAATTGGTAAAGTAACCACCATGTAGGATTATACACCTGTAATAACAAGGTTAATATCATAATGTCATCCCGGAAGAAATAAATTACCTCTTCTTTAATAGTTGTTTATCTCATACAATACAATGCTAGGTTCTTGCCAGTATTCTGCAATCATTTAAATAAGATGGTCAAAGATCGGTTCCCTGAGGAACACCTGATAATTTACTGTAGAGTGGAGTAAATACTACATTTGTTCTGATTTTTTTATATAATAATGTAAATAATTAATTATGTCATCATAGTTAACTATTCACTAATATTGGGCATCTCTACGCGGAATATATAGCGGTACATGACATTATTTAAAGTGAATGCTTATCTTAAGTTCTAAAAAATTTGAATTCTAAGTACGGATAAGAGTGGAATGTGATGTGGAGTGGATGTGAATCTTTTAATTTTCATTTAATACCAAATGAGTAGGAAGAACTAAGTAATTCATCCAGGATTTGACTAGAATGGCCAAAACAAATAAAGCGTACTACAAACAGTGATAGTAAGATCACGTTAGCTAAGAACGGTCTTTAAGAAAGATATTAGACTAATTATGTAATTAACTCGTCGAGTACCGGTTTTGTAGACACAATTATAGAACAATAGGTTGCGGTCACCGGTGACCGCATGGTGTTTGACAGTTTAAGCAACCACTTTACAAATAATTATGAAATGTTTAATTTAACCATTATAAAATTAGGATTAAACTAAATAGGCACATGTTTTATAAAAATATAAATTATCTAATTGTACCTAATTCATGGCCAGACGACAGGTACAGAGGTATCGTTATCTATCTACAGAGGCAGGAAATATAGCGTAATATTTGTATTTGAAATGTTTACCGTTAAGTTATTAGTAGATACATGACGAACACCTGAATGATTGTGAAAACATATTTATATTTTTTGATAACGATCGATGACCAGACCGAAAGCATGAAATTATAGGCAATTGCACAATTGTTTAGAAGGGTTCGTTACTTTACTTGTATTCTTATTGGTTAGTTTTTAATTTGTTGCTAACATCAAATAAAAATGATAAAACAGTTTAAAGTTGAAACGTTTTCAAAGTATTATAAATTGTTGTATATAATATTATACCTACAGATAATAATAACTAGGTATGATCATTAATATAAGTCAAAAAGAAAATTTCGGAGCTGCGTACGGCCTAGTGCGTTACCGGGGCTCCGGCTCGAAGCAAGAGAAGGAACGGAGTTGGTTTTTCTAGTCAACACGAGTCTGGGACTCTCTCTCTCGCTTCACCCAAGGAGAGAGAAGTCTTCCCCTAAAAGACTAAATAATATGTATCATAAGAAACTGTAGAAGATCTACTATTGTGGATTATAACCTTGGTTTTGAACTTAACATCACAACATTTAATGTTTCGATATCCAAATAAGACTCGTACGTAGTGTTTTGGATCTCATCAATTCATATTATAGTTTAATTGTTAACAAAATAAATAAGTATTGAAAATCGATTCTCTGCTAAATTAAGGAAACTCAACTTAATTGGGTTACATGTGTATTTATAGTGGAAGAAAACGTGATTGGATCTTAAGACTAAATCCGAAACCAACTTACCATGAAATCAACGGAAGGTCGTCGAAATTTGTTCGATGCGATAAGTATTCAATATTTTTTGAAAAGTCGGGAAGATTTGCATTCACACCTTTTGAGGTGTGAATGCAAATCTTCCCGACTTTTTGAAGTATTTTGATACTTCAAGATTCCTTAACACATTGAAAATGATTTCATTTCAATATTTTGGAAAGTCCAACCATTGCAACTCCTGCAAGCCAAGGTCTAAGGAGAGCCAACCAGTAAGGTATAATGCGTTGTGTGTTCCAGAAACATGAACTGTCTAGGATCAAAATAAATTAGAAGATATCGAAATAAGTTAGAGGGAGAAAAGGAATATTTTCTAGTTCCCTTGGATTTTATTTCATCATCATGTTTACACTGGGAAACCACTAAGCGCAATAATTTTTTGCTAAAACTAATCTCTATATTTTTTAGGATTATTCATATCAAATACCTGTTTTACTTCACATTTAAAAACTACATGATACAGAAGTGATTTCCGCATAATCGTTTACAATACAAAAATCTCAAACGCAGTTTCTTTTTTTTTTAAATTCTAAGTAAGTAAATCTTTAAAAACAAATTACCGAATAAAACGTGCTAATAATTTATCTTTACAACATAATCTCTTAATCAGTAGCTATCGAAATATAGTGTATTGTGAATATTGACTGATATTCACTACCTCAAACGATAAATGGTGTTGCAGTAATTATAGTGATAGCGAATTGGCATTTGTTAGGGCCAGACTGTCCTTCAACTTGACTCCGTTTCTGACGCAACGACTTAAGTACATACATAGAACACACGGACATATTAAAGTACACTTACGTGTGTGGTGTTCCTTGGTAAAACATGCTAAATATTAACACCTTTCTTAGTTTGTTACCGAGAACAATTCAGTGCTGCTTATTTTTCTTTTTAACTCGCATGCCTTTTGCGCTAGAACACCTGAACGAGTACTGGTAACTCTTGCAAATCTTGTAGTATTTTATAAATACTGGTGTGGATAAGATCAACTTTAAAAGGGCGACATATCCTAATTAATCTCTCGGTGTTGGTATAATCGATGGAGCGAGCACATGATATTGTTGTTTCGAAAATATCAAAACTCCTTGGGCAGCAGATGCTAAGGAAGTCCTTAGTCTTTAGAAATACGGAAAAGACGTAGACGGTTGATCAATTGATTAGGAATCACGAAGAGACACTATCTTGGATTATAAAAACAGCTAAACCAATGTTAATTCTTGTAGATACGTAGGTAATCTGAACAAGTTAAGTAGGTAAATGCGGTAGATAACGAACGGAAAAGTTTTATTAAACATTAGCTTTCCACCGAATCCGGTACCGGTTGTTACTTGTTATACAAACATCTACTTGGACATGGACAGTCGGAACTAGTCAGAGTAGAGTACTCAGATGCCCGCAGAAATAAATCAACACTTGAACAAGGCATTCATTTATTCATCCACCAAAACCTAAGCGACCGCTCGATCGATAGAGATCCCATTATTGGCATAAGTAAATAAACATATAGAGATGTAATTTCGAAAATAGCTATTTCAGGACGCAAAAAAAGTGGTTTGGCTATTACCAATGTCGCTCTAATAATGAGCATAGAAGTTGCACTATTATACATTTATTTAGCTGTTTGTAACACAGCGCAGTCTTGCAAAAACTACTAAATGCAAAAGAAACAAACAATATTTGTCATATTTAGTTTATAAACTGCCTGGCTATGTAAGTACTGTACAGTATCAGTGTACGTATGTACGTCTGAATTAATTAGCATGTAGGACATTATTAGGATAAAGAAGACGAAACCTTGGCTGGAGACACAATTTAGTAACGGCCTTTTAAAAAAAATATTCGTTAGGTACTTATAATATTTCATAACTTAGGGCCGATTTTGCCAACGCTAGATAAATTTTAACTGAGGAATAACTTTGAATATTTGACAATTCTTCCATACCAAAAACTGTCAAATGTTAATTTTATTCTACAGTTAAGAATTAACTGATGATTGAAAAATCGGACCTTAATCTTAAATGAAAGATAACTCTTAAGTGACTAGTAAAATGGAGCAGGAGTCAAATATGACTAAAACTAAGATTTGTTTTAAATGGTTACAGGGATTTGAGCATCTACTAGACAGCTTGGGCCTCGGAGGACGCGTGTTTACGTCACCTCACGACCTGGCCATTCACCGCATCAACGGGACCTTCCGACAACTGCACGACACACAGCACAGGCACCGCAGATCACCTCCAGCCGGTATGTTTCCCACTGTTTTCGTTAGCCTATAGCCTGTTTTGTTTTTACGTGTTAGATCGAGGCCTCGTCATCGTCACGGATGAGCATGCTCAACTGGAGTGATACCATAATCTTATAGAAACCAACGTCAAACAACACAGTTCCATTATGTTTTGCGGTGTGTGTGAGATTATAAATATTTTCAATGCAGTTTTGTCTTTATACAATGTTGCAAATACTGCCTGACAGTGACATTGATACCAAAACTACCCTTCATTCTAATGTCACTAATATTTCAATACCGTTTGTTGCAAATTTTCGAAATTGGTCTTTAGAGGCGCTAGGGTAGCTTAAGTTCAGATCATTAATTTTAGGTATTACATAGTTGTTTACCAGTGTAGTCGATTCATGATAAATAGATAAATGACATATAACAAAGCCGGCATTTATTTGTGTGTATAAATTATTAAGTAAAGGAGATAAGATAGTAGTCTCATGGAATAATTCGTGCTTAAGCAGAAAATAATTGCAATTGCGCCATGATAGTGTTTAGCTGACACGATCAATAAGGTACCTACTGGTAAGGTACCTCTGAATGTTTACACATTAGATAGCAAACATAAGATTTTGTATAACTTAGCAACAATAATGCACCGACCTGTTTCTTTCTCAAAATAATCTTGAGAAAAATTGCACGCATTCTGTGAGAATGGTGGACGACAGTCACCTTTTATCTGCGTCACAATTCTTTTGTCCTACACACCTACCTATGTCATCACCTGCCGTGGAGTTCAGCTAATTGAATCGGACACTAGGTTCTAAGGAAATGGTGCTCCCACACTTGTAAAATTTTAGGAAACATTTATAAACACTACACCAAGTACCACAAAACTACTGAAAGGTTGAATGGTATTCAACCTTTTAGTAGTCAGTTATGACATCGGTTTATATTGATTTGTTATCACAGTACTAAATTATGAACAATATGAATTAACTAAGAAATTGTAAGTTCAGCTAAGCAATTACCTAAACGTGATTAATTAAATAAACCTTGAAAGTTAAGAATGTAAACACCATAAGGAAAGGAGGAAACGTGCTCTAATCATGTTCATTGTAATATTGTAGCTTATTTTAATTCATCCTTGAATTTAAATTGTCTATTTTCCAATTATCGTGAATAAAACGTAGGTCGTAGGTATCTAGGTACTTTTAGTCCAGTAAGGAATTTATTTATGCTTCGGAGAAAAAATTTTAAGCAAGAATCTTAAACTTACTTATGTAGTATATGCTTCTTGCATGCTTTATTAATATACTTATATAACTTACTACAGTTATTTGGAACGAATTGCTCCATACCTGTTAAGTGGTAATCAAAAATTCTATGGAAAAATCCACCTAGGTGCCTACGTAGTGATCAGTATGTTCGAATTCACTACGATAGAATCTAATTCTCGCCTCTGAATAACACGCCATTTTTGCGCACAAAAATTCACAAAACGCAAAAAATATCATTTCCCGGTCAATAACAGTCACGATTTAATATCAATTTAAAATATAACGAACAAATATTTTTCTGCTAAACTGAAGTTAGGTATGGTATGACCAATCTATACAATTGCTTTTTATAATTTAAATCCTTTTATACTTTTAGTTACCGTAGCATATTTTAGTTGCTCTAGTAGATGATTATTGTAATATGTATGAACAGTTGAATTAGATATAACCGCACAATATTTTCAATGTAATGATAGTTAAAAACAACAAAACTATTTTCAAATCCGGTATGACTTGTATAGATGCCAGTGTTTGGTAGAAAGCCAAGCAGATAGTTCCGCAGAGTCCACTGCTTTCTCATTTATTACGACAGCGTCAGTATTTCCAATGCCGGCCGTACCCCTTGTATGTAGGATGTGAACTTTTGCACTTCATTTGTTACAACGAATAAAGTGGCCAGGTGAAGGTACGGGAGAATATATGTATTTGTAACCACGCCTAATCTTTCCGAATAAGACCTTAGGTGAATTTAATATTGTCGCTTCGTGGACTGTTTTCATTGTTTCTAAGCACGATGCATGCATTATTTTTTCATTTATAGGCCACCATATAGAGGTATTTAGTGACAAATGTATATTCGTCAAATGACGCGTCGTAGACAGTAGGCCTTAGGGACATTTTACAGAGACCGAGCAGCAGCGCTCTGTGACAAATCTGACCTTTTAAAACTGTTATCTCTGACTCGTCTGCCAATCGTAACAATTAGGGCATCCCGTTTTATGTAGAGGAGGCCCTAAGTCCATCAGTGAACTATCACAGGCTGTTAATAATACATAATTGAACTAACTATCGATCTCATTCATTTTATTAGACTTAAAAAACCGGAGCTCTTTTGTCCATTTCAAACCACGTATCACGATCACAGCCAAATCTTCGTCTAACCCATTATTTATCCTGTCAGTCCTTGTTGACCATAATAGCCTTATTATTTCATGACTCTCCGCAAAAACATGACGCCAATGGTCGGAGAATTGTCCTTTATAATCGCGATTATCCTATTACCGCGTGGACGAGTGCTCTTGCGCAGTCGTCTGACCCCGACCAAGGATCTGTCACATAAATCCATGAATGAATCGTATTGTTGGATATTGTCATTGGGTTACACGTTTATTCAAAGTAACTACTGACTACTTCGTTATAAAAACTGCTCTACAGAAATTACATTCCTTAACGATAGTTGGTAGGTAAATGTAACAACACAATACACACGTAATATTAAGCCTACCTATTTAATCATTTACACATTTCTTTATATTATATAGTTAATATTTAGACATTGTACTGACTATATTTTTTATGTTCAACAGTTTCAACAGAACCCATCCTGCAAAAGTCATGCCTGTCTCCAAGGGAAATTTTGGAGGTTTATGGAATGGAGAACGAGGCTCCAGGAGTCATAACCATCAGGCCCAAAACTTTCCTGGAGATGTGTCCTGCTCTGGTGTACCAATTAGACCAACGGTCTTGTTACAAAACAGAAGCACCTGCACCGAAGCTGGACAGGTTTTGGAGTGAGTAACTGAATATTCATGTTATTGTTGTAGTTATGTCAATACATATGCACAAGCACCAATGTGCTCCGCTATCTGAATACATAATGCTTTGGGGTGTACCGTCTCAACTACCAACATCTACCGACGATTTATACAACAAACCAAGCTGAAATAAATTCCCAAGTCTGATTCCCCTAATACTTTTTAATTTCTAATATTGACTGTATTTTCTCTTCCAGCTTGGATTTATGCCACTTTGAGCATATTAGTCATCAGTGCAACTGGATTACTCGGAGTTGCTATTGTTCCTTTGTTGAAGTCAGCAATATTCAGCCACGTGCTACACTTCTTGGTAGCTATTGCAGTCGGTACTTTGTGTGGTGATGCACTGCTGCACTTGCTGCCACACGCGCTCAAATCACATGGACCCCCTTCAGCACCACAAGAAGAAACAGAAACTGTATTAAAATGCAGCGTCACCTTCCTTACGATTTTATTATTCTATAGTGTCGAAGCAATCATGCAAACAATTAATGGTGGTCACGCTCACTCCCATGATTCCGGAACAGATGTTGCAGAAATCAAAACAGATTCTGGCAAACAAATAGAACCAATAGAACTGGGCGCAATGATGCCAGGTTCACCACCTCCGCCCGTCGACCGGCCGATGACGTCGACTGCGCTCATGGTGATTGTAGGAGACGGGCTACACAATTTAACAGATGGGCTAGCAATTGGAGCGGCCTTTAGTGGAGATCCGGTAACTGGTTTCGCAACGGCATTGGCCGTATTTTGTCACGAGCTCCCTCATGAGCTAGGTGATTTCGCAGTACTGTTACGCTCTGGAATGAGTATCAGACGCGCCCTATATTATAATCTACTTTCGTCGGTGCTTAGTTTTATGGGCATGGCCGGTGGAATTTGGCTCGCAGAAGATCATGAGTCTGCTTCCCAGTGGATCTATGCAGCCACTGCTGGAACTTTCTTCTATATTGCTCTTGCAGATTTAGTGCCAGAGATTAATGCAAACAACCATGGTAAAAGCATCAATTTACTACTGGCCATATTAGGAATATTGTCGGGCGGCATTATAATGCTAATGATTGCTCTCCACGAAGACTCAATACAATATCTTTTTAGAAATTCAGAACAATAAACACGTTAGTCAAATTAAAAACAATGCTCGGTTATGAATACTTATAAATATGACGAATGTGCTTGTGGAATTAAGTGTGCGTTCAACAAGTGATTAAATGGTGTTTGAAGTTCGTTTACGTGGTGAGATAATCTTGTTTGATATTTTAACAACGATTGAAAAACCGCGATGTTGCTAACAAAGTGCTGAAGATTGCACGCCAATAGTCAATACATAGCGTCAATGAATGTAGTGATTTGTGTAAAAAAAAAACAAATTATGTAGTAGATACAGTACATGTTATGTGATAATGTTCGTACTCATGGTTGTTAAAATCGTTAATTTGTATATTATTGTAGTATTTACCTACTTAGGTATATTTAATTTAGTATTTAAGCTGTTTTTAAATGTATTTTGATGCAATTGGGTCGCCATTTATTACAAGGTTTGTTACTCATAAAATAAGTGGTGAAAAGTGGGTGTTACACCTAATAATATGCACTAGTACAGTCAGGCTTCACTGCTGTTTAAACTTTTAGGGTGCTTCCACATATGGAGAATGCGCAGCTCGTGAACAGTCACGGCAATGGTTTGATGCTCAACGCATTCAAGACAACGCATATAAATAATAATTTCAAATGCATGCGCGCATTCGCCGTATGTGGACGCACCCTTAGGTCACACAAGGCGCGATGTTATAATGTACCTAATCATAAATTTGTGGGTTAAATAATAGTGATAAGTCTAGGTTAGCTTCTACTTTAGTTTATTAGTAAACTATTTAGATTTAGATATTTTTCTATCAGACTAAATACAGATTGTAAGTAATTATACGTATTAGACATCTCGCCAAAGAGTGATGATTTAAACATTAATTCAGAACCTCGAACTTAGAAGCGAATTTGAAATTCCGCTGACCAAAAGAGAAATTCGTCCATTTTTATAGTTACTATCTGAATCAAGTTCCTTGCAGATTTAGAATTAAGAACTTAAAAACTCATACCTTCTTAATTGTCTCAATGAACCTGCCTGTAAACTTCGTGCAATGTATACCTATCACCAAAGCATTTGTACCTAATTTAATCAACATCGTTCACTTACCGGCCGTACGTAATTTAACTGAAATTGGAAACATTAAATCTGTGTTTCAATCAATTTCAAAGTAGGTTGGTACATAAGCATACCTTTTTCATAACGACAGAAAGTCATCAAAATGCTTTTTGTCAGCATCAAAAAGTTTTTGGGGTCAAAGTCTGGGCAGTATGGTGCAAAAACCACTCCAATGGTCGCTATCTGCACCTGCAAGGCCAGGAGGCGAGAGTTCTTTAACGCACGAAATTAATAACTAGGTACCTAATCATCCAAAATTTCTGCATCGATCTAAGCATTCTAAGTTGACAGATAAATATATATCCATCTGGAAAATGGTTATTAATTTCGGCTAAAAATCCAGTTCAGGCGCCCCCATTGTACAACACTTATTATGTTACTGACTTTGCGAAATTAGGGTAGCTTGTCCTGCTCTGACATTTGTAATACTTAAACTGCTTATTTATTCATCTAACTTTTACTTCAGGTATATTTTGTAAGGAAAGAATAAAAAAAATATTTTTGTTTTTAATCGAGACGCGCGGCCGCGCGTCAGCCAAGTTCAGCAAACAGCGCGCGCCACAGTGTATCTTTATTTTATTTTAACTGTTCCAACTTGCAACAGAAATTGTTTTCTACAGTGGTGTTATGGTAATCATTTAATTATTACCTATTTGCGCCAAATTATATTGTAAACCAGAACTGTTAAAAAGTACTACGATTTAAGTATTTATTTTACAAATATAGTAATTTATGAACCCATCACAATGTTGTAATTTAATTATTATTTCGTTCATTGTAAATATTTAAGTACGATGTCATAATAATAATTTGCGTATTTTTAGTACACAGTTTCATTTCAGATTAACAGACAACATATAAGTTTTTATTTACATATTAACCTCACCTGTTCTGTTTATTCGAAGAATTTATGAGAAAGAGAAGAGAAAGAAAAAATACACTTACCTATACAAAATATTAGATGATTATAGTCTTTTTAATGGAAGTGCCTGGTATAAATTCTCGGATTCAATTCTCGAGTCGAAAAAAATGGAACGTATGTAATATTAATCAAATACTCTGTAAATTAATATCACAAAGATAAGGGTCACACTATCGCTTCAATAATAACTAGTGACTAGTGGGTGCCCAATAATATATTTACCTGCTACTCTACTTAATAACATTCTAAGATTATCGGACATTTTGCTTATAAGTGTTACGTAGAAGCAAAATACTCATCAAGAAAAACGAAACCAGATAATTGAATCCATAAAAAAAAACATTTTCTTATTTTTTTAATGGGAAAACTTTACGAATTTAAAAACGCCGCGCCAACGCCATGCCCAGCTATTCTATTCAACGTAGGACCATAGACTATGCAACCATCACGGAATAGAAAAAGCTAGCTATACGCTGTAATACTGGAAGACAAAATAGTAAGTAGTGAACCTGTGTGTATAGAAGTCTTTACGCAACCACACTTAAAATGCACGTACAGAAATCCAGAGGCTTGTAGACAAGAAGTTTTAATCGAAGAATATTTAACATTTTTAACCTTAATTTCTCCATGGGAATCTCGAAATTATGCAAACGTAAAATCTTAGAGACGCCATCTATCTGGACAACCTGCAAGTTCCTTGTAGAAACCGTACCTATCTATGGTAGGTACTTATAGGAAAAAAACAAAATACACAGACACCATCAGACACCCATTGGTGTTTGACAGTTTAATATTTTTTTTGTCAGCTGTTCAGCTGTTCACTGTCAATGTCAAGGCATGTCAAAAAGTCTGCGCAAAATTTGTAAAAAGATCTATCATTGTGCATATTCCTCTAATTTAATCGTTTCACAAAGGGCCATACCTTATTGCTGTGAAAGACAGGTGGACTCATGATAATAAACATGATTAAAGGGCTGGTAAGTGAATATTTTCGTATGTATCTTCGATATCATTATTGGCAATACATAAGAGGATTGATAACTTTGTAAGATATTACAAAAATAAACATGAACAGTGATTCTGCAGAAAACAGATTTATATCGGAACAAACAAAGAATCGTCTCTATTTTGGGAACAACAAGATTTTCATAATTATGTACCAATTGCAATACTGTAACTGTTTTTAGAAGAAAAGTAGGGATTTCTAATCCACTATCACCTTTCTTAAATTCGGTCTCGTTTGGTCATAAATTAATTCTTGATTAAGTACTGGCCATGCCAATGTGTGCTACTAAATTACTAAATATAAATTAATAAACATTAACTGTAAAAGTTAAATTTAAGTTTAAAAAGTAACAGGTAACCACAATGCCTATCAACAATTAACATGTTTTTTGCAGTAGAACATATTTACTTAAAAATTGAATGAATGTGAAGAAGTATAAATTTTATTATCATCATAAAATACAACATCTAAGTATCCTTGATAGCAACATTCTTAGAGACTGGATTATAGACTACTATTACTATTTTGAATTACTCCAATAGTTATAATATTTCATCATGTCTTGCAGAACCCTATCTAACTGTAACCGTGTTCAATTCTTCATAAACTGCCGCAAGATAGCTTCTTTATTTGCCTGTAACAACTTTATATTGAGCTACTTTCAAGACTTCTGTGTTCATTAAAAGTGTTTGTTGCAAAAGGATGTCCTTTAACTTGCAGCCAATGACAAACTTGATTGGCCTCCTTTTTACTTTTTGTGTTTCAAGATTGGTAATAGAAAAATCTATATTTATAAAACCTGATTCAATGATTCTTATTATTTACACATCAACATAACATCCACAAAATAATGATCCAATGCCGAATTTAGGCCTCCCTCATTGTGTTCCAGACCAACAAATTGATTAAAACTTAACCTTCTTAGTATGCATATAGAAGGGGTAGGCCCACTAGTCAATAACATTTGAACTTAGAATGTCTTATTGACAGTTAACAATTTTATAAATAATGGGTATTGCTAACTATAATTCAATAAATCATTAAATAAAACTCAACAAGAACAATATGCTTACTACATGAAAGTAATGAAACACCTCAAACCTTTTGGCCCATCATAAACAAGATCTTACGACTGTTGCCACACATTACCATGGGCTGTGGTTTTACCATTATTAAAACTGGTGTAAGCCATCACAGTCATATTCAGATAAACCTTCCAAATTAATATTCAAACTTGAATGGAATATAAAGAATACTTGCTCACTTGTCTTAATATTTTTAGATAATATTTGGTGCGGGGCTTTACACTGGAGTTTACGTAGCTCAAAACTACAAGGTAACCTGAAACATGTATTTTTTACGTAACACAACATAACAAAATTACTTTGCAAAGGAGGCCTACATGATTGATTGGTCTTAACATTAACTGTTTTTGTTTTTTTTTTCTGATACTAACAACTCTTACAACTTCTAAAACCCCTAAACACACTTGTTTAATAAAAACATTATTCCTGGTTCAGTGCACTTAAAGGTTTTGTAACAATAAATTATGTATGGCCTCTTTTGTTGTCACATTCCTTATTTTATATTATTATGAGTTAACTATTATTATATTTGGTTTATCCCTACCCCTGGTGCACTGGTGTTCTAACATGCTACTATGTAACCAACCTCTTTCATAAAGGGCTGCTTACATTGCAAGTATGTGAGCACATCATTTCTGTAGACATTACATCTTGTACCTATGGTATTTATACTTGATGCAGGGTACCCTGAGTGGAATGTGTGTGAAACCAGGAGAGGAAAGTGGTAAAGCTCCAAAAAAGACCTGGTTAGCATTTATTTTTTCTTTTTTGTTTTGTATATTGATCTTAATTTGAAATATAAGTATTTATAATCATTGACTAAAAGGTACAATTTTGTGTGATTTTATTATGAAGGTTACTTTTATTTATTATTTTAATTAAATTAGAAAGTATATAAATAAATTACTAGCTCAAAGAATATGCTAGTATACATGTTCTAGATTAAAGTTTATGATATATTACTTATAGATATTGTAATGACCTAATAGGCCATCTAGATTTGCATTATGTACTTATTTTTGTTTTATGTTTTATAGAGTCACTGAAATATAGTTTGTAAATAGAAAATTTCCTAGATACCTGTTACAATAGAAACAATATTTAATGCTTGAACCAGGAATATTGTGATCTGTTGAATTCTTTGTTTATTAGTATCTAGTGTATATCCATGAAGCGAATATTTGCTTCACATGTATCTCTACACTTTATTGACAGGTGTAGTTTTATGTTTTGTTTAACATAACATAACATCACGCCTTTTATCCCCGAAGGGGTAGGCAGAGGTGTACATTAGGTATGCTACTGTACAATGTAACACCCACTTTTCACTATTTATGTTATGAGTCCCATGTAATAGGGGGTGAGCCTATTGCCATATACCGGGTACAATTCCAGACTCCGTGCTACTACTGGGAATTTTCTGAAAAACCCAGTAATACTTTGCCCGACCCGGGAATCGAACCCGAGACCCCTTGCCCGGCAGTCGCACTTGCGACCACTCGGACAATGAGGCAGTCATTGTCCGAGTCATGTTTAATGTTTAACTTCTCAATCACCAAGCGGTCACCGGTGACCGCTTTCCACTAATATTACATTACATTATAGACCTTTTTTCTAATGATTAGAGATTACTTTTGTATGACCAAATTTAGGTGGTGGATTTCAACGGGTTAATAACAATATTTTTCATTATTTGGTACAGATAGATAAAGTTGAAGATCCAAAGGTTTTGTTTGAAAGAGCACAAGCTTATGTGAAAGACAAACTAGCAGAAGGCAGCGACAAGAAAGATAAATGATGACAACATGATGCAACTTCGGCATAGGATAATTGTAATAAAAGAAACAGGTCATTCAATAAGTTTACTGTAAATATTTTAAGTAGTCCTATAAAATGATAAACTGAATAAAGTTAGCAATAAATATACAATTGTTTTATTTGATTTTCTCTGCTCATATAAGGGATAAGCCTCCTCCAATATGTTCAACTCTGGTTTGGGGTTCCTCAAAAGCTAACCAATCACTTGAATGTGTTGGCAATAGTCCCATACTTTGACATTTATAAAGAGCCAGTAATATGTTTACAATGTTTCCAATAAAGTAGACAAACTTCTGTCCAGTAGCTTGAGTTCCTTCAACCATCTTGAATGTGCTCTGGGTAGCAAATAAAGCCTTCACTGGCCGAACAATAAGCATGCCCACCATCATAATAGGGAAAATGGATATAGAGTTTCCAGCCATGTACATAATGAACAAATTCATTGGCACTTGCTTCAGGGGTCCAAGGGCAACATCCCACAATTTTTTAATCAATAGTAGATTTGAATCGGTGTCTCTGGATGCCTCTGTGTAGCTCGCATTGGCAGACTGACTATAACCTGGTGGCGATGGTAACTCAGTAGCTTGTGTTCGATTTCTAAAGAAAAAAGTAAATAATATTAACATATAACGTTAAGTATAGTATAACCAATAAAACAGTAATTATGTAAATATATTAACACCTTAGATTATTTACTTACTTTTGGTTGAAGTCCAAAGCCCATTTGAACTTTTTGTTAGATTTAATTTGAGACATTATGTTCGCAAATATGTATTGAGAGTTGACAATTAAATGACAATAGAAATAATTGAGAGTTGACAATTAAACTAATGTATTACAATATTATATTCATTAGTATCTTAGAAATTGTTGCAAATTCAATCAAATAATCAATTCTATCCTCACTTCCTTTGGATTCATTGACTTTTGACTGATGACAAGACGAAACGAATGACATGAATCAATGATAATTTAGTTACCTACCTAAGTACTTGTCGTTGGCATCTGGTTTACTTGTCATGGTGTTCATTCGTTTTGAAACAGTATGTGATTAAATAGTAAAGGCCATAGGCCAAACAAAAAACTGCTTATTCTTACATTACTTAATATTTTTATACAGGTTGAAATTAACGATTTTTTTTGTATTTTTGCCATCAATGAATTGCTGCTGTCTTTATTATGTAGGTAAACCTCGTCTATGAATATCGGTTTTATACTCGGAATTTTAATTCGATTCCAGATTTGACAATTTCAGTGTTGCAACATTATGACAAGTACTAAATAGTGACGTTGCGAAATTATTCGATATGAAAATGCAATATTTTTGGATCGATTCTTCTCGTTTATAATTTTACTCTCGTAAAGTAAGTATATCAGGAAATTAAATATTTCTGAACCGATAATTTAGTTTTGACGATTAATTAACGATCTGTGACAATTATTTTATAATTGTGTGTGAAATAAATAAAAAAATGTAATCATGAAGGAACATGACATGACATGTATTATGGTAATAATTTATTTTATAAATTGTCGCCGTGATCGCTATCGCTATCCTGTCACTTTCTGTAACATTTATTATAAAACACACACACTGATTGTTTATTGATTTTTGTGTTCATCACTACACTATTATATGTGGTATCATTATTTCACAAAATGACAGTAGCTATTGTCAAATCTGGAATCTAATTAAAAATTCTGACTTATAGTTAATGGGGCTGCCGTTATTTTGATTTTTACTCACCAGATGGCGCAAATATGCAATAGGTTTTCTGTCAAATCTCTGCAATTAACAAATATGAACGTCCGATGTGTTAGTAACACACGCTAGCGCCATCTGGCGAGTAAAAATACAGTAACCCCCATTCCATTTGAATTAATTTGTAGCCACTTACTTGGACGATAATTATATTATTATGATTATCTTATTACGTCAATACGTTTCGGATCGCTGACTACCTACACCATAGGTAACTTACATGAAAGGCATGTAAAATAACAGTAGCTAAAAATAACGAAATATAAATACCTATGTAACATATAAACAATATTTAGAAACACAATAATAATAAAGATTGGTGTGGGCCTAAAATTAAACCCTGTGGTACACCTGAGGCATAGTAATGTTACCAAAAGAAAACAAGCTCCACAGGTTTATAAAAATATTTCTTAATACTAAATTGTATTATTTTACGCCCACATTTTAAGCAAACATAGTGTGGGGCACTCTCTAGCTAGGTGGAATAATAATATCCACAAGGTGGCTGGTAGTGGTTGGATGCGTAGAGCTGAACTCTGAAGATCGAGCTCAGTGGCGTGCCATTGGAAAGACCTATGTCCAACTGTGGACAAGAACAGGCTGTGATGATGTACCGTATTTTATCTAAGTACGACTTGGAAGTTCGAACAAATGTTACTTATATCTGTTCGATTCGCTCGATGGTACCTGTACTACTTTAATTTTTTTTATCAAACTACTATCTTTCGTTCTCGTTTCATTTGTCGTACCTAATTTAGGATACATAATATTTTTCTTATCTAGATAGGACTCATAAGAGGAATGACGAGTCATGCATAAAAAAATTAATTACGCGTAAAAGATATAGACATTATTAGATAATATTATGCTCATTTAACCATTTCACGCACGTGTAAGTACCTATTGTGTATCTAGAACTTACTTTATACATACTATAATGCCCGAATACTGAAATATACTTACCTATTCGTTTTTAACTTTTACCTAAAGAGCGCCAATTATTCAATGGTTGCGATCATAACGAATCTTACATAGGTACCTTCGGTGTATCTTTGGCATCCATCACATTTAAGCACGCCACACCTGTTAACGATATTCTGCACATTACCTTTTTTCTAGAATTTCTCCGATAAATCAGACTAAGAGCGTACCTACCTACTTAAAAAAAATCAAAATATTTTGTAATATTTTTATTTACACAAAGAAAAGGGTAACCACAAATTCATCTCTACTTAGTTACAACTTGTAAATTATGCACATAATAGTTATATTAGACCAGTTTCAACGTAAACTGCTGAATTCATGAAATTGTTAATTATTTTACCCATGTTTATTTATGTTGGCATAAAATGCTGTAGGTTTTATTTTTGACGTGTACGTGATGTGATTCCCATGCACTGGGTGAGTGCGCTATGTATATGCAATCACTGACATCACATAACACCATCAACAGTTTATCATATTGTAGGAAAGAGACAACAGTAAACAAAAAACTACAAACATGATTATTCTGTATATAAAACCTATAATGACATTTCAAAGTATAGGTATAGGTAGTGTTAGTTTTCAATCGTATTTTTCATTGCAAAAAATAATTACTAGTGTAATTATTTAAATACGTGGAATCTAATTCCATCAGACACTACTCCTTAGAAAGTTGATTACACTTCAAATTGATACTTCGTTGTAATATAACTACTATATGCAGTTTAAAAAAACATCTTCGTAGGTAGGCACATAGGGTCCATTTATTTTAGAATAAATGGTAATTATTAACTATTATATATAAGAAAAACACATTATTCTAAGCAACATGTGCAGTATCGTTGTCACAGATGACTTCGTTGTCACTTGGTACAGTTACTATATCACTCTCAATTTCCTTGATGGTCTCTCTGGATACGATGTGGTCTTTGCAGAAGATTATCATCCTCTTGCAAGCCTCTCGCAGTATAGCTTCGGGCACAGTCAAAACGATCCTCATGAAGTTGGGATAGGCAAAACACTGGAAACAGAAAGAACCGTTCCTTTAATAAATATTAATAAATGCTGCCAACCCGCATTGAGCAAGCATGGTGATTAATGCTCAAACCTTCTCCGTGTGAGAAGAGGCTTTGCTCAGCAGTGGGCATTTATAGGCTGTTGATGATAATTAATAAAAGCCTCATATTTTTCAATTTTGAATATAACTTTACCGCTACACACTGGGAACCAATCTAAACTCCATAAAAGGAGCAACTCGGGGAACCGAGTCGAAATCCATTGAGTAAGAACAAGGAATACTAGATAACTATTCGACAAATATGTCAATTTTAGGATATGGAATATATTATATATACGTGAACAGTTAAGAAAAAATAATAACAATAAAAAGGGGAGGGCCTAACGCTTGTGCTAATTTATGATAGACTCAATCGAATTATTTAGCCAACAAATGTAAAAGTAAAAGTCAAAATTAAACGGAACGGTTCTCGCTCCCTGTAACTATAAAAATATAATACGTAAACTTGTTAACGTAATGTTTTCAATATTCGTGCATTTTTATCCAATAATAACATCAAATACTGACCTGTCCAGGTAAGCAAAACACCGACTGCTCGGCGACCAGGCGTTCAACAAATTGTAGTTCATTCTTGAAATTTGGAAATAGTGACAATTTTATCTCAATCATCATGTACATAGCACCCTGTGGCATTATAGGACGCAAGCCAGGAGCGCATCGTAGTTCATCAAAGGCCAATTTCGCTTGGTTCTGAAAATATTAGAAAAAGAAATAAGTCACTTCATATACCGATGTGCAATTTCTCTACGAACTACGACGTTACCCAAAACATAAGTCCAAAAAATTGAACACCGAGAAAAAAATAGGAATATCTACTTATGTATGCTATGAAAATGCAAAAGTAATAAAAAACTTATCTCTACTATTATTCGCAAAAAATGTGTCACCAATTTAGAAAGTTATCATTATTATTGAATGAATTAAAAATATTATTAGTTTCACTCACCTCTATAAACAACACAACCTCGTCGAAAAAGCTTTGTGGTGTGCATGTCAGGATTGCTGGTAATGCCCTCTGTATTAATGTGTTTGGCCCTAAAATTCTAGAGGCCAAGTTCGACAAACCTTGACGAACTTCTTTCCCGAATATATTGTGTCTGTCGTGGATAATGACCCATCCCATACGCCAGCCAGGTACCAAAAACCTTTTCGTAAGGCCACCACATGTTAGTATCGGAACATCTACCGATAAGGCTGATAATGCAGTGAATTCATTATTTGAGAACACAAAATGTTCATATATTTCATCAGCAATGATGGGCACGTGGTTCCTCGATGCTATATCAAGTATCTCGTATAAATGCCCCTTGTCATACACCGAGCCGCATGGATTTGAAGGATTTATTACGACTATGGCGGCGGTGTCGTCATCTATCTGGTTCTCTAGATCCTCGAGATCTATCTTCCATTGTTGATCTGGCTGCAACAAAACATCATTATGACATTCTATTATTTCATTAAATAACCTTTAATCAAGGATTTACGCAGTTATAAATAAAATAAAGCGTAAATGAGCAGTATGCAAATCCATTCCACAAGAAACTTGTTATGCTACTAGAAACTTGTTTAACATCGGCTCATATTTATACTTGTCTATCCTGCTGCTGTGCCTCTAGTTTTCACACAATTCCTCATATGTTTCGTGTCATTACCTCAAAACCCTACCTGACTGTCTTTTACTACCATTCTTAAAGTATCAGAATCTGTGGCGGCTCTTAAAATGAACTGGAATAATAAATATTTTTTCAGTAAAGTTAACATACCAATAAGTTATAATGTTTGATATTAATGCCTAATCCTTCAGCGACAGTCTTGTATATCATGAAGCCAGGACGGGGAACCAATACATTTTGTCCTGAGTCTGCGATCACTGTGATAGCAAGTTCTATTGCATGCGAGCACCCACTGCACAGGACGACGTCTTCGGGTGAAATGTCTCCCTGGTGGGCACTGTACTGCGCTACGGCCACCCTGGCTTCGATGTGTCCCTTTGCAGGGCCATAACTGCGACTGCTAAGCCATTCATTACTCTCCCGAACAGCTTGCAGTACTTGCTCGGGAGGGTTAAGATTTCCAAAAGTTGTCGGATCACCTAACGTGCAAAACAAATGTATAGCTCGTTAAAAATATTGTGAAATCCAAATCCTGTTGACCTTGATACACAAATAAATAGTCTGTTAACCTATTTTCTTCTGACTTATTTTTCGCGACTTTTACGTCGGATTAGATGATATTTACATTAGGTATATCAATATTATTTACGCACATTGTTCAGTACCAGTGGTTGTGAGATCGGCCAGATACATTAAAAGATGCAGTTAAAGATAATTTTTGCAGTTTTGATCTTTAGGTACCTATCCATGTTAACAAACAGGATGCACACTTGAAACAATAGGCGATAAACAATATTTATGGCCAGTTACATATTTACTCATATAATAAAATAATCATTTTATTCACCTTCTCATCTATTAAAATAATTATTTTATTCAATTTATTTAAATTATCAATTTTTTGTTGAAAAACAGTTGAAAATTATTTTAATTTACGACCCAGTGTACCTTTAATATTTTCTATTTTATTAATAAAATCTCATCGTGAGTCTGCTTTATACGTTTGAGTTTAAATATTTGAAAGTAAACACTTACCAACTGAAAGAGCTATGAGCTGCTTCTCAGGGTTTGGCTCTACCTGAAGGTTCTCGACGATGTCCCTTATCAGGTTATGGGTATTGCGAGCCAACGTCGATGCACGCACCTCCCATGTGTTGCTTCCTCGAGACCGTCGCGACATCGGCACAAAACTTGCGGAATATAAAAGCTGCGGCGTCACTTAAACTTGAATGGAGAATATTGCTCGCATTTCGATACAACTCAGTTTTGTATCGGAACAGTGGCGTTTGACAAGCTCAGGCTCTCGAGTCGTGGAACTGGTTTGAAAATGTAGATGCGATGACGGCAATAGAATCAGGTTGTTTATATATTCTACAAGCCACACACTGGCCCCTACCGATATCTATAGCACATAAAAAAGCTCGGGCTAGGGTAAACCGCTCTAATGTCCCTCTTAATTTTATTGGTGTGCATCGTCCACACACAAAAGAATGCGACATTGGATTGGTTAGTTGTTTCCAAATATTATTGTCGATCACTCTACTTATTATGTTTTACCGTGATGATGATTTAATTACAAAATCCTAGCTTGTTTCTTTTTTCCTCAACAATTACATATTTTCTAAAGGACAAGAATGATCTTAATAAAAAAATATATGCTATTATTTTATTTTAGATATCTTTTTCATGTTTTCTCACCTTAACTTTCCCCGGTATTCTACAAACGCTTTTAACAAATCTTTCCTAAGTTGATCCAGCCGTTCTTGAGATTTAACGAGACTGAGTATTATTTGTTATATTTATAGGTAATATTTAATAAAATTTATTGACTTAACTAGCACGATTTGTAGATACAGATATCGTGCTTACCTAGACAAATAATGTCTTTCTATAAGTCGTGTCTACCTGACCACGAATTGTAGATAACTGAAGAATTAACTAATTAAGTAACTAATTACCTAATTAACCTATTTATCTGCTACCTATTAAATTAAAACACTACCTAGTTGATCTCATGATCCAACAATAGAAAAATATCCGACATTTGAATGCCAAGAGATCTGTCCCGTAATAAATGTAGGTACTGTTTTTATGTGAAAGAGGATGTCTGCCCCATTTCCATTTATTCTTACCTTACAAGTTCTGTCCAAGTGGTTTCCCCAGACTGTTCCAGAACGCCATGGAAAGTTTCGTTATTTCAACATAACAAGCTAGCCGCTTTAATCGTACGATATCGTTGGTATTTGATTATTCATTACTTGCTTGAATCACATAAAAACAAATATTTTAGCCGTGAAGGCTTATTTAGGTACGTGCTCTCTGGATTATTGTTAACACATGACTGTTTCTCATTTAAACAAAACGTTTTATTGTTTTTTTACTCCAATTTTTTAATCTTGGATTTTGTGACGCTTAATTACTTTAAAATTTATTACTGGCTAGTAATTCAAAGATAAATGTTAAAAGGCGAGGAATGTAGGATAGGTGCGGGAACCTTTTACCTTATACAATGACTTTGAGGCTGTAAGATCTTCCTTTGTAAATATGTATTCTTGCAAATAAATGAATTTGAATTTGAATTTGAATTTGTTGAGTACGGGACATCTCGATGGGACTAATCTAATGTCAGTCAGATAAAAAAAATAAAACAAATGATTTTTATGCAGACTACACACCTTCCTTTTTAACTGTGCAGTATTAAATGTATTAACTGCACCGGTAAATCGTATTTTACTGTACATTTCGAGTGTACAGTCTATAGGGTCAGATGATAAATTTTCATCTGACCATAGTGACCATGTAGTTACCCGAGTATTTTGAGTTATTTCTTAAAATTTATATTTTACTTCATTACTGCACCACCTTACGTGATATAGTAATCTTAAACTCAAATTAAATGAACAATTAAACTTAAAGTTCGAAAAAAGGTACTTACCTCCGAGCAAAATTAATATATTGACCCAAGTTTGTAAATAAAAAAGTTTAGATGTAAATGCTCCATTATAAAATATATGTAGGTATGTCGCGTTAACCTTAGCCCTAAAAATAGTATCCTGTCATCAACTGGTTCTACCACTTTGGCGTTTGTTAAAAAATACTGCAGTAGGTATATACTTAAACGACAACAATTAATTTAATTATTCTAAAATTCAAGGTATTTTTATCTGCACAATGTAACTTTTGAATGAGCACCTAAAATAATTTATTGCATCACCTTCGCTGGGTATTGTTTGTCAATAACAAAAAATAACCAAATTAATATTTAGTACTTTTGACCAAATAAAATGTGGCAAAAATATCCATTCAATTGACTATAGAGCTATAAATCAAACAGGTAAGGCTCTAAATGCAGTCGTGTCAACAAACTACATCCGAACTGCAATTTAGACTTGAAGTAGGTACGGGCCGTCTGTCTAGTCCGTCTATCATACACGTCAAAAATAACACAATAAAAAATAATGTTGCATTAACACTGAAAATATTACTTTTTAAAAATATTTATAACTCTGCCTTGTTATGGAATCTACTATAACATTTAGTTCTTATTAAAACTGAGAGGTGTCGCTGTGTAAAAAATGCGGTTTGTTACATCATAAGCCCGAATTTTAATGCGACCGGGGTTTTTAAATGTGACGACAATTGAATAATGGGATTTGGTTGGTACCTGATGAAATTCTGAACCTAATTTTCCTCTTGCCTAGCCATAATATCGTAAACTTAACCTATAGTAAAAAAAGTATATCGAAATTGGCCTTTTAAAAGCAATACTTCTACCATTCATGGTTCCATAACTTAATCTTTAATTACCAAATACACAATATTTATTAGTTTATATTTGTACTACGTTTTTCTTTATATGCCACCCTCTGAGCTACGCCATCATTAAAAATTAAACGTAAACAAATGTTTACATTGGTCAGAAGTTGCACAAGTTCTAACGTCATCAGCAGTGTAGTCAACAACAATACTTAGTGCGTTTCATAGTTTGGAATGTAAACAGAAACGTAACCAATAACAAGAAGTTCTTTATGCGCCTATGCGGTAAACAGTCTCCACGGGTAGTTGCTAATGTTACGAATAGTTATTGACACCTATAAGTCCGTTTATGAATTATCATATCCTGATAAATAATAATGACTCATGTTTTATACGTAGTTAGGTACATAATATGCATAACGCCGCTTTATCTATAGCTTACGAGCTTTGCTTTGAGGGCTTTCTGAAATATTCAATAACATCGAAGTGTGTTTGTCTGAATATCATTATCATCCATCGGGTTACAAGCAGTGGTCCTAGGATGCTACCTTGAGGAACTCCTCTAGAAATCCATGCACAAACTAAATATTGACTGAAGAATTTTTAAATATTTATATCATGCCATACAGGGTCTTGGTAAGTAATTAAATCCCTTGTTCTTTTTTCATGGGTTCCACAGGGTAGCATATTAGGCCCACCTCTTAATTTTGAAGAATAAGTACAATAATTACTTCAAATTACTTGATGATATAAATGTAGATAGGCTGCATTGATATACACGTTCAATGCAGTTTATTTTTAAAATGAAGGAAACAAATAACATTAAATAATATATTTGTCTATACAGTTAATGTATTAAGAAATCTTACAATATTATAAAAACAACAAATATTCGACTACTTTTAAAGGCCTTATCTAGTATTAAATATTATAAAATTATACACACAAAGAAATGGATTAATAAACACGAATAAAAATAGTACATTTTACATTTTTTACAGCTTGCGTTGTTTAATAATGTTTGTGCAACATTTAAGTTAAGTTAATGCAATTCGGTACCAGTGTCATTAAAATAGCAAGCAAACATTGAGCAGGCTACCTGCGTCTCTCATTCTTTTTTAGGCGCTTCGTTAACATCAGTATACTTTTTACTTAGAAAATAATCAACAACATACGGTCGTCATCGTTGATACGGTAACAATAGTTAATAGATAAAATATTAGTCCTTCGATGAAGCTCATATTTGATTGTAAGGAACAGGGTAGAATGTTCATGTTCCCTAAGATTGGCAAAGAAAACTTCCTCCGTGATGGTCATGCCTGGCCACTTGGCCTGCCTGGTACTTCGTTAGTAATTTTTGACTGTTGATAAATTGTCTAGGTTTTAGATCATCTGGGGCCAGGTTTACTGTGTAATTGTGATGTACATGTATAACACTATATATAGGTAGGTACCTACCTCCTACCTATATATAGTTTTGTTCGTCCTTATTCATATTATGGTTACATTAAATTAAATTCATTACTTATGAACTATCCTTAGCAATAACATCATTATGCAGGTAATAAAATATTGGTGCTTGCTGCACTACGTTTTTGTACTCTGACATTGATTTGATTGAAGATGGCGAGTCTGTTGCCAGAAACTCAGTAACATCTATTTTGTGCGTCCCAAGTACCGCATCAGAGACTCCTTACTCGATATGTAGTTCTAAATATGTATAAGTAACAGAACAATCAGATTACAGAACAGGTTGTTACACCTGTAACATAAGATGTAAATATAAGTATATTCAAGGACCTTCGCAACCTAGGGACTGTTGTCTGCTAAAGGACCACAATTAATGATGGACTGTGAAAACATTCGCCAATAATAATAATAATAATAAATACGGATTTCTTAGCGTCCGTATCCTGGCTACGTTTCAGTAACTTATTTGGAGAAACGGAAGGTTTTGTCTGTGCAATTATGGACGAAGTTATGATGACGAACAATTATCGAAAATATATTATAAAGGATGGAACTGTTGACATTTGTCGGGCATGTCATCATCCCGGGGAATCCATTCGGCATATAATTTCGGGTTGTTCTCACTTAGCTAATGGAGAATACTTGCATAGACATAATCTTGTAGCCAGGATTATTCATCAACAACTTGCTTTGAAATATAAACTTGTAGAATCTGAAGTGCCGTATTATAAGTATCTGCCTGACCCAGTTCTTGAAAATGGAGATGTCACACTGTATCGAACTATCATCACAGACAGGACAATTGTTGCAAACAAACCTGACATTGTGGTGATAGATCGACCAAGCCGTCGCACAATGATAGTTGATATAACAATCCCACATGACGATAATCTTGTGAAAGCTGAAAAAGATAAAGCAAGTAAATATCTTGATTTAGCTCATGAGATTGTCGACATGTGGGATGTGGATTCAGCAGTCATTGTGCCGATAGTCGTATCTGCCAATGGCCTAATTGCTAAAAGCCTCGACCAACATCTGAGTAGGCTAGCGTTAGATGGTTGGGTAAAGGGCCTGATGCAGAAAGCAGTACTTCTGGACACGGCGCGTATTGTCCGGAAATTCCTTTCTCTGGAGCCCTGACCACCGGTAGCTTGGATTTCTCCCGTTACTGGTGGGCTACTGCTTTTAAATGTTATTTCTTTTTTTATATACATATAATGAAATATTTAAAAATAGATAAATCAAGTATGAAAATAAATAAAGGGAATAATAATAATCTTTATTGTACACCTTAAATCAATAGAATATACATGTAATGTTATAATAAAGAATAGTAGGGTACAAAGGCAGCCTTATCACTAGAGGTAAAAGCGATCTCTACCAGGCAACCTTTGGGTGAATGGAGCACTATTGTATGAAAGTGGAGGTTGTTCTAGGTGTACTCAGGTACTTATAAATTATATGTAGGTACAAGTAAAATATATATTCTCTAAATAAAATTATTTACTTACATAAAATACGTCATACAAACAAAAAAAATACATATATACATACAACATATATAATATATACAGGTACACATACATGCATAAATACATAAATAAAATGTAGTATGAACAATGAATAGACAACAGTAAAGGAAAAAAAATAAACAAAGAGAGAAAAGAAAATAGTAATGCTAAACTACAACGTGGAGAGATAATGCTTTTTCACGAGTGCTTTGAATGCAACAAGTGACTCTGCTTGTCTTATAGAAAGTGGCAGAGCATTCCACAGTCGAACAGCTCGAACTGTAAAAGATCTGTCAAATGATCTGCTCGCATGCTGGGGCATCTCAAGCTTCATGTCCTCCGATGACCGTACTGGTCTAGAATGTGTGTCATGGAAGAACTGGAAACGTTCTTTGAGATAATGAGATAATGACCAATAAATTTGAGTCAACTATATGTATACTCTTATACCAGTAAGATCGGGTAATTCCCTTATAAACTAACTAGCTTATGCCCGCGGATTCACCAGCTTGCCAGTGGGATAAAATGTAGCCTATATATTATTCCAGACAGTAATCTATTCCTGATCCAAACAACTCTATCCTTTCAGCCGTTTTGACTTGGTCGAGTTACAAACAAACACACAAACTCACAAACTTTCGCATTTATAATATTAAGTATCAAGTCAAATCAAGTGGACAAAAGTCCCTCTAATGCGCAGGCTCAGAATTAGAGAGAAAATTAAGATATATTCTTCAACATTTGCTGCTTCGAAGACACCTCTGATGACTTCCCGTTGACGATGGAAACAATATCATTATCCGGTATTTTTAATTTCTCTTTCATCATATGTTCATCACAAAACTTTGTGATTCTGTGGCATGCTTCTCTCAAGATGTCTTCGGGTACAGTCAGTACAAGTCGAATGTAGTTGGGGTAGTTAAAACACTGGAATGAAATTAATAATAATCAGAAAGGAAAACGTGTATATTAATGGAGACGATTTATGTTTTAAGTAGGTAGTATCTGCGTTTGGACACATATCTGCGTGGTTTAATTCGACAATAGAGGTAGGTACAGTAACCATCGGTCGTGTGCATGCCTTAAAAGAAAGTAGAAAATATTTATAAAATCCTATAGAATTTGACTCTACGACCTCCACCACACCATACCCTTGCAGATGTGTTATCAAGAGTTATCCTCTTCCCTTCAATAGATATTTAGGAGCACTATGATAGAAACATCAGGCTTTTTACCACGAACAAATACTATTAAGTTACAAACATTTCAAAATAGAATAATATATTCACCTCCCCAGGAATGCATAGAACCGACTGCTCGTTGCAGAGTTGAGAAATAAATTGAAGTTCATTCTCGAATTTAGGGAACAACGACATTTTGATTTCGACCACCATGTACATGGACCCTTGAGGCATGATCGGACGTAAAGCCGGGGACTTTTGTAGCTCCTGATAAGCCAAATGTGCTTGATTCTGAAACAATGAACAAACATATTAGTAAGAATGAAACCGCATAGGTACCAGGGTGCTGACTCTTGAAACCAATCTCAATGTCAATGCAATTTCAATCCAATAAAATGTCAATAATTATTCAATGTCAAAACTATACCACCATCATAGCTGTTAAAATAGCATTCAAAGTACGAAATAATTACCTCTATATAATATTCTATCCAAACTCAATACCATTTAGTTCATTAAATATCCATGCAATACGGATGCAATGGGCGCTAGTGATGAAACTCAAAAATACTAAATTTCACAATATAAAAGTCGATCAATTAGAATTGAATTCAGGAGTAAGCCCCCGCTCGGGGCCTTACTCGGTATTTTGGTCTAATAACCAATATGACAAAAATGAAAATTAATTCAAAAAAATTGTCTCAAAACAAAAAGATTAGGATCATGTCTGAATTTCTTTTCATTTTTGCTCATCGGAGATTTGCAGGTTCATAATTAATTTGTGTATTTAAAAGTTCTTAATCTTACCTCAATAAACCTCATCGTGTCGTCAAAGAAACTCTGTGGAGTTTCCTTCAGAATTTTCGGAAGAGCCCTCTGCAGCAATGTATTCGGTCCCAAAATCCGCGTTGACATACTAAACAGGCCTTTGCGGACTTCTTTACCCAGAATATGGTTACGGTCGTGTATGATTATCCAACCCATTCGCCAACCGGGAATAAGAAATCTTTTCGTGACTCCGCTGCATGTTATAACTGGGACATCCTTAGAAAGAGACGATAATGAAGTGAATTCGTGTTTGGAGAAAACGAAGTGTTCGTAAATTTCGTCCGCAATTATCGGCACGCGATTTCTCAATGCCACCTCGATAATGTCTTTTAAATGTTTCTTGGTATAAACTGAGCCGCACGGGTTAGATGGATTATTCACGATGATAGCTGCTGTATTTTCATCTATTTGGCTCTCCAGGCTCACTAGGTCGACTTGCCAGTCCTCGTCAGGCTAAAAATAAATACTACATTTAACTGAGAATTATTTAAGACAACAAATTTATTAACTACAGAATTGTAATGAAAACATATAAAAATTCCACCCAGCTATGCTAACTGAAACTACCCACCAATAAATCATAGTACTTAATAACGATCCCCAATCCTTCTCCAAGAGTCTTGTGTATCAAGTAGCCAGGTCGTGGAATGAGAACGTTTTGTCCAGCGTCAGCGATGACACTGAGGGTTATATCAATGGCGTGTGAGCAGCCACTGCAGAGGATCACGTCGTCTGCCGTCACAGGACCCTGGTGAGCACTGTATTCTGCTACCGCCTGTCTAGCCTCCCAGTGTCCAATGGTAGGCCCATAGCTGCGAGAATCATTTAACCTGGCCATCTCACAAATAGTGTCAATGATGTTCTCAGAAAGTTGCAGATTACCGAAAGCAGTTGGATCTCCTGAAATTGAGAGATTTTTTGGGTTATAATCGTGCAAAAGATATATTTGGGGTTCAGCCTTAATTCATTAAGACCATAATATCATTTAAATTAGGAAGTAAAAACATGTTGTTACTATAGAACAAAATGTATTGTTCAATGTTCAGTTTGGGTACTATTACAAATAAAAATGGAACTGAATCATAATTTTACGATAATTAAATAAATTGTTAATTCAATTCTACATTCCTCGCGAACGAACTACAAATACAAGTAAGTCGACTAAAAATAAAATAAAATCTTCATATTCTTGAAAGGTCGCATGCACTCTCAGCTCGTAATATAATTTATTGACACATTTTAAATTAATTATCCGAATATTTAAAAAATAGATTTCGGTATTAAATGATAGTCCGTAGCTCTTATGTTTATTTATCATGACTATGCAATTTTAGAGGTGCTCAATCTGTGCTCAATAATTTCAAGAAAATCTTGTCGTTTTTCGTGGCCTGTGTCTAGTCTAGTATCAATTTTTCCGACAGAAGTTGAGCATTTACCATCCAAAGAGACATGATTACATTAAATAATGTTTTTCCTTAATCAAGAATTAATTATTACAAAAATTTTAACTTGACTAGACAAAATATATTTTCATACTAATGGTCCCGTCTGCGATTACTTCGCAGTTAGCTGAATAAAATATTTATTTATGCGCATTGACATTTAAATAAAATATTTAAGAATATACCTCTAGTTCTAAGAATCGTATGTAAAATAGACTGGTTTCATTAATATATAATATTTTTTATTCTTTCTTGATTTCGGACCTTTGATGAATTTTCATTAATATATGTTAATCAGTTTCTAAAATAAAAAATAAGCCTCTCTACTTGTCTTTGTATTTTTTTTATTAAGGGAGACGGGTGTCTCCTTTAAGCCTTGCTGTGTACGGCGGCACGTGACCACTGTGTCACCGTCTGTCTGTATTGTACCTACTGGCTAATCTCTGGAATGGCTGGACCGATTTTGCTAGACTTTTATTGGCAGGTAGCTAATATACTAAGGAGGAGTAACATAGGCTTTATTATTTTGGAAAATTGAAACAAAAAAGTTATGTTATAATATTTATATTCTATGCGGATGAAGTCGCGGGCAACAGTTAGTAAAGAACTAAAATCGTTCATAAATTTCACGAAATTTTTAAAAACTAGTGCAATTTCATGATTTTTAGAAATAAATTAAAATACTTATAGGGTTGTCTTATAAGTCCAGTTTGCAACAAAATATTTAAGTGGTGCCCATTTTCACCAACCCCTCTTAAACTTTAAGAAACCCCTAAGATAAGATCGGTTTTCACCTACGTTTAATAATATCTAACCACATCTATGCATCTAACGGTTGTCGCGGAGAACCTAACGGGTAACCGGGGCTCCGGCTCGATGTGCAGGAGAAGGAACGGGGTGGTTTTTAGTCAGTAAGAGTCTGACACTCCCTCCCGCCTCACCCAGGCGGGAGCAGTCATTCGAAGATTTTTCCCCCTTAAAACAAATGTATCTAACGGTTAAAGTATTAATATTAAGATGCTCCCTCATGCTAAGTACCTCTTAGCTGTTAGTTAAGATGTAGTTTAGAGGTGGTAAGAAGTGTAAATTAATATTTTTATTTACTTGAGTTGATACCAAATACATTGACATTTGTTTTCCATAAATTAATGTAAAGTAGATAAGAGTATTGTAAAAAAACTCATTTAGTATTTATTATTTGGTTGTTATTATGTTGTATATAAAACACAATTCAAATATTAATAAGTGCGAATAGTAAACAAAATTAGCAAAGAAAAAGCATTAAGCATATATTATTAAGTAAAACTAACTGCCTCGTTGGCCGAGTGGTCGCAAGTGCGACTGCCGGGCAAGGGGTCTCGGGTTCGATTCCCGGGTCGGGCAAAGTATTAGTAGAACAAAGATCATGAAAGTGCTGAGTCAATTGCAAATAGTTTTAATAATTTCTTTATTGAGCTGGTTTCTAGCTACTCAGTAGGTGATGGGGGCGTGGATGTAGGGACGTGTCATAATATTGAGTCAGTGGGAGACACTATATTTCTGGGTCCGCTGGAGGAGAGTGATTTAAAGAGAATAATTCTGTCACTAAATGACTCTAAGGCGTCTGGTTACGATGATGTCAGAACCGACATTGTGAAACTATCTGTAGACGTGTTGTTGAAGCCTCTCTTGCATGTCATTAACCTCTCATTAGAACAAGGAGTTTTTCCCAACATGCTAAAGAAGTCAATAGTCAGACCGTTATACAAAAAGGGAAATAAAACCCAAATGGACAATTATAGACCCGTAACACTAATTCCAATTATATCAAAAGTTTTCGAAAAGGTATTTCTTAAGAAATTATTAAATTTTGTTGATAAACACAAAATTATTAGTGATGCTCAAAATGGATTTCGTAAAAATAGGAGCACGTCTGCAGCGGCTTTCCAATTACTTAAATCAATAATGGATGCTATTGACAACAAAATCCCTGTTACTGTGATCTTTACGGACATGAGCAAGGCGTTCGATTATGTTAGGCATGATCTTTTACTCGCTAAGGTATACCGATATGGAATTAGGGGAAAGGCGTATGACTGGTTAGAATCGTATTTATCAAATCGGGTACAGGCAGTAGAAATCTCCAGTCATAATGAAAAAACAAAAACACTTGAACCTTGTAGGTCTTCATTTTTGCTGAACAGATTTGGAGTACCGCAGGGCAGTATTTTGGACCCGCTGTTGTTTTTGCTGTATATAAACGACTTGCCAAAAATTTTAAATCATAAATGCATACTATTTGCGGATGATACCACAATAGTCATTAAGAGTAAGGATAAAAATATGCACGAGCAAGAAATAAACAAAGCACTCCAAACAACAATTGAGTGGCTAGAATCTAACAACTTAAAGGTCAACATTAATAAAACAAAATTCGTACAATTCCATACTCACAAGAATAAACCTTTTGACCTCAATATAGCCTATAATGGGGCAGCTCTGACGGAAGCTGACTCGATTAAATTTCTGGGGATTACTTTGGACAAATTTTGTTCTTGGAAGAACCACGTGCATGATATTTGCGCGAGAATGAATAGTTTTATTTATCCCCTTAGACGTATTGGCTGCGAAATATCTAGACACGCAGCAATTGCTGCGTATTACGGCTACATTTCTTCCATTTTGCGATACGGTGTTATTTTGTGGGGTCGGTGTGTAGAGATTGACCAAGCATTTATAATGCAGAAAAAATGTTTGAGAGCCATATTCGGGTTAAAGCAAACAGATTCTTGTCGCCCATTCTTTAGGAAACATAAAATCCTCACATTGCTATATTTGGGAATCGTGTATCTTTGTTTGCAAGCATAAAGATTTTTTCCAGTGTGCGACAAACTATTATGCTCCGCGGTCGCATAATATTGATAAGCTACATCGACCAATGACAAGTCTTACGCTCACATCAAACAATAGTTATATTATGTTCATCAAATTATATAATAAAGTTCCTAGTGAAATAAAGGCCCTTCCATTTTCAAAATTTAAAAGTTGTCTAAAAAAAGTTCTCCTTTATCGTTGTTTTTATAGCGTACACGAGTTTCTAGATTATAGGTTATAAAGGAGCCAAACATAATGTGAGGGTCTAATGGACTGTTTTTTATTGTTATTTTGTGGATTATTAACGGCTGGATATTATTATTATTGTAATTTTTTTGTTAGTTTTATTTTAATGTTTGGAAATAATGGTTCATTATTTCCTTGTTTATATAGTAATTTTTATTTTGACGTATACCTTTAATGACATTGTTTTATCACTTAATATGACATATCTTGTTTTATAGTTTTAATGATTATGACTTCCATGTAAAAGTTTTGCACGCCCGAATTGTGGGCAGAATAAGAGGGACTATAATCATAATGTGACCACTGTATACCTTGTTCGGGCGCAGTCATGCTAGCTAAGGAGGAGACGGGACGCGTGAGGCAGCGAAACGCTGCCTCCTCGCAACCCAGCGATCGCGAAGGACACACCGGGCGTCGGGGATCGCGGGACGATCTCCGGCCACCGTAAGCGCGGGCCTGCGGACGGCGAGCATGGGTGGCTCCCCGTCCGACCAGAAACAGACCCGAGCGTACGGCGCGTCGCGTTCCGCGCGCGCCTCAAAGAGTCATCAGACCACCACAGATGGGGCCCAATACGGCCGATGCCGATTCGGAGTCGCGGAGAACCTAACAGGTAACCGGGGCTCCGGCTCGACGTGCAGGAGAAGGAACGGGGTGGTTTTTAGTCAGTAAGAGTCTGACACTCCCTCCCGCCTCACCCAGGCGGGAGCAGTCATTCGATGATTTCCCCCCTTAAAAAAAAAAAAAAAAAATACCTTGTTCGGGCAAATAAATGAATTACGATTTTGATTTTTTTTGATTAGGTTTTTAAAAAAAATCTCAATGATTGTTAGCACGGAGAATGTGCCCGGTTTATGGCAATAGGCTCACCTCCTATTACATGGGACTCATAACATAAATAGTCAAAAGTGGGTGTTACATAAGTTACATTGTACAGTGGCATTGAGTGCCGTAATGTAGGTACACCTCTGCCTACCCTTTCGGGAATAAAGAGCGAGATGTTATATTACGTTATGAAAAAATAAATAGTTTCAACTCTCGAAATAATGTTCGATACAGGACCATATGTTGAGGCGATAAGGTTGCAGTTTGCTTGTGCTGATTTACTAATAAAAGACGTGTCACGGTTGTATCGAATTCGTCGCCAAAAAATGTATGCATGTTGTGTGTCTAAACAAGTGTCGCGGAGAACCTAACGTGTAACCGGGGCTCTGGCTCGACGTGCAGGAGAAGGAACGGGGTGGTTTTTAGTCAGTAAGAGTCTGACACTCCCTCCCCCCTCACCCAGGCGGGAGCAGTCATTCGATGATTTTCCCCCCTTAAAAAAATACCAAATAATAAAAACAAATAAATAGGTGCCGATAATTTCTCAGTCCTTGCATAACGCAATTTTGAAAATTCGGCGGGAAAATTGGAAAATCGCAGCCCTCTCGATGATGTTACGTGCCGCTATGCGCTAACAAAACAAATGGCATGCCGCATGCTAGTGACGTCAGTAAAGTTGTTTTATCGTAAGTTTTATTCTTTTTTTTTACTATTTTAATTGTTAACCATTATTGTTAAGCCACAAAGGATCTACCACACTACCTATAATAATAAGATACTATTAGGTATGTACTTATTCGGATTTAATCAGGAAAATTCAGGAATAGAAATATATTTTCTAGGCCCTTGGCCTAAGAATATCGCATCCCATAGTCGATATTTGAGGGTGAATATCCATATATATATATATCCATATATATATATATATATGGATAATCTACACGGTTATAACCGTGTAGATTAAGACATATACCTATCAAAATCTAATTTAGTTAAAATATTCAACATTAATAAATAACGAAACAAAACTAAAATAGAAGTCACGACACGCTTGTATCACGTGATAAAAATATTTTTAAAAATGTCTAAAATTTAAGCGCATTTTATAGGTACCTACTTAGGGTTCTCGCGATTATACCTAAGTTGAGTTCGATAAAGTTGGGTTCCGTGGCCATGATTCGGGTATCTACTTATATCTAGAGGTATATTATAAAAATGTTCGTTCGCTCACCCCCTATTACATGGTACTCATAACATAAGTATGAAAAGTGGGTGTACAGTGGCATTAAGTGTCGTAATGTGCACCTCTGCCTACCCCTTCGGGGACAATAAGGCGTGATGTTATGTTATGTTATGTTCGTTAGTCTCGCTAAAGCTTGAAAACTGCTGGACCGATTAGGCTAATTTTGGTCTTCAATTATTTTTTAAGTCCAGGGAAGGGTTAAACGGTGAAAAAAATGTTTGAGGTGTTACGAAGTTTGCTGGGTCAGCTAGTTTCGATTAAAAGTGTACAAGTAACCAGGTATAAATGAATTTCCGTTGGTAAATCTCACTAAAACCCGAGAACGGGTGAACCGATTTGGCTAATTTTGGCCTAGGAAATGTTCGTGAAAGTCTAGGGAAGCTTTAAAAGGCGAGATAAAAAATTTAAGGCGGTACGAAGTTTGCTGGGTCCGCTAGTTTCGATTAAAAGTTTACAAGTCACCAGGGCCCTTGCTGCAGGGGCGGATACTGATAAGTTTTTGTTTGATAAATTATTATGTTTTACATACTAATTTATTTAGTAGGTATCTATGTCTCACAAAAGTTATAATACCTACAAATATAAGTTTTGTTTGTTTGATTTTCAAAAATCTGAAAATATGGATTCAATGTTGTATAATTTTGCAACTAGGTATTGTAACAGCAGAAAGGCATATCTGCATCCGAAAGGTATCACAAGAACGCCGCCATACCTATATGTAAGAATCAATTTAATTGTGCGATTATTTTCGGAGCACTCAACTCCCCGATAAAAAATGTTAAGTATATTTTAGTTTATTTACCTGTAGAACAATTAACCAATTTTTTTATTAATTCGTAAGAAAGTTAGAAGAGATAGGTATGCAAATACCGAATAAACCTGTTGGAATACTGGCGCGACTTTTGTTGTTATAAGCTATTTAATAAAAATAGTTCGTATGATCGTGTCATGTGATGTTGATCAACAGATCATTACATTTAGGTACAGGTATTTTTAATGGCAGAATATGTATTTATAAGAAAAACCGTTTATACCTACTTAAGATTCGTAGAGGTGTCTAAATTATGAGTTTACGTAGCCTTCTTGTCTGGATAGCACGAAGTTTGGAAGAATGACTACTAGGTCTAATTACTAGACTGTGTTTTTAATAAATACGACCGTTAAACCGAATAAAACTTATGTCGAAGAAGACAACTAAGAGGATCAACTCAACTGATTTCAATAATCGAAATGTTATGTTTTTATGAGAATGAGCCTTACTAAGTACTCTGGAGAAAATTTTGATCCGGATCACATGAAAGAGAGTGATACCAACTTAGTAGTAGACCCTTTAACCTAACAAATGTTCTAAAAAGTGGTTCTCGACCATGAAAAGGTTGGGAACCCCTAATCTAGTAGAAAGACTCTTCTTAATGTTAAAAATATCGTATTATATCTATGCGTTTAATCAAGCACGAACTGACGGATTTATCCTAATAAAGCTGGGTTCCTGACTGTTGTTGATTAATTTCATAATTATGGGTTAACAAATGGGTTGTATTTAACAACACTTTCCTATCCAGTGACCAATAGCAGGATCATGTGTCTAGAAAACCAGATCTTCCTTTCGATACAAGGACAGAAAATATAAAAAAGAGTAAACAATAAACCCGTTTGTTAATAGTTTATCCTATTATCCAAACCCAACAAAACACTTGTCGTTATATCCTTTTAAAAGGACCTTTCGATATTTACGGCATTCTTAATAAGACCCTTATCAGACTTTCGGTATTGCCATAGCGACCATCGTAGCCGTACCAATGAGCAACGGATTCAGCGATTTTTTGTGCTCTACATTTCTACAAAAAATTGAGGAATCGAAAATTTACAAAAGACGGTCATATTACAAAAAAATCAAAGTCAAAGAAAAAGTAAGTATTACAAAGTGATTAAGAACAAATAAGAAATAAAAGCAATAACCTACCGTAGTTTAAGCATTCACGGAAATTAACAAATGCAATACAAGTAACATCACAGGAAGTAGGAAAGCTCAAGTCCTAGGTCACAATAACAAACCAACCAGGGCTAAGGTAGGTAATTAAAAAGTATTTAAAACGACCATAAACTTCCCACGAAGCAATTTTAGGTACCTATTACTTAATGTAAAATCCTTCATCAGAATAATACAATAGGTTCCTAATCAACTTTATTACTATGATGCAACCAAAAGAAGTGATCAGTAAATAACTGTTACTAACCCAAGCAATAAAAGTAAGCATTAATTATTATGGCACTTATTAAGAAGTACTATGATCTGAGGTCATTATCTACTACAAGTGTAAACTCGACCCGAGACAACGGGTCATTTCATTCGGTACTTTGCCGAGTAAAAACCTAAATACTATCGCCTTACTAGAATTAATCAAACTTCTTATAAAAAAATTGAAACTTTATCGTCTTGAAATAATGTTTAAAATATATTGAAGAACATCGACAGATCGAATCATGTTTATGTGCTAGATTCTGTATTTATTAAACTGTCAGCTGAATGATAAAGACCTTAAAAGGAATCTGGCGTGAGTACTAGACAGATAAAAAATTAAAATATTCACTGGGTAAATTAAATTGAACCGTAAACCGTCATTGTTAAATTGATTGGTTCATTGTTCGAATCAAATACTTAGTCACAAACGCAACTGGTAAGCAATCACCAGACATGAGACTAGGGATTCGATTCGGTTTGATATCTTTACGACCTTAATACTTACCTAAAACTACATTTCTGCTCCGGAATCTAGTTCATGAAGTAAGTAGGTTATAATAAGGATTAATGAAAGCCTTCCACGTAGAAACCCATTTGATCGCCTGACGGGCTTACTTATGGTTAAATTAATAGGTAACCTATCTCAATTGAAAATCTATTCGAAATCGATGAATCGATCTCTGTTTTTCATAGAAACTTTATTCAACCAATGTTAAAAATCCATCGTCATTCAAAGATTGTGGTGTCTATGTTGAGGTCGGTTATTAACTTTGGCCATTGCACTGGCACACAATTTATTTTAAAAGTGGTGGTAAACCATTGGGCGTCTAAAAACAGTTACTACAACCCATGCTGTCTGTGTAGAGTGCAATAAATATCCTAAAGCTCTTTCGGATCTCAGAACTACTAAAAAAGCTCGTGAACATTAATTTTTGCGCGCGAACTTTTTTGCGCAACGAGTTCTCCAATGGAATGGCGGCCCGTGACTCTGGCGCCAGGGTACGTAGTGACGTGCCCTGGCGCCAGAGTCACGGGCACACCTCAATTGTTACATTTTATCACACGGGGTGTAAGGATCCTTACACCCCGTGTGATAAAATGTAACAATTGAGGTGTTTTCCTCGTCTGTTGTCTGGAAACTGTTGTACGACAATAGACTGTATTCTGCTATATTACATTCAACGTCGCAAAAAAAATCTTTTTTGTGTATGCCCCAACCCAATAATGGAAACTTTGTACTTTTCAAAACAAAATTATGCCCATTATTGCCTAAATGAGACTCTAAAAATTGCTAAATAAATTGTTGAAATAACAGCTTAGTAATACTCTTCACTAAATCCGATGAAAATACTATCTTAGTTTTAAGGTGCGTCTAATACCTAGTTTAAAACGCACAACATATGTCTTTAATTAGTAGGCTGCAACACAATGTTCGGCGACGGCAACATTGCAAATTAATATTACCATGCAACATTTTTTTCAAACAAAAAGTTTGTTGACATTTTTGTTGTGGCCATATTTAGAGGTATATGACCGACTGTAGCCGCATATGTACAATTAGTGGCCGATCAGCGAACTTTATATAAGTTTATTAGTTCGTTGAGGCCGATAGTGCAGCCACACAGTACTTAGGTACCGCCGTATTTTTTGGAAAAAAAACGTATAACTACCAATATTACCAGGAGTATGAGGACACACTTAAAAACAAGCTATATTTTCATGCTATAATAACGAGGTGAAGAAATCTGTTAACACCTTTTTTGATTTTTGAGCAAAAGTGCGGTTGAATTAATAAGAAATAGTTACTCACCTACTGAGAGGGCGATGTACGGTATATCCGGATTCGGTTTAATTTTAAGAGTTTCGATAATATCTCTTATGGGATTGAATGTATTTCGGGCTAAAGTAGAAGCCCGTACGTCCCATTCTTTACGGTCCCGTAATCGGCACGACATTTTCATAGAATAGACAAACTATAATGACGATAACTTTACCTTACAACTCACTTATACTTGTGCGGTTCGATGAAACTAGAAATGCAAATAAGCTGATAGATATTAATAAGTCAATTACCAGCACCATTATTTAGCAAAAACATCACCTGCTACCAAAATTTATTTCTTTTTATGTATATAATCTACTAGAAATACCAATGTTATTGATTAGCAGTACAAAACAAATTAAATGAGTATTTTAACAAAAATGTGAAAATGTGGTATTTATCTGAAGGCATTTACTTAAACAAAAAGCATATATATTAAAAAAAATTTATAAAGCCAAGTGTCAACGACTCATACTGGTTGATACTCAGACGAGACAGCCGCATTTCTTGCATACAAGAGAATCGTTTAGTCATCGTATCGTCAATCGTGGTAAAGACCAGACATAGGTAAACTTCAAAGTAGTCCGGTGCCTCCCAGAGAAAATGTATTTTTTTTTTAGACTTCCCAAGAAAATAAATCCAAAAGCAGAAGGACAATGCTCCTTTATTAAGTTACTCGAACGGAAGGAGTTCCATTCCGAGGTCAAAACTCACAACTCATTTTCACGTCTTTTAATTAATCTTTGAATAGATAAACAGAGGTGCACATTTTTATTTTTATTCTAATTTCAGATATATGTACTAACATGCCTGCCTACCTCAAGATACCTCTTTTTATGAAAGACAAGACCTCTTTTTTATGGAAGCATTTTTAAGCAATCGGCGCCGCCTAAGGACACCCTAAACACCAGAGGGTGAACCCGAAACACAAGTGCCGTCAAGTGCGTTATCGACCTTTTGTGAGGAGATCCGAGATTGGAAACTTCGTACTATTGCTATTAATATTGTCTTTGTCTATTTTTTGAAATTAGAACATCTAACATAGGCGGATATATCGTTGCCGCTTCGTTGACAGTTTTCATTGTTTATAAGCAAGATGTAAGATAAGGTATCAGTAGGTATGTATTAATGGGTAATAGTTATTTTTGCTTTTCACTTTTTGTGTTTTTACTTTTTGTTTATATTTAGTTTTTGTTTTATTGAGTAACTATTAACATTTTGATTATTTTCAAAACTTTTTTCGAACACTCAAAAAATAATAAATTTTGAGGCATCAAATGTATCCGAACCGAACACAGCCTGCATCCACAGCTTACTTAGTTGATTATTGATCTCTTTTTAGTGCAATGTGAATCATATTACCTATAATAATGTGATTTTGTAGTCCGTCTTCAAAGTTACAAAAATGTTGCTTTTTTTTGGTAATTGTGGGTGGCTGTGTTTAATATTTGAAGATGCTGATTGTGTCTTCTATGTTTAAAATATATTATTTTTGGTAGCAGACTTAATAGGTACCAAAGATACCAAAAATTTACTTTTGTTGCTTTGATCTCAGTTAATTAATCTTTATACTATTATAAGTTCATTGTTATCTGTACAATTATTATGGTTTGAAAAAGAAATGTATCATACAATTTGTCTTATTTGTAGACTTAGAAAAAGAAACACCATTTTTAAAATACCCCCTATTTTAAAAATGATGGTTCTTTTTCAGTTGTAGAGGTATATACTACATTGGATTTTTTTGCTAAAACCGGACCTAGCTCCGGTTTTTTGTTTTGGTCCCAAAAAAACGATGTTAAAAACCGATTTTGATGACTTTACGGTTTTGCATGCCCTGGAATATACTGAGAAAATGTCGAACAGAGAATAAAAGGAGTGGCTATGGGGTCGCCACTGGCGCCAGTGGTAGCTAACATCTACATAAGTAGAATGGTTTGGGGGTCAAGCCTAGGCATCCGCCCCGGTACGACCGCGATATTGATGGAGAGACGTTGATGACTAGTTCGCGATCATCAACCGGGAACAATTGGCTACATTTGCGGGACACTTGAACTCAGTACACGGCAGTACCTACTACTCTGTCAAGAAAGTACCGGAAAAATATCAATAATACACAAAATGTCTGTTATTCATCCAAATTTATTTTATCACCTTCACCTTCTTTATGCTCCTTTAGAAACAATACACTTGCGCCAACGAATAATCCATTCATCAAAACATTTTTTAAACGCTGCTTCCCGAATTGAGTTCAGTTCTCGCCACGAATTCTCCTTTATGTCTTCTATCGATTGAAAACAGGTGCCACGAAGTGGTAATTTGAGTTTAGGAAAAAGAATATATATATAAGAGTGAATATGGTGGTTGCTGGATGGTATTTGTTGAGTGTTTGGTCAAAAATTCGTTCACAATGATAGTCTTGTGCGAAGGCGCATTGTCGTGGTGCAAAATCCAAGAATTTTCTTTCCACAAATCTGGCCTTTTTCGTCGAATTTGCCCTCTTAAACGACGCATAACGCTCAAATATTATTCTTTATTCACCGTTAGACCTTCCGGTAAGAATTCAGAGTGCACAACGCCGCGATAGTCAAAGAAAACAGTTAACATGACTTTGACTTTTGATCGACTATGGCGTGGTGTTTTCGGTTTCGGTTCAGTTGGAAGGCGCCACTCCGAAGCTTGTTGACTAGTTTGCATGTCAAACTCGTAAACCCACGTCTCGTCACCAGTAACAATGAGTTTCATGAATGTTGGGTCCGAACTGACTCGGGATTGAGTTTTTGGAGAAAATTCAGATCTTTTGGGACTAGCCGAGCAGCAACATGTTTCATACCCAAATGATTAGTTAAAATGGTACGGATCGACTCGTGAGATACAGAGTTGACTGGGGATGATGACAGGGTATGAAAATTAAAAATATAATTAGTCCGTAACTTAGGTAATAAAAAAATATTAGACACGTATTTTTTTATTTTGTTGTATAATAAAACAATACTTAGATAAAACGAATCAAAGTTTAGGAGTGGGGGCTAAAACGTCATTTCTTAGTATAAAATGTACTGAGAAGTGACGTCACGCGACATTTCAAATCAATATATCTTCGAAACTATTCGTTTCCGTAAGAAAATAAAAAATACGTGTCTAATGTTTTTAAATAATCTACCAGACGGACATTAAAATAAAAATTAGTCGTCTACCCCGGCAGTCACTATTTCTTTCACTTTTGTGATGTTAACTTCAGTTGCAGACGTTGACTGTCTACCAGAGCGAGGCAAATCTTCCATCACATCTCGACCGCTTTTGAACGCTTTGAGCCACTCATAAGCACGAGTTTTTGATAAAGTCGATTCACCGTAAGCCTTCTGTAACATTTTCAGTGTCTCCGAACACGAAGTTCCTTTGGCTATTCAAAATTTAAAACAAACTCTTTGTTCGATATTTTTGTCCATTATGAAATTCGCAATACACACTATATGATATTACTAAAACCAGCACTTTATCTAATATAAATAACAGATGCAACTCAAACTCCGCGCCAAAATGGAAAACAACTGCTAGTTGTTAGATTGGCACAAGCCGTTCTTGAATGTCCTCGTAAGACGAGAAGAAGACGGTCGATTGTCAAACACAGTGTATCATAAACTGACTCACACAGACCGGTACTTACAGTGGGCCCCCAGTGCAAATAACAACACCGAAGCAAGTGCCAACGCTAGGTAGGTAGGTGTAGGCTGCGCGACATCACCGCGACCGCACACGCTGCTCATGAGGAAGAACCCCACTGTGGTTCGAAACTAGTTGAGCTTTTCTCATTATATTCACGTGATTACTTAACCCGTGATTTTTAGTTAATTATTCGATTTTTTAAACGCAGTTTTATATTTTTTTCATCAATACTAATGAATATTATTAATCAATGGATCACTATTATCGACCCCCTGTAACTGCTAAGTACTTCTTATCTCACAGAAAGGAGAGACCATTAATCACCAAGATTGCAAATTTTTAAGTATCTACATATTTCCTCATGAGGCTTAACTTCTACCTCTATAACCTACGTCTATGCCGTCTACTAGTATGTCGTTAGTGGTGTAATAATCTTAGTAAATAAAGCAGGTTGGTATTTTTTTACCCACTACCGGCCTCACGGGCCACCACAAAATAAATATTGTGAATTTTGATTATTTATGGTTGTTGTAGAGCACAAGAGCGAGGATATTTTCATTCGCAAGCGCGGGGAAAAGTTGTAAACATTGCTGTTTAACCAGAAAAGTTTTACTATATTCGAAAAAAAATTAAAATGTCACTGCATGACGCATGACTAATGTCAAATTTGACAATGTCAGTAAGAAGTGAATCTGTGAATTTTTGTTGAGCAGCTGATAGAATAATAGGGTTATTTAACTTAAAATCCTTTCATTTCTCTATAAAAATGAATAAACACAGAATATTTATACGCATATTCGAATCTTCTAAACCCGTGAGAGTAGTTTCAAGATCAATCAAAACAGAACATATTGAAGCTACAGCAAATACATCATCAATCGACTATTGTGCAGATATAGTAAAGTAATTAGTACAATATTTGTAAAAACTTTAAATATTTGTGCAATATTAATATAGATGTACGTCGCAGAAGAAGCATTTGGAATTTTAGACCAATCAATATATCGCATATTCTGGTACTTTATATATTTTGCAGATAGACAGCATGATTATGAAAACTTCTTGGCTACTCTTCTGATGACGAAGTCTCTGCGCTCCCCTGCCTTTGTATTGAGAGCTTTCAACGTAGAAGTAGCTCGGGTGCAAGACTTAACATCTGATTCACAAACTGCTGCATTTCGGTTACAATTCTGGCATGATGCCCTTAAGGGAATGTTTAACAAAGAACAGACACTAAAAGACGTACCTGCGAATCCTGTAGCACAAGAGCTGTTTAAGGTATAATAATAACTTAAAAGAACAGTATTACTGATTAGTAGTACTGTTAGTAGAAGATACAATAGTTACTTAGAACAATAATTCAATGTAAAACATTGATAACATGCTTTCAGGTATGTTGCTGTTATGGATTGCAACGGAGACATTTGGAAAAACTAATCACATCAAGAAGTAACATGAACAAGGCTAAATATTTTAAAAGTTTAGAGGACATTGAGAAATATGCTGAAGACTCTGTATCTTCTGTGTATTACCTTCTCTTAGGTATTGGAGGAGTTAAAGATGTCCATGCTGACCATGCCGCATCACATTTGGGAAAGGCTCAGGGTATAACCAATATACTAAGGTCTGGAACTTGCAGCTTTGATAAAAGATCAGTAGTTTGCGATCACAACAAATGCTTCATGTACTCTATCAATTGGTTACAGATCTGTCCATGTATCCAGTCGTCAGAAGATAGTTTTCTTGCCTATGGATATACTTATGAAGTATCAATTAAGTCAAGAAAATGTCCTCAGATGTACTGATAGTGAACAAATGAGAAATGCAGTCTTTGAAATTGCTTCAAGAGCAAATAGCCATTTAGAAAAGGTATAGAAGTTATAGAAGTTATTCTTTTTACAAATCAAGTTTTGCTAAACATTACTGAGTGGTAATACCAAATTTTGATAGTGTTGTCATGGTTTTGACTCTGGAGTCTAACATAGAGGTTGTCAGATGTAACTGTAATTACGATCACAAAAAAAAGGTTCTTCATTAACTAATTATTATAAACTAAACCTGACTGAATTTAACTGACTATTTTTCTATTTTCAGACTAGAAAAATAAATGTTCCTGAAACTGCCAGGCAGATATTTCTACCTGCTACAGCTGTCCACAACTATTTAACGAAACTTCAAAAGAGAAACTTTAACATATTTGACAGGTCACTCTTCCAAGCTAGTCCTATCCTACCATTTAAGCTGTACTATAACAGGTTACTCAAGAAATATTAAGTACAATTTAGTAAATGTTCAATGTAGCAACGTAATGTAGTTAATTTAAAACTACATATATACTAAAGAGTAGATGTTATACAAATAAATGTAGATCTTTGTTTCCATAAATGTGTTTTTTAACCGACTTCAAAAAAGGAAGTGAGGTACTCAGTTTAACCTGTATGTATGGATGTTGTTGCGCGATTATCTCGCGATTGACTGAACAGACTTCGATATGGATATCAGAGAAATGTTTGTTACACTTATGAGGTTTTCGTATATATACATGACACGACAAATACGACATTTCCGACCGACACGACAAATCCGACCGACATGACTGCCTCGTTGGCCGAGTGATCGCAAGTGCGACTGTCGGGCAAGGGGTCTCGGGTTCGATTAGGTAAGAAAAAAAAAAAAAAAATTTAGGAAGTATTGGGTTTTTAAAAAAATCTCAGTAGTAGCACGGAGTCTGGAATTGTGCATGTGCACCTCTGCCTACTCCTTCGGGGATAAAAGGCACGATGTTATATATGACAAAACACGACAGATCTGACCGACACGACAAATACGACCGACACGACAAATCCAACCACAAGACAAATACGACTGACACGACAAATCCTTCCACGACAAATACGACCGACACGACAAATCCGACCGACACGACAGATCCGACCGACACGACAAATCCGACTGACACGACAGATCCGACCGTCACGACAGATCCGACCGTCACGACAGATCCGACCGTCACGACAGATCCGACCGTCACGACAGATCCGACCGTCACGACAGATCCGACCGTCACGACAGATCCGACCGACACGACAAATCCGACCGACACGACAAATCCTTCCACGACAAATACGACCGACACGACAAATCCGACCGACACGACAAATACGACAGACACGACCAACACGACAGATCCGACTGACACGATAAATGCGACAAATCTGACCGACACGACAGATCCCACCTATACGACAGATCCGACCGACACGATTGATCCGACCGACACGACAGATCCGACCGACACGACAAATCCGACCGACACGATAAATGCGACAAATCCGACCGACACGACAGATCCGACCTATACGACAGATCCGACCTACACGACAGATCCGACCTACACGACAGATCCGACCTACACGACAGATCCGACCTACACGACAGATCCGCCCTACACGACAGATCCGACCTACACGACAGATCCGACCGACACGATAGATCCGTCCGACATGACAGATCCGACCGACACGACGGATCCGATCGACACGACAAATCCGACAAACACGACAGATCTGACTGACACGACAAATCCGACCGACACGATAAATGTAACAAATCCGACCGACACGACAGATCCGATTGACACGACAAATACGACAAATCCGACAAACACGACAGATCCGACCGACACGACAAATCCGACCGACACGACAAATACGACAGACACGACAAATACGACAGACACGACAAATACGACCTATACGACAGATCCGACCTACACGACAAATACGACAGACACGACCAACACGACAGATCCGACCGACACGATAAATGCGACAAATCCGACCGACACGACAGATCCGACCTACACGACTGATCCGTCCTACACGACAGATCCGACCTACACGACAGATCCGACCCACACGATAGATCCGTCCGACATGACAAATACGACAGACACGACCAACACGACAGATCCGACCGACACGATAAATGCGACAAATCCGACCGACACGACAGATCCGACCTACACGACAGATCCGACCTACACGACAGATCCGACCCACACGATAGATCCGTCCGACATGACAAATACGACTGACACGACCAACACGACAGATCCGACCGACACGATAAATGCGACAAATCCGACCGACACGACAGATCCGACCTATACGACAGATCCGACCGACACGACAAATCCGACCGACACGATAAATGCAACAAATCCGACCGACACGACAGATCTGATCGACACGACAAATGCGAGAAATCCGACAAACACGACAGATCCGACCGACACGACAGATCCGACCGACACGATAAATGCGACAAATCCGATACGACAAACACGACAGATCCAACCGACATGATAAATCCGACAGACACGACAAATCCGATAGACACGACAAATCCGAACGAGACGACAAAACCGACCGACACGACAAATACGACAGACACGACCAACGCGAGAAATCCGACAAACACGACAGATCCGACCGACACGACAGATCCGACCGACACGATAAATGCGACAAATCCGATACGACAAACACGACAGATCCAACCGACATGATAAATCCGACAGACACGACAAATCCGAACGAGACGACAAAACCGACCGACACGACAAATACGACAGACACGTCCAACACGACAGATCCGACCGACACGACAGATCCGACCTATACGACAGATCCGACCTACACGACAGATCCGACCGACACGATACATCTGTCCGACATGACAGATCCGACTGACACGACAAATCCGACCGACACGACAAATCCAACCACAAGACAAATACGACTGACACGACAAATACGACCGACACGACAGATCCGACCGACACGACAAATCCGACCGACACGATAAATGCAACAAATCCGACCGACACGACAGATCCGATCGACACGACAAATGCGACAAATCCGACAAACACGACAGATCCGACCGACACGACAAATCCGACCGACACGACAAATCCGACCGACACGACAGATCCGACTGACACGACAAATCCGAACGAGACGACAAAACCGACCGACACGACAAATACGACAGACACGACCAACACGACAGATCCGACCGACACGATAAATGCGACAAATCCGACCGACACGACAGATCCGACCTACACGACAGATCCGACCTACACGATAGATCCGACCTACACGACAGATCCGACCTACACGACAGATCCGACCTATACGACAGATCCGACCTACACGACAGATCCGACCGACACGACAAATCCGACCGACACGATAAATGCAACAAATCCGACCGACACGACAGATCCGATCGACACGACAAATCCGACAAACACGACAGATCCGACCGACACGACAAATCCGACCGACACGACAAATCCGACTGACACGACAAAACCGACCGACACGACAAATACGACAGACACGACCAACACGACAGATCCGACCGACACGATAAATGCGACAAATCCGACCGACACGACAGATCCGACCTACACGACAGATCCGACCTACACGATAGATCCGACCTACACGACAGATCCGACCTACACGACAGATCCGACCTACACGACAGATCCGACCTACACGACAGATCCGACCGACACGATAGATCCGTCCGACATGACAAATACGACTGACACGACCAACACGACAGATCCGACCGACACGATAAATGCGACAAATCCGACCGACACGACAGATCCGACCTATACGACAGATCCGACCGACACGATTGATCAAACCGACACGGCAGATCCGACCGACACGACAGATCCGACCGACACGACAAATCCGACCGACACGATAAATGCGACAAACACGACAGATCCGACCGACACGACAAATCCGACCGACACGACAGATCCGACCGACACGATAAATGCGACAAATCCGATACGACAAACACGACAGATCCAACCGACATGATAAATCCGACAGACACGACAAATCCGACTGACACGACAAATCCGACTGACACGACAAATCCGAACGAGACGACAAAACCGACCGACACGACAAATACGACAGGCAGATAATACGACAATCGTATGAATGACTTCAAAAAAAGAAGCGGTTGACGTCGGGTTTTTTAAACGTAGTTTACATTTACTTCCTATATGAAAATTGCATAAAAATGACACTTATATGAACACATAGAACACGAGGCCGCCGGTGGCCTGTGTTGCTCTATGTAAGAACAGGATAATGAATAAAACAACATTTGGTTATATAGAAATAATTGCACTGTTTACTTTCAAGCTTCATCATGCAAATAAATATTCCATAACATTTCGAGATTCAAGCAAACTTGTTTGGCAACACGAGTACCTTATCAGTTAAATAGTCACTAAACATGCCTACAGTGATATTGGAGAATAATTAACTATTACTGTGTTGGATGCACATTTTGTGCAACATTCGCTACACAATACATTCGCAACAAATGAAAACAAGTCTAAAACAATGTACTTATTCATACAGATCTTATTATGTTATTTAAAAATGTAAGTAGGTCTTTATCAAAAATAGAATTGCATTTAAAATCATCCAATGCAATTCGTATACTGTTATAACTTTGGTAAGGTAATCTTCCAAGATCTTTGGTTATAGTAATAGACAATTCCATTAATGTGATGTGCAAAGTAATAAAAATAGATTAGTAAATAAGATAAAGACTAATATGTACTTGTGGGAGTACCTTCCAGAATAAATTTAACATTCTAAAATTAAACTAAAACATTGCTTTGTTACATATCTCCAAAAAAGAGGTTCTAAAAAATAACAATAGTAACATAATACTTTTCTCAAGGTTTTTTAAGTTACATAAAATCATATCATGGATGTGAAAAAATAAATACTAGATATGTAAGTACTAACCCTGTTGTGCACAAATAAAGTGTGCACATAAAATGCATTAACTTAAAAGCTAAATTAAGCTTGTAAATATAATAAGCAATAATAAATAAAAAATATTAAAAGTGGAGTGATTAAATAAACACAGCCGATTAAAATATCATAATGCTAATTTGGAATGTAGAGGTTTATAAGTTAACAATATTTAAAAATGTTTGACACTTAGGCTTATTATAAAAAGCTAATGATAAGTACTACTGGTATCATCACAATAACCTGCTGCAAAAAAAGCTGCCATATAGTACTAAATAGAACAGTATTATTCAGAAGGTGTTAAGTCTTTTTCAGGCTCTCCCTCAAATAGGATCTGTTGCAGGAGATCATAGATAGGTTCAAATGCTTTCCTACAGGCTGCATTGGTTGGTGTGAGGTAGTCATGCATGTCATGGTGGCTGATGGTGCCATCGGTTTGTATAAACCCTTTGTCTATTGAAACCATTTCCACTTTATTCATATTGGATACTTTTTCACGTAACAGTTGATTAATTGTGGAGTTTTTCTCCCTTAACAAATTAGGGTGTTGACCTCGAGGAAGTAGACTCTGAAATCGAAATAACAATTTGATATTAGTAATTTTACAGTGAAACAAGATTTTAAACAAAGAAATGATGGTTAGAATCAATACTTACAGGCAATACTATGTAAGCACTTGGGTGTTTCTCCCTGATTGTTCTAATTATTTCTAGGATACCATCATACACTTGCTCAGCAGTATATTCCACATTGTTTGTTCCAACATGTACAACTATTACCTGAAACACAACACAAACTTAGATGTGAAACTCGTACTCAACCTTATGATATGAATAAGTAGACAAGATTTACCACTAAGTGTACTACATACCTTTGGATCAACATGGTCAAGTTCTCCATTCTTGATGCGCCACAAAACATTTTGTGTCTGATCCTTGTAGATGCTGAAGTTGAGACAATGCAGAGGTGCAAACCACTGGTTCCATACTTCAGTATGCTCAAGAGCTTGTAAAATTGAATCTCCAATGAAAATTACATCACCATCTTTCCCTTTGGCATCTGACAAAAATCGATTATGCTGTAAAAGGAATTAGTGATTAGTATACATTTTTATTGATTACAATCGTTCCATGATGATGACACATAGGAGTGTAATAATTTAAAATAATTACTAAATTATATTTTAAATCAGTGGAAGGTTTTCACCACTCTCCTCACATATTATTACGGCACATAAAACTACTGGTTACCGGATTAGTGTTAGATTACAGTAATATGAATTTGCCGATTATTAACAATCTAGGTCAGCAAATGCAATCCGAAACTAATTAAAAATTTTAACACGTATATGAATCAGAAAATGTACTGTGAATTCAACCGTCTATATTAGCAAATTGTAACGGCTCGAGAATTAAATATTATAATAGAAAACTTACAATGCTATACCATCTTCCATCCCCTTCAGTGTCTTGTTGAGGCGCAGCGACTGAACAAGGATTCATTCTTCCACAACAATATTACAAGAAAAATTATCACATAAATATATTTCCAAATAATAGAGCAAAGAATTACCACATTCACTAAAACCACGAAGATGAAAATAACTTGCTTGGCGGTTTCTAATATGGTTGTGTTGGTTGGGTTGCTGTACCCGTCACTGTCAATATCAATATTGTCAAATTAATGTCAAGCAAATTTTGTTTCATTGTTAATGGCGGCATTATTTGTTCAGCAATAAAGGCAAATTCACACTATACCATACTGAAAAAAAGGGCCACACACTACTGTCTTGCTTGAACGCCGATCTATTTCAACCTCAAGACCTCAAAATGGATAGAGGTCTTGTCTGAGGTTGAGGTCAGCAAATGTATTATTTTGAGTTAGTTACATACACTTACACTTTACAGATCTGCGTGTTTGCCGCTAAGAAACTGCCGTTGGTCGTCTCTCCTCAGTTTCAAAGCACCCCCCTAAACCTAACTGCCTCAGCCGGTATTGGAATACTTGGTGTCAGCATTTCGAACGACGTCCAGTTTTGCGGTCATCTAGAGGATAAAGCCAAATTAGCCTCGAGGAAGCTTGGTGTGCTCAACAGATCGAGGCAGTATTTTACCCCGGCCCACCGCCTGCTTCTATATGAGGCACAGGTGCGGGCTCCACAGGGAATACTGTTCTCATCTTTGGTCGGGCACCCCAGTACCAGCTTCTTCCTCTGGACCGCATTCAGCGGCATTCCGTTTAGATTGTTGGAGGTCGGTATGTTTTAAACCGGCCGGACACTTTGGCAATGCGTAGAGATGTAGCTTCATTGTGCATTTTCTATCGCTTATACCACGAGTAGTGCTCTGAGGAATTGTTTGACTTGATACCTGCCGCATCTATTCGCCATCGACCCTCACGACAGCATATGCATCCCTATCATATAGATGGTTGGCAGGCTACAACTGTAAGCTTCCTGCCTCGCACAGCAAAACTGTGGAATGATCTGTCGTCGGCGGTATTTCCGAACCGATACCACCTTCAAACCTTGTACTCCTTTTTAAAAAGCCGGCAACACACCTGTAACTCTTCTGGTGTTGCGAGTGTCCATGGGCGTCGCTGATCGCTTACCATCAGGTGATCCGTCCGCTTGTTTACCTCCTATTCCATAAAAAAACATTATTACCATAAATGAAAAATTGAGTCATGACACTCATAACAGTTAGACAGTACCTACCAGGTTATAGAGTGTATAATCTATGCCTATCAGTGTCATCAGTGTCACAATGATAGTTCTGTGTGATCTGTGTCCTGCTCAAGTGAATTGAAAATGAAATCAGGCAAGTTCTAAAAATTAAATCGCAATTTCATCAGACCAAAAGCACCTGTTCTATACTTGATCCAATTAAATATACCTATTTAGAAAATGGATACTGAAGATAATGAATTAGCAGTCTTAGAAAGTAAACATCGAAAAGAAAAGAAGGAACTACAAGCACAAATACAAGCGTTGAAAAAAGCCGCAAAAAATGATAAGACCAAAAAGAAAGAGTTAACAGCAGAAATATTTAGGTTAGAAACTGAAATGGATGCTAGGCATCAGCAAGAAATTGATTCTGCCAATAAAAATACTAATGAACTACTGAATACTAATGAACCAGACCCTGCTTTCAACAATGTAGAAAATGAACTATCAAAAGTAAAAATTTCTAAAGCTCAAAAACGCAGAGATAAGAAGTCTCAGCAAGAAAAAGAAAGAGATGAACTAATAAAGCAACAGGAACAGGAAAATCGACATGGGCCTAGAAATATTGAACTGCAGGAAATTAATAATAAATTGAAAGAAAGAGGCCTAAAAATATTCATGATACCATCAGATGGTGACTGTTTGTATAAAGCTGTCTCTCATCAACTGTCAATCATCAAGCAGAAAGATGTATCTGTAGATGAATTAAGAGGTAGTGCTGCAAAGTACATTAGACATAATAAAGGTGACTTCCTTCCATTCATGACACATCCTGACACATTTGAAATGTTAACAGATGAAGATTTTGAGGAATATTGTGACAAACTTGAAAATACTAAAGTGTGGGGTGGTCAAGTGGAAGTTAGAGCCTTATCTAATTCCTTACAATGTCCAATAACAATAATTCAAGCAACTGGACCTGGTTCTATTGACCAAGGAGATGAATATGAGAAACCACCTCTAATAATAACATATCATAGACATATGTATGGACTAGGTGAACATTATAACTCAACTGTTCAAGGTGAAATTGAAGCTTAGTAATCAATTCTATTTATAAGATGTAGCTATTCAATACTACAATCTCAGGCCAATCACACTTACTTGAATGTGTACATAGTACATGCAATGCCATAATGCATTTAATTACGAATTACTAAAGTACATGTAAATATTACTTTGTGTCCACATTTCTGGTTTTTATATTATTTAATTTAATAAATAAAGTAACTATTTTGTATAGAAATCTTTTCATTTAAACTGTCAAACACTGAGCGGTCACCGGTGACCGTAACCTATTGTTCTTTAATTGTGTCTATAATGACGGTACTCAACAAGTTAAAACCAAGTTCATGTAATAACATAATTTATTGTTAAAAAGAAAATCAGTGTTAGTTATTATAACATAAAGAAGGCATTTCACACAATCAGAAACTTAATAATTAATTGTTCAGGCTCCATTTTGAACTGGAGGTTCGGCGGATGCATTTTCTCCTTCAGCATTGTGTTTGTTTGGGTCATCTGGTTTCATAGCAGGGAACAGTAGTACTTCCTGATAACAAAAATAAATATGGATCAGTAATTTGTAATATTAAAACATTTTATCCACCAAATAAGTAACCAAACTGACTTTGATGTTGTTGGAATTGGTCAAAAACATTGTAAGACGATCAACGCCCAAACCCCATCCAGCAGTAGGAGGCAGACCATATTCCAGAGCAGTGCAAAATGATTCATCAGTAGGTGGAGTCTCATCATCACCAGCTGCCCTATCTTTGGCTTGCTGTTCAAACCTCTCTCTTTGAGTGGCAGGATCATTTAACTCTGTGTATGCATTGCAAATTTCTTTCTTCATTACAAAGAGTTCAAACCTAAAAACAGGACGAGTTATTATTTTCTGTTATGAATAAAGCAAATTCATATTTCAAGCTACTATTAACATTCTATTTTCTTTACCTCTCTGTTAAACCAGGAATATCCCTATGGTACTTGGACAAGGGACTCATAATCTGGGGGTGGTCCAATATAAATGTGGGGTTTATACATTTCTCCTCCAGAAACTCTCCAACCAATTTGTCTAGGAGTCTTGCTGTTGTCCTTGGTGGTGGACATTCAACCTGAAAGATTAATATTTATTATGTATACTTTCCAAAATATTTGGATGAAAATACAATAATATGAGGAAGATAGCCTTATAACGGAGGTTGATTTGTCCCAGATAATCTGATCAATTGTTTTATGTCTTCAAAATCTTATATTGGGCTATAGTGCATAATAAAATATTACCCTGTCTTACCAAACATATAATATACTCTTGTAATTCATTCTATACATTGAATCTTTGAAAAATATCAATATTTGTGTAAGTTTATTGGATTTTAATATAAGTCATTATAAACAATAGTGAATACACCTGTGTCAAGTATCTGTGAAGGCTATAAAACAGATTTTTGTAACTTTGTCTACTACAAGTGGTAATTTAAATTTCTGTAAGTAAAACTTTGTCATGTGAAGTTAAATGTTCTATAATTTTAATGAAATATATGATATGTAGAACTGAGAATTGTTATAATACTTACTTCATGCTTCTCACACAACTGACTAAGTAGTTGGTTGGCTTCTGCTGAATCTAACTGATCAGCTGGTGGAAATTTGACATTCAATGCCTTTTCTAAGCTGGCAATCATAGGCACTCTAGCAAATGGAGGAGTAAAGTCAATCTCCACTTCCTCACCTTCTGGTCCATCTGGTTGATATTTTACCTGTCAAAAACTTATATTTTAGTAAACCGTTACTTTTGATATAATGTGTGTAGATTTGATGGCAGAATTGTCAATTTATTCATAAGTCTAATTTGATTCATAGTTCATACAATTTTTATCTAAGTACTATGTTATTTACTATCAGAATTACACATAAGAATGAATCACTATCACTGTAGTAAGAGTTCTCTGATAACCTATTATAATGTAATTAAATGAAAACAAAGAGATTACATGAATTCATTGTACAATACATAAATAAATTACTGCAGTTGCACAATAAGACACATTGTTACATGCTTTGTTTATACGATGCAAATTGATATCAACTTACTTTGTAGGAGCCGTGAATACTTTTAACCATTCCAGATAGCATTGTTTCAGTTATACTGATGAGGTCATTGTAATCTGCGTATGCCATGTAGAACTCACATGTTGTGAATTCTGGGTTGTGAGTCAAGTCAATGCCTTCATTCCTGAACTGTCGGCCTATTTCATAGACACGGTCCAGACCTCCAACAACTAACATCTTGTGATACAGTTCCGGGGCTATTCTCATATACAAGTCCATGTTGAGATCATTGTGGTGTGTAATGAATGGCTTGGCTGTAGCTCCACCAGGAATCATATTCATCATTGGAGTTTCAATTTCAAGGAAACCAAGGTTATCCAAGAATCTCCTGACATAAGCAATGATTCTTGCTCTAGTGTAGAAAGTTTGTCTTACCTGAAAAACAAAGGTTTAAGAAATTATGTTTTGTTTGTGTATTAACAGTAAATATACAAAGGTATTAGGAGTACAAACTTACCCTATCATTTAATATAAGATCCAAATATCTTTTCCTAAACCTGGTTTCTTTATCCTTAAGACCAAAGTGTAAGTGAGGCAGCATATGTAGGCATGGAGATAGCAACTTAATACTTTTTGGTACAATGGACAGTTCTCCCTTTTTAGTCTTGCCAGGATGGCCAACACATCCAATAATGTCACCTCTCCTCAGCTTGTCAGTATCACTAACAAACTTTTCTTCAGACTCATACATTTTAGCATTAGCCATAACCTGGAATAGCAAAGAAGGTTCACTTGAAGTGATACTTATAAGATAAAATAAATAAGTACTAGGGTTGTAAATTTTATTTTAAATTTCTTTTAATCTCACCTGAATTTTAACCCCTTCACCTCTCAAATCGTAGAATATGAGTTTAGCTCCAGATTCTCTAATAGAGTGAACTCTACCAGCCACAGAGAGTGTAACATTCTCAAGAACTTCACCACTGTTGACATTATTGTACTTTTCAATGAATTCTTCTAAAGATATTGTAACATGGAACTTGTGAGGGTATGGGTGGTCTTCCTTAGAACCCTCTTTAAGAGCTGCAACAGCTGCAGTTCGCAACTTATAGTACTCATTAGGACTGATCTCCTCTTCAGCTTTGGCCGATGACTTCTTGTCGGCTGCGGGAGTTGGAACTTGCGCGGCTTTTTCAGCCTTTTCTTTCAGCTTTTGCTCAGCTTTTAACCGCCGCTTCAATTCACTAAAACGACAATATAGAATAACGCATAAGTATTATTAATGAACTTAATATACTATGAAATATTACTAACCGTTTGCTGACTGCAGACGACAGATTGGCGCATCGGTTGATCAAATTGTTAGTTTTTACAGACAAGGTACAAAAGTTCTTGAGGGCAAACATTTTTAATCACACAATACTCACTTTTTTGATAACTTTTCACTAGCAGTTTCAGCCATGACTTTAAAGTAGTGTTTTAAAATGTGCTAACAGCTGAACAGCAACAACTCTAATAAGAAGAAATTTCTAACCTAAAACTTCATTTGACGTTTACCTCTTGACACGTTATCATGTTTCATAGAGTAAACAGAGCGGTTGGCAATAGTGCACACGGACACTTTAAAGCTGGCTATGTACTGTGCGATTTAACTGCACTGAATGGCACGACTGCACTATCTTAAATATGACTTGAATGTTCTGTGCCTTCTCCTAGTATCAATCTTCACCAATAGTGTCAGGTCTCAGGTCAGAGTTCCAATCTAAAATGTACAACTGTTTTATTCTTAGATTCTTCATTCACCTATTCACCTAATTTTAGTATTGGTACCTAATGGCAACAACGAGGAGTAGTACTATTATATCGGACACTGATTGCATAAAACATGAAAACGACGGATACGCCGCCGTAATCGTGCTTGTATTCATAGTCGTAGTATATTATCACGCTATATATATATATATATACATACATAACTTCACGCCTGTCTCCCATGGGGGTAGGCAGAGACTAAGGAACGCCAATTACTACGATTCTTACATATCTCTTTCGCTTCATTAACAGTCATCAATCTTTTCATCACGCTATATATGTGCATACAACAACGTATGTACGACATACGAGAATATTTTCTATACATTTGACTTTTTTATAAATTGGCAAGACAGATTTCTATTGACATCACAGCTGTTCGTTTCGTGTGGTCTGTCTTGCTAGGGAAAATTGTATTAATTAATCTGAAAGTGAGTTATATTTAGTATTATTCGTGGATTTATCATCAATCTAAGTAAAATTAAATCAAATTGAACATTGTTTTATAGTTCAGTGTCTTCACGCCAGGTCGGCAAACGTTTTATAAATTTGACAAATTTCGTTTCTCCTGCATTCTCGTGAAATATCAAGAACAATCGCATAAAATACTTGATTTTGTGTTAATATCATACGCATTGGTTCATTGGTTACAGGTACAATCTTATGTAGACAGTATTGCTTAGATCATCTGTCTATTTTATCGAAAGAATATGCCTCTTTTTGGTAAGTCTCAAAAGAGCCCAGCGGAGCTTGTGAGATCATTGAAAGATGCAGTTACTGCTTTAGAAAGGGGTGATAAGAAAGCCGAAAAAGCTCAAGAAGATGTAAGCAAAAATCTGGTAAGTGTTTTGTTGCTGAACAATGATTGGTACTCTTTTATTAGATTGGTAACTAAGTGGACAATTTTAAGTGTTGATTTTGTGTCAATAGGTTTTGATAAAGAACATGCTATATGGCACTTCCGACGCCGAACCACAAACGGATATCATAGTAGCACAGTTAGCTCAGGAACTGTACAACACTAACTTGCTCCTACTTCTCATCCAGGTATCAGATAATTGCATATAAAATCAATATTTATTGTCAAGTGATATATTATCATATTTAATGACTCATGTTATTTGTCTATAGAATCTAAACCGCATTGACTTTGAAGGCAAGAAGGATGTTGCCCAAGTGTTCAACAATGTGCTTAGACGTCAGATTGGTACCAGATCTCCCACAGTTGAGTACATATGCACCAAGCCTGAGATACTGTTTACTTTGATGTCTGGGTGGGTAAAATGTTATTTAACTAATTTATGATCCTTTTTCCTTAATGTTTTCCATTTCTAGTTCAATTAAAAAACTTGTAATATGTTTGATGATTAAAGCAATATCATTTTTGCAAAATAAAAATCCAAGGGTAAATAAAACATAATTTTAATGCATTCTTTTCCAGGTATGAACATCAGGAGATAGCATCCAACTGTGGAACAATGCTACGAGAGTGTGCCCGATATGAGGCTTTGGCTAAAATAATGTTGTATTCTGATGATTTTTACAATTTCTTCCGTTATGTAGAAGTTTCCACTTTTGATATTGCCTCAGATGCCTTTTCTACTTTTAAGGTTGGTTTTATATGTATATTTTAATCAATTACCTATTGCAATGGTAAAGTACTACAAAAATCTGCATAACATGTACAACAAGAATTGGCAAAGTGCCCATATTAGATTATTCATGTACCTACTTCATGATTGTTACTTATGATTATGAGTAATATTTGAAATGTTGGAAAAATATTATATATTTCTTTTTATGTTCCAGGAATTGCTAACGCGACATAAAATGTTGTGTGCTGAGTTTCTAGAAACAAACTATGATAAAGTGTTCAGTCATTATCAGCGACTGCTCAATTCTGAGAACTATGTAACTCGACGGCAGAGCCTGAAACTGTTGGGAGAACTGTTACTGGACCGCCACAACTTCTCTATAATGACACGTTACATCACCAACCCTGATAATCTTAAGCTTATGATGAATATGCTGAAAGAGAAGTCACGTAACATTCAGTTTGAGGCTTTCCATGTTTTTAAGGTAACTATTAAGTTGTATTGGCTGTAAATAAATATTTATTGTTATCATATGATTGAAATTGACTATACATAACAGTATTTGATATAAACTTGTTACTGTTTCAGGTATTTGTAGCCAACCCTAATAAACCTAAACCAATATTGGATATTTTGCTAAGGAATCAAGATAAATTGGTAGACTTCCTCACCAAATTCCACACAGATCGTTCTGAGGATGAGCAGTTCAATGATGAAAAGGCTTACCTTATAAAGCAAATTAAAGAACTCAAGCCTTCGGAACACTAACACTTATTGCATTTCATTAAATCGCCACTTCCTCCTCAGAAAGAAGTTAGTTATAGATGCTATTATATTTAAATGCTTCTAAGTCACCAGAGGGTGTTGTGCGGCGCCGCTATGACACAAGGTTCAGTAATAAACATTGGAAATTTAAATAGATTTTACATTTGGTCTGTGATGAGTCAGGGAAAGTATATTTGTGCTACGAGCAAATTAACATTTTTAATAAACAATTGTAGGAATTAGTGTTACTTATGGTTTGACTTATATCTTTTGTAAGTTGTTAAAACCATTTTTAGTTTTTATGACGTGTTTAGTGACAGCTTCGGAGTCACAATCGAAATATTTATCTTTATATTTTGTCACATTAGTCTACAAGTTCCCTAAGTTTTTATATTATCTTCGGTTAATGACTGAAATAATACAGGTAAACATGATCTTTGAAGGAGATTTGTATATATGACATTTTAAATTGGAGCGTTTTGTAATGTTTATTTTTTGTATTTAAATCAATATCAGAAATATAAATTGTTGAACATGAAGGAAAATATATTTTATATCATTCTTATCAGTATTGGTCTTAATTACATCAAGAAATATTATCATTATTTACTTTGAACATTAAACTATTATACTCTTATTGTCTTTAACACATTTGTTTCATGCATAGTAAATTCATTTGATTTAATTCATGTTCGCTAAATTTTCACAGGTATATTTTTATTTAATAATTATACATAGATAGGTAACATAAGTTTTCAAAATTTCTGTATCATATTTTATAGTGTAATTATTATTTTGTCAGCATCATTAATGCAATTACATTCTATAGAAACGGAATAAATACAATATTTATATCATTTTCATTTATTTTTTCTATACAAATGTTAAAGTTAAGAACCCCTTTACAGGATGGAAGCTGGGATGAAATGAAACACTTCTGTGGTCTATTAGGACTTTATTAGACACATGAAGGATCTGTACATAGAATCTTATTTAAAAAACTGTACATTGTATTTTAAATCTATTCTTACAAATTATCACAAAATGTTTGAAGAAATAAAAATATTTACAGTAAAAGGTCAGACAGTTTATCCGCCGAATATGATGACTATGTTTTTGTGAAACAGGACTAAGATAGTATAGTAAGATATATAATTGTGAGATCCTACAAGGTAACTGATATGTAGAATAGAACAGAATAGATAATGTCGCAAGAATAATAGATAATAACATTTACTGTAATATTTAGTTTCTTGTTTTAGTCTTACACAAGTGTTTGAATAGACTAGGTTTCATATCTTTGTATTTGCTTTCTAAGAGTAGCAAGCCTATTATTGTATGAAATAGTGTTAAAAGTATAGAAAACGTTGCACTTAATAAAGATTAGCAAGTATTAGCATCCTTGCTAATAAAGACTATTAGGAATAGATAGGTTTTCATCTACCATCACTATTAGAAAATAAAAATATGAGTGATGATTGAAAATGTTGATGGTTTAAATAAAACAAGAAGAAAGTAATGCGGGAAATAAGTATTTTTCAGATATAAAAAGTTAGTGAAATGAAATATCTTATTTTCTATGTTGAAATCATGTAATGAGACTTTATGCAAAGATTTTTAATTCATAATATACACCTAATATGTTCACTTGAAGATTAAAGACCCAATTTGTGATCCCTTATCATTAAATATCAATGTAATCTAGTCCACCAGAGTTCAAGTAGTTAGGGCATGGGGAAACAATTAAAACATTCAATATATGGTATGTAACGTTCAATGTATTGAAAGTTAATATATTAAATATTAAGTTTTTGCTAACATAGAATGTTTCTATCAGTTGTTACTAAGTATTTAGCAATGGTAAATTTCATTGTCTTCTCTAGACTTGACCTGAAAAAACGTCGTCATACAAGTTAAAAATATAAGGGTAAGTACAATATTGTAAACAATTTAGGTTTATAAGAAACCCTGACACTATCACTAACACGATAAATAAGCAATGAGTCATAGAGTAGTCACAAAACCAGGAGATTACTTAGGCTATGAGAATGACCTACGTCGACATAATTACTAGGGGCCAGTTTCACTACTCCTTGATAATTTTGACTAGCAGATATTTCATTCAAAAACTGTTCAGTAGATTGTGGCTACCCAGAGTTAGTGAAACCAGCCTCAAATTCATGAAAGTTAAGTCAATATTAAACATACAACTACAATCACATAGCATATAAGTGAGTAACTTTACCATTAAGTATTTCAAGGTCTCTTCTCTGCTGATTGTTTGTTGCTGCTGACGATAATTTATTTTTTATGTCAGTCTTGGAAATCAAACTATTGCCAAACTATCTATAGTACCTTCTTTGCTTAGCCATCGTTAAAACTGATAAAATTCGTATAGCCATACAAATGATGTCTAATTCCATGTTTTAGCTCCCAACCAATGATAGACATATTGTTTATTTACATAGAGTTTCATACTGTATTTTCTCAGCGGGAGTTAAAGCAGAAGAATATAAGTACCATCAAATAAAAACAACTAGTGTTAGTACATCAAAGTAATGTGTGGTACATCGACTTGCTAGTGCTTCTTTGTTCCAACAGGTTTCGACCCAATGTAGTAGTCAAGCGAGTTTCAAATTCCATTTTGGCATCAAACATAGGTTTCATGATAAACACCAGTGATGGCTTTACACGCACGTTGGGCTCTTAATGTTGTAGTAAATATATTACATATTAATAAAATACAAGTCAAATTTTAAAAATAAATAATGTTATTATAAATGTCCCACTTTAAGTTTTACACTTGACAACTACCCGTTGTACCCTGGTTGAATCGTTTATCAGTCTATAACGCGGGAAAATCAGTCTCAGACTTAAGCTTGGTGAATCCGGACATTTGTTTAGAAATTACAAGCTGCTAGACTAAAGAAGTCAATTGGAATTCTGAGCTCTATCCCATTCTTGCCTGTCATTGGTCGAGATTATTCTGAAAACCAATGATATAGATAGCCCATAGACACAGAATAGCCTAGCAGATAACCATATAACATATTTTCAAGTATGGAACTTAAACCGAATCGGGTAGAAAAACCTTAAGTCTAAGATGTTTTATAAATTAATAGAAAGAAATGACACAATGGCGGATTATAATTAGGACCGAAAAACTCCTTTATTTAACTTAAAATATGGCGCCGCGCCAGAATTGCATTATAATATAAGAAATGGAAGAACTGAAAACACACTACCTTCAGAAGAATAAAGAAAAAAAAATGAACAACGGTGTTACAATAGCGAGACATGATTTCATTTACATTTATAATGGAATTTTAATAAAGAACATAAATAATTTTACCACGAAATATCGAAGGTAGTGCATAACAATAACACAAACGATATATACCTATGTAAAAGGGATAAAGTCTTAAAAAATAAAGTGCTACGAATTTATAGAATTCAGTTATTACTAAGAATAAATATCTAAAGACTGGCGACGAATCTAACTTTCAATCAAGTATTACGAGTCACACGCATTGATACACATTTATATTCTAAACATTATTAATGCGTTAAATAATACAAGCATTGAAGTTATAACTATGATTTGGAACAATAACCATAACAATTATATTGAGTTACCTATCACACCACAAATATTTCTTGCGCAATCAGTTCCAATCCAATAATTCACGAGATCAATTACAATTTATTTAGAATATTGGTATTGGACTTTACAAACTATGTATTTTAAAATCGAATAAAGTCTGCCCTGACACTATTAACGATATTTTTCAAATACGATTTTATTCTAATTATATTATGAATTATAAACAGAAGAGAATTTAAGTAGTTATAAACTTGAATAACTTGCCACAAATGCGTAAAAATTAATTTACTGAATGTCACAAAAACAGCAGTCAGTGTGGCAGTGATATACAGTGTCCAGAGTCTATGCTTGTAATCAAATGTCATGATACTTCTACTTAGCTCATTACAATGAGTTGTCCAGTGTTGTTGGCATAGACAAGCCCTTGCCCCGGTTGGGGTGCCCAGCGGAGGCAATTGAGGCTAGTAAAGCCATGTTCCCAATTTTGTTCCAACTCTTTTATAGGAGACAGACCCGTGCGGCTGGAACTTTCTAAATTTTCAAACAAAATATTTATTAGTGTGAAATAAATCGGAAAAGAAGTAAGTAATTGATTTGGGACAGGATTCAATTTCCCATTATGATGTAAGGATATGATACGGTTTGAAAATTGTGTTAGGTGGTGTATGGAAGGTACGTACCGAGTGGGTCGAGCTTGTATAACAGGGCGATAACGTTGCTGCGTGCGTTGGGCGCCGTGGTGAAGCGACGCGAGCCCAGTCCCACCGCTAGGTGGCGCGCCGTGGGTGACAGAGCCACCGACACCGCGCTCTGCTCCAACACCGCCGTGTGCAGGCACTGCCCCAGGCGAGCCCACTCCAGCGAGTACACGCCTGCCATGCCACACATGTATTTATGTCATCCGTCTTTATACTAAACTGCTGTATACTATTGCTGCTTTACAATAACTCACCAAGCCAATGATTCGTGTTCCTCAGTCTAGGCACCGGAAGAAGGGCCACCAGTAGTCTACCATCCTTAGATATGTCAATACTGGCATCATTGTGGATGCGACATCGCTGGACCACTACATTCTTAGTACCTAATAACATAATTTTTTGTTAAGAAAGAACAAAATTTAAACTTACTTTTAACTAGCTTATGTTTCAAGCTAAAATATGAAACTTACTATCAGATATCTCGGGCGTGTGGCCAGTAGTAAAGTCCCAAGCTTGCACGCGGTGTGAGGGTGCGGGCAGTGCTTCAGAGATGATGCCGGCGTCGAAGAGTCCCGCCATGCCAGCCATCCCCGCCAGGCGGCGCGCGCCCGGGCCCCCGCCACCGCCACCGCCGCCGCCCCCCTCACCGTGGCCACCTTCATCCTCCACTACCATAGCGTTCTAAGGCATAAAACGATCCAATGAAGTCAAGTTCACAACACTTGGGATGCTTCCAACTAGATGACAGAGTCCAGAATGCAACACGACTTAACATCATTTCTAACAAATATATTACTTGTAATTGAGGAGTTAAAACAAATAATTCTGAGTTACCTGCGCCAAAATTATGGGTTGCAGATATTCGTGTATCCTGGGTAGTCGTTGTGTGCCAGGAGCATCGTTCCCGGGTAGGTCGCTCATGTGCATGAGCGGCATAGCGACGTTGTTGAGTACGGTATGGAACTGGTGGCTGAGGTCGTCACGGCCGCCGGGGTCGGCGCGCGAGGACAGGATGTGGGGCCGGAACATGGCCAGCGGGTGCCGGCCGCCGCCCTCCGCGGACCCGCTCGGGCCTGGCGAGCGGTTGTCTGGAGGAGTGTCACCATTGTTTGCCTGTAGAGAGAACATCTCTCGAACCGACGATGGCGTATACAGACGTATCGTCTGTAGGCGTCTAAATCTATTTCTGGCTGCATTTCTTAATCTCACAGCCTGCATGTGAGCTATTCGTATAAAATTTACCCTGTGCTCAAATTCGTTCATCAGCTCGCTACCAGGAGATTCCTGTAGGTTACCGTTTTCTCCAAGAGGTGGAGCGTTTGAAGGCCCCGCTACAGGTTCGTTAGAGTTTAATGCATCTACTCTTGGACTTCTGAATCTTGTTACGCCGGGTCGCGTGGGAAGGCTTCGCAATGCTGGTATTCTGTAGTTTGATACTGGTGGTAACACCCTCTTTCTAATGAGAGGATGGGCAGTAGGATTAGTTCTATGCAAAGCTTTCAACCTCCTACTTTCCATATACAAATCTCTTCTGTTTCTTGCTGTTGCGGAATTGTTTCTGTTAGCTGCAGCGATTTGGACGGCAAGACGATCGCTCCATTTTTGTGAAGCTCTAGTAGTGGAGGTGGAAGTTGAGGGTTCCTGTGGATTTGTATTGTTATTGTTTGTCTTGACAGTTTCAGTTGTAGACGCCGATGTAGACGGAGTCTCGGTACTGTTACTGTCAGTCTGCCGTAGTCGGGTCACCTCTTGTTGCGCGACATTCTGTGCATTGTTAGGAGCCTGTTCGTCGGGCCCATCTACGTTCACGTCAACATTATGGTCAACATTTTGAATGCGTACGACATCTAAGGATTCTACGCGTTGAGGCGCAGGAGCTTGGTTCGTAACTGGCCGTCCGTTATTCCTATTGGACATAACAAGTAGGCAAGTTAACGCTAAAGCTCGTTTCAGAGTCCGTAACATGCTGATGATAAGTTGACTAAGCCCTGGTTCTTCTAGACACATCATCATCATATTAAACATAATCGATAAAACCTGCATGGCTCTCATCCGTATTTCGTGTCGGGTAGCGCTTATCTCTATAGCACGCGCGAAGTCTCTACGGGATCGGTTGGTGAACCGTGCTGCTATGCGGTAAGCGGTTGTTGGATTACGACACCGCCTTCTAAGTTCATCCTCAGGGCGCCAGCGGAGGTTTGATTGCAATCTTCTTCTCAAGGACGGAGATGATCGCATACTCGGTGACGATCTTGTTTGAGCAGACCGTCCACCATGCGCTGGCCTGCCGTCGGTTCCAGTGACGGTTGTGGTGTTTCGTTCACTCTCTGTTGAGGTATTATTTGCATTGTTAGAGTTAGCAGTCGCATTGCGACCTGAATTTCTATCAACATCTTCGTTTCTTGCGGTAGTTCTCGGGTTTCTCGTAGTGCGTGTAAAGTTTTCTGCCATGTCGGTTAACATCATACAACGGTCTAGTAACGGTCTTGTGTAATAACCGGGAACAGCATGTGTTCCTGTTTCCCTATGAAGCGTAATTATACGTCGACGTAAGGTCTCCCACATCCCGCGTAATTCTCTCATAGTAACGCGACTTCCCCGCAGCCACAGATTCGTCAGTTGAACTGTATGTTTCTGCAGTGCATTGACTCCGCTTCTAACTTTTCTGTAAGCCTCATCAGGTGGAACTACACCACCTCTATTCCAAAAGCCATCTCTACTTGTGGATGGTCTGTCAGGATTAAAGCCTGGTGTACTTTGAGTACGTTGTCCTGATGGTCCAGGCGTATCAGTGGTGCTCCCTCCCTGGCCAGCACTAGTGGCACCAGTAAAGGAAGAAGTTCCAGCTGCAGTAGCTGCAGACTCGGTTGGGGGCGAGGTCCCTACACCGATGGATGTCGATCCCGCGGGAGCGGGCGAGGACGCCACGTCAGTGCCTGAAGTTTCGCTTTGTGTCCGGACGCGGAACCTATTGTTGGATAACGACACATTGATACCTCCTGGTTCCCTCGATGGGCCGGGATCTCTATTAGAACCACCACTACGTAATTCATCGTTTAGTTCGAATACCAGTCTGTCAGTAGGGTGTGGTAGCCTTTCGGAAGAAGTCGATGCATTTACATGATCCCTGGGTTCGTCTTCTTGAAATGTAGTATTTCTTGTTCTAAAAATATTGACTTCAGAAGACTGATCACTATCAGAATCGGAACTGGATGACAAAAATTCCCGTCTCCAAGTAGAGCTGAACAAGCGCACGCGAGGACGAGCTCTCCTGGCGGCAGCCCCGGCCTCGCCGTCGTCGGAGTGGGCGCGCGCCCCCGCCCCGCGCCGTGGCATGTTGCGCTCCACGGCCGCCATGGTCGACAGGGACATGTTCGTTATTAAGTTTAACAACCTTGTTCCAGAGTCACGGAGAATATCGCGGATTAAATCAAGACTTTCGTTAATAGTTTGTGCGTCAACTGGCGCTGTCTGGGGGCTCATCTGTGTGGATGAGTTAGTCATTGTTGGCCTCTGAGTAGAAGTTCCTGATGTTGATGGCTGACTATCAGCCAATGTACTAGACTGGAATGTTCTCCGAGGTACAAACGGCAATGAAGAAGGACTACCTGATGCTGTCGCAGGATCATTTTGAAAAGTTTCGTTATGTTGTACCGGAGTAAAGTTTCTTCGACGCAGAGAAAAATCTCGGCCCAGAGAAGATCCTCGAGAAGAGGTGAAAATGCTAGTACGTGAAGTATTCGTGGAACTGGAAGCAGGCATTTCTGTGAAAGTTACTCTGGTCGGTCTCGGGGTCCCGTTAGATGAAGAGAACTCCATAGATCTGTGTGATCGATCCGAGTTCAAAGGTTGGAAGGCGGACGATCGTGATCCAAACGAAGAACGTTCTTGATTTGACGAAGTTGTATTTCTGAAATATTTTTATTATGATTAGTTAATTATTACTTATAATTACAGGATGCATGTTTGAATTAACTGCTTGCCTTATTAATATAATAGTAAAATACCTTTGGGGGTTGCTATCAATAGACAACACCTCTAAGTTAAGTAGACGACTGTTTTCTCCATCACCACTTTCTACTGGGTCCTGGCTGCGAGACGTGCTAGGACCCGGCTCTGCTGAAACATCGTTTATTATTATAACATTATACCGGGTACCTCATAGTTAATAAGAAATTATATGACAACCATCCATTGGTTAGCATTGTTTAAAAATTTAGGTACTTATGACCCATTTTTCCAACGCCAGATAAATTTTAACTGAGGAATATTTATTTTGAATATTTGACAATTCTTCTAAACTAATTCTTAACTGTACAATAAAATTATCAGTTTCTAGTATGGAAGAATTGTCAAATATTCAGTTATTCCTCAGTTAACATTTATGTGCCGTTGGAAAAATCGGCCGTTAGTTATTTTTATTTCAGTGAAACAAGTGAATTTATTTCTGCAAATAGGCAACAAGGCAGCACTTTTACACGTCAATTTTATCAAGCGAACGATGAGGTCGACATTTCCAAACTGACTACGAAAATCAGAGAAGAAATGCCGAAGCAAACTCAGAGGTCCATCTCTTTTAAAGTCCAGACAAATATGTATAAAAGATTATGTGTGAGAACCGTTCAAGTTCTTTCTGTAGTGGCCTTTTGAGGAAAGAACCACAACAGTTTGAGCGGACCCGTTCTGAAGGCAGTACGCATGTGTCGGTTTACAGTCAGCTCAATTAACAGGTGAGGCTGACTGATTCGACGAACAATACCAACCTAAAGAACATTTGCGTGGGTCGCACAAATGCTCAAACTGTCAGATTATGAGTAATTAGAAAAGAAATGGCGAGGCAAAGTCTCGCACAGTGTTTAATGATATGCGAGTTAATAAATATGATAAACGTTTACCATCATTTTGAGCAGTGTAGCTCCGCAGAGGTCGTGCGGATCCTCCTGAGCTATTGACTCCAACATCAGTTTCCATAGGATCTGTGCCTCGATCAGTCTGAAATCATGACATAACACATTTAAAAAGAGAAATCTAGTAGTTGTGGTAGATATTACGACACCAATTAAAAATAATTGTTAACATTACCGTATTGGGTGGTGGAGGTGTGTTGGTTAATCGATGGCGTACCATGAAAAGTCTCTGATAATTTCGCACTAAACTATCATATCTTTGTACCAAGTTTTGGTATGAGTTCACAATCATATCCTGTGCAGAGCCATTGCTGTCCTGCTGGCGACTGGTTCCGGGACTCTCGTCCGAGTCATCTCTTCTAGGGTTATTATTATTAGGGTTGTTTGTCGTACCCACAGGAGGATTTTGTGCCGCTGTAGAGTTATTGATAGGCCCGCCTGAACAAGCCCACAGTGATATGCCAGTGATAAGCTTGTACCCAAGAGCGTCAAAAGCCACATATCTGAAAGACACAAGCTAAGAAGAATGCATAATATTTAATACAAGTGAAATGCTAACGATATTTTACTTTTTGAATAAGCATTTGGATGTCGCAATTTTCTTTTTATTTTGATTATAATCACTGCAGATAATTATCTGCAGTAGAAATCGTATTATTATGTAATTCCAATTTATTGATTAGAAGATTAATAATACATAGTGCTGCAAGTAAGGCCTAAACCTCACTTATTTTTCATTTACATACCTCACTTTTTCATTGACATTATTGGTACACACTTTGGTGAATGGAGCTGGTTGGCTCCAGTCCCAAAAATATAACTCATTGTATGTAGCTATGACCAGTAGTTGTTCCCGGGGATGGAAAGCAATCGAGGCTATGACAGTTTCGTTACGAACATTCCAGACTTCACTGCCGCCCTTTAACATACAACACATTATATTAATTAGATTATATGCAATTTCACATTAAATAGTGTAATTATAAAAATTTTAATTGCTCCATTACTCTAGTTAACTAGTAAAATTTATCAAAATGTTAATCAAATGAATTTGAAACCTAAATAAATAAGTATAAAACTCACACTTGCAATATCCCACACCCTGACTTGTCCTCCGAGGCAGCCAGAGCCTATGAGCAAGGGGTGAGACGGATGGAAGGCAATGCACCACGGAGTACGAGGGTGTCCCCTCAGTATCCGAACATGTTTGCCACTAGCCAGCTCAGACACATACACATTATGGTTCCCATGTGTCGATGCTACTTTCGTACTAAAAGCAAACAATTATATTGCAATGAAGAATCACTAAATACCTAATGAAATTTAAGTTTAATTAAGGAAAACCATAGTTAAATTGACTAATGTTATGATTAATTTAATCAACATCGACTCGACTAACAAATTGAATAAGTAAATAAGTAAAAATGGGTACAGATTACAGAATGTATTTTCAGAAACAATACACTTACCCATCTGGACTAAAAACCATCAAAAATGTAGATCTGGGGTAGCCAGGTAAGTCACAGCTCTGAAAAAAGAATACTAGTTACAAAGAATGGTCTTTAAAATCAACAGATTATTATAAATTAAGTATCAATAAGTAATGGAATCATACTCTTATTTGAAGGGGTTTCTGCACGAGTATGTCCTCAGCCATGTTTTCAAGTACAGTCTTGTTGTTAGGGCAGTGTGGAGGGTTGATACCTCTCTCCCTCCATTGCCAGCTCCGAGCGATGTTGCCAACATTTGGCATTTCGTCAATAGTTTCATTCTTACATCCCAGCCATTCATTATCTATAACTGGGTCCATTGCCCTATGCTAATAAAAACAGAAGTTATCAGTAATAATCTGTGGACCAAAAACCAAAATTCTAAAATTAAAATGTGTACCAATTTGTTCTGTGAATGTGTAGGTACCATTTATGCTTTTTGTCTATACCAGTTTGATTTAAACATCTTATTTTATGGCATTTTAAAATTGTAATAAGTAATAGGTTAAGTGCAATATGTTACATTTTTTTGTATTTATTTATACAATTACCTAACAAGTATGTATGAGAAAATTGTCTAAGTACTGATGTATTGTAAAATGATTGACATAAATATTGAGCTACTTGTTTCACTTGTTTATCACAAACTGATATACATTGTTTTGTTTATAAGGAGATAGTTTTAACTTGATAAAATAAAAATAACAAATGTGTAAAAGCATGTGTAGGGCAAGTTACTGATTTACCTTTTATTTTATGTGATCATTGAACAAAATTGGCTGTAGTAGATCTGAAAAAGAAACGGACTTAATTTCATCGAATAATGCTTTGTAATGCAACAGCATACATGTAAACATGCATTTTGGTTGACACATAGTATAGCCATGTAATGCCTGTTAGATCAAACAGTGAAAATATCTTATGTAACATAGTAAATGAGTGTACCAATTATACATTTCTAGTAAGATTGCAACTAAAGTTGATTAGTGTCGTCTGTCACGTACCTATCGTATCACGATTATACATAAAAGTACCTACCATATTAAATGACCGGAGTGAGCCATGTTGAAAATTGACAACATGTTATTTCATCCGATTATTTGGCCAAAATACGACTCAATCATAATTTAAAATCACACACACCTTTATTTTTGTTTTATATTTCATGCAGATTAAGTAAAAAAGTTGTATACAATACACATTTTCTGCGCATACATAGAATGCAAAAACAACGTATTTACCTTAAACATTGTGCCAAAAGAAAAATATACATAAAAACTGTTACAAATGTAATAAATTTAGATAATATTACTTAGTTATCGCCACAATTTAAGTACTATCTACGCTTTTAGGTCTCGAAAATCCATAACAGAAACAATCCAACAGCACCAGCTGCGAACTGTCAAAATTGAGGAATCGAGCACAGATAAACAATAATCAACCAGCTGCAATTGTAATAGTCAAAAGAATCATATTCTCGTGTAACTTACTAACTAATAAATGCTATTATGCCGTTTGGGGTCGAAACACTTGGGCCATGGGGTCCCAGTGCACACTCTGTGTTTAAAGATATCGCCCGTAGGCTAATCGACTCTACGCGTGACCAGAGGGCTGGCTTTTTCTTCGGACAGAAAATAAGCATTGCCATTCAACGTGGCAATGCTGCCAGTCTTCTGGGAACGTTCCCCTGTGATAGTGATGCGGACGAATACTTTGACGCCTAAATTAAGGGTATAATTTTTGTTGTATTCTTTTTTACTTTCGTTTTATTTAATAGTTTAGTTGTAGTTAATTTTAAGTTGTAAATATTTATGTAGTTATTAATTTCATTTATATATTTATTTAAATAAACACTCATAGACTTTATAAAACTATTAAATTAGGTATAATAATAATAATAATAAACTACCTATATTACACTACAGAAAGCAGCCATATTAAACACATGCAGGATAGTCCGAAAGTGTATGCAGTTGGAAGAAGACACTACAAACACATAATTACACACCACACCCTATATTCACTTGGCCCTGGCCCGTGAATGTAGGTGAATACCAGCTTTCAGAGCTGAGAAAAAGTAAACTACCAAAGATAATAATACTTAATTTATTTATTGAGAAATAACCTCAATAATTTTTACATTTTACTACTATATTTTGCAACTTTTCAGTTATAGTAGTTTATATAGAATCTTACCATGTGGTGATGGCAGAGTACAACATACAAATACATGTAGGTCCATGTTGTTCCTGCGAGTATTGTAACGTGCGTTCACAATTCGTATCTTATTACCTTCGATCAACAATAACAACTAGATAAAGGGTTACGTACAAAATCAAGCTCCAGTTCTGTCCGTGTGAATAATAATAGTAAAAAAATAACAAACAGAGAAAAATGTTTTAAAATAGTTTTAAGTTCAACCTAATGACAACCATGGCACCTAATGATATAGTCATAAATCGTCAAAATATTATCTAATACTTACGACCATTCGTCACATAAGACAAGAAAAGTATTTAAAAGACATAAGTTATACAATATTTAGTTTGAATTCAACCTTAACCTCGAAAAATAAAGATAATTTTTCCATTATTGTCTTGCGATCTATATCGTTTTGTTTTGTTACGTTTTGCTTCTTCAAATTTCGAATTTCGCTACAGGAGGTATGTATGGAGTCGCGTTGGACACTAAAATAATTTTATAATATGAAAATTAAGATTTCGGGATCTTAGTACCTATACATCACTAATTTTTATTAGCGGTACGTTTTTGTGTATGATACCTATGTTTATTTACTTTATCATTAGTCTAAGTCTAAGTCAAAATCATTTATTTCAGTTAGACCAGGAAGGCACTTTTGAAGGTCAACAATTGTAACGTTGTACCTTGTTTGCCCTAAAAATAGCTTCGAAACCATATAAATTATAAATAATTACAATAGATTATTCTAAAACTATTATTAAAATACATTAAATAAACAACTGCCTCGTTGGCCGAGTAGTCACAAGTGCGACTGCCGGGCAAGGGGTCTCGGGTTCGATTCCCGGGTCGGGCAAAGTATTACTGGGTTTTTTAAAATTCTCAGTAGTAGCACGGAGTCTGGAAATGTGCCCGGTATATGGCAATAGGCTCACCCCCTATAACATGGGACTCATAACAACTAGTGAAAAGTGGGTGTTACATTGTACTGTGGTAGAATGTGCACCTCTGCCTACCCCTTCGGGGATAAAAGGCGTGATGTTATGTATGTATGTAAATAAACAAATAGAAACACATCTTACTACTTACTAATGTAAAACGCATTAAAATAATTAATTTTATATAAAAACATTACGGAACCCAATATTAATTGTTTACGCAAAGGTCCTCGCTTCTATTGCGCCTACGCATCTCTAAACGAGTTAATAACTAGTCGTGTCGGCTCGTCTCGGGCGCATTCGTAAAATCCAACGAACAGTCAACTTAAAGGCATCAGAGGTGACGGCTGTGTCACTCGATCGCGGACGACCTACGTTGCAAGATCGTACTTACCTACCTAACTAAATCTACTTCAAATCAATTATATAAATTGTAATCGGAATCCCGCTGGGGTAAGTTTCCATGTATTGCTTAAGTGTTGCTATTGTAAGGTGTTTCTTCTTCTTAATTTCTCGCTAGCAGCGGCTATTCCTTTTTTCTTTGTCTGCTGGGACACTGTGACCTTTGGACCCGGCTACGTGGTCCGAGCTCTGCTAACGCTTGCCTTGTGTCTGCGCTTCCAGGATTTATGTTCTACAATTGACCTCGCATCGCAGCCATCTACCTGGCGGATTTACGTTCTACTTTTAACCTCGCGTCGCAGCCATCTACCTGGCGGCGAGTGGAAGACCAGACCTCCTTCTACCTGGGAACTACCTAGGCCCTGCTGAAGTCGCGGAGAACCTAACGGGTAACCGGGGCTCCGGCTCGACGTGCAGGAGAAGGAACGGGGTGGTTTTTAGTCAGTAAGAGTCTGACACTCCCTCCCGCCTCACCCAGGCGGGGGCAGTCATTCGATGATTTTCCCCCTTAAAAAAAAAAAAAAAAAAAAGGCCCTGCTGAAGACCTGGAAGTGCATTTGGAACGAGACCGGACCGCCTGCAGAGCTACTCCACGGTTCAGGCCAGTGTTCTCAGCGTACCTATTACCCCGAACCTGGACGTGATTGGGGCAACATAATTGGCATTAATAGAGTGAACTACTCCTAAAAAAGTGTACTTTATTTGGACCCCTACCTACCTACCTGCCGGCCACCTGACTCCTACAGGAGGCTAGGTGCCGCACAATATTAATTTAAAAGTGAAGCTATTTGCTCATTCCAAGGTGTAGATTCTTATGGAGAAGAACGAGCAAGAAACAATACAATTTTATTTTTCAATACAAATCGACTCGATGCATCCACTGTTCTGTGTAAACAAATGTTGGCGAGTCTTGGCCAAGGAATCGCCAACACACGTACAAACATTGGTGGCGTTGGTTTATAATTGATAATTTTGTCTAATTTGATATTATTTACTAGTTTAAAAGCTTAAAATATAACTTATACTTCATGTATTTATCAAAAGTAAGACACTCCGGCCGTTATACTGCATTTTCGGTTGTTATTTTTGCAACTTGCAATTATGCACTGCGGCATCGTGAGACGTGAGTACATTGGCCGTGTTTGGAGCATACTAAACAAAATAAGAGCTCACTTCTCAAGTGAGCTCTTATTTGTCGAGACGATTTTCTTGCGCTGACCCGATATCTAGTTGTTATTGTTGATCGAAGCTTATTTACACATAATATGTTAAAGACCAAGGGGGAGCGCTTTCTGATAAATGTGTTTTAGACGTCAGGCCCAAGCGAGCACTGAAACTAAGAGCAGTCTATACCGGCTTTTTTATTATTCATCGGAAGCATCGAAAGCCGTCTGCATTTTCTACAGAAGTAATTTTTTTGGCCTTATTTTTTGAGGACTGATATGATCATTACAGAAGTTGAAGCACTAAGTTATATTTGGCGCTTAGCGCAAGGAGTACCAAGCATTTTTTATGAACACTCGATGGCACTAGTGCATAAGATACTGTAAATCCAAATTTTATAACTTTAAAAATTTGATTGCACGGTTAGCGCAGTGGTTGGACAACTCACTTCCGCACAGCGTGTCGCGGGTTCGATTCCCGCACGAAACAACTCTTTGTGTGATCCACAGTTTGTTGCTCCGGGTCTGGGTGTCATGTGTATGTGATCTTGTAATTCTTGTATATCTTTTTTAAATCTCTGCGTGTAAAATACTTAAATCTTTATGATACTTTACTACCTCAAGAAAGTTTTCAGAAAAAAAAAAACTATTTACTTAATAAGTTTTTCGTTAAGCTGCAGCCTGCACAGGTCGTGAAAACGTTCATTGGTTTTATTTGTTTCGATAATAATTACTTATTCGATAATCGATTTGGTTATTTTATAGATAGATACTAACATTTTATATGATCGCGTGAAACAGATCACTTAAATTAATTCAATTGCAGCAAGGATTACATTGCACGTGTATACCTGTCGCTAACGTAGGTACTCGGGTGGGGTTAATGTTCTTAACGGTCTATGTAAGGACGCCTGTTAATCCCATCTTCCATGAATAACAAAACGATATGTCCGTTGCTTTAATCTCAGGATTACGACCACTGCTATGATATTTAATAAGCGGGGAGTTAACAATCATAGTCTATTTCTTGGTTGACTGACTGTAGGTACGGTAGATTGTAGAGGGTTGAGTTATCAGTAAGTTACTGGTCTTTATTTATTATGCGATAAAATAATGCTCTTCTTAACAGACTTCTCCTAAATTTTAAGGAACTCCTATGTTAAAATAGGTGGCGTTTAACGATATTTTTGTTTCCATCAATCTACATATTATAAGTGACACCTACCCGTACAACGAAGGGTTTAGTTTAGGTTATTATTTTGGTACAATGAAACAAACGACGACGTGGTGACCCAGAGGCTTAAGACGGCTGCTTCTCATGCGGATTCAAAACCTACCAACGGCAACCATTGTGACTTTTTCCGAGTTATATGTACTTTCTAAGATTATTTAGACACCGCTGACCAACGGTGAAGGAAAACATCGTGAGGAAATTTGGCCTTATCTATAATTTCTAATTATGGTGATTATTGCTCTAACCCTCTCCGTGTGAAAGACGCATTTGGTCAGCAGTGGCCACTTACAAGCTGTTGATGAATGAAACAAAACTTAATGACGCACTGTTGGCGCGGTGGCTGGGTAACTGGCTGCCAACGCGCGACGTCTCGCGGGTTCGATTCCCGCACGGAGCAACTCTTTTTGTGATCCACAGATTTTTGTTCCGGGTCTGAGTGTCACGTGTATCTGAACTTGTAGGTCTGTAAACGCACCCACGACACAGGAGAAAACCCTAGTGTGTGGCAACGTTTTTAAAAAGAATAAAAAGAAATAGAAATGTAAAATAGCTGTAATCAGAATACTTATATGAACCTACCCCAGAAATATTTTATTTTAATCTATGGAGCCTACCTACCTATTGATAAAGTAGGTAGTGGCAGCGAGACTATGCTACCGATGCCGAGTTTCTCCTTCATTAACTTCATAGATAGTTTCGTATAACGTCAAAGGTACTTAGTGTACAATAACTGTTGACGTCTGCTCCCCTACTAGTCTAGGGGAGTGACGCTTGCTAATGCAGCTCGATGTCGCCACCGCCGCCTTCTGCGCTGTACGCCTCAGCGAGATAATTTAAATTAATTTTGGCACTGTACTGTACAGTGTGACAAAAAAAAAAAAAAAAAATTGTACTATACTATATACCTAATAGAAAAATTTATAATAATTGGAATTCAAATCTATATTTGTAATTATATTTTTTTTTAATATAATTAATGTAGTTCTCGAATTGTTATCACAAATGTTGATTAATATGTATGCATGCATGGAATAAATAAAGCTTTATTATTATTATTTATTATTATTACTGTACAGTGTACTTTGTGATAAAGGTGTATATTTTAAATCTATTTAAAATATATAGGTACCTACATGTACCTACCTACCAACGTTATTGTATGGACTCGAGTAACCAAGAAAGACATCAAACGATACTATATACTTATACGGTATCTAAACATTATGTTGACGTAAGGTCTCGGTTCTGATTGCGAACATAACCATCACACAAACCCACGTTTTGTAAAATTACACATCACATTTACATAAATAGTAATGAGATTACATTCGGTTACGCGAAGCAGGGTAGAAAATTACTCTTTCATTCTCACATCATATGCGTATAAATCTCTATCTCTACGTATGTAAATAATGTAGCAAAACGACGAGGTAACGAGATTTTTCACAAGATTTGATTTCCCGCAATTTTGCGCTCGAAATGGATTATTTTTTTCGGAGAAGATGCGATGCGTTAGGGCCGTTATGTACTGTCATTTAATATCGGCCCAATAACAATTTAAATAATTGCTTTTTATGAATTGGTGGCCTTTTATAATATCGATATTATTAAAATGTAAATGCTTTGTAAAAATGTATTGTGTTGACAAATGGTTAACATCATCATAATTGTTAACAAAAGTCTCACGTACTTTATTAGGACGCGTAATCACAAGTAAGTCAATCACAGGGGTATTACCAATGAATATCATCACCAGTATGTGTATCATTAAATTTCCTTTAAATTGGCTTACGCAACAAATTACTTATTGAAAAATCACATAGCAAGATTACGATAAAATCTTTATTTTACCAATTTAAGATCACATCATAACAAACAAATCAATATATTAAGTAGTTAAATTCAGCGAAATATTATTTTTATTCCGCAATCGCGCTAAGGTTTTGATATGGGTATGATTGAGAGCGATCGAGCGGGAAATGGCATCTCCGATACACTCTGGGAATGTAGGTACCCAACTAGAAATACGTGTAGATAACTTATAACCTATGTTATACTTATAAATCAAATATTTTATGATGAGAGATTACCTCATTGGTTATTTGTTTAAAAACTCACTGAATGCAATGTCTTAACTTCTAAACGCGCTTCACAGGTAGAGCAAAATAGATGATTACTATACATAGACTGGGCTCGTTGTATGGAAATAAGGCTACGTCGATAGAAATTAACGAACTATCAACATGGTATTACACGTTTTAACTATCTATTCGGAGATACGTGACGTGTGCGCAAAAAAACGTAAAAAAATCTGATCATATAGATCGAGTTTAGAGCCCTTTTTATGCCTATAAATTGCGGCTAAATATGGGTCGTAAAGCGTAGTTCGTAGCACGTAGTTCGTTGCACGCATTTTGTAGTGCGTAGCAGCGTTTTGTCTCTATTAATTTCGTAGACGTAAACCACCAATGAGTCTACACTCACTCAATCCACTCTGCTTCACTAGTTTGTGGGAGATTACCTAAAGTGAGTGGTTTGTCAAAATCAAGGAACAGCCCCCTTCACTTCAGTAAAGCTAAAATGGTCGAACCTCATAGCCTTATAATTTTAGTTCACAGATAAAATACACCAGAAACTGATCCAAAATCCTTCATTTCAAGTGGAAAATCCTACGTTTCAGTAAAACAGCTGACATGGCATCAGAAAATTGTACTACGAGGATACAAAAATAGGTTTTAGTTTGAACAAAGCTAAACATTGCTTCTGTCCAATTAGGAAGTAGAACGTAGTCTGCGATTTGCCCGATTTAACTTGGATTTCTTCCTCAGCCGACTCCAGGCTGTACCAGAATGAAATATTCATTCGATACAGAAATAGCAGTTTGGTATAAAGAAAGTGCATCTTTTCGGTTGTAAGCGACATGGCACTCAATTTTATTATTGATCCGTCGGGGAACTTTAGAACAAATGTTGGCAATTGTATTTTTATACGTTATTTTATTTCATTTATTTATTTGGATGTGTACCTAATTGAGAAGTTCGTCCATAGTCAAGTACCACAAGTTTAAATGTAATAAGTCGTACCTAGTAGTCATTGCTTACCTATATATGTATTATTAATTTATTTATACTGGTGAGTTGTACTCGAAGAAACAAACATCTGTGACGTCATCCCAAATGTTAATTAACAAATATTTTTATTCCCGGCGTCTTCTAAATGATGGGCATGCAGTTAAGACGCTGATTAACATTCGTATCCAACAATAGATATTGTTCCAGATCAAACGACTTCGTTCTTTGTGTTTATATTGAAGCTAAAAGGGATGGGGACTTTAATTTGAGTTCTTTATTGTTCTTTGTACTTAGTCTAGTAGCTAATTAAATATATATAAATAATATATTATAAAAACATTATACGTGATCAAAATGAGAGTGACTCGTTGAAAACATTGTTATCTGTATATATTTTAGGCACGGTTAAAGTAGAAATTCTTGGAGAATTTGCCGTCTTGTCTTAAGACGGCTACAACAGCCACAAAGACATATCAAGTGTTTAGCAACAATACACGAAAACAGTAGCCTGTACAGCTTGCAGTGGAACGTATGTACCTAACACAAGTCCAAAGAGTTTTGTCATCCTTACATTAAAATTTGCAACATTTATAACTGGCGTACGTCTTGTAAGAGTCGAGCTGTCGAGAGTGATTCCGTCGCGTTTAGTTTCAACTCGGCGAAAGTCGTCGGAGAGCCGTCTGAGGGCGCGCAGTGCACTAATTGTCAGCCCCGGGGTGTTCTGACACTCCTGTCTTCCACGATTATAAGCCCGGCGCGCGACGCTCAGTCGGCCCCGTTACCGGTTATTCTGCTACGCTTGCACTCACGATTAAGGTAACTGCACAATAACTGACTTTAAAGGATTTCAAACTGGAAATACAACGCCGGTTTTGTTTCGACGAACAAAGATAACTGTGTTATGGAGGCAATTGGATTGGATGGAATTGGATAGAAGTCTAGGTTTGATCTGGCTTCGAATACGTAAGGAGATCATCGTAACAGTAAAATGTTAATTTTTAGTGGACTCCACAAATTTAGTAGTTCAATACACTATCGGTTACTATCGATTCAGCCTTAATAAACATCATAATGTATCAGTATTAGCACCTTTAATAAGTCATACGACTTTTAGGTGATACCTAAATTACATAAATTATTTAATAATAAACAAACCCTTCTAAAGCAGAAACCTTACTTTGCTATAAGTACAGCTACACATAGTCACAGACAAGAAATGAATAGAGTCAGCGATGTTATTGGCTAACACGCAGTCTTAGCCAGTTAGTGAAACTTGTAACAGATATTTACTATTTACAGGTCTCTGCGGACATATTTAACTAACTGAAGCTTACACGCAAAAGCCCATGTCCAAGTTTGTGGCGAAATATACTTAGAAATACATAATTACTTATTGTGTAGTTACATATACATAGGTACATAGGTGTGGATACAACTCCTGTAGATTTGTATTTACCTACACAAATAAATGACATAATATGTGATGTGCTTATTTATTTATTTATTTATTTATTCTTTTATGTACACAATTTTACTATGGCACATAAGGCGAACTTAATGCCATATGGCATTCTCTACCAGTCAACCTTAGGGTTTAAGTTGAAAATTAGCGAAAAAGAAGGTACGGAGAATAAACTAACAGCAAAGAGTGTGAGAGAGAATAAAAAAGAAAAAAAAAGAAAATATTAAATAATATAGCCATACATATATCTTATACAATACCAAAGAATATATATAGCCACATGCATAAAATATATAGACATAAATACATACATAAATATATATCGACGAAGGTCTAAACCATGCTTTGCAGTGATTTTAAATAAAATTCGTGAACTTGATGTTTAAAAGAGATTTTATTAGGAGCTTTTTTGATGTTAAGGGGGAGCGAGTTCCAAAGTTTGATGACAGTTATTGTAAAGGAATTAGAAACGAAAGAGGTGCGGTGGGAAGGTATTTCAAGAAGCAAGTTGTCCGTCGAGCGGAGGTTACGGTTGTGGCAACTGCCTAACAACTGGAAGCAGGACTTTAAGTATTCTGGAGCACAAGGATCATTAAGAATAGAGAAGAGCATGCAGAGGGATCTGAGGGATCTCCTCTCACGGACAGGAAGCCATTTAAGCTGAGCGCGAAAAGAAGAGATGTGGTCGTATTTACGAAGACCGAAGATAAAGCGGATACAGTTATTGTGCATTCGATCCAATTTGTTCAGAAGGTCTTGGGATAGATCGGAGTAACAAACATCAGCATAATCAATAACAGGAAGCACAAGGGACCGGACAAGCAGTGTCTTGATATTTGGTGGCAAAAAGTTCTTGAACCTGTAGAGAGATCGTAGCGTGGCAGTGACTTTCCGGCCGATCCAAGCAACCTGATAGTTCCAGTTGAGCCCGCTGTCCAGATACAAACCTAGATCCTTTACTTGAGGCGACAATGTTATGGTGGTTTGATTAAATGTTATCGGATCAAGCTGATTGACATTTAGGTTATTCAAGTAATAGGAACTACCCAAGATGAGGGCTTGACATTTGCCTACATTCACTGCAACCCCATAGCTCCTTGACCAGTCTTCAATCGCAAGTAAGTCAGTGTTGAGATGTTCTATGCAGGTGTTCAAGTTAGCGATTATTGAACTACATTTAATATTTTATGGTCCTAGAAAGCTTTAATTTAACTTTCTGTTATTTGTGTAAGTTGGGCCTCAACTCAACTTGGGTCATCTGTAAAGTTAGTTTGGGAATTTTAATCATTTAATTATTGATTTTTGAAATAAGCTCTTTTGTTATACCTACAATATAAAAGCCTGCTACCTATTTACTGAATTATACAGAGATGAGTGTATTATATGTAGATTGTAGAGACACCCCTGACATTAACAGTAGCCTACATTGTCAAATAATTGTTCATCGCAAAATATTTTCCTCGTTAAATTATAAACAGGAATGAAAGTTTTGTGAAGATAAATGTCACCGTCCCGATCTCGGGGAAGGTTAATAACAATCATTTATCAGGAAGTTAAATCACAAAGTTTTCTCGTTCCCCGTATTTTATTTGATAAAATAACAAATTAACGAACAGTTTATGCAGCGGGCGCCGACAAACTGTCATATAGGAGATGCAAGAGATTTGAACTCGCTTTAATTAAATTACTGATGATGGTTTATAAATATAAAGCTGGTGTCTGGTGTGTGCTTATCATTTTAATAAGGTTTCTTAATTTCGTGCTCCTTATTTCGCGACAGTAGTGTCGTACTAGAAAATGTATAAACTAGAAACTAGGCGACAATATTCAGGACTTCGTTCTTCGCTATCGTAGTTTAATCATCACCAGATCAACGAGACAGTGCCTCTATATCAAGTAGTAAGTATTTCTGTCATCATTCGTTAATCTGTTCTTTTAACCAAAATAGTCAAATGAGTTTTTCTCACAAACGGGCTTTAGACAGAAATAGTTGGATTTACACAAAGAGTCAGTTCCCTTTCGTAGCAAAATATTAATTGGGGCATGAGATTTCCTGTAAATTTGTTTCTCGTTTTGCCGCCACTCGGTTGCGGTACGGTTGCCCCTTTGCGCCCGCGTCACGTAAGCTGATTCCTTTCATTTCAAAATTCCACGGCTTTCTACCAACACTAAATAAAACGAACTGGAACGAAGGCACGATGTGTAATAACCGTACATTCTTTGTACATAAATACGGCCACATAAACGACATTTCGTATTAGTTTTAGTTATTAGTAAATTCAGTTTACCTGCCTATGTATGTGACGGAATTTCTCATCAGATTGTTCCAATACTGCAACCATGTAGCTAATACACTAGTTTAAATTTAGTGTAACTTTAACACATGCAAATTCGAATTCAAAGTATTTATTTAACGTTCAAAATTCACAAGAAGCTTTTACAGTATTGTGATAGTTAGACAATGAATTTCATAGAATCCTGTTGGTAAGGAATTCAAAAAGATCTTATTTGCCTATTGGAAAACGAAACCTATTCGAGTGTTGATTAGTTCTTGCGATGTCTTCGATGAATAATTCCGAGTACTAGGTTTATTATTGTTCTGTTTTCTGTTCGTATATAACTGGAGGTAATCAATTGGAGCACTCTGTTTGTCGCCGCTGAGTATACGCCCCATCAATCTTGCGTTGATACTTTCGCTGGATAAATGTATTATAGCTCGAGTTTGGCGGATATTGGCGTCTGTCCCATCGCCTATTTACGACCTACCATGCTTTACCAAACAGCTATTCCATTTAAACAAACGTTGAACAAAATAAAACATTAAAAGCGATTGTAGCCGTATTTTTCATTTCAAATCCAGTCAGCTTAACTGACAAATAATTTGATTACGTATGAAATAGAATATTTCTCTTCGAATGAGATTGATGAACGTGTGAAAGCTTCGCAGGGTAAACGTCATGTATTTTAAGTAAAGGGTCAAATTTTGGGATAATGTGTTGACGTAGATGGATCCAACGCAAATAGCTTCGGCAACCGGCGGACCTTGTCGGTGTCATCGTGAAGGATAATCAAGGTTTATACGAAAAATGGTGACTCTGTTTTTCTCATGGCCCATTTTTGCGTTGTCGTCAAAATATCATGAACCTCCTTTTTGTAAATGAAATAAGAGGACCAAGAAAAAGAGCAAAATAATATTTTTATAGAAGACTTTTGTGCTTGAAAGAATATGTGTTAGGTTCCTGGATTACAGAAAGACTTTTTTATTTTATCCTTTTGTCAGTTGCTGTGGAATTAGCTCCTCATAGATGCCTTACTCTTCAACATAAATAAAGCATAATGGAACTACTCTAAGCTAACTGTAATGAAGGAGTTATTTGAAGGATCGGATTAGCTATAAATCAGGATTCTCTAAGGCTTGGAAGAACGCCAATTCCACCGAAACCCAGACATACTATACCAAGCAAATTATTGTCATTTTAATACAATTTTACGTAAACCAAATACAATGTAGATAAGTATTCGACTGCAACTTACTACATTGCTGTACGCGAAATATAACTTTCTAGTATTCTCAGTAAGGTGCATATTAAATTAAATGAAGAATTTGACCTCAATAACCAACAATAACTAATTTTGTATGAAACTGGGCGATTATTTTAAGTTATTTTGTTTACATTTTAGTTTCTGAATGAGTTTCAATTCTCTATACATATTTAGTACTTATGAAATGAGATCACGACTCGCTGTCAATATCATAAAAATATTGATACGATTTTCCTCGATATGTTAACTGAGCAAAATTCTATGACAATATAAGTTTGAATTGATTTGATCTAAATCTGTTGTTTCTTTGTGACTCTAAAGTTTAAGAAGGAAAAATGTTGATCAATGTGACACATATGGACAATAATACAAGATTTGATTAATAACGACAACTTGATTAACTGATGAAGACATGTTCGTAAACACGTGTAAAGTACAACCATTAAGTTTACACCGGCGATTAATATGTGGGAACCTCTATAATGGCCCGATGTTAATTATGTGGCAGCAGTTCAAGTGTGATCTCAGTTTGTTGTGGTACTGTTTGACAACTAAATCCGATACCAAATTGTTAAGAAATCATGCTTTTAAAATAGCAGCCATTAACAAAGTTTACAAGCATTAACAAAAACGGAATCGTTCGCACTTAATTCTGTTTATTAGTTGTAAAAAAGTAAATACTAGCATTCAATCGGCACTTATTTTTAACGTTTATTTTCAATTAAGTTCAGCGAAAATTGGAACAATGTTTTGAAGCGGATTTTTGCTGATTTTGTAGAAATTACCATCGTCAGTGCAATCTGTTCGACAAACGGGACTGGACGCTGGCAATCGCGTAATTTAATGAACACTTCCCTAATCGAGTGACGAGCCAAAAGCCGCTCGAAGTTCCGGCGAAAAATAATATTTTCGTTTTCCATTCGGAATGCTCGTAACAAGAAATATTAGTATCGACTTTCTGTTAGTTAAGTGCTTTGTCGTTTCCCTATATCTGTTAGAGAATTTGTCATTGTGTAGGTATATGATTGGTTAGGAATAATACAAAATAAAATCAAATTAGATAAATACTTAGTCAACAACATCTCTTCGCGGGGACATCTCAATCATGTTGTTTACACAACAGATTTGTACACAAGTACGTATAAACCTCGGGAACATAAGTATATCGAATGTGAATTTCAGTAATGCGTTTTTTGTCGTAGGTATTAGGTAAATGTATCGACTTGTAAGAAGGAATATTGGCTACATTTCTAAGGAGGTCAGAGCAACGATTTATCATTGTGAAGATGACGTTTACGGCCGATAGCGACTGATTTGTTCCAGATCAAATGCGAATCCAATATTTACGCATAGTGATCGTATGGATTCGGAAACATTCACATCGTATCTCAGTGACGTATTGCATTACTGTGCACTTCTATTCTTATGTTAAGTGCCTGAGGCATGTGGATGAGCTTTCTTACCGAAGTACGTATCTAAACTTGTTCGGCCCGATTGTCTAATGTACCACTAAATTCATAAAACCGACTCCAAAATGATTAGATAATGCCTTTGTTACAACCACTCACTAATTGACTAAGCAAGAATATTACTAGAATAAACACGATTCTCAGAATTATGACGACCCGAGATACAAAATTATTGTTATAATAAATATTTACATGAAAATTATTCAAAGAGAGCTCGCAGAATCAGAGTGGTGACGTCAATGGCTTGTGCTCGACTTTGTCGCCCCAGTTCAGGCTGCCTGTGCAAGATAAACTGGCTTCCTCCCACTGTATTGTCTAAAATTTAGTTGCTTTGTTACATGCTTGCAACCTAGTTAACACGAGTTAATCCGTCTGTGCACTCATCAGCTCTAGTACTGTACAGTTTTCGGCTGAATCCGATTTACTGCAAATTGTACTAATAAGTTGGTAGCTATGTAAATCGTTACATACTTTGGAAAAATAAGTTTAGACCGGTGTTTAAAAATGTAGATCTGTAGAAAAAGTGCAGTGCAGGATAGAGTGCAGGTCGTGTAAATTCACGAGGCTTTTAAACATTTCAATTCAAATATTTGTAAAAGTTTTTAATTTAAAAAGTACAACAGTCAACCGGCCGCAAAGTCGCAACAGTAGTTCGGCTCTCGCTTGCTGCGGAAGGTACGCGCGTTCGTAGAGTCAGTGAGGCGCGAAGCACGTGCGTAGCTGTTTTTCATCAAACGTTGCGTTCAGTTTTCCCCGTACAACTATACCTGCGACTGATCCTCTCTTCCGCTTTGCGTACCTTTCGATTATCCAGCGGGACGGGAGTGGATTTCGTATAATATTTCATCTGTTTCTATTAAAACATTTTATCATATTGCGTAGGATTTGCTGACAGCGTTGTCAGCAAACTATAAATTGTGCTGTTTCTGTTTTCGTGAGCGAGTAAATTGAAATTTGTTTCGTAGACAGCGGGATTAATTTATTTTCGTAGTTTCACGCTTTTACTCGTTATACAATAATTCAAGGGCTTACTTACCTACAATAAATAGAAATTTCCCTTTCGCAGGTTAAATAGATACCTGGGAAAGTCTGACAAAATTCTCAATAGTTTTTCGTTTTAAAAAAACTACTGACTACTTCAACCTTTCATTTAAATAAACCTAACTACTAAAAACAGTTTGTTTACTTTATTTAAAAGTAAGGCAATACTAATAAAGTTTTCATTTTAGAAGTAGGTACACAGTTAAATACAATAATCCACGCGGCAGTATTTACATAAAGGAGTTAAGCAAATAATGAAGTTGACGTTCTCATTAAACAAGGAAGTACAAAGTGATTAAGTAAAGGGGACTTCTTAACGCAATCTTGATCGTGAATCAAATGTTAGCTGGTTTATGTTTAAGTAAAATTATTAAAAGAACGCAGGTTCTTGAATAGTTAGGCGGAGGTAGGTTGTAGGCACGTTTGTAAGCCTCCAAATCGGGCCGCGTCACCCCCAGCCTTTTATTGTAGCGAGCTTTCCAATTACATCGGAGATGGATATTTGAGCGCCTCGATGGCGCACGTCGACGGCCCGACTTATTATCTAAGGAACGAATGCAAGGGTTCACGAAATAAAAGCGAAGCTCACATAAAATATGATGCCATTAAACCGTCCTGTTATATTAGTTCTAGCGGCATCATTTTAATTTGACTCGTAAAATAAGATGAACAATAAATTCATTAAGTTGGCGTTAATGAATGCTAATAAAATATGATATTTGTTTTAGAAATACCTGTGTTGTTTTTGTGTTTCATAACACTACTCTGTTGAGTGAGAGTCAAATGCGAGTAGAAGTAGTAAAAATTGTAAATAGACACCACTATTTTTTGTAATAAGGACCATTTTAGATGACAAATTTGGAATCATTTCAATAAAATAAGGGCTTTCCTTTCTCTTATTTTAAGTTGTTGTAGTGGTTTGATTAGGTGGTTTATTCGGTTTTATATTTCATTATCATAGTTTATAAGTCTCTTTTTTACTAACCCAATATGGACCAACTAGTCTGAAATAAATGATTTATTATTATACACATAATATAACATCACGCCTTTTTATCCCCGAAGGGGTAGGCAGAGGTGCACATTACGGCACTAAATGCCACTGTACAATGTAACACCCACTTTTCACTATTTATGTTATGAGTCTCATTTAATAGGGAGTGAGCCTATTGCCATATATTGGGCGCAATTCCAGACTCCAAGCTACTACTGAGACCGTATTTAAAATCTATGATTAACAATTTTTCAAAAAATTAATTGAAGTCGATCAGTTAGAAAGATCCTCCAGTGTGGTAGTGTATTATGTCGAGTGTTACTAGTGGCTGTTGAAGCAGGATATTAATACACGGAGCATCCATTCAGTCGCGACGGCAGTTCGGACAGTTTGCTACCAACTACTTGTTAGTTGGAAAGTCCGGAAGACAATCTAATCGGAGCCAAGTTCCGGACATTACCGATCGGCCCCTAACGATGACCGATCACTGTTTGATGTTCGTGTTTTATTAATCTACACAAATTAACTTGCCATAACCAAATACCTAAGTTAAACTTCATTAGATAACAATAATTCGATCGTGAACTCGAACCACATAATCGTGGTTACACGTTATTACGGAATCAAGTCAACCGGCTGAATTTGTCGCGAGCGAAATGTGATCAATATTCGATAATACCAAGGCAGATGTCATAAATGGCAGCGCAAATGTTGCCGTTATATTTATGAAGGGTATTTAGCGTCGAATAAAATATTATTTTGCTATGGAATAAACAATAAAAGCGCTTAGAGATTTATTGGCACCGTTTATCCGGATGATCCCAGGGGATCGCCAGTAAATTATCACCAAGGACATATCTCACTTAAAATATCTCTCAGAGCACGAACGTTCCAAATACACGATATTTTTTACTATTTGCTCAAAAATTAAAATAATTCTGGTCAAAAAGAGATGAAGCATTTTTTTTTCTTCAGTATGGAATTGAAAGTTACACAAACGGTGTCGGCGGCAGTTGATGAAATTTTGCTCTCTGTAGTCGTGATCGATCACAGTGCTCTAACGAACAGTCGTGTGTATGTAGCCTTATATTATGTGTAGATGTATAACGGAGCCCCGAATTATGTGCCTACAGTCTTACACACAAACTCGTCACTGGTGATAGATCGACAAATATTGTATAAATAAGCATCTCTACACTCTCGCTAGTTTGCTTTTACACCAATTTTGTTTCAGGAATATCTGTGAGGTGGCACATTGTGTAGCCGCTTTTTATTTTTCGCAAGAGGATTTATCAGGTGGAACGTGCGAGAACCAGCATTACTAGTTAGGGTTTTCATTCTTTAGATACACTGTAGGTCATTAATGATGGTTTTCACTATATATCTTTACAGCTTTCTGGAACCAACGTCACAGCTAACTCCTGTATTTTTATTATCTTGGTGTAAAGTCGTATTCCCATCACCGGAACAAAGGGAATTAAACTTTTAATTGGGATTTGCAAACAAAATCGTAAAGAACGAAGGTGTAAAGAATAAATTAAAAGTTTCCTTTGTTTTTACTTTTTCATAATGATTTCCTTAATTCCATAAGGTTAAATAGATGATGATGGATTTTGTTTTTCTCTTTTATTTTCGCTTCAATTATGAAAACTGAATAATCTCCCAAGTTTTCTAAATGTGTTTCAAACAATTACAATATTCACATAATTTTTCATCGACAGTTTTCGCTACATCGAAAGCAGGTGTCAAATTTTCACCTCCCCCTATAAATCTTCATTTTCATTACCTACCTACACAAAGGGCGAGAGGGGAGGAATATTATCGAGGACCCTCACTCATTGACTTATTTTATACGGCATTAAATACATTGTGCCTATAAAGTACAGATTGAATGTGCTGTACTAAGGAAACATAAAATCGATGACGATTCAGAAGATTTTATTGTTATACGCATAAATATGAATGTGACTTCGTGAGAAGCGAAAGAGACAGTAACCAAGTATCTAAATGTTAAAGTAATAAGAATGAAAAAGCCACTATAAAGAAATGAGCGTGAGAGTATATATATAAATACTATACAAATATACAAGTTCATTACTAAACTATTTATTAAAATTAATATCCAAATCAACATATCTAAATGAGCATACAAAAGCAATCACACAGAAAAGTTAGAGGATTAGAATGAGGGCAATTCTGAATTGTATTTTAAATTAGATACAACAAGAAAATAATACCCACAACACAGAATGTAAATATATGTTACTGAATAGTTAAAAGCAGTATCACGCCCAGCAACATACGAAGCCAATTTGTAAAGTAATCCCAAAGGAACAATGGGAAATACAAAATATGATTGTGTAGCATCCATTGGAACGCGGTCGCATACAACCTTGAATATAATTGCTTCTTCAGAATAATTAGCTACAATTACTACTAGTCCCGTTCTATCGACAGATTCTCATTCCAGTGGATTGATTGATGAAGTTGAAGCGATCGGGTTGATAGCTCTTTGATACGATTGTGTGTAATTATGATTAATTTGACAAATGAAGTTTTAAGCACTTAAGTAAAGTTGGAATGCCAATCAAATTAAAATAAACGATTCTAAATGCAGAACTTAATTATGAAGTCATTATTTGTCTGTACGAGTGGTCTCAAGCAACATCTTCCACATTTTTCACATTCGCTTAATAAAGCTTGGTCCTTAAAATTTTCTGTTTTTATTTTCGTCTAAATTAACTCGTCGAGTACCGGTTTTGTAGACACAATTATAGAACAATAGGTTGCGGTCACTGGTGACCGCTTGGTATTTGACAGTTTAAGGCTTCATTTCTTTCAGAGCAGACTACAACTCATTTTTTTGTAGGTCACTCTCACTGGTCTAAAAAAAATGGGTGCAAAAAGGACCATATTCCGCTGCAGGCTTGGTGCAATGCTGCATGCAGGACTCACACTCGGTAATAAGGTTAACGAGACGGTCGAAGCAGCTTGAATGAGCGCAGGATTTCTTTCATTGAATTTAAAACCCGTAGAAAGTCTCACTATTGTATAAATTAAATTATGTGAAAGTAAATTAGGAGCGCAGAGCTACTGGTATTTGCGTTGCAGTTCTATAAAAATCAACAGATTTTACTGATCATATTACAAATCGCTTCACATTTAAGATGCTCATAAAAGTATTAGTGTTATTGTTATTTCATTGTTGTTTATACATATATAAAGCATTAATATGTAGGCCGCGATGCAGCCATTTATTTCTTTCCCATGTTCCTCCTCGCTTGAGTAGAATGAAAGCTGATCAGTAACGTGTATGATGAAACTAGAGCGTCCATTCTATTCTTAGAAAAACTTGGGTGAAGTCGCATCGTCCTCCACTTTGAAAGTTTTATGAGTCGGATGAGATAGATCAGGGATCGGAATGCATTATTGCCTATTCAAGATTGTGTCATCTCGACCGACAGAACTTTTCTATCTATCTCAGTAAAAGCGTTATAAAAATATTTTGTTCCAGTGTTCTATCTAGATGGGGCCATAATTATTTGTTGTTTACTTTCGAGCAGTTTCGAATTGATATAAATCAAGTTTTAGTAGCGTATGATCGTTTCGTACGTTCTTACTAATCTAATTATAAAAAATATTTCCGCACCTTGATTTTAATATATTTGTATTGTTATTATCGCATATCGATATCTAGGAATGAAGTGCAAAATACCAGCTGATTGCTTCTGCAATGCTGAAGATTCGATCAGTTTGCAAGGGGGTCTGATATCGTCGAGTTTCGATGCCAAATGCGGAAACTTTGTCAAATCAGGGAACTCAGTGCTCTAATCCTTACAGTGCACCTCTTTACATTCAAACTGCGAGATTGGAATTATTAAGATTGAGCTACGATTGTGCTAAACTTGTCCGAACACTTGAGCCGGGTTCTCATTCAGATGCAGATTTAGGTCAGACGTCAATTGACTTCGAACAGTGTAATTAAGCGACTTGAAAGTTAGATTGCTTAATTTCATCCCATTAAATTATCTTATTGTATATTTCTTTGTTTCTTAGACTGCTAAAATGTTTTTGTTACAAGGCATAACAAAACATTGCTGGTGTTTCATCTTATAAATAACGTTTCGTGTTTCATTTAGTATTTTACCTCCTTGTTTCGTTCCAAAAGTATCATTCCCATTTTACGTGTACACATTGGCACTCGTATTGAAAACTCACATAAAAACTGTGAAGCGTATAAAAAGTATGGAAAGGAAGTTTACGCAGCAACTTTTGTGGAACTAGGTCATAACTCCGCTAGGATATTCATACGTTCTATTGGCGGCGTGTGGTAACTCACAGTATTCAATAAAGCCTGAATGAAGCCCGTGGAAAAACATGTTGCTAACTGATATTTCACGTACAAAAGAAAAACGGTACAAGATTGTTGATGCCGATTTTGTTTTATCACGATCCTTGCTGTGTCAATTTCCTGTTAACCCTTAAGGTTGATTTGTATAGTATACTATACACTAAATAAAATTAAATATTCTCATAAAACAAAATACTATAGGGTAGTTCTCAAAAAAGTGGCACAGTAACCTGTCAGCCAGTTTTTAGTAGATACGAGTATTTTTTATTAGGGCTACTGATCTTTTCTATACAAAATTATACATAAAGAGACTTTATACATTAAGGCCAAGTGAAAATGAGAAGTTTAGAGTAATCCATTTAAGAAAAATAAAAATTGTAATGCCATTTTCTCAGTAACTTGTCGTGTCCAAACACAATGTGTCTGACTTTGAGGTGAAATAAAAAATTAATACCTATCAATAAGCACTTAAATAAAATAAAACACAATTCGTTATATGATTGTTTTAACGTGATTTTGATTGCTGCCCGTAAACACATATAGTTCTTGAGATATTTATTCCCAAATTGTGTCCAGAGACTTTCTCCACAACCTGGTGTTGCACACTACTGACCATTACCCACAGACTATAACGTTAGCAACACGCTATCCCAGCGCGAAATGGGCCGACACTATCAGGCTACCTGTTGTCAAAGAAAGAAGCGATCAGTATGTGTTTGTTTTCTTAGAAAATACATCGATACATCGCAATCGGATTTTGTAACAGGTATGTTGTCTATTATCTGACCTATTTATTTTTGTTTGTATGTTAATCGCTTCGAAATATTTTATTCTAAAATGTGTCAATAGGTGCCTGTATATGATTCTATAAGTGATACTTAAAAAAAACTAACCGTTTTGTTGGTATCGCATTTCAACCTACGTTTCCTCAATAACCTGTGTGTCTTTACCCTGTTGAAAATGCACAGGTTAAAGAGATTGCTAACAGGTTAAAGATACATTACCCATTTTTTAATACAAATTCATTTTACTCGTGAAATTCGGTTATAAATTACTTAGGTATTAACACTTAATATCCTTACTAGTTATATATTTGAGTTAATTGATGAGTTAAAATAATTTTTATTACTCTTTGAATAAATCAATTTGGTTTTCTTTTAATGATATAATAAATTATTATTACTATTTAGGTTTTTTTGTTAGGTCAGCTAGACAAGGTTTAATCTATTTTTTCCTGCTTTCAAAGGTAAAATCCCAAAAAATAAGAAGAGAGAAGATACTTTAGCGTGAAAAAGACAACTTGAAAAAAAGGGATATGAAAATATTAAAAATGATTCAGAACTATACGCAAAATACAAGGAAAAATATATAAAAAAAATAGAATGATATAGAAACGAAAAAATGAAGGAAAAGTAGTATTTGTAAATAATTTAACACCAAGGGATTAAAACCGTTAAGAAAAAAGGGGCGACAAGATGCTAAAACCTATCAACATAAAAACAAGATTTAATTTTGATTAGTAATATAGCTATTAGTAATACATTAGTGATCTTAGAGAACAATAGTGATAGTGAACTTCCGCGAAGCTTTTACCAAAGTAGAAGAATGACTAGATCGAATTCTAGGTCTAAAGAACGGTTAAAATATGACGAAGCTGTTATTCACGTCGATTACTTGGAAAATAAATTATAAATGCGCTTACTCAATATCGAAATACATAGTCGTCGACATAGTTACTATAAAATTTATAAAAATATACTTTGGTATCACAGCTTTAAAATGGATCTACTCTGAATCTGTTCACAGTAAAGGAGCTCCAGATGGAGTTGGGGCCGTATTAAAACGTCCTGCTGATTGAAATGAGCCATTGAAATGATGAGCAGGATTTCGAAACATGGAGTAATGCAAAGCCAGAAATGGTAGTGTTAAGACAGCTTAGTCGTACAAAAGAAACCTGTTTAACTGACGTCGAATTCTGTAAACACGGTATACATCTGGGTTTTCACCGAGTTATTACAGAGGAAGTTATATCACCAGCAATACCCTACCCAGATGGCCAAGAAAAAGACCGTCTGCTACCTCTATAACTTCTTCTCGAACTTTAGGCAATTGTTTTGACTCTGATGAAGATAGCATTGTTACCTCTAGTAGGAATGTAGCAGATAATCTAATTCCACCAGAATTAGTAAGTATTCTTTATATATCGACATCGTTTTCAGTTTTGTCTGAAATGAAATTACTTGATAATAGATGAAGGGCCTGCGAAAGTGACTGTGTCCCCGTTGAGTTCTTTTAAGATTATTATAGATATGTTAATGATTCGGACTGCTCTATTTTTTAACTATTTTCTATTTTATTTATGATTGTTTACATAAGGTGTTCAAAAATATCTGTAACAAATAGAAGGAATCAACTCTGAGCTAGTGAAAAAGCGATTAAGTTCTCGACACATTTTTGTTGACTTAAATGTATGGAGATCACAATTATGACGTTTTTATCTCCGTTACAGAATCGGTCTCATAGAAATGGTTGTTCAGAATGATGACTGCAATCGCCCCGTTCATTTATTGCAGACATTTTACTGACAAATTTTAAGTCATAAGAAGAAATTATAAGCACTTAGTACTTTTAGAATTACCATTGAGAGGTGGTTTAAGACTGATTGGCATATACAGTGAAACTTGGTTAAGTGGGACCTGAATAAGTGAGAAACCTCAATAAGTGGAACTCATGCTGAGGTCCCAACACTATGGCACTGAATTACCTGTATTAGTGGGACGAGGTAAACCTCTATATCTGGGATTTGTTCTTTCGATTTATCATCATAGTTACCTCTATAACTGAGACAGCGAGTAAATTTTATATGTATAAACCTCTGTAACGAAGATAATATTGTTTGTTTAATCATTTTTATTCTACCCACAAATTCTACCCACATATTTCCAAGTCCACCTCTATTAATGGAACTCTCTGTAAATGAGACAGATATTTATTTATACCTGTATATCTGAGACACTGGGTAAGTGGAATACCTCTATAAGTAAAACGACATTGCAGGTCCCTTGATGTCTCACTTAACCAGGTTTCACTGTAATTTAGTTATGAGAAAATTTACCTAGTTTGTTCTAGTTGAAAAACAAAACACATGTTTATCATAATGTTTGTTTTTTTTATAATAATAAAATTGCTAATTGTTTTAGACTGATTAAATTTTACTTTAGATTATGAAAATATAGCTATTCTATTTGTGTCTGTATCCGTAAATGTTTAAATTAATGTTTAATTCACGTCAGGAAGTTGTGAATTATTATTATTATTATTAAAACCGTTATTTTTGTTAGTTTATATGATAAAATAAACGCAGATTTTGCATAATTGCATTGCTTTTTTCTGTAACCTGTCTATTTCTATTTAACCTGATATCGTTTTCTCAATAACCTGTACAAAACCCCTTTAACCTGTGAGGTCACTTTTTTGGAAGGCTCTATTTCACTCAATTTCCAGTTGATCTGCTTCCCTTTCATTAATTCTGTTTCAGTAAAACACTGCCAATAGATTTATATAAAAAAAACTCGACATTTTAAATATTTTTTGAAATCGACAAATTAATTCGATCTGAGCCACTTTTTTGAGAACGACCCTATAACATGATTTTTTTTATTAAAAAGTAGTTTCAGAACGCACTTTATTTAAATAATAAATAAACTAGAGTATTATCTGTGGTGAATTTGACAGTTGTGGCGTAAATGCGAAACCATGTCGAGGAATCTTGTTCCCGTTAAGGTAAAATTTATTATAATTTCTTATTTAGTATAAAAATCCATTAAGTGTGTATTGGATTCAAATCACAAATGTATTGAGCTCATGCTTATGCTAAATTATCTACGCAATGCACTTACTTTCATCGTTTTTTACGGATGTAATCTTGGATGTATAGTATACCATACATTGCGACTGTTGGCACAAAACACATTTTATTTGAAATGTATATTATTCTATACACTGCCAACTACGGGGTGATGATTATGTCAGTACTAAAATTTAACTTTGATCATATATGTTTGTTTTTTTTGCTGCTTTTGGGCATTTTTTATTACGTTTTTCTTGCATGGTGTGGGCCTTGTTTTTATGCTTGCTTTTAACAAATTTGTTCTAGCCTGGACAACGCAATCGGTGTAGACGCATACTAGCACTCGTTCCTAAATTCAGTGCTACTTCTGACGTCAGTGATGCCACAAGCAATGAAGAAGAAGTGTATAGTCGCGACTCATCTCCTGCTCCATCTATAAATTCATCGTTAGAAAGATTAGATTTTAATAGCCCAGATCCATCTAGTAATGATTCCTATATAGAAAACTCAGATGAAAATTCTCTATCGATTCTACATCCAAACTTGGACTCCATAGATTTTCAAAGCCACGATACTGTAGCCGAAATCGGTGAAGATCCACCACCACTCACACCAGTTCTTTCAACAGTATTTCCTTCCGATACGCAATGCAATTATAATGCAATACCTTCTATCGCATCGCTACCCTCCCTGCCGTCAGTTCAACCATCGCCGTCGACGCCACTGCCTGCTTCAACACGTGTCCAAAGAAAACGCAGAGGTCCTGTAGTTGCTGCTAACAGGGTAAAAAGACGAAACATACAGAAGTTCAAACTTTCTTTTCAATGGACCAAGAGAAGGTTTCAACATGCAGCTGAAATATTTGAGCAAAGCTTCAAAGAAACTGTCCCATCTAATTGGTCGGCGTTAGACTATTTCTATCGATTTTTCCCTGAAGATCTTATTGTTGATATAGCTAACAACACTAATTTATATAGCGTACAAGAGACTGGAAAATCAATCAAAGCAACAAAAGAGGACATAATTGACTTTTTGGCAATCAATATATTGATGGGTGTGGTTGTTATGCCATCTTACAAGGACTATTGGAAGGCCAGTTATCGTTACGGTAAAATTGCAGATGTTATGCCAATCAAAAGGTTTCAGCAAATAAGGCGGTACTTACATTTTGCTGATAACACCCACGCTGACGAATCCGATCGTTACTACAAACTACGTCCTCTCCTTGAGCGAGTTAGAGCCCAATGTTTGTCTATTGAAGAGGAGAATGCCTTCAGTGTAGATGAAATGATCATTCCTTACAAAGGCAAAAAAGCGGGTTCTCGACGGCAGTATAACCCAAACAAACCATGCAAATGGGGCTTTAAAAATTTGGTACGAGCAGGTGTCTCTGGACTCGTGTACGATTTTATGTTGTATGCAGGCGACGATACCTTTAGGGGTATCCAGTTCGAACCTGATGAGGAAAATCTCGGCACTGGAGCTAAAACGGTGTTGGCACTATGTAAAACCATAAAAAATCGACCTTGTGTCGTTTACTTCGACAATTGGTTTACGTCTCTCGAACTTATATATTTGTTGCGGCATAATTATGGCATATTTAGTTTAGGCACTGCCAGAAAAAATAGGCTTCGAGATGCCAATGATTTATTGTTGTCAGATAAAGCTTTGAAGAAAAAAGGACGGGGGGCTTATTGTCAGGCAACTTGCAATAAAAATAAAATTGCTATCGTAAAGTGGTTTGACAATAAGCTCGTTACCTTAGTTAGCTCATATGTGGATGCTTATCCCATCGAAAAAGTGAAGAGATTCCATAAGGAAGCAAAAGGACGCATAGACGTACCTTGCCCACAAATAGTGAGACACTACAATAGGCACATGGGTGGAGTTGATCTAGCTGACATGCTTATTGCTTTATATCGGACCAACATGAAGACACATCGTTGGTATTTGAATATATTTTCACAATTGTTAGATATTTGTATCAATAACGGTTGGCTTCTTCGCCGCCGCCATTACCGATCAAGAAACATGAAAAAAAAAGATGATCATCTCAAGCATTTCCGTTATGAGGTATATTCGGGTCTTATAAAAAGCAACAGAAAAATGGCGAAAACTTCAGTCCAGGATTCAGTGGCTGAGGAGGAAAAAATAAAGAAACCAGCCACTGAAAGGCCCATAGATGCCATAAGATATGACGCCGTAGATCACTGGCCAGAACATACCGACTATCATAGGTGCAAATATTGCAAAAAGGGGCAAGCGTCTACTCGTTGTACCAAGTGTAATGTCCATCTTTGTTACGTGGCTAAAAGAAATTGTTTTGTAGCTTATCATAAGCACTGATGTCATTAATGTTATTATTTTATTATACTTTGAAAACATATTTTGTTGCTTTATTACTTTGATCAAGTTATGTCCAAAGTGCATTTTGTATATTATACTATACGCTCCTTACTCATACAATTTGTTAACGCCGGGAGCAATGTATAGTATAATATACGCTAATTATCTCTGATTAGCAGCTAATTAGATTTTTTTTTCCATTTTTCCTACCCTTCGTTTAGGTCTAATAATCATAATCAGGTATTATTTTGTTGTTTTATTTCAACGAAATGTCTTGCGACTTTAAGGGTTAAGTTAGCAACGGCTGTATGATAATAAAATATTGACATTGTTTACGTAGTCTCTGTTCCTCTTTGCATATCTCGAGGTAACGAAGCCTCCGGAGATTTACGCCTAATACTAAGGTATCAAAAGATTTCTAATGGGATATTATCTTCGATCGGAGATTATGGCTGTCTACAGAAATGGTTCTCTCAATTCATTTCGATATTAGATTACGATTTGATGAAATCCTTTGTTTGAGAACTATATTTAGATCGTCATAATACGAAAAAAATATAACATTTCCTGAAGCCAAATTGCGGCTTTTTCTAACGTTACCCATAAAACATGATTAACATAATTCTCGTCGGAGGAAAATATGTGATGCAATTAGTTTGAAATTTTCTTGTTAAATGAAATTGGAAAGCGTTGATGCGAGGCCTGGGGAGGGGAGACAAGGCGTTGACTGAACGTCTTCTGATGAAAAATGTTGACTTTATATGGAAAATTCGCGCGTGATTCGCATACAGCTCGCGTGAGGGGTGTCAGTATCATCGAAAGATACGACAGTGTAACATAACAATGCCAAGTAAGAGTCCCATTTGTTTATTCGTATTCTTATAAACAATATTTTGTGCAAATAATTGAATGACGATTTCTGGAGAGCTGTTAATACAGACAGATGATTTTCTAAGTATTAATGTAATTTAAACTTGCGTGTTGATTAATTAGTATAGATTTTAGAATTAGTTATATAATTAGATTTAAGTACTGAGTAAGATTTTTCAGCATATATAACGTTAGATACTAGCGAACAGACTAAAATACTTATTTTTAATATTTATTAAAATTACGTTTCTAATTACAATTATATACTCAATATTGGGTAAGAATTTGTTCCCCCATTCTATCCTAATCCCCATGTTGGGTTTACATTGACGTTACACATCGAGGGCGGGAGTCGATTGCGCACACGTCAATCAATTTATTGTCCGTTCTCAGTGTATTTACCTGACAACGATAAACTTTATCTTATTTCTACACACGACATTTGTAGCGTGACACATACCAAATAAAACTATGAATAAAATGATTGTATGGGACAAAAATATACACTATAAAGCTGAAGTATTTGTTTGTTTTTACTATTTTGAACATAAAAGGCAAGTTGCTATTGGATAGTCTGAAGGCCGTAGGCTATAAAACATCGGGATACGACCAATAGGAGTCAAGCAGCAGCTACGCACAAAGTAAATGGTTACCGGGGCGTCGGCCTAAAGCAGGAGTAGGAACGGTATAGATTTTAGTCAGTAAGAGTCTGACACTCTCTCTTGCTTCGCCCAGGGCGAGAGAAGTCATTGGATGGTATATCCCTCCCGCCCCAGCTGTCACGAAAGACACTTCGGGCGTCGGGGATCAAAGTCAAAGTCAAAGTCAAAATCATTTATTTCAATTAGACCAGGAAGGCACTAATAAACGTCAACAACAAAAATTTTGAAGTGAAGCTAGTTGCTCATTCGGATTTACAATACAATTCTCTAGTTACATAGTTTTGTTGGTTCGATTGTGTGAGAACAATGCAACACCTAAATGCAGTTAAAGAGATTGAAAAAGAAAATAACCTTGAGGACCATAAAATCATACAGTCTGGAGTTGACTAGTCCCAATTGACGGCGCCTGTTCACGAACATGACACGTACCCCAGCACCGCCCAACTCAACCATTTTGTAGGGAATCGAGCGATCCAATACACGTGTCACCGCCAATGAGATCTCACGATCGCGAGACGATCTCCGGCCACCGTAAACACGGGCCTGCGGACGGCGAGCATGGGTGACTCGCCGCCCGACCAGAACCAGGCCCGAGCGTACGGCGCGTCGCGTTCCGCGCACACCTTAAGGAGCCATCAGACCACCACAGACCAACAGGGCTGATGCCGATACGGAGACGCGGAAGACTTAACGGCTTGCCGGGGCTCCAGCTCGAACTGCAGGAGTATGAACGGGGTGGTTTTTAGTCAGTAAGAGTCTGACACTCCCTCTCGCCTCACCCGGGCGGGAGAAGTCATTGGATGATTTTCCCACCTCAAAAAAAAATACCTTCAGATCAAACAACGGTTTCAAGCAGCGCAGCGGTTGAACTAGGAGTAGCAAGTTGTAAGATAACAATTGTCTCAAACGCTGTATCATGAAAGTATTACCTTTTTTATACATTTTTCATGCAATTTAAAAGAGTAAGTTTTACGAGTGTAGTGCGAGTGAAAGGTATTGTAATTGTACACGCTACTGAAGAGATTCATGTGAGAATGTGATTTATAATATTAAAGAAGTGTTTACCTACCTAGCTATTTCGAGGGGTTTTAGTGCACATTTTTGTTCATATCTTGTTGTATTATTTTATGACATTTTTTAGTTTTAACTTCTTGTAATCTTTTATGAAGTTTACATTCTTTCTTTAAACTTGATTTGTGTAAGTACTTACATATTATTTAGTAGTGCACTATTTAAAAGTTTACATTATTTAAACAAGACTATCATTTGCTTTATTATTACTTTATTAGATCGTCGAGTACCGGTTTTGTAGACACAATTATAGAACAATAGGTTGCGGTCACCGGTGACCGCTTGGTGTTTGACAGTTTAATAAAAAAAAAATTCTGTATCTATTTAACGAATTCATTACGCTAATGATTAAGATTTTCCTATGACTAGTCGGTTGATCCTTAATCTGTCCAATATTACATTTTTTATTTACATTACATTTAAAAAATACACAATGAATGACTGAATTTTAATAGATGTACGTGATTGTATTTCAACGACTACCAGTTATGCATCACCTATTAATTATTATTGTTTAAGACTTCCTAATTGTTATTACGATAATAAATTATGCCTACGTCTGTCGTTGCTAACTTGATTACAAATTAATTAGCGCGGTTAAGCTTATATGGCTATGTTAACATATGTATATAAGTTTAATGAATTAGGTATTGGGTAATTCATAGAATTTGTAACGGTCTAGGAAAGTTTGTTTATAACTAAGTATTCTACACTTCCAAGTGCGTGGTTAAGAAGCTATTCAGAACCCAATTTCATAGTAACTTCATTTATTATACAGTCTTCATCAAACTAAATACCATTAATTAGGTAACAGTCTTAGGAGATAGGGTCTCGAATTAACTGAAACTAACGTAAATTAATTGCGCTAATAAAGCATTTGTTACGCTTAGACTGAACTCAACGTTAATAGTACGGCATGATATTGTTACCGTTGTACAATACATTTACAGCGGCAGCAAAAACTTTCTCCGACAAACAAACAAGTAACATTAGTCACTACTGATACATTACAACATCGCACTCGCCTTTCTTTCTCCAGCTGCTCATCATTTGTCATAGGTACGGCGCCTGTCCATCTGAATAAAACATGGCAGCCGGCAAGAAGTCTGCAGGGACCGATTTATGGTTCACTCATATCCAAGTAAGCGCTTTTATTTCCGGACAGTTTAAAAATAAAGTTCCGCTTCACTATGTCGCTTGCACGGACCAAGACCCTCGGTAAACGTGCCCTCTTTCGTAGTATCAACTCCCTTATGGTGATATTATAGCCAAAATATACCATTAGTTATCATAGATCGTGCTAAATAATGTAAGAATGCTGAAGGCGCTGAAGGCTGTGCAGACGGCCGGCTCCCGCCCACGGGGTCGTCGACCTCGCGCACTATTCCGGGTCCCCCGCCCCACATTTTTCTTTTCGGACACTATACGGCTGGCGGGCGCAGCGTACGCGGTGCGCCTCATGAAATGTGCTTCGTCGTCGTCTTGCTGAATACGCGACTATTGTTCTGCTTTTGCAATTTCATGTGTAATCTGCTCTGTTCATTTTTATTTACTATCTTTAAAGTAGTTTTACTGGTGATAGTATACAGTAACAGGGTGTATACCATTGCTACTTTAATGCGCTTTTGGGCCGATATTATACCTTAATACTGCTAGGGCTTACAGACTTTATGTCGTGTGAGCGTCGTAGCAAGCTTAGGTCGCGTCATTCGTTTTATTTTTAAGTCTCGTCTCAAGTACCTAAGCTATTGTATATTATTTTGAAAAAAGTCTTCCTACGTTCGAATACAGTACATGTAACATAACCTCTGAATGCAAAGAAAATGAATAGCTTAAATATTTTATATTCGAAACTCGACCCTAATACTTATTAATCATGGTTAGGTAAGACCAAGATTAAGATGCAGTTAAGGAACTCATTATAATACTTTTTTTCAGTAGTTTAATGTATAATAGGTATCATTATCCATTACCATTTAAACACGAGACATCGTCTATTGTAAAACAAGATTGTGTTTGAATCATATCATTTATGGAATTCGAATCCTTAGCACGTAGCGTGACAGTGCTCATTGTGTTACATCTGAGAATTCTTAAAGAAATGAATACGTTTCATCTTGATCTTTTGAAACATACTCTGTGGTCAACCAAAGGTTGTAATTTCTCAAAGAAGTCTGGAAGAAGGACGACTCAATTACTTGGTATTCAGTGCGTAACGAGCGCGGCTGAGACGCTCCTCCTGCTCCTCAAAGAAACTAGCATTTACAGCAATGATATTTTATTTACCAATCTACGTTAATTGACTATTCACAGTTCATGCAATTTAATATGTCTTAAGGTCGTAAATTATACGGCTTTGTTAGGTACCTGGTTTGTTTGTAGTATTACTGACTTTTTCAGGTTTGACGAAGACGTAATTCGTAGAAAATATGCAATGTTTTTCATTTCAGTTCATAGCATAAAATAAAAAAACTGATATCATAAATATTTGTCATCATCATCATAACATCACGCCTTTTATCCCCGAAGGGGTAGGCAGAGGTGTACACAAAAGTAACACCCACTTTTCACTATTTATGTTATGAGTCCCATGTAATAGGGGGTGAGCCTATTGCCATATACCGGGCACATTTCCAGACTCCGTGCTACTACTGAGAATTTTTTTAAAATCCAGTAATACTTTGCCCGACCCGGGAATCGAACCCGAGACCCCTTGCCCGGCAGTCGCACTCGCGACCACTCGGCTAACGAGGCATAAATATTTGTATGTTATAAAAACTAAGTTTCAAATATAATAAATAAATAAATAGTAGTTTTTTAAGTATTTTATTTCGGAATAGGTTTTTTTTATAACATGGTGGCAAATTTTAATTTTGTTTAGATACACGTCATTTATGGATAGAATCATAACGAAAAATGTCCAAAAATACATACAAACGTATATAAACCTAATCTAATGATAAGCTCATCTGATTTGAAATTCAGAAGGGTTTGAGGAAGAAGTAAATCCTGACTAATTCATTTGGGCTTAACATTATTTCCCAAGCTTTAATCTCTCGTATTTAATATTTTTAACAGTGTGTCTGTAATAATGTATTTAGGGGGAAGTGAGGTCGGCTTCCCGCTGGCGTATTGCAGCCACCTTAATGATGAAAATCAGTTTAGTGGAGCTCGGTTCAGCGTGTAGCGACAGTTTGCGGCTGCTTTAGCAGAGGCTAGAGGTATCTTCTATGCTTACACCACTCGTTATACACGAAAGTATTTCGTATAAAACAAAAAAAATGTCAGAAATATTTTTGTATATAACAGTGCGGCGTAGCTTTACCGTTTTGTAAGTACATTGTATTCTGCTAATAAATAATGGATCCTACTAACCTACTTACAGCCTAAGAACACCGAAACAAACGAGGTTCAGTCGAGGATCTCTCCGTAATTAAATACTTTAGCCCGCCCTTCACAATGTCGACCAGCGTTTAGCCAACTTAAGTTCTTTTCATTGAAGCCATCAAGGAAACGGAGTAATTACGCCATTTTACTATACTCAGCCATATAATGTAGGCACCTGCGACTTGTAAATAGGTTGAAGATAATGTGTAAAATTTTTCTAAACTTTAATAAATAAAGAACAGTGTTTGTTTGTTCTGAATGCAAACACAAGTGTAACATGGTAATAAAAATATTAGGTACTTCAGGATAAGTACGTTCTGTATTCTATCTAGCATAGTAATAAACAAAAATTACCAAATTGCAATCAAATATTTTAAGACATCATTTCAATTAAATTATATCTAACATTAACCTGCCAATTTCCGTAATACGAAAGTAATTAAATATTTTATTGTGTTCGAATATACGCCCAGCAATAATAGGCTCATGTTATACCTACTGTAATCCAAGTGGGCATGTCGTAATAGCTAACTGCAGTCTACCTGCCAGACCTGCTGATTATGATATAATCCCCGGGTGAACCATTAATAATACCGTTTTATGATGGCATTCATGGGTTCATTAGAGACCGTTTACGACTACTAGCTGATAGGACACGAGCCCATTCTAAAGTTATTGTATAATTTATTTATTTGCGCATTTTAATGTCTCGGCTTTCAGTCCGCCATTAGTGAGCCACGCTTTGTTTTGTTCCCACAAATATCGTTTCCACGACCAAAAACCTTTTTGTGTCTATAAATGGACACTAAAAATATATAATTCCACAAAAAAGCGTCAAAAGGGTCCATGCTCACCGCAATCGTATTTAATTGATATAATTGGCATTTAGGTCTGCCATTACGGAACCATCCCGGCCTGGCTCGGCTCGGCCCGTTCCAGAAACAAGCGCAATTTTTTCATTTCCCTTGCCAAAATGAAATTCGCCTGTGCATTTTTTTCACAATTCCCTTTCAAAGTTGTTCATTATTCAGTCGGATCCCTTTTCAGAATTTTGGGCATCGAAGATAAAAGTAGATCTGCGTAAACCATGTTTGTTTCCTCTTTTTGTAATAATATAGCCACGCATTAGTTTTTTAATAAAATGTATAAAGCATTACGACTCCTTTGATGTGAGACTTTCATTTCACAGTACCCTGAGACGTTAAAACATATGCACCTTATTTATTAAATGTGCTTGAAACGTATGCGTGTGATGGATGAGCTAGTGAGCTCGGGATAAATATTTGATCGTGCATTTTTTTATTATATTCGCGTACGGTTTCGACTATCGTGTACAAAGCCAAGTGGCGTCGAACCCAATCACGTGAACTGTAAAAGAGAAACCTCAACAAATTCTAGTTTTCTATATATTGCCGGAGCGCGCAATAAAAACAGTTGAATTGATTGCGGTGCGAGAGAGGGCAGCGAGCCGCTCAGGTTGGTCTGGGTTGGCCCACGTGCAATTCACATGAAAAATGGCCACTAAATCACGGGCGCCACTTGAGGCGATCTCCCCGACTATAACCACTACAACGATATAGGGAGATACGACCCGACAATGATGTCACGTAACGTTCGCGAGGTCGTAGTAAAAGACTACCTATTCCTCTTATTTTGTAGAGTTGAGTATCGAATAGTTGAGTATGTTTTCCGATGACTCTTATCAGCTCCATCCATCATTGTTTGGTGGATTTTGTACGTTCATAGAACTTATAAAAATGTCAAGTACTAAGTTAGATTAGGGATTTTGGGTAGGAAATACAAGCGAGTTTAAATTAGGTACTACATTTGAAGGATTATTAAATCGAGTATCAGAAGTTCTTCTTTCGACATTGAATAGGAGCAACCACGATGTTTTGTAATGGTTTATTTTTACGAATGTTGTTTGCACATAATAATTTCAGTATTATAACTTAAGCCAGTTTATATTAGTCTGTGTACCATAAAAAAGAGGGTATGATGCCTGAAATGTGGCGATAACTTGGATGCGGAAATGAAACATACGATGAAGATAGTTGTTATTACTGTTTGTTATGTTACCTTGGGTCATGGCGGGAGAGGGAGCCATGGGGTGGACATCTAATGTCTGCCATTAACAGCTATCGGCTGGATATGTTACCCAAACGACAATAAAATGTTTCGGTCATGGCGGGACGGAATGCGGAAAAATGCAGAGTCGCAATATTCGTAACTACGTAGTATGTACGAAAGAAATGGAAAATTTTTTTTTCGTCTACCTTCTCTGAACATTATGCCAACGTAGTAAACTACAACTATATAAAAGGTGGTCTTTTGGGGCACACTTATTTTCATCCGTATGTATTTAATTTAATATTATGACACTAAGGAATATATTGTAGCCAAGCAATTATAATGTTCATTAATTTCTTGATCTACTCGTATGCCATGCAACCTAACATGAGTAACATGTTACGTCCTAATTGCAGTCAGTGTTGTAGTAATTTACCGTCCATTTAATTGCGGGCCCCGGCGTCAAACATAATATATGTGTGTACATTGTAGACACTAGTTGGCATAGTATGAAGAGTAAAAATGATTGCATGTTCGACGTCGGTAACGTCAGGTGCAACGAACATAATCGGCTAATTAGCGCTAGTCCCACGAGTGCTCGCGTAATTTTTCAACTGATTTTTAAAAGGATTGCGCCAGACGTCAAAGCCCACGGTGTTCTCTTATTATGCAGTATTGTAACACTGTATAAATACCGGGTCTGCGGGAGCACCAATGCAAATGAACGTTTTTATGTGTCCCAGCGCGGAGCGGCGGGCGGCGGGCGGCGGCCGGCGGCGCGCCGCTGCATTCGTCTGGCGAGAATTAAACCGTGCATCTGAAAAGGTTTAAGATGAATGAGAGCCGTACGCTTACAATGCAACAACAGTTTAGAACAACTTATTCCTGTTGAGCGAATGTAAACAGTCTGAGTTTTATTTGCATCGCAATGTTTACAAATACGAGCCCCGCATTGTTGCCTACTTCACTTCAATGCGATTATTAAAATCTTCTTTTTCAGTGTTTTCATTTTTTGTGGTTGAAAGTGTTTCGCGAGGAAATACGCAGCAACGTTTAATATCGATCCGCGATATTAGCTGTATATTTAGGGACATACTCTGTCTGAGCCGCGTCTGAACAGGAAATGACCACCAGATGAGCCGTGCCGTAGCTTTGGCTATATAGAGGTATGTGTCATACATGATACAATAAGTAAGTGCATAGGACATGTAAATAAATAAGGGGTTATTTTTGTAGATAATGTTTTCAATTATCGAGGTTTCCAAACCATTTTTAATACGAAAGATAGAATAATTGTTTCTAAATGACAATAAGTGTATAATTGCTTTGTAGTATGGAGCCTACACATTTCTACTTCTAATATCTGTCATATCGTCGAGCAGTTATGAATATTTGCGGTATGAAAATATGAAAATTTGCATCGGTGATTGTGAAAAAGGATTTGATTTAAAACGTATCTACATGTATGGGGAGATGAGATGATTGAGGGAGCGAGGGCCCTTTTATTCGCGGCCTATTGCTTAGCCCCGATAGGCAAGGGAAATATTTTATGAAAATATACTTTTGTTAGAAACTGACTTGTGGAAAATATTTATGGATTTAAAATGGCTTTTGGGGATAATCCCGTTTTTAATATTGGTTGAGTTTTTTTTATTGAACTGCGGAAAGATTATTTGGAAAAACACAAATAAGGAAGAGAAGATTTTCTCCGAATTAAAATTATGTTATCGGGGAGATAATGCTGCTACACAGCAGCATGCAACAACAGGTCAGGCAATGTTTACTGCAATTAATCTAACTTTTCTATTTAGTAAGACGTTCTAACCTTGGCATCGTTTAGAAAGCAGATGTGCATGATTTTATTTTTAACAACATGTTTGTGAGTATTGACGTATTGTTTGGAGCAATTACTTAAGTTTTTCTCCAAAAAGCAGAAGCTATGTATACTATAAGAGGAATGGAGTGTTGAGATGGCAGACTGGCCAGATGACGCGTGTTATTTAGTTGGTCAGGCTGCGGTGTGCCGTGGCTGGTGCGTGTCCGCAGTTCTCGGAACCCGCGGGTTAGTGGGCTGCGGGCTACCCTGCGGCTGTGGCCAGACGATACTCGGTCGCTATTCACCTACCTGCCTCCCTCTTACCTTACCTGCCATTAAGCACCAACCATTTTTCTTCGGTACAACAAACACAAAACACTAACGTGAAATTTTATGGGAGTCGAGAGAATGAGTTATTTTTGTTTTAAACAGTCCATTGTTGTCGGTACCCTGCGTAAGTGTTCTGCATATTTTTTTCTACATTTTGTTCCGGTGGAGCTGTCGAGTATCAAGAGCTGTCGTAAATTTATCAAATCATTGTACGTAACAATTTGACATTCCCCTGTTTCTTTTACTCTTAAGGCACTTGAGTGAACTCTCGAAAATTCTGTTTATGAAAAATGGTTGGGGAAGTGAGAGTGACATGGACGCAGGTTGCACCCTCGGGTCCCGTCGTCGGCGATAAAGACTCAATCACCTGCCTCCGCCTGCCCGCCACCCTCCTCGCGTGTATCGAACAATTCCTAACAAATGATATTTATAATCTATTATTATGCAAGGAGTGTGTGTAACCGATAAGCTTGAAGCTGTAACTTTTAGTTACATATTGTTCATTGACGAAAGTTTTTTTTTCTATAGAGAATAGAGAAGCACAGTGGTTGATAAAACAAAGTTATTACACAATCTAAAGCCTAAAATTTAAAATGCTGTAAGTAACCTAAACATGAAAAAAAATATTTCAAAAATGTCCTAATGATATCCACTAATTCTATTGATATTGAATATAATTTTATGATATTGAATTGCGTAGAGACATTGTCAATTTTTATCAAAAGTTAAAATGGAAAGGATGTGATTAGCATTTGGTTACCCGTAGCTGTGGTATCATCGAATGTTGTATCAAAATAAATATTTTGGGATGTTATGGTAGGCTGTTTGTCGGAGAGGCGCGCGCACTGTCGGCAAGCGGCAGGCGGCGCGTCGGCGGAGCGCGGGGCTTGATCCTCGGCACTCGCAGCCGCGGTGCCCTCGCGGCTCAGTCGGCGCCTGACCACGGCCACGAGTGCCGCACTCTGCTCCGAGCCTTACGACACGGGCTCGCTAACCTTGCAAACATCGCAGCTTTCGTGATACGCCATGGACGAGACAAATCATTAAAAATATTATATGAACTGCTCTCCCAGCCCTAACGCTGTCCTAGCGACCGGCTCCGAACTTGACCTGTGATTGTTTGCTCCAACTGTCAGTGCGCGTGTTGTGCTTTATCGATAACATAACCTGTACGATTTCAAGGGCACAAAGACTTTGGTTAGATAGTGTTGTGGATGTAGTGTTGTGGAGCTGTTGGAACAGGTCTAACTTAGTCTTTCTTTAAATCTAAGTGGGCGTATTCGAAAGTTTGAAAATCGATCGGGTGACGTGCGTGCGTGGGATTGCGTTTACGTAATCTTTGTTTACCTTGGGAATATGCACTGTGGTGACTACTTGCCTTCTTATTCCTGATAGGTACGCGCGCGATAACCCGGACCAAAACATTGTGTGGGTAAGTTGCTGACTCGTAACTTGTTCTTTTGTTGTGTATTCTTATTTGTTTTCTCATAGATTGTTTATTTCTTGCTTTACATAGATAATTTGTTGTTGATTTCAGTTCTGTAGTGAGAGTTTAAAATACTATTTGCGTTCTTTATTGCTTGTTTTGGTAACAAAATGTTTAAATTCTAGGTGATCAAGATTCCAAGACAGCATCCAAATAAATATTAAGAAAGTAAACAAGTGTTTTATTGTAATTATTGCAAGCGACTGTAGCACTGATCAATTAGTGAAAGCGTTTTAATTTTGATAGCCTTAGAAGCGAACAGAAGATTTCCTTTCTTCCCACTCGGTAGCGAAATGGTTTTCTACGGCGTGGGATGAAAGAGCTCGTAACATCCAAAATGGTTAATGGTCGTAAAGCCAAAAAGGTTTAATACTTAGCTTACATTTTAAATTAGTTTCTAAATATTGTATTAGTAGCCCGATATACTTGCCCAAGTGGGATCGTCTAGGTACCTGCTAAGGTTTGCTAAGCTTTTGTTCCTTTGTAGGTAAGATACTTGTCTAAGTACCTACCTTGTTAATTTTCTGGTATCGGCACGGCTCAATGTATATGAATAAATTAGTAATAAAACCAACAATACTTTCAGGAGGACCGTGTTAATTTGAAAAATTACCAATGCTTTCAATTTGTAGAAGATATTTTGAGACTTTGTAAAATAAGAAATAAAGAGAAATAAAGAAAATGTCCCTCAATGAAGGTTCCCTTTTTGATGGTACAGCGATACACTTTACCGGTTCCCATAAATCTTACCATCAAAAATATTCAAACTGGTTAGGTAGCCATGAACCCCTTCTGCATCGATCCTGACCGGTTCCAGTACAGTAATTACACAATGAAAACAGGTTTTACAAAATTATGTGAGAAAGCATAAACTTGGAACCGTTACGGGCCGTTAGTTATAAAATTGCAACGTCTGTGCAAAATTTATTGATTATTATTTTAATGGAATATCTAGTAGCTGCTGAGGGACTAACGTTGAATTCAGAAAATTGTCTGTAGAGACATTCTCTTTATCAGGTACCCCAAATGGTTCCATTGTTCGTACTTATGGGTTCTCATTGGCATTTAGAGGGCCATCACATTTATTGTCATCAGTGCCTAATTAAACGATTGCCTTTCCAATGTAGGAAAGTACGTTATCAAAGCCATGTATCTCCATCGTGTCAATTAAGAGAGCCAAGTTTAGCAGTTGGCTTTAGATTGATATTACCTATAAACAACATAATGAGGATGGTCATGTCTGAGGGTAGTTGCACTATTCGTTCTTTCAGGCGATGGTCTGCATATTTGATGAGCGGCAGTCGTGATACAATGGCGACGGGATGAGGTCGTCTAGCGGACAGAGCATGCCTTCACTCCTCCATTATAAGACCAGGCTTGCTACTTATTTTGTGTATCACAACTTCAACAGGTTTAGCTTGATATTTTAGTAAATGTTTACACATTTAATGTGCCGTTCACGTGAAATGCAAGCACAAAACAAGCAAACATGTATGGTTTTAATCTCCGGTTTCTAGAAGCCATTCTATTTGATTCAGGATTTAACAGCTGATTTACTGATTAAAGACTTGTTGGGGCTTCTAAACAATGAATATTGTTACGGAACATATTTCCTACAGATCATACAATACATACAGTAACACATATATTTATTTACAATGTCTCTTAATCTTAATTGGATTTAGCTAGGTAGCTAACTAGCTATTACTTTTGAGATCCTTCTGTTTCTGGCAATCGATACTTCATCTTTTATCGAAGAGAAACACGTTTTATTTGAAATATAGGATTTTATAGAAAAATGTATAAGTTGGCACCTCGATTCATTTCCCTTTTACATTTCCTCCTCCGCTCCTGATAGGAAATAAATTCAACAATTCAGTTCTACCTGTTTCCTTTCGCTGAACATTTTGTTACTGCCTATTTAACTTTATTTATTGTTACTCGTTATTTCAAGCTACATCTAAATATAGCTGCTATATTTAGATGTAGCTTGAAATAACGAGTCAACTTATTTTACCTCTTCAATAAGAATTAGTACTGTAGCGTGGGTATTAATTCCGTTCGGCCGGCTCAGCCGCGCCGCGTCTCGCTAAAGCAGCAATTCCGTTCTAAATTATTAAACAAATTAAGCTTAAAATTTTACTCAAGTAACATAATAAATCAATGCGAAATCGAATTAATACTTTAAAAAGAAAATTTAAGTTAAACTGCCTCAAGTCGCTTATAAGACATTCTGTTAGGAACTGAAACAGCTTTTACGGATGTCATTAGGCTTACCCACGGGAAATTAGAATAAATTACATAGGGTAACAGTAACGTTACAACGTGTTCGCATGTAAAAGTTGGCGCGACATTTCACATGAGCCGTTTCTTTCTACCTTCTGAGAAAATTAGATTACGATCTTTAGTAACGTAGGCGGCACGTTCTCTCACCTGATAACAATATGGCATTAAGAGATCTTATCTCATGATCAGTCCATTAAACAAAGTGGATAAACTATTCATTAGAAACATGGTTTATCGATTGATGTGGGCGCTGATTGCTAAATTAGAAATTGTCATTGATAGATCAAACCGAGCGACTGACCGCACTTTGGTCTGTTTGTAAACAAACTGATGGTAAATGAAGCGAGCCGCAACGCCATGCGGCATGCGCCACACGGAACTATGACTCAATCCTCAGTTCAGATGATGGCATCAGTCAGTGGGCCCGAGTGACGCCATCAGTAGGTACTCGAGTGCTGCGCAGTTTTAATCATGTTACAAAAGAGAATAATGAATACTATATTAAAAGGTCAGGGTATGAGATTATTGCACTTAGAGTACACATTAGTGCGTGGCGGTGTCTCTGTCACGTTGAGAGGCTCGCCCTCTAATGCGTGTTGAATGTAAAGACCAGGTACGTCCCACATTACTTGGTCCCCGGGGACGCAGTGCCTCACACCGGTCTCTCTACCTACATCACGTACATGTGCACGTATCCTTGACGAGAAGTGTTCGTATTGAGTTACCTGGCCGCTGCCAACGGAGTTCAAGCATAAATCACTTCGGCCATTCTAATAGCCATACACTTAGTTAAGGTACCGTGCTTTACAAGTTAATGTGTCCATTTTCATTGTTCCTATATCGACTCTCTGATGACTCTTTAATGATTTCATTTTGCGCATAATCTATTAGAGGGACTGAGTCAGACTGACCAAGAATAACTTGTCATAATTTGAGTAGGTAATGAACTATGCTCATTTAAATGTTTGAATGAATATATGAATTGAAATGTTTGGGGGTTGTCTCGATTGAAAATCCTTAATTGCTTATTTTGACCTTTTAGCATGATCTGAAAGTTTCTACACTGTCAGTTCTCGGTTCTATTAATAGGGTCGTTTGCTGCAGTCAGAAGCTATTCCTGATTTTCGTATAATTATGCAGATGCGGCGTGAAAGTAGAAGGAGTGTTTGTGACGCACTGGGGGTCGTAAAGTATCGAGATAAAAAGATGACCCTCCGTCGCTTACATCTCATTATTTATGGTTCACAGTTTCCCTTTTGGCACAACAACTTTTTCCCTCACCTTGGCAGCTTTTACATTGTCTGCACTTAAAAGGCTAATAATACCATGAGTTATTAATAGTTGTTTGTTCGATATCAAGGTGGCGGTTCGAGATAACACTAAAGTGAGGAGGTCAAAGTTTAATTAGTTTTCACGCGACTTCATTTTGTAAGCGCAGGTTTGTCAGCGGCAGCGGCCGGTCGGTGGCGGGTCGAGGTCGGACTGGTTATCACTGGTTAGTCTCATTAATGCATGACTGCGGCACATCTGATATTTCGCATTACCGCACAAAATATTTTTATAAAAAGGTTTCTTATGAAAATAACATTACTAAAAGGATGTTGCCGAAATGTGCCGCTGTGTCGAAACAAAAGTGTTTGTGCCGTTTCTTTATGCATAATGGGATGAACTGAACCACAATAAGTTTATCCCGCTTTCTGAACAAAAATGAAGAAAACCCTTATTTAAAGCTATGCATTATACAAAAGAAAGTGACTTTGTATTTAATATAGAACTAACAAATAAGGGAGAGTTATACATATAAAGCTTTTTTTGGATAAAAAGTTACTCATCACGGTCTCAATAGAACGGGCTTATCTTGCATCAATGATTCAATATCACTCTTCATGTTGAAACCCATTGATGGTTTAATCTATGTTGGATTATGTTTCGGGAGCAACATAATGTCATGTGCTGAACATAATTATATCTTGTGTCGCGCCATATTGTAATTGAGTGGAAAACATAAAGTGACCTCACTGTATGATGCTCATGGCTGCGCTTCCGTAACCGTAATGTAATGGTTAATTATCATCAATAAAGTGGAAAGTTTGCAATTATTATGGACATGAATATCTTAATATTGTGTAATTGATGTTGACTTACACATGTGGTGGTGTATTTAGACCGAGACAGAGAGACCGGAACTGGCGGGTGCAGCGAAGCGAGTCCCGCTCAAGGTCGAGCACACGCCTTCATAATTCAACTAAATTAACCACAAAGCGCATGCATCATAACTCATAATTTATATCAACTTACCACGATGCTGTGTACGATTAAATATTCAGCAGTCAGCTTCGTGTGAGATGAGTTAATGTTATGAAACTTTATGTACCCACAAACTTAGCTTTCAAAGTTACTTTAGTTATACATTTTTCAGCATATAGCTACCCATAATTGAATTATAATAATGTCCTGTCTTATCACTGTTAAATAGGTTTAGGTGTATTTAGTTATTTAGATAATTACAAATACCTTTAATGTTGATACAAGTATTTTGTGAGCGGTGTTACCAGCCGCACTCAAAGTCAAAAGTCAAAGTCAAAGTCAAAATCATTTATTTCAATTAGGCCAGAATGGCACTTTTGAACGTCAAAAAACTAATATCAATAAATGCAATACATTACAAAATTCTCACAATAAGGAGGATATGAGCGATGATAATAAACTAGTTGAGATGACACGTACAATGCGAAGATATTTGTAACATGAGAGTCGGATATTATGTTCTCGTGTAGTAAAAACCGAAACTGATTTATTGCCGTTCGGATCGCAGCTCGAAGCGTGACGGATAACGGAGTGGAGTCTCTAGTCGGCTAGTCGGCTCCTCACTGCAACTATTTATTATGGATAATGGTCGCAGCCTGTCACGGCTCATCAGACAAATGTCACTAAGTGACCGCTCTGTTCCGTCATCAAATGCTACTTTATGACCGGTTCTAATTGAATCACAGCGGTTTACGAACCCAACACCATATTTTTTATCTTCCACATTAACAAAGTCATTAGAAGAAATATTTGAATTAACCAAAGTTAGAATGTTTGTATGTACTCGCGACTCGCGTGACTGGTGATGATTGCGTCGAAATTGTCTGCAAAAAATAAGATTGTTTCAAATCACGGGTATTACGCGATGAACGTTGAAAATATTCTTTCTTTTTTGTTAGATGTTGGTTATGTTTTTAGAGAAAATGCTAGTTAGACATGCGATTTAAACATAGTTTCCGACTTCCTCAATTGTATCATTGGACAAAATCGTCATTACGACTTTTTAGTGAATGATTGAATACACAAGTATAGGTACACTTGAACACAAACAAGTGAAAGTGCAGCTGAGGACATTGTTTGATTCTACATTGTTGGTGTGTACATGTTGGGGCGCCCGACGCTTGCCGGGCGGCGACGTAAAAATCGCAGGGGAATCCAGATCACGTCACAGCCAGCCGCCTAGCTAACAATGATAGAGTAGCTGACCTCGAACTTGGAATTACTTTAAATGCTTTACCTGCTTGTTTATTCTATCGATACGCGTTACCATTGTGTTAGGTAGAGATCGTATTGTCTATCTCTAGGTCTATCTTTAGCAATCTTTTTCCGATTAGTGTACAATTCGTACCAATTTCAACATTCAGACTAGTTTGCATTAAATATTGTTAAACCTAGTAACCGATAGTTACAAAACAAACTGATAACTAAGTAGAACAAGTGTTTAGCCACAGCGTGAGTCATCAAAGAAGCACTTATGAAATGATTCAAGTGGATGTTTGTTGGCGTACTCGATCATCACCTTTTATAGGAGCTCCATACTGTAGTGAGGGTACCGGTTGTTCTGGTGCTCTCGAGTGGTAGTTTTGGTTTCTTTTATTTTTAGAAAATTGGCCTCATGGATAAATCATCAAATCCGGTCACGACGGCATTCAGAGCGCGGTGCGTATCAAGTATCGATTTGGTGAGCGGCTCAGCTGCGTCGCCCCACATTTCACGCTCGTTGCCAATCGCGACGAACACGCTCGCTTTGGTTACTCGCTTTGCTCATGCCGCGCCATCGCGGTTCCGACTGCTGTATTTATGGATCAAAACAATGGTCACAAATAGAACACGGTGCAGCTATTTGTATTCTATTAAGAGCTTGGCTTTTTCATGTTCCTCTTTTTATTTAAATGCAGTCGAGATATTGCAGTCATTAGATTTAGGCAAGAAGTTTGTTAATAAAAAATGTCATTTTTTTCTTGCTCGACTTTCTACAAATATAATGACCAATTTTTACGCAGAGCGCGATTGGAATCGAATGTGGTACTATGTTACTGCTCCTTGTTACAGCTGCAGTTCTGAGTACAACTAGTTGAATCATTTTTTATTCTCATGGAGTTGCAGCTCACAGTAAATAGATATTTTCTCACAGTCTACGTATGTACATTAGGTTGTGTCAGTTAGGTGCTGTGTACAAAGATTAAACTATCGTTAGCCTGCTTGTCTCGTGCTGTTATCGAGTCTTGCATAACACCAGATGTTCGTGACTCACTCCTCTACTGCGAGTAGGTGTTACAGCCTCTGCCGTGATTTAATTAAGTACTTTGTCTACCTAACACTCACTCAACCTCAACCTAGGTAACATTGTACCCAGTTTTCACGAAGTAATTATACCTGAACTGACTTTAGGTACACCATTAGCAATATCCCTATGACACAATTTCCTAAAACAAAATATACTACCTTATCATTGTCCTCATCAGCTGTTTCCCGTTTGTGCGGTTACCGGTATTTACCGTAATCACAGGTGTGGTAATAAACCACTTAATCTCAGCGTAGCATTTCATACAAGTTACTCATGGGCCTGCGATTAAGTCTAACACAGTAATGTCTGGACTCGGTTGTGCACACCGTGAGAAACATTTCAAGTAAATTAACTTTCCGCCATTACTGTCACGCGAGAAAGAATAAGCAACGAACTGCACATATTAGGTTGTTCTTGCATGTGTTACGTGTTACGTGTTGCACATAACGATCGGTCTGTGTAATCGATTAGATTAAAAAGTTTCACGTGCCTCTGCAATGATGATTGTTATTTGGGTCTTTGAACTAACGGGACCGCGAGTGAACGCATGCATTCTAGACTTGTCGTGCAATAGATTATCGTGACTTATCATTATTAAATATATATTTTTAATACAATAATTATAGGGTGACTTATAAGCGTGCTGTGAGTTGTGATGACACAATGTACTCGAGAAAGAGCTACATTTTAACCGTACAAATATCGATTTTGTATGCCCTTTCGGGAAAGGGAACTATCAAAGAAATAATTAATGAATGGAAACCACGAGGAAATAAGATATACGCCTCTATAGTAAAGGTGGCAGGCGAGCCTTGGCGCGAGGACTGTGGAGACAATTGGTCGTCGTGACTGCTTTGTCGAAGCGAATAATGACAGCATTGTTTGAACGCTTTTAATTAATATCGATTTGGCGACATGCGATATCTTCATCGGGCAAATTGGAATTGAAAGAATTGCAGTGAATACCAAGAATAAGCGATTATGTTCATAGTTCTCGATTACTGACGATTGTATTGCTAGTGATGTAACATTGATTGAATTTAATTTGACATCACATGATTTATTAACAAATACCACAAATACGTTGTTAGGCAAGTAGAAGTACCATTGTTGTGTGCCGTAAGTACCAACTTGCACCGACTTATATTGACAGTCAATACATTCGATTACATTGGAATTGTAAACACATTCTTAGATTTGTAAACTGTTTTTATATGGCGTGACAAGGTCTAAAGTGGTGAATGATATCATGCTATCAACACCGACTATGTTACACGATCAGGCGTGACATTCTTTACGACAAAGTATTACTCAAATATTTATTTATTCTTCAACAATTTTGCAATTTTATAGTTTCTTAGGAATTAATGTACGCCATTTGTTTCGAAATTATTAAATAATCTTTAGTTTACCCGAGACTGTCGTGTCGAATGAACATTAGTTAAGTTTTTGCGGTTTCATAACCATAATAATCTAGGAAGCCGCTGTTATGAATATTATGGTGCAAAATGTTTTAGTTCAGATAATAAATAGGCATAATTTGAGAAGATGACTAAGTTTTCCACTAGCAATTAGTTATATAGTTAAATTTATTGCTAACAATTTTTGTAGTGGAAGAAATAATGGATGGTGGATTATGAGATGACTGCATATAACGCGGGTATTGCTTTTCATCGTTCAGCTGATTTCCTTTCGCAACGTTTTAAGGTATATAGCTATTATAGGTACGCCGAACGTACCAATCTACTGGAAGTGACTAATAAAATGGCGGTCTGACATTTTATTGAATATTGATAATAGCATCGTCAGCTAGACCGGGATTGGGATCGCTTATTGAAAGCTTTAGTGAGGGGCATTCACGTGGTGATTGACAAATTGCCCCTGATCCCGGGGTGATGGAGCACGTCACGCTGCCAACAATGATTAACCCGGACCCGACCCGCGAGCCTCATTTCCTATTACCGATTTTTCAAAATACGTACTTAGTTAGATAAATCGAAAGCAAAATAGGCAGTTTGTAGCAGATACATATTGATGAGACAGCCGCTAAGTGAAAATTGCTACGAGATTGTATTTATATTTTTCTGTATTTTGTGGTCCTTACTTATTAACTCTTATCGTAACTAAATCGACTGGAAACTAATAATTCTTCGGTATGCAGATAAAGTAAGAAAATATTCTACACATTTTTTGCTCTCCGTTATCTATTGTAGTTATTGAACTTTGGTATTTGATTAGGTCAGGTACGGTCATAGCGATTGAAGTTTATACGTAAGGTAGTAGTAATAGTTGAAGACCTTAGATCGCCACCTACTCGCAAAACAGAATACATAACACACACAAACCGTTAAGTGAATACCAAAACCGGGCGTGGGAAATAAAAAGCACCCGTATTTGGATTTTTTACCCATTCAAGAGCCTAATGTAAAATCCGTGCCGTATAACTAACAGGCCAGAATATTTTAACGAACCTCAAAAAACGTTCATTAATACTTGTAGGACGCCAGACGCATTATGTTGTCATCGCTTGTTTAATTCGACGCGACGTAAAATACACTAAATACCTTATTTAACTGCTTCGGTGAAATAATTCATGAATTTCCTGCGTTTTTATAACAACAACGTATGAAACTGATGTCATGCGCTGCATTAAAAGTTGTGCGAATGTATTAAGTAAATGTTTTTTTGTTTAGGTAAATAATAATTTTAGTGTTGATGTTACCTGCTTCTGTGTTCTCCAAACATTAATATATGTGTAGGTACCTACCTCAAGCTGCTGTGATCTCATCGTCTTGAGTTTTTACACACTAGCGAAGCAAGAAGTTAGCCTACGGTATATATAATTAGGTATGGCTAATTTACACATAGGTATAAAGTATACTTGCTTTATTAAAACAATATTACACTTATCTTGAGGACGTTTTTAGGCAAAATGGGCGGCGGTAACGTTAAAGGATCACATTTAAGTGCACACTTAAGGGATAATCCCTTTTCGAATATCTCAGCAGCTTTAAAAGCCAATTTGTTTGGGAATCGGTAGCTGTTCAAGGGTGATCATTTACATACTTGCTATAGATAATAGGGTAGTTCCCAATACTCGGGTCCATCGGGATATGGCCATATTTTGGGACTGCGATTATATCGAAATATTAATTTATGATGAAAGATATTGTCTTTATTATGCGCATCGGAATTAAACTATGATCCGAATTACTAAGGGTTTAACCTATTATAAAATGGATTCAATACTTGTAAAGTTCATCTTCCAGTCAACTACCCAGATAGCTTAAGCCAGGAAGCTGCGAGACGGGCCACCAACTGAGTCCAGAACACAAAGTTTCTCAGGATTCTTTTATATTTATTGTTTATTTGAGAAAAACTTCTGATTAGCTTTTGGTAAGTAATACTGGTAAATACTGACTGTTTTTGCTTTGTCTAGATCTTGGTCTCCGCAGCTATTGTTGGGCACGATCTCAGATGGACTTTGTGAGTCAGACAATATGTATTTTTTTAATAAAAAAAAACCTTTTGCAACTAAAATTCTGAATTAGAGACCTAATAAGTTTGCCTTCTATTACAAGGGACAAGATAATTATCGAGACGTGGGTGTAGCATTTATTTATTTCTGCCTATTGTTTCAGATAATAAAGTCTTAAAGAAATCAGCATTTTTATAATAAAGTCGTATTAGCGACATAAGAAACAACAAAAATCAGTTGTTATTGCAGTCGTAAACAGCATGTTCCCAGGTTGTACCGCTCACCTTTACAAATGTGATCTCAAGGCGATACTCGCTTTCAAGCCTGTTCAGTTTATAGCTCAGATAATCCTACCGTTACAAATTCGCTCCATTTAACAATTGACTTTGTACAAACCTGACATGACCCGCTGTTCGAGATTGTGGTGTAATCATCACAATCTCGTGCAACAATCTAGTCATCAGAACTGATTGAAAAGTTTCCCATAGTCCGCTATAATCGGTAATCATTCATTATTTCATTGTTATCATTATTGGCTGATTATGCGGTTTGTTACGCATTCAATAATGCAACATATATATATCACGCCATTTTCATTTAAAATTGGCAAAAGTACTACAATGTAAAAATTAATAGAGAATTAAGAATTCTTTACTCCACAAGAGAATTTATCCAACAGTCAAATGATCAGAAAAACGATACAGTCGGTATGCCATCTATTAAAGAAGGCATAAAATCCATTGACAGTAGCTGTCGACATTGTGATACTGCCGTAAGCCCCGCAATGGATTGTACGCGAAAAATATTAACTTAAAAATGTACACAGTTCGCGTCTGGCCCTGAACAATTCTATACAATGTATGCTACTTGGTACCCAATAAATAGTTGTGTATAAAGCTTATGTATCTTACGATTTCTAAAGCGTGACAGTATCGTGATGACGGATTGATAGTTGATAGCCGTGCTGAGGCATGTGCTGGTTAACTAGGATACCTACATTAACCGGCTATGTACTTACGTACCAAGTAACATTTATTCGAGTTAACCATGTATGTATTGATGTTTTTTTAGATGAATTTTACTTAATTAATATATTCAGAACCTAACCGTTCTTAAGTCTTGTATTAAGTAAGGTTATGCCTTAGCAGGTTTAATATAAGTTGTCTTTATATAAGTACTTACAATATAGATATTCTTTGTATATGTTACTTCCATTCTACCATGTAAATGAGCCTTGACTAGCTGTCTTATTTTGATTAGAATAAAATTGCATATCTTACACATAAGGGCAAGGGTTCACGGGCTGAATAATAAAGGGTCCCGTTGTGCATATCGAGCGGAGGTCACGTCCGCACCGCCGCTTGCGCAGCAGTTCGACGCCCGGCCCGCGTAATTGGCACACGGCTATAACTACAGGCTACGACCATATATTATGTAAATTTTTTAATACACAATTTCTTGTAAAAACAAATAAGATTTAAAATGAAAGTAACGTAAGTATAGATAGCAATTAAATGATTAATTACGCGTGCAACATGTCATGTCATGAATATTGATATGAAAGTCAATGCGACCGTTATCGTCAGGTTAATCTTCAATCAAATGAAAACGTTTCTGGATAATTAATGAATAATGAATCAACGAATGTAGTAAATGGCGGCATGAAAAGTAAATGGGAGGCCGGAAACAAAGTGGGATTTAAAAATTGTTCGTAAATGTTCACTGCTGAACAGTAAAGCTCCTCCCCATTGTCTATCCATAGATAGGAATGGAGATCCTTGGGGATAATTATCTTCATGATCCCTGTTCCACTCTGTTCTCGGAATACTGATGACGATCACATTAGGCTGTTTTAATGTAACTTAACTACGCAAGTATATATTTGTCAATAGCTATAATAAGCTTTTTAACTTAACACACTCTTTATTGTGTATTAGAAATCTAACTCCAACACAAAAGAAAATGTAAGACCGACGCTTGGACTGCAACTCTTCCTTCCTTGAAACTTTTTATTAATCTACAAGTCGGTACTTCATTCCTAGCTAAGAGAAGCTTCGAGACACAAAGAGAAAAAATCATTCAGTAATTATACCGTTGCAAGGAAGGGTCTTCGATTGTTTATTGCCTCCTCCGCCGGATGTTTCTACTATTCTATTTATATTCCATGTTTCTTTTATGATTCGACTTGTCAAACATGCCGAAGAATGAACGGTTATTATGATAAGTAAGCGAGCAAACCGGAATCGAGGAATCTACTTGAAATTCCAAAATTCAATGTGAATTTTCTTAATCCGAGCGCTTTTGTCCGCGTTCAGAGAGCACAATGACATCTATTTACTGAAGTAGTGCATGTTGGAAAGCGTTTACTTTCCACTTCGTCGAGATTTACAGCCTCAAGTTGATCCGGCGCGGTGTCTGGTGTCATCGAAGGCTTTCTAGTGAAACCCTCACGGAGCAAAGCGTCGGCGGCGGCCACTCGTGACCTCGCATTCATATCTGCCGAACTCGCTATGTAATGCGACACCACGAATTATGTCCTCGGATTTAATATTTGCAAAGGATCTTCGACTCTGCGATACCCTTAATGTTACTTAAATTCAAGTTCTACGTTTATATACTACCAATGTAGAATCTGTTTAAGTGCGATCAGACCGGCAAATGTACCTAAGTAATTTTATCTGCATAGTCTATGCGGTTTCTCGTAAACTACGTTACTGGTATTTAGTCCTTCACCACTTAACAAAGAAAGCAAAAGTGTCCCGTACATCAACAAATAGACGTGTGTTGCACACTCGTACTAAGTTATTACTCCCGTCACGGTTGATGTGTGATTGATAGACACATTGAGTCTGAGCCTTGGATGCTCAAGCGAGCCAAGCTGTAGGTGAGTGGCCGACTTGCAATGTTAGCACGTCCCGGCTCTCTCACGACGCCGTCGGGCTGCGCTCGCGCAACTAGCGCACTTTCTCCCGCACGAATGCCCTATATCAATATCACAGCGACTTCAAAAAATACTCACACGACACATACATTAATTACTTTCAATACATTTCCTTTATCTTTTATTTCCCGTCTCTTTAAAACCATACTTTTACGGCAGTTCCAAATAAGGCGACAAAAATAAATTCAATTTCCAAAATATTCCCAGAGAAAGTCGAGTTGTTTTATCTTCCGTCCGTCGATTCTAGAGGTAAACATGGACAAGTGTAAACTATAATAACATAACTCCATGTTTGTTGTCCGACTCCGACGCAGTTGACACGGCGACAGTTATAACTTTAAAGATAAATTCGGAAAGTTCAATGAACCCAGGTATGAATTCAAAAGATATGAATATTATCTAGTGTGTGAAGTCATTGTTATCGATATGGGTTAGAAGTTCATATTTTATAATAAATGGACTGGTATAAAAGTGCTCTATGGAAGGCCATCAAGTATAATCCTAGCGATTGAAACTTTACAAGTTTCTCGTGTAACTTAGGTGCAGGTGCTTACCTAGGAAGCGTGCGCACTTCCCCTTGCAACATAACAACCATAATTTTGTTCTGCTGCATTACATTATCCTTATTCGTAATTAATGTTCTAATAAGTCAAGTTTTCCGCCGTACTTGCATGTGAACACTTGCGCTTTCGCCCGATGCTATTAATTAACGATATTATTCAACATGTGGTGCATTATTTCACGCTCCGCATGGCCCGCAGTGTTCCGGTGCGCGGTGCAGCGCCGCCATGATGCTCTGTAGGAGCCAGCCAGCCCTCACTTTACTTCCCAAGGCGAAATATCCACACGAATTTGACATTTTTAGATCTCGGCTGATGCTTGCAACACACCGCTTTGAAATGCCGCGCTTGTGACGCGTGTCGTAACTCTGTTTACACTGTAACTTAAGCTAACCCTTTTACAAAAACTGTTTTCTTAAAACGTAGTGAAACATAGTTCGTTCCACCACTTCAAAGCAAAAAGTTTAATTACTAAATTGGATTTTATAACGTAACACTATTATCTAAATCGATGTATATTTATAACTTTCTTGGGAGTTACCTTGAAATTTACCTTGTCGTCTCATAAGTTAGCAGTAAATTGCTTTCCTAAAATCGAACTTGCTCCGTAATAGTATTTGAGAGGAACGTTTCGGCGACAGCGTTGCCTTTTACGGTGTGTGAGATCGAATCCAGTGTTTTTTTATTGCAGATCTCATGCTGTAACGATGTGAGCACAATAATCGTAAAAGCTGGTCCCCTTCTCGAGAAGTGCGCAAACTGTCCGCACTGTGATAAAGGAAAATGCATTACTTCCCCTGTGTGAGCGAGGAGGGGGTTTTCCTTAAAACAGCCCTTCAAAATGGCGGCGCAGGTCATTAATGTTCGACTCAGGAGGCCAAATTTTAAAAGTCCACTTCAAACTTAGTTATTACTGCTATGTGAGTGACTACAAGATAAAAGCGCGGGTTTTAACATTTTTTCTTCAAAGTGATAAAAACGGCGATCTTGTTTCCACTTTAACAAAAACGCCTATTGGTAAGGTATAATGACCACATGTAAAGGCAATATAAAGTTCGTTTATTTAAAAAGCTCTAAGTAATTTTGGTAACAAAACAAATGTGATGGAAATCATGAAAACCCCTTTGCGTGTAAATTATTTATTGGTCATACCAAACTTCCATAATTCCATTTGTAAGACTTTTGTAAGTACTTACGTACATTTATTGCACCAATGTATATACACTGTGTATTTACCACATACGGCTCGCATGTGTTCCATGTCTAGAATGTCTAGCGTTACTTTTCATTAAAATAAATACATCGGGCATTTGTTGTATGCAAAAACGATGCCTAATGTAACATACGTGCTAATTCGAGCGGTCATTGTCCTTTAACAATAGATTCTTTTATACGTATTTTACATTCAGAAAAGTAATATATTTAAACGATTCGATTCGGTTGCAATTACTTAAGCATTGTAATGTCTGTAGTATTTTTGTTCTTGAGTGGACATTGCTAAATTGGCTTTGCGTGGTAGCTAAACGGTTTATTGATGTCAGGGTACCGTCAGGATTACCTTACGTAGTAACTAAAAGTATTTATGCGTACATTATATTCTGTAGATTAAAATTATGATAATATTAAGACTTGATTAGACGCCTTAAAAAGAAAAAAGTTTATTATAGACCATAAGATTTATATGAAATAAAAAGGTACGTAATACATCTTCAAAGTCTTTTCGGAGAAAATCAAAACAATAAAGTGAGCACGATTTGTCCCGGCTGTTTCGCAAAGTTGCCGGCCATATAATATGGCTGGCTCTTTGGGCGTCATACATTTAGGGTTGGAGGTCAGTACTGCGGCAACAATGTCGCATCCACGGGTCCCGGTAGCGTCCCATTTTATCTACGTAAGTGTACCTACAATTCTCTTGATGTAACTTATTTCCACGTTCTATTTAACTTTTGCTTTATTCATAATGTTTTGCTCATTCATAACTTTATTGTAGACTGAGTTATGGTAATGTCACTTGTTTAATTTTAATGTTAGTAATATCTTTGAAATGGGTTCTGTAAAGAAGTGACAATTACAGAAACTATTATTGTATTTTTAACGTCTGAAGAGACTCGTCAAACAAAAGACTCTTAAATAAATTGTTTTAGGTAGGCTGAAAAAATATCTTGTTATGAGCGATAATGTTCTAATATCAGTTTCTTTTATTTATCAAATAGCTACCTACTTAAAAGTGGTGGCAAAAATGCTCAAAATTATCTCATATTACTTCATCTGTTCAAGAGCGACCTTCTATCTCATATTTACTACGCTTGTCAACCGCGTTATACCGCTTAAGCCGAGGAAGGTGTGAAACCATCACGTTACTTACCGTTCCTTCATAAAATGTTCACCGTATCGCATTGTGTTATGCTAAAGCCACACAAAAGAGATTTTAGCGATGCGATGTCTTAAACGAACTTGTTATTTATTAGTGTCCTTACCGCCCTTGTTTTTCTTATTCAAGAGTGATGATAATGAATGAAATGATATATTATTATGGTAACTAATCAACTGGCTTTGTACTCTAATGTGCGCCATTGACAGATGATTCATGTTAAAAGCGAAACTAACGTGATGAATATTGTGAAATAAAAAATAAACCAGTTTAACTTTTCCGGATCATTGAAACGTGCTTGCAATACAAGAAATCTAGTGAAGTGAAGAATAAATTATTACACAGTGGTCTGAGGACTGCAAATATGGTTCAATTCAACGTATCGCCAATAATTGCATTTTATTACAAGACGCTACGCTACCCTGCTACGACGCTGGACAGCTACTGTCAAATGGCGTAGCAATGACTTCAACGAACATAAAGAAGACATTTTTTTGAGCATATTGATATTTTTGCTACGTACCATGGAAAGCGTAGTAGTACGAACTCTTAATAATATGGTACTAGGTTTGCCCGCGGCGTTGCTCGCTGTACACAAAAAAAAATAAACTCGACCGGCTCACGTCTCTCTACGTCTCGGTTGGTTACAATTAGGTCTCTGTATTCGTCGGCTCCTGCAGTAAAATAGTTATTGCTACATTCCGATAATATCCGTTGCAAGAAATTATACACCTCACTGAAGCTATCTAGATGAATATGCAAGACAAAATAAAAATATGGTAAGTGGATAAATCAAATCTGGTTTCTAGTGTTCTAACTGTTGGGTAGACGTTTTATTTCGTAATTACATACAGTTAGTTGCCAGACGTACCTGTGGTTAGGTGAAAATTGGTCGAGCCGAGGGCTTCTCACCCCGGGGCGAGGTTGCTGTTGTCGGGGCGGCTTTCTCCGAGGGCGTGAGGAGGAGGGGGGGAGGAGACGTGACAAGTTTTTATGATGAGGACAATCAGGACCTGTAGATACCACGTCCCCGCCACGTGACGAGCTGGTTAGAGCCTCGATGAATACATGGCTTCTGTTTACAATCCAATGATAGACTACATCGCTTTGAAAGCATTCATTTTACCTCGTTATTTGTACAGGAAAAAAATGGTTCGTGGTATACAAATAGATTGTAGAGACCCGTCAATTTCGTTAATGTTTTCCCCAAAACACAAAATACGATTAAAGACATCCAATTACTTATTTAAAATCCTTGTCGAATTATTTAAAACAAAATCACATTTAGCAAATGATCGATAATGTTCATTTGCTGTACTTAAATGAATAATTGCGTGTTACAGTCTTCCCTGTGAAAGTAATTAACGGTACCTACCTACCTACAAAGTGAGGTCATTGACCGGCCCTTACCTCGCCACGTGCCAGTTGATTTAATTTTTGTTAACATACGTTATCAACGTCATAAAACCACCCTTCTACTAAACATATGCGCTATGAAAAATAATGTTACATCCTTCATTTGCTTATTGAAAAGGCACGAACATCGCAGGAGCTCCCTTATATTGCTCCCAGCAATTTAGTGAGTGAATAAGTCACATAATATTTGCTAAAGATTTACTTTACCCATTTGTGTGGGAGGAGCTTTATTTGAAATTATGCTGACATCATTTTCTAAAGGTTAACATAGGTTTTTAAAGGTACCCTGTTGTGGGTTGCTAAATACAATAAGGTAAAATCCACCACTACCTACGTAAGTTGGCAAACTTAAAGTATTTTCCATTTCAATAAATAATTTTACTGTCAGTCCATTATTGTTGTATCATCGTAAGTACAGCTGTAAGATAGCGGCCCTGTTCTGAGTCATAAACGTTTTCATAATGAGACCATGCGCCTGCGCAGGGTACATGAAAGTGAACCAACACAGATTATACAGGCCATGTGCACTACTCCCGCGGCATCATTGCAGCTGTCCGATAATCGCTGGCTACATGCCAGCTCATCTATTTACCGATTTATACTTTTAATGGTTTGTTTTGGGGCCAGTAGGCAATATCATCATGTCATTTGTATCATGGTTGTTCTTAATTATCTAAAGAAAGTTTATAAAGCAGTTACTCAAGCTACTGCCAGTCAAAATTTCGAGAGTATAGCTTGAGGAAAACGTTTTTTTTAAACCTGTTAATCTAATCAACTTTGGTCAAAAAATAGTATTATACCATGTGGTTTAGAGCAATCAAGCTTTAACTTGATTTGAGTTAAAATACTTGCATTACAGACATTATTCAATAAACCACATGTTAACCGACTTCAAAAAGAAAAAAAGAGGTTCATTATATACAGGTTTTGACCAGTATGTATGTTTTGATTATCTCGCGATTGGCTGAACCGATTTTGATGTGGTTTTCAGAAAAGTGTATGTCACAATCAGGAGAAAAGAGTTTTAGTATATTAATTAACCGGCTCCAAAAAAGATGGGGTTGAAGTTGGTTTTTTAAAACGTAGTTTATGAAAGAATGAACAATAAAAAGTCATAAAAAGACTTATTTTTCAAAAAGTAATTATAATCAACAACGAAAGGTGGTCATCAAACGATCGGCAAAGAAATGCCAACATAAATTAAAAGATAACCAGCATTGCCCTGTAGGTACTAACAAGAGCAGCGCTACAATAAAGCTTGGCTTTTTGGTTCCGCGTTTTTAGAGAAAAAATTTCCGCTTATCCTTGACACAGTTCTATTTAATAAACAGTACAAACCTAGATACTTTTATTTATGTTGGCTTCTGGTTTCGTTTCTTTCGCTAGAAAGAACTGTTTGTGTACTGATTTGTTATGGTTTTCGAGACTATTGTCGAAAGATAAGTATCGTACTCAGATCATTCGACACGTACGTTCATCATCGCGTTAGTATGATCTTGAATTTTGTTTTCTTCATATCTTCTACCTGTACCTGGATTATGTAAAAATAGAAATAACCATGAGTAATATGATTATCGGACGGTGGCATACAATCCTCTGCAGCTCGGGGAATATTTTCATCGAATTAGGTCATCTCATGTAATGCGAGATCGTAACAGGATCCTGCGCGTCATGCTCTATCGGTGGAGGTCGATCGTACATTTTTATTTGGCTACTCGGTGACTGATGACAGATATTGATGGGGTCCGATGTAACACGCAGGCTCCCTAGTAATATTGCTCTGTGATCGTACAGCCGTATGCCAGCGGCCGCAGGAGCTAATGGGCTGGGAGTTTTATTTATATGACAGCACCATAAAGAGAGGATCACGATAATACGATTGAAATTAATGGGCGTGTTCGACAACTAACTTTTCCGTCAAGTTAATCAAACAAAATAAATCTTGCGTGTTTTCCTGTTCCGTCCTGCCTTCGTATTCGTACCAAGGTTTTCATTTATTTAATCAATCAACTAAACTTTTTCGAATTACTTTAAATTAATTTAACGATTGAAACCCTAGCAATTTTATATTAAGCAACGAAAAGTTTGTATTTTATATTAAGACTATAGCTACAGCTTCAGCTAGTTATATTAAATTATTAAAAATGGAAAGACATTCTGAAGTCAGCGAAAATGTAACAGCACAAAATTAAGGGCAGAAGTTGAAAGGGTAATAATGGAACAATTAAAGCTACCCGAAGCTCTTGAACACGGACGCAAGTGACGTAGCACAATGGATCTGCTCGCGACACTGTCGAGTGGCTAAAGAATTGCACACAGTTTATTATTCTGAACACTTCACTACGTGGAAAAGTGAAGACGACAAGGAGTATTGAGGGCTAGAAGTGTGCGTGCCGTGATCCCTCGGCGACCTCGTGGCCTCGGCGGATATTGTGGCTTTACTCGCCTTTGGGACTTCCACCTAGTACCAGCTCCTACTGCGCAATACACAACAATAGACTACATACTTATTATAAATCACATTATATATGTGCATATGTCACATACCTATCATTTGAAGCGCAATTGTCTCTATGAATGAATTATTTAAAGCATATTGATTACCTTACTTAAGTGTACACAATGATTACGCTACATACAAGTTCTATACAATAACAATAGAATAAGTATATAAAGTGCATGTAAAGTATATAAGATTGAATACACTGGTATAAGACTCTTACTTAAATGATTTATGAAGAATGGTTGAGGGCGATGTAATATCCTGTGCTGTCACTCTTCATTGTAACTTCTCGCCACTTTAAACTTAGACGTAAGTCAAATCATAAAATGTAATTTATCTATTGTTTTGTTCCAGATTTACTTCGAACCACCTTTAAACATTGAGCTAAAGGTAAGCAAACAACTATCGTAATTGTTTATGAACAATGTTAACAATACTGCCAGTTCGTACATGGATTGCAGAATGGCTAGCACGGCTCTAGAGCGCTCTCTCCCAACAGTAACTAGAGCGGCCGCTTTTGATAGTTTTTTCTCAAGTTTGGACCATTTATAAAACAACTCACTGGCAATTTAGCCTCGTTTCGCTTTTCCCGCTCACCATGCAAAACTAGGTTATAGTGAGATAATAGCTGGCCATCTCGTTTGTTTTGCTCCATTGTTAGCATTCTCAACCGCGCCCGATGCCCGTTACGGGCTATATTTTATTGGAAAACTCCTCGAAGTTAATAGGTGAACAATGTTCGGCTTTTTGCTGTGAGTTGTGCAACGCTAGCGCTGTTTTGTTATTGCCTCTCTGTGTCCGCGCTTCACCGTATGTCCGTAAACAAAAATTCAGTAAAAATATCCGGGTATAGATGATAACTATCCGGGTATTGATAGCTAATACAAACATCCGTTCAGTAACAACGAACACGCGCGTGAATGAAAAGCAGAGAGTGAAATCCCTACACTGTTTTATCCTCAAATGTAAACATATACACATTGATAGGTTGCATATACATACGTATACGTAGATCTGGGATATGCCTTTTGCTGAATGAATTATTCATAAGTGCATTTTAATATCAATAATGGCAGCCTCATCATGACGTGTCGGTTATTTTGTGACAACAGAAATTAAATTGAAAGGCAAGAAAGTGTTTTGGCACACTAATTAACGAGACGACAATGTTAAATTCTTGCGCTAAAATAAAGCATCTTTTAGCAGAAATTAGAGTAACGCGACCGCCGCAGCTAAATGAAAGTTTGTTTGTAGTCCGGGTATGTTTGTCGCGAGACGAGAGCCGTTCTGCTGACTCCGCTGATTTAGGGGGAAACTTTTCTTGTTTTGCATTTTACTAGAGCGCGGGGAAAGTCGCCCCCGAGATTTGAATATTTTAGAAGTGGCGTAACTTCGCTAAGGTGTGTCCCTTTATGCGACTTCCAAGCGATTGCCTCGCATGCTTTCAAGGGAGGTAATTGAAACACGGTCTTAGGAGTAAGTGCCAATAATAATTTAAAAAGAAAAAGTCTGTTATATAGAACGGAAGATAAAAAAGTCGTTTGCAATGTGATAGGTCAATTCTATTTCCTATAGTGACAGTCATTTATTTCCTTTGTGCTCGTGTCGCCGTCGGTGCAGTATCAATGTGGAATGAGTGTGGGTTTTGTCTCGCTCTCTGAAACAGGTTAAGTAAATAGTCAGATGGCTATTCATAATGGACAAATGGAATTTCCACGTTCAGCTGAATAGAGTGGGCGCTTTATCTGATTCAGTTTTTAATTAAGGTCGTGTAACTTTTTTATTACTAGAGCAAACTCCTGCTATTTGATTTGTTTCGATGCAATAGGTAGTGTAACACAAGTTGGCTGTATAAAGAACAGTTATGTACCCACATTGATTGTTATAGTTTGAAAAAGTTTAGCCAAATAAGCCACTAATAGATTGATGTTTCTATTTATCGACATAATATGTTATGTACAAGTAATACAAGTAAGGAATATTTTCAAAATACCTTTTTAAATAAAACTACCTCTAATTACCTACGAAATAATGAAGTTGGTGAATCCCTAAAAGAATTGAAGTTGAATAGACGTTTTGTGAATACGAAAGAAATCGGGCCGGGAATCAACGATGTAATCAGATTACGACCTTTTTAATATACTGACATATTTGGGTCATTGGAATCCTTTGAAGTTGTTGGCTATGAATCAATACGCAGCCCTATAAATAGAAACAGAACTAACAGCCTAATAACAATAAAAAAATTTCATTAAAAAAACAAAAACACTTCAATTGCATTGTATTTTTAACATGGAAAACATGGTGTTCATTTGAACAATATTCGTGTTTATTTTTCATCAATATGAAATGTGTAGAAGTATTACATTTCAATGTTTGTCGACGTTGTATCAGTATCTGGCTCGCTGCATACCGGCGGAATATTTTTGTCCGTTTTTGTGTAAACTGCGACACAGCACCGAGCTTTTTCTACGTGCTTTTCTTTGTGGCCCATATAGTGTGGTGAACTGGTGATTGCTGATATTGCCTATCACGGCAATATAGTCTTTGTGTCTGGAACAACCATTTAAAATATTGTTATGTAATTACTTTTTAGTTCTCTACATCTCTTTGTAAGCCATTCGAGTGGAGTTCAAAAGCAATAACGAAGATCGGACGAATAACGTAGACAATGCACTTAATTATTATACCATTAATCGTTTTATAACTTTTAAGTTTATTTTCCAATATCGGTGACCTTTTTCTGAACTTAATTGGAAAAGATGTGGTCAAAGGTGTCCACGTAATATAAGCGAGGTAAGCCTGGGTAAACGTTGTTAAGTTGTTGATGAATCTGTATCGAATTATAATGGGAGGTGGTGGCAGGTCGACGGCCCCGGCCGCCTGCGCAGGCCGAGCCCTGCTGCCGCCGCGCCGGCCAATAATCCGGTTAGGGCCACCGCACGCGCCGCCGGCACTGTCCTGATCGAAATGTAATTGGGTGTACTCACCTGTCACACCGCACACCTATTAAAATAGATCATTTCTCAAATTCATTTTGATTATTTTAGTCAATTTAAAACAGTTTTCGTGTTAGTACCAATTGTGTTGTTAAGTGATATTCTAGATGAAGATGTCAAAGGTTAAGTAATTCATTTTCAAAATTTAAATACATGGAACGTATGTCTATATGTATATTGGTTCCATATTAGTCGCAGCTTCGATGTGTGACTGCAAAAAAATATTTTGTTTAAAATATATATTTTCATTTCCATTTCCGAGCACACTTTCCATTTTTACATTTATTATCGACTTACTATTAATATCTGAAACTTGTTATTGTAGATACATTTCTGGTATAAAAATTAATTAGGTCATTTCATTAATTAAATACTCTTATTTGACGAACGTGTGTATAGAGTGTGATATGTGGAAAAATAAATATGAAATGGTATAATTAAAAGTTCTTACGAAAATCATATTGTATTAATTTCGAATGTAAATGGTTGTTCGGGTATCGTGGGGATGTAAACAAAAATAATATAAAAGCGAATAAAAGGTGTAATTAAACGGTTGGCTCGTTTACTTTTACAATGGACAGGCGATTTGTGTGTACGACTGAACGTTTACGTCGGATTATATTTTTAATACAGGTATAACATACATAGGTTGTTACGCAATCCTTCGAAATTAGCCCGTGGTCCCGTTTTCTCGAACATAAAATTATGGTTATTATGGGTGTAATAAATGCAATATTACATAATATATCGAGAATATAAATAGACGCATTTTGTTGCCGTAGATAATTGCTTCGTTGGCCGATTAATTGACTTCCATAGAGAACGATTAATTGGGATGATGACAGTGTATGAAAATTAAAAGTATAATTAGTTCGTAAGTTAGGTAATGAAAAAATATTAGACACATAACATCATAACATCACGCCTTTTATCCCCGAAGGGGCAGGCAGAGGTGCACACAGAAGTAACACCCACTTTTCACTATTTATGTTATGAGTCCCATGTAATAGGGGGTGAGCCTATTGCCATATACCGGGCACATTTCCAGACTCCGTGCTACTACTGAGGATTTTTTAAAAACCCAGTAATACTTTGCCCGACCCGGGAATCGAACCCGAGACCCCCTTGCCCGGCAGTCGCACTTGCGACCACTCGGCCAACGAGGCAGTCAGCATATTAGACACCTATTTTTTTATTTTGTTGTATATTTAAACAATACTTAGTACGTCATTTCTACGTATAAAATGTACATAGAAGTGACGTCACGCGACATTTCAAATCAATATATCTTTGAAAGTATTCGTTTCTGTTAGAAAATAAAAAATACGCGTCCAAAGATTTATAAAAATCTACCAGACGGAGTTTAAAATAAAAAATTAGGCATCTACCCTATTAACAAGATATTTGTTAGTTTTTACTATTAAATTTGTTACCTTAACATTATTCATAACAAAATAGTAGGTAAGCAAGCACAATTAATTGAATTAATCTCTAGTTATTCACCAACCGCTGAATTATCCAATCAAAAAGTGTCCGACTTCAAAGTATTGGATTTCCATTTACCTAGAAATTGCCACTAGTATGCGATGACATAGGAGCAGTGTGGCCGTCAGTTGCAAGCTCAGAGCGATCAAAACTCGCTCACTGTTCCACCAACCGTGGTAACAGAGCGTAACAAACTCAAATTGAAATGTCAGCCTTTCAAATATTCACACAACGTAGCTACGTACCTCTTCGACTGTTACTTGTAAGCTTATTAGGGTCCTACTACGTGTTTTGTTCTCACATCAGTATAATAAACAAACTTCTAGAACTGAGAACGTGAGATCTTCAAACTTAACCGATGATTGTTTTCCATATTTGTAACGATTATTGTAATCTAGTAGCACTAGTACTTACGGAGCCGCTTAAGACTTAACGGGTTGCCGGGGACAAATATCATCTAAATTAAAGACAGATTCTTCACTTGAAATAAGAACTTTTCTATTTACGAATATTCTTAGATTTCTCTCAGATGTCTGAATATACTGCAAATGACAAGACATAATGATTTACATAATCAAGCTTTAGAGAAACTCTTGTTTTGTTGAGCGATTAAAATGCATGATGTGCAGTTATCTAGAAGTGTTATAATATCATGCAAAGCAAACTGCTTTGAGTATTATACATATGCATGCTTCAGAGTAAGTCTTCAGTGATCTGAATTCTAAATGCATCTTTGTGACTTTAAAGTAAAACTAAAAAGTCAAGTTTGAATAACTGCGTGAAATTAGAACGGTTTACTTAAATCCTTTGTGAGCTTGTGTATCTACCTTTAAAGTTTATAAAGAAACTTCGTATTTATTTCTAGAGCATTCTATTAACTGATTAAACAAAATCGACATTTGAAAGTCACCGTGCACTAGGTGAAACACCCACACAAAGCTTGTCAGTCTAAAGGTCACGACATAACAATACCACTCCATGGCACTGGACTTTCACTGATTGCAATATGCCAACATCACTATTATTATAATTGTTTCAATTAGTTGCTGGTAGAAATCACAAGGTATTAAAGATATATATATATATATACGGAGCCGCGGAAGACTTAACGGGTTGCCGGGGCTCCGGCTCGAAGTGCAGGAGTAGTACCGGGGTGGTTTTTAGTCAGAAAGAGTCTGACACTCCCTCTCGCCTCAACGGGGCGGGAGAAGCAATTGCGTGATTTTCCCCCATCAAAAAAAAAAGGTATTAAAGATATATGGGTAGGTACTGAATACTTATCTACCTCTATATGATATCGACTACGTCAAAGAGTAAGTATAAATCATCTAACTCTGTTTCAAGCATTATAACTTAAAAGAAATATGGATTCATTTGAAATTCAAAGGAGCTAATAGCAATAGCTTTCCCATTTGTTGTAATGAACTCGTTATATATCGGCCTCAAATTAAACATAGCTATTGCCTAATTTATTAAGCGAATGCTAAATGTGTATTAGGTAAGGCTAACTTATTTGCGATTCAAACCTACTTAGTCCCTGCATAAGTTTCTTTTACCTACTTTAAAATGTTACAAAAGTTTTATGTGAATAATTCAATAATTATTCTTACAAAATATCACTAGAATTAATGAGTTAATTAAATTAATAGGAACAGAATTAATTAGTCGCTGTCAAACTAACGTCGATTAATGATCATGGGCTGTGATCAGCTGTTATAACTGTAACCTCATGGCATTTAAAGCTAAGTTTGTATAGAGGAATATAAAGGTGTAGTATTGAGCAGCGTAAACGGAAGTTGTGAGCGATGTCATTGATTTCCGGGACATCTGGAGCGTCCCTTGTAGCTCGGCCTTGTCCGACTTCTGAGAGAAATGCTACACAGATCGTGGAGAACGTGGACGCCCGCGCGTGTGACCTTCTCTTTATTGACCTTCCTTCTTACTTGTTACGTAATCGTACGAAAAATAAAACAATACATCTTATCAAAAGAAATGTTTCTTTCTTTCTACCAATTTTTTAAATTTCTCTTTCTGATAATCTCCAACAATCGTTAAAACTTTCCTTGTTCTTCCAACTCCTCTAGGGTCCCGACGACGGTTCAATGGACTTTTGACAAGTTTTCTACAGTTGAGCTAAAGTTCATTACATTTTGTGCACGCTATATCAACATTTATTTATTTTTAAACGTGACCTTCGTGGTAAATTTTTTGTTCAGTGAAAGGTTAGATTATTTTATTTATGCCTTGCATAGACATAAAAGAATTACTTTTTCTTTGTCCAAAATGTGAGTAATGAAGTGATAAGAGTACAGGTGCCAAATAATGCAAAGTTATAAAATAATGTTTTATTTTAATCGATTATTACGTTTTGCAGTAGTGGTGACAGGTGCCCTCAGTATGCTCTTTTTTTCTTCTTCTTCTTCTTCTTTAATAACCGACGCTTTGTTGGCCTGAAACACAAGACATCGAACGAAACATTTAATAATATTACATTTCAAATTATTGTAATAATATTTTTAGGAATTGTAATAATTATCAGTTATACAAGTAAAATAAAATAAGACTACGTATTTTTTACAAGCGGATGATATTTCGTACAAAAGCATATATTAATTAATTATAATATTAGCTTACTGGCTTATGGTTTGCGGTCCTTAACTCCTAAAATATGAAAAAAAAAAACTATTAACCTATTCAGTTTTTACATATTAATAAATAAGTTTTTTAATATTAGTGTAAGCATGAGAGATGCAAAGGATCGTACGTACGTGGTGAATTTGATGTTAGATTTTATGAATATTCATATAAATAGTACACATATAAATAGTAGGTACAATCAGTAATTGTACCTACTATTTATAAAAGTCTTTTGGACATATGTCAGGACATGGGCAAGCGTAGTAGGAACTAGGAGCTTCAGTAGATATCAATTATGGAAAAACTGAAAGAATGAAGTCCGCCGCGTCTCCGGGACATGGAAAATATACAACTGTTTTGGTTCCCGTTGGCGCGCCGCCGTAACGAAATAAATCAGAATAGGTGGGAACCTATCCTGGTTTATTTATATATTATTCGTTTTTATTCATATGTCATGAATGAGATTTTTTTTATTTATTTACATTTTTAATGGATATTTTGCAGTGTATGTTAATACGCTTACTTAAAATTAAAGAAAGAAGATTAAAGAAAGAGATAAAGAAAAGTTTTTGGTACCCCATCTTTTTTCCACCGGTAAAGTCCACCACCATTAGTCTAAAAATTATAACAGTTTTATTTACACATTAATAATTATAGTATATATGTATATACGCAGTTTTAAAAATAATATAATGAATCCTTATTATGTAGGTAATTGAAATCTGTTGCAAATCATTAGGTACAAGTTGTTCAACTATTCGAAAATATGTAACTAAACGTGTAAAACCTTTTTAAAATTGGTTTAGACCTACTCAAATGACCTAGATATAAATTAGCACAAAAATTATAGACTTTTAGCACACAATACGCACTTCATCTTCTGCCGCATTATGCTGAATTCCACTAGAACTGTCGTTCTACAAATAAAATAAGAAATATTTAGCTGTCGTACGTACTTACTTTCCTACATATATGTTTATATATTTTATTTTATACACACATGAAATAAAACTGTACAAGTGTACAAAATGGATTAAATAGGTATTTATCCAAAACTAAACAAATAAAATTAATTAGAGGTAATAAATGTTGTGTGTGTGTAACACTTGAGTTTATACAGTAAGTGAATCACGACTTCTTTATAAATAATTGGGTATTTGCCTTAATCAAAAATAAATTATTTCGACTGTTTAACACAATAAAATATATACATATAAAAAACATTTTTCGAACAAATTTTTAAATGAAACAAGTGAATTACAATCTCGTACAACATTTAAAGAAAACTCTGGTTTTTGACAGTTCGAAAAAAGTATTGATTTTGACTTGTTGGCAAGTACGCAATTACTATTTTTTAACAACAGCAACTTGTCCAATTTAAGTAAATTAATTGGTTTCTAGTTTGTGGATACTTATTTTATTATTACTGGTCTTCACCACCTTGTGACAGACGACTAGCGGACTACAATCCTCCTCTGCATAAGAGAGAATGCCAAAACCTCCAAATTTAAGGGCGGGTTTAACACCTGAACCTTTTAAATTTTAAAAGGTTCAGGTTTATCCGAGTAAGCTACCGCCAGAGTGCCCGATTTTGATCAAACGTCCCTTACTCGGTGCTTTCGACGCGACACCCGCGGGAGGAGAAGAGGATAGTAAAAATTACTCAATATACATACTTAGCCTATACTTATTACATGTTTACACTATTTACCTCATCATTATTGTCCATTGAAAGGGGTCTCGGGGTTGACAATTGCGCTAAAAGAAAAAAATATAAATACAATTTATGTTGTTGACCGTAAAAACTTTTAATTGATCTGTTTTTTCAATTATCATGAACTATTAAATAATATTCGATGCATATATAAGATTTCTTCCAATTGGGTAGTTTCCAGGTTATCAAAATTAAAAATCCAATTTGTCCGTCAGTTAGATAATGAAAAAATATTAGACTCGTATTTTTTATATTCTTGAAATATATTGTTGAAATGTATTAAATTGAAATACTTAAATAAAATGGAGCTAAGTTTAGGAGTGGGAGGTCGTTACGTAACAACGTGCTACAAAATGTGGCACGCTGTGACGTCACACGGTATTACAAATTTATATATCGTCAAAAGTATTTAATTTTGTGAGAAAAGAAAAAATACTTGTCTAAAGTTTATTTATGAACCAGACGGACATTAAAATAAAATTTAGGAAACTACCCTATTGTCGAAAGTTACAAAGGATGACCTTGACATGTCCACAAAATCGCTATGATATCAACATTAAATTATACGCGACACACGACAATAAAGGTAGATTAAACATGTACAACAATTAAAAACTCACTGTTCTGATACATAATAATTCTAGTGAAATACTCGTCGAGAGATTCAATTCTATCCTGGATAGGTGCCTTCTCTGAAATTATTTGAAATTCGATCAAGTGATTACATAATATGTATCAGTTTATATGAAATGTAAAAATAATACGTCCAAAATGGTTGCTTACTGCTCTTGTCTGGGTGCGTTATTAGAATGTGGTGTTGAACTGGAAACAATAATAATTTGATATTATTAATTGTAAATCTTTCTTAAGTATCTAATGTTATTTATTTTCAATACTTACTAATTTTTTCAACTTCTTCGTCCAAAATTGATAAGCCAACTAAAAAAAGTAATATTAAAAACGTGAGTTAATAAAAAATTATATATAACAGAATATAAATATATAACAGTAATTAAGTAAACTCAACTATAAAAAATTCAATTACACTAAACTGTAAAACAGAATACCTATAATATTGTATATATAACAGTAATTAACTAAACGATAAATATAGGTATACCACAAACTTACACATTTTCCGGAATCGCATATTTAACTTGTTTTCTTCATCTAATTTCTTTTTTTCTCCATAGTCTACGAATGTATCTGTTAAATTTTTATTAGGTACTAGTATACTGATTCATTACTAGATTATGATATAACTAATTTCAAATTAATAGATGTTTTGAGTACAAATGTTATTTTCTTCGATATTTTACTACAATTCTCTATTATCTTCACTCTTAAATCCCACATTTGAAAAATAATGAGTATCTAAACATTTTCTAATTTCTATTTCAAGTGACAATGCCGTCATTTTTTTTGTGCGCAGCGTTTTTAAAGAGACCTAATATGTCCAGCTATGGAAAAATCGAGGAAACACGCAAATAACAACATGATGCTAATAACATTTAGATCAAGATGATATATATAAATAAGCTCACTGTCTATTTTAGGTGTATTGTTGCCATCATCGAGGCACGACGTGTGTAATTTGCAGGTATCTAAGTTCAAAGGATTTTCGCAGATATATCGCCAAGTGCACACTGGTTTCATTGTAGTGGTGAGACCGTTCTTTACAGTACCTGCGCATATAGTTTTTTTATAATAATAATAGTGAAATATGGTGCTAGACTTAAATTGACGAATATCTTATTTCTGATTCTTTCACTTTCTTATTATAAGTACTGAAAAACTACTAATATAAAAATATGTTGTCCAATTCAATGTAGCAGTTAAACTCGCTGAACATAATGGGATGTCATATTTCAAGTTTTCTTTTTAATTCAATTTTTTCACTTTATTCTTTACAATGTAAACTCTTAAACTCTCCCTTGCCCTTACCGGATTTAGTTTTGCTGCTGGTGATGCTGATGCCGGCACTGACGCTAGCAGCTACGTCACTTCTCAACCGATTTTTTTCAAATTTCTCTGTAACTGAAATACAAGACCTACTTACATCTGCACCACAAGAGATACATCAAATTTTATTAATATATCCTATCTAATATATATCCTATCCTATTTATATGCTATCTAAATTAATGTGTCCTTTATATTATTCCCGATAACTCCGAAACAAGAGGCTGTGGTACATAGATATAATAAAAACTTTTCACCTGTTAACGTTAGTTATAACTACATACCCAATATTGACAAGCCTTATAGATGAATATGGACAAGTTCCGAAAATTAAAAGGCTCGCGTTTTAAGCCTATAACCCTTACTAGACTGCTCTTGTTTACAATTTCTTTATCAAACTAATAAAGTTGATGACATCTGTCTACTCACTGTTCTTCTTATTATTATTATTACGTTTGGCCTTCTTCTTCGGTTTCTTGGTTGTATTTTCTGTGTACGGGTTGGTTGTACGTTTAATTTTATTATTAGTTACACATCCATTGACATATTTAATGATTTGCTTTGCTACTTACCTGTACTTGGTTTGCGGTTGCGTTGATTATTTTTATTATTTTTTGGTGTACGTTCTTTTGCTAAACAAGAATAAACTGTATTATTAAGATTATAAGCATTTATAATATCCATATCCTTTTGTATGAATAATATTAAATAAGTTGTATTAGTATTGAAAATATATCTACATCGATAAAATACACTGTCATCCGGATCTACAGTTAATAGTAACACGTACCTTTCTTCTTTGTCTCTCCACGCTCTTTGTTTAGCTTAGACTTTTTGTCTTCGTTGTCATAGTCTGGATCTATGTCTCTTTGTATATGTTTCGTCACTTTATTTGTCTTGCGACCTCGATGGTTAAGTATCAGATGCCTATTCGGTTGCATATTTTTTTCCAATTTCAAAATTGTGCCAGGAGGTGGAGTGATCGGACGTTCTATAAGGACATATTTTAGGAAAGTATAAAAAGTAAGTGTTTCCCTTAAAATATTTAGGTGCTCAGTTAAAGTATTAGCAAATAAATTGATTTACCTACCGAAACTAGACTAGACTAGACTTTTGAGTTTTGATAATCGTTTTTCGATATTTCATATTTATTCTGTTATTCTAATCGAGATACAAAATTTCAAACAAAAATTAAAAATCTGTCCGATTTATCAGGATCACCTTGATGGTGTAACTCCATTGTGTAAGTAACACTAACTTAGATATAAGTAACTATGAAAATAAATACAATACTTTTGTGTCTCCGTCTTAGGCCAGGTTTCGAAGAAGTCGTTGGTGCAGATTCTTTCTTAAACAGTACTGGAAACGAAAACCACGTTGAACTGAGGCATTTTATAGTAAGTAATTTAATCAAAAAAACAGTCGGTACCCATATGGAAAATTGTTCTTCCATATGGTATATGTATAAGTCTATAATATGTATAATATAATATGTACTATACATATGTATAAGTCGGTAATAATGGAAGAACAATTTTTATTTATATTCTAAAATGTAGCGTCTAACACTCGCCATGTAGTTTTTTTAATGATATATCTAAATATACACATAACACATAACATCACGCCTTTTATCCCCGAAGGGGTAGGCAGAGGTGCACATTATGGCACTTAATGCCACTGTACAATGTAACACCCACTTTTCACTATTTATGTTACGAGTCCCATGTAATAGGGGGTGAGCCTATTGCCATATACCGGGCACATTTCCAGACTCCGTGCTACTACTGAGGTTTTTACAAACCCAGTAATACTTTGCCCGACCCGGGAATCGAACCCGAGACCCCTTGCCCGGCAGTCGCACTTGCGACCACTCGGCCAATGAGACAGTCTACCTCTACTTGCAAGATCAGAATGTAACTACTACTTATGTAACGATATGTCAAATCGATCAGGTGGTTTAGAAGAAACGATGTAATAAAGAATATTACACTCATACCCATATACATAGGTACATACAATACTCAATACCTACTCAATACTTTATTACTTTCCACAGGTATGACTCAGGTGGTAAACATAATTGATACACAATATGGACCCTTTCGGACACAATAATATAAGTTTTGGAGAGTACACACTTTACTACAATAAAACCAATGACAATTGCAATACAAAATAAAATTAAGTTAAATTGAGTAATATTTAAGACCCAGAATCATTTTTTAAATTTTATAGAATCAAAATTAAATAAGTAATCATAATAAAGGAAAAATAAGTAACCATAATAAAAAAAAGTAAATCACAATCATAAATAATCAAAATTTATACAAGATACGTGCGAAAAACAATACCCTTCCTTCAGTCGGATAAAAATTAGAATTGTGAAAAATTCGCACATTTTTTTGTGACAAATTTACTATACTCTAAAACTATAACCCTCTCCATTATAGTCATGAACTAGTTACTACTACTAACTACTTTTACTTACATGTTAATTCGCATCTCTTGGGCTTATCCTCGACATCAAGCTCCATCCCTAAGATAATTTAATTAAAATGAAATTATAACAATGTTTGTTACTAGCACGCGTCATTATACCTAGCTAATCCCCTTCCCAAATTACCGGCAACATACTTGTAATATAACTCCTTGAGTGTTGCAGGTGGAGCTGCCGATTGGTTACCATCAGGTCATAGGTGTATTTAAAAAAAACAGTTATTACCTTCCATATTTACTGTATGTAATGAATTTCCTTGCCTCGTTTGTGTCAAAGCTAAAACATTAGTTAGTTTTATTTTATTAGTTATCACACTAACTACATCCTACCTCTATAATTATGAGTTCCATCCTGAAACTAGTCGTGCAACGTCTTTGAGAAGTGAACGAACACACCTCACGATATTTACCCTCACAATAGTTGAGAATAAAGAAAAGTCACTGAGAATTCCAATACCTATACATCTTCAATTACTTTAGAACTAACAACTTATGGGCCAAATGATATGCACGTACCCCCCATAAATGTATAGAAGGAATAGGCGTATAATAATATTATGATATTTATTTAGAAATTTTAAACAAGTAAAAAAAAATTTTTAATTAACTCTATTCCACAAATTGGGTGGTAAATTATATTATAATATTGTATGGTCAATAAGATCGACTTACGCGACAAGATCTTACAAATTAATGTGCCTATTCTAAGAATATTCCTGTTTCACAGGCGATAGTAACTCTAAAATTATGTTAATGATAAGACAACTAAACATTACCTGTTTTGTCTAATGCTAGAGCTTGAAGTGCATCTAAACCACTGAGGTCTTCTTCTGCAAATTAACAAGTAATACAAAATAACATATTTTTTTACAGTAAACAGTTTTAATGAGCTTCTACTCTACCAATCAAGTCCTTTCGTTTGATGTCCATAGGTAATTATAATATTGTATCATCATCAAGATTGTGTACCAAATATCAACTCGATTTGAAAGTGGTACAAATCTGATTACTAAGAGACCCAATCAAGCGTTTACTTTTTAACTCAGTCAAGTACTCATTACATGATAAGTGTAACGATTAATCGTAGGATTGGATTGAATAGACGGGAGAATAAAACGTCCGAACCCTCATTTGATTCTCTCGTCTTGGATGAGACTGGAAGGAGTTTCAGACTCTTATTGACCAAACACCATCCCATTTCTACTCCTGCCGTAAACTGACACAAAGTTGTCCGCAGTCTCGAACAACTGCTCTATAAGATGATGTCTATACCATCATTCACCCACTTACTGCTACCAATTATTCCTCACGATTCTGACTTGTTCCTTATTAAGTTTTAATAGCGTCTCACCCTACACAGTAGCGAAAGGTCATTTAAGATTTTCGGAAACAAAAAATTATATATTACCTATCAACAAAACTACCATTTTCTTGGTTAAAACTGCAAAAATGTAATAATTTTTATTTAAATGGATTAATGAAATGAGTTAATATGCCGATTATTTTATTTAATTATGTAAAAAATGACTTACAGTATCCTGCAAAGATCTTATCCGCCAGTTCTTCGGGACTTTTTGATGAAGTGACAATTCCTTTACCTTCTATAATGTGTGATAAAATATTTTGTTTTATTACTAATTAATAAAATAACATTACTTGGAAGACCCCAAAAATAACAATGGAAAAAATATTTTCCATCGATTTAAACCTAGTAACAAAACTTACCTCCTGGATTTTCCACTGTAAAATAAATAATTATTATAAAATATAAACAGCTCTCAATAATCCTGTATAGACCGTATTATTATAAGAAAATTCAACCTAAATTGTCACTAAATAATTATGTGCGGGCATCGTATGGTTATATTGTACATATTGTATACCCCAAAACAGCTGAAATTATATTTATTTATTGAACTTTTTAAAGAAATGATTTCATTGACCGTTTTTGTTAACCACCCCTTAAGATTTGGTTATTTTTATATTTATAGCGGGTCAGACATTTTTTTATGGGGTGGAAATTCATCGAATGCCTTCTCCCGCCTAGCCGAGGCGGGAGGTAGTGTCAGCCTCTTACTGACTAAAAACCACCCCGTTCCTACTCCTGCCCGTCGAGCCGGAGCCCCGGCAACCCGATTAGTCCTCCGCGGTTCCGTATCGGCATCAGCCCTATTGGGCCCCATCCCCCTCTCTATTGGGTCTGATAGCTGTTTGAGGCGCGCGCGGAACGCGAAGCGCCGTACGCTCGGGTCTGGTTCTGGTCGGGCGGCGAGCCATCCATGCTCGCCGTCTGCAGGTCCGTGCTTACGGTTGCCGGAGATAGCGTGTCAGGTATAGATTGGTGAAAACAGAAGTTTTGTTCAATATCACCACCTATCTTAGCTTAGGGGTTCCTTAAAATTGAGGAGAGGTTGGTGAAATGAGCATAATATATGACATTTAAATTTAGATTTAATTTATAAGTCATACAAGAACTTTGAAAAAAGGCGGGCACAGTCTCTTGAAACAACGACTGTGGCACCTGGCTACTCTAGACGCAGAATACACACACACTGACACGAAAGACATCTGTCGCGTGACATGGCCCGTCTTCACTTCATGCATTACGGTGTTGCAAGTACACTCACACATAAATACACCCTGACATTGTGGTGTTTCAATCATGTCAAGTGACATTTTCTTTTATTTATTTTTTTAAGGGGGGAAAATCATCGAATGACTGCTCCCGCCTGGGTGAGGCGGGAGGGAGTGTCAGACTCTTACTGACTAAAAACCACCTCATTCCTTCTCCTGCACGTCGAGTCGGAGCCCCGGTTACCCGTTAGGTTCTCCGCAACTCCGAATCGGCATCGACCCTGTTGGGCCCCATCTGTGGTGGTCTGATGGCTCTTTGAGGCGCGCGCGGAACGCGCGGAACGCGACGCGCCGTACGCTCGGGTCTGTTTCAGTCGGACGGGGAGCCACCCATGCTCGCCGTCCGCAGGCCCGCGCTTACGGTGGCCGGAGATCGTCCCGCGATCCCCGACGCCCGGTGTGTCCTTCGCGATGGCTGGGTTGCGAGGAGGCAGCGCTTCGCTGCCTCACGCGTCCCGCCTCCTCCTTAGCTAGCATGACTGCTTCGCAAAAGGAGGAGACGGCATCCCAGTCCCCCTCGCTCCGCATCATGGCCTGCACTAGGCCCGGACGCGAGAGGTCGCCATCGCCGATCATTTCCCTGAGACGTCTGTCTTTTTTTCAACGTCCATGTAGTGACGTAATAGACACGTAACTTTAAGTAGGTACAAACCTTTGCTCAGCAACAATACAGTAAGCGGTAACAAGTCCTTTGGAGTAAAAGTGTCACCTGCAACATTAACCAATGTTGTTATTTTTAATTCTAACAGTTTAATTTTTATATCGGCTAAATACAAGTATAACTTTTTATGCTTCACCTGACTGCAATGGCCTGATAAAAACATCTGCAAAATAATTAAACTTAGTTTTAAAATTTTACACACAAAATGATCTACTCTAGGTTTTTGAACATTGTCTATATGTATAGAAAATTAAAATGTCGTTAATTTAACAGCTTTAGGTACTTAGAACTGACCTGAAACTAAAATCAATCTCAAATCGTCATTTTACATAATTGAGTTTTCTTCATATTAATCCCTAGGTAGATCAATTCTGAATTCCTGACATTTGAGTTTATTATCGGTAACTAATTTCAAACGTAAATCAAAATTAATATGTTGAGGCCATGCTTACTGTCAGGAGTATTGTTTAGTTGGTCGTTTTCTTCAGGAGTGTTGTTCTTTTGGTCCTTTCCTTCAGGAGTGATGTCCTGTTTGTCCTTTCCTTCAGACGTTTTGTCCTGCTGGTCCTTTCCCTCATGATTATAGTCCGACCATTCCTTTCCATTTCCTTCTTCGGAAATAAAGTCTTCATTAGCTTCAGATTTGTCTTTGTTATTTAATTCATCTTCTTTATAAGATTCTCCATTGAAATCAGTTGACACCACATCAACCAAATGTGTGAATGTAGTATTTTGATTCTCTATATCAAATTAAATTGCTCGTAGTATGATATTTTACATAAAAAGACTAAACATTCTTTTAGCACTTACCAGTAGTACTTACCATTGGACTCTGACTCTACGTAAACCTAAATAAATATTTTTTTATTTATAATATTTTTTTTATTCATTAAAGGTTTTATCATATTATGAACATATCGCCCATATAGAAACTTTAAACATAGTTATGAATAAATAGTTCGATTTCAACATTTAATTTACAAATTTTAAATTTATCCTAACAGATTAACATGTCGGGCAGGCAAGACTTGAGTTGTATATTCCTATTTAATTGACAAAGGCAAATTCATCTTTTTCGGACACTCCACTAAAATATGATAACCATCTTCAACGATATTGCATTTTGTGAAATTAAAAACCCTACTTTACCTATAACTATTCTGAAACTATTGAATGGAATGTGTCTGGAGCGAAGTCATGTTACAACTTCGTGCATTGTATTAACAATTCTGTTACAGCACTGGGGTTAACACCAATATAATATTTCAATTACAAAACCAATATATTATGGCTTATGCCATAAAAAATAAACAAAAATTAGATGCTCACCAAATCAAACCCAATAATAAGCAAAAGTAAATAATGACACCGAAACATGCTTCATGACATGACCTACCAGTTAGAATAATTTATAATTAAAATTAAAATGTAGCTATGCAAAATTAATTGACTTCTACCATTTGCATTTGATGGGATTGCAGTAAGCGTGAAATGTATAGAATTTTACGACCATTTGATTTGAATAGTGACGTGAAAGTAAATCTAGGATAACTTTTTTAACTGCAAGTGAAGTAAAGCCGGCTGGCGATTTAATTGTGTGATTTGTGTGGTATTTTTTTACACATAAGTATAACTAGCATTTTTTTGAAACATGCAATTTAATGTTGGTATTTGTATTATTTCTCAAAATAAATAAACTAAAATTCACAAATTAGTGACGAACCGTTAACAGTGTTAGTGTTAATTCGTTTTCGATTTTTATTTTATTAATTTATAGATATCACATCTTTTAGTTTGAACGTCAGTGCCATTTTTTTAAGGGGGGAAAATCACCGAATTTCTGCTCCCGCCTGGGTGAGGCGGGAGGGAGTGTCAGACTCTTACTGACTAAAAACTACCCCATTCCTTTTCCTGCACGTCGAGCCGGAGCCCCGGTCAACCGTTAGGTTCTCCGCGACTCCAAATCGGCAACGCCAGTGCCTTCGGGCACTGTTAAATGTGACTTAATACGTGTTTATTCGGTTAAATTAGTTAGTTTTAAGTATGACTGAAATAAGGTTCTGTAGAATCCGCCTGCATTAATCTCTTAAAACACTCCAAATTAGTTATTCTTTTCATAAATAGTAATCATAGAAAGCGATAGCAGAAAGTGTCCATTTCAGTGTCACGAACACTATGAACAGAGAAAAAATTAATCTAACATTTCACTCTATTTCACTCTAATAGTATTCAATAAACATTTCTAGATAAAGGAAAACACACTGTGGAACATCAGAGAATTCAATAGACGTTAAAAATGTGTTTGTAAATATTGCAGCCATCTATTGATGAGAGTTATAAAAATAAAACCTCACAATATGGTAATAAAGGGTTTTATAAATTAGATTTGTGAAAATGAGAGATATTTCTCATTGTGAAAGAAAAACACCTTTCGTTGCAGGCGCTCTACAGTCCTCCATAATTGTTCAGATTTGCGTGTTCCATTCCTACTAAAGTTATTCAACTAGGTACCGCACTATGTGTTTACTCCTTCCTCGATATTCCTTGTTTCCACTTTAATAATTAGGTGTCGGTTAGGTTATTGCGTCATGTAACAGTGTACGTATGATGTGTCGCTACGTCATCAAACTCACTGTAATAATGGCGCCCACCCACAAACCAACCGCGCGGGCACGGTAACAACGCGTAATAATTTGCACTGTGATCGTAAACGTAACAATTAGATAATGATTAGGTATGGCATGAGTTTGTGAATAAAACTATCAGCTTGTAATAACATTGCGATTCAAAGTCTCAACACACACAGTAGAGCCATCGATTGCTTATATTTCCAATATCGGACAAATCCTTAACTATTGCTGCTTCAGAAAATTTTGAAATTGAATGAGACCTTAGGTACATATGTAAAGAAAAAAGGTTTTTTAACTTTGAATTAAACTGTCAAATACCAAGCGGTCACCGGTGACCGCAACCTATTGTTCTATAATTGTGTCTGCTAAACCGGTACTCGACGAGTTAATTACTATTATGAAATAGTCTTTGATTTTTAAACGTCAATAATATATGAATATTGTATTAAAAAAATTATGGAAGAATAAAACAATAAATGTCGTTTTTTAATTTTAAAAAGCAACACATTAGTTTTATTTAATTTTAAATCATAAGAACAGTCTTATATATATTTATCCTTAATAGACATAGATACATAAAAGTTATAATTTTGGTTAGAGTTTTCATGCATCAAATGTTTATTTATAAAATAATCTGCATATAGATACTAGTCACCTGTTCTCAACTTAGCTCCACCATCAGACACGAATGGATCAATATTTTCCTTCCGCATATCACGTGCCTGCAACTTAATTTTAGATCAAGCATGAACGCCATTGTTGCGGTACATCTACTCGTAAATACCTACATCCATGGAATACAAAACATTCTGGGTTTTTATAATAACAAGGCTAATTCTATTCTGTTTAATATAATTTATACAATTTTAGTACAATGATATCACTATCTTCCCCCGTCGCGTTGTCGCCGCGGAGTCTGACATTTACTTCGTACAATAATAAAGCGACAGAAGCGCCGTGTAACTGAGAAGCCTTTTGTTTTTGTTGATCCTATTTAAAGCGAATAATTTCCATAATGTTGTTGCAGATTATCTTATTTATGTTACGATGTTTTATATTTGTCGAGAAAAGTGAGATGTCATTACAAAAAATAATAATTTTCGAAGTAGAAATTTGGTTCCGATCACGTATTGGTTCGTGAGAAGATCAGATTGAAGAGCTTGAGATATCGTTCGTGCGAGCTGTCAGGTCGCTGCGGCCGCTCTGCAGGCGTTAGTGAAAGGTTGCGGCGCGATGACCCGCGACAGATATGCGCACGCGCAGCGTCCGCCCCATGTTCCAGTGGCACAAACGTTTGTTCCATTGTGAAGTCTGCAGTTTCGCCACTTAGCACGACTCTCACCACAGGGAAAAGTTGCTAACACCTCAAATTACTAACGAGTTTCGTAAACAACGCATTGTCCATTTGATCTAGATTTCTTTGTTGCTCGTTCTTGCATTTACTCCAGTTAAGTTATAGTTAAGTAGGGGTTATCTCGCACGACCTATTGTGAAACAATCCTTTTTACGTTGCGTATGACGTGATGCAAGAAAATATATTCAGTAGCAGAAAATAGGTACTTCTTTAAGTTATACATATCTACCTATACAGTTACATTGGTACTTACAGTAGGTATGAATACACCCACGATACACGGGGCATGTTTTTATGAAGAAGGTAAGCAGTGAAAATGAAATCTTTTTCCTGAACAGGGGAGAGATGCGGGTAACAAAAAATTTACCATGAGCTACAAAATATTCGTAGACATGGGTATTCTCTTCCACTAAATCTCAATTAAAATTGTTTATGAACCTTTTTCACTGAAAACTGAAGAAAATATTCCGTACGTAAATAGCCACAAGTCGCCGTGCTCATGGGAAAGATTTCCACGTAATTGGCGGTGTTACGGTCTATTCAGATTGTCAGCTGGCGCGAGGAAATTGTAGTATGTGGCCGATCAGCAGGGGGTGCACTGTGGGCCGATGTGCCGTGGCGCACAGCGGCCCATTCAATGCAGTGTGTACTCGACCTCACGAGCCGGTGTGTGTATGCATCACTACTTCAACAAGATCTAATATAAAAATCAGTAAAATGACATAAAAATTGGTTTATTTATTCTCGTCAAAAATGTTTTATTTTCTTATAAAAGCCACAACCGTGTTTGCTGAGAGTTACGAGCATTCAATAAAAAATCTATCAACTCCGCTGTACAGCTAAGAGAAACTACTTTTACGAGACTTATTTTATATCATGAGCATGATGTTTTAAGATTCGTTGAAATTGGTATTCATTGCTTTCAAATCTATATATGAAAGTCGTAACATTTCAATATAAATTGTATTTGAGCAATAAGTTAAACTATTTAGCTATAGCATCAACAACAAACAACGATTCAACACAAAATTGGTAAAAGCTAAAGTTTTGTGTACAGTTACTAAAACCTTGTCAAACTGTCGTAAAGTTGGAAAGGTCTGTGATAAATGAAATAACCGAATAAAGATCGAATTGAGCCGGATATCCTATGACGGTACGTTGCCCGCCCACGTCACATTAGAGACCCGCCGCGCCGCGCGCCGTCTAGACGCGACAAAAGCGCTAGACTCGTTTTACAACCACTCTAAGAGCAACCGAATGCTAGCCGCGCTCCCGACTGATCCGCCGACAAATCCGATTTCAGAATGCACATGGTAATACTACTAAGGTGTGATTTTCGATAGATGCTACTGCCACGCTAGCGGTAGGCTGACACGCACTCCCGAGTTCACCTCTCCAGTAAAGTAGATTGACATCCTATCGGCACAGATGCGATTGGTTGCACATCACACATGACGCGTGTAATATGTATTCCGCAAGGATTGTTCACATTTGAAACGTGAACACAAATATAAATATGTGTTTCTAAAAATACCGATACGGTGTAATCACAGACTGGCGAAAGAGTGGCGAACTGCCGATGAAATAATCGTAAATAAATTAAGAATAACTCATACTTATTTACAATCTATCCTGTCGCACTGGCGCTAAGTGAATTCATTAGAACTTCTCGGTGGAATCACCGTCACATCTCGTGACCTTACATTATATTACATGTTGTGTACATTTTTTATTATTAACTGTTGCAATATTTATGTTTGTGGTCAAGCATCAGGTTTTAGTTTAAAATATTTGCATGGTAACTATACAATACAAGGTCGATATGAGAACAATATGAAACAAGGAGGTAGCTATCAGAAAACGATTCATTGTTAAAAACAAAACAAGCGAGCCCATTATCTAGAACAGAACACTTCCTTTCACTTCAAACACACAAGCATCAATTTGTGTAATCTCAGGCCACTTACGGCAAAAACAATGAACCATTACACACGCCTTCGTCGACTGCGGGCAGAGTGCGTCGGGCCGCGCTGCAGTTACACCAGGAACAGACTGCTTGCTACACACACGGTACAGATCTGTTACGATTCTGCAACATCGGCAATTATCTCGCTGCAACAAGAAACTGAAGCATCGCGTACAAAAATCTATTTTTAACTAGGTATCATGTTTCGACGATTTCTAGCAATAACACGCTTTCACTTAGTTTCTCTTAATGCGGAGTGACTCTTCATATTCAATCGGTGCTCTGTAGGTAGATTACTAAATAAAGAGTAAATACTATGTGCAACCGGCAAAAGTTGCTAAACTAAGTATGACCGCTGACTTGAGCGTAGTTGAAGATATCGGCCGCCGTAAGTGCTCTTGTCTCTAAACGCATTCCCGACGTCTCAGTCCACTTGACAAAGAGAATTGAAATCCACAAGCTTCTTGTTGGCCGTAAAGCGGCTCACAGTGGCTTAGTGAGATCCAGGACGTATATAGCCGCGGATGTTCTCGTATATCTTGTGGACGCCTGTCCTGCCGTTGTGCACTTTTAATAATCGATGTCTCGAGTTTAGTTATTGGATTCTGGCCGAACTGTTCATCAATTATTTATTTTATACACAGTTTGCAGTACTTACGCATTGTATTTTTTCCTTCCTGTTTTTGAGTAAGAAAACCAGGAATTTCGAAGTAATATTATATGTAAAGACAATATTTTTAGGTATTATAGCTATAGGTACTGTCTATGATCTGTTTACTTCGTGAATAAGTTCCAAACTCGTTGGAAAAACTTGCAATAAACAGGAATAAAACGGTAGACATTATAAATCTTTCGGTCTTTACAATGTTTTGTTGCAGTATCTACCCCCCTCTTACATCGCTTGCTTGCCAGCACCTACGTCCTACATTGATGGAAAGTTACCTATAATACCTACCGATATTCACGAAAATTTATCGCTTGGAAATAAAATTCAATATGCATTGAAAAATATGCTTCTAATAAGGATTTATTACCATAAGGGAAGTTTATGGAGACTATTCTATAACTTTAAGTATTCAATTAACGCTATGTTTTCCCCGAAAGTAGAATATTACTTCAGTATTGCCCACTTTTCACCAAGTATCGTCTATTTTAAACTGTCAAACACCGCGAGGACACCGGTGACCGCAAACTATTGATCTTTAATTGTGTCTATAATGACGGTACTCAACGAGTTAATTCTAGAGGTACTTCAATCAATCTTCTAATCTCTTACGGCCGCTCAGCAAGCAAGGAGGTCAGTTAGCCAGTTCAATAAGTATGAGTTAATAATAGAATTTGACAAAACGGATCTGTACTCCAAATTTTTGGGTGTATAATTACCAATTAAAAGTATTATTACTAGTCAAATTACATATACTGCAGACATTGTACCTTCAAACAATCCCATTGACTGCAAGTTCCTCGGGTATATTAGGAAATGAGACAGTGTATGGCAGTTAGACGGCTGACTAACGAACACACATGCAAACACAGCAACATTAGTGCCAATCATATAATATGCAGCCTGGAAATGCCACAAACTCCGCTGGGAATCTGGGAATCTGTTTGCAGTTATAAATATGTACAATTTAATTGTTACTTGTCATATCTAGAGGTGTATTGTATTAATAATAAGGTGTAGTGTATTAATAATTACTGGGTTTTTTAAAATTCTCAGTAGTAGCACGGAGTCTGGAAATGTGCCCGGTATATGGCAATAGGCTCGCTTACATTGTACTGTGGTAGAATGTGCACCTCTGCCTACCCCGTCGGGGATAAAAGGCGTGATGTTATGTATGTAATACTTACTTATTATTTGCGTCATATAGTGACTATGATGATGTTGTGAATAAAGATAATAAATATTATCTTGTTCACTAAACTATGGCTACCTAAGATTATAAAAAAAACTTTACCGGACATTATCGGACGATTTTGTGTTATATAACTTTAGCCACTTTTCAAGTAAATCTATGACTATTTGCTTTTACTTTAATCGGCGTATTACCAAAATTGTCTTTATTACGACATCTCTAAAAAAGAGTCAAAAATGTTGACTTATGTAATTAAATACAATTAAGTTTAAAAGTTTTCTAAGACTCCGATGAAGGTCATATAAAAAATCGACAATAGGTGTTATTCTAAAGTTGGGAATTGAAAAACATTGAGTCTTAATCAGATTCAACTGTATTTCAGTATTATCAATGAAGAGATTAAATAAGGAACTGAAAATAATCTTGTAACAAACTTGTTTAGAATCCTGTTTTCCGGAAAATATTTACCGTAGAAGCTGTATGGAACCGCTCGTTTACCTGGACGCGCCACTGCTTCGGTTGGCTATAGCTCAGGAGACTAAGCGGATGAAAACAAATGAGATATTATTAGTGCCTCCGGCGAACGTACGGCTACATCATTAAGTCACCGCACGCAATAACGGCCCATGTTATAATACCATTACACAGATATTCTGACATATCATACGATCTACATCTCAGATCAGGAAGAGTGGGACACTTTTAGAAAACTGTTTTACGTAATCTAATTTCCTGCTAGCTTGTTCAGTGCAACTATATGGCTGTTTGTAAATAAAAGGAACTATCGCCTCGTGCCGACCGTGAAATTAACGTAAACCAAATGACAATAACAACAATTAAGTTCTCACTTTTATCGCACGCTTTTTTTTTGTGATTGTGATATCTGAGTGAAAATAAAAGTGAGTCAAGTTCATAATAATTGACGTTGAGCGGTTCAATGTCGCGGCGAGCGTTAGCGGGCGCAGGGCGACGCGGACGCGACAGCGCGTCATGGCGTCAGTGAGAGCGCACGAGGGCGTCGCTTTCCCAGGCTAGGGCTGCGCGGCCGCGACAGCTGCGTCCTGTGTATCGTGACGTCACTTCACATGCACACAGATTATCGCGTACCAATTCAGGATTTCCTTTATGACTATGCGAAGTTGTAAAATCTATTCTTGTGAGTAGGTACTTCATTTTCCCAAAAATGGTTACTTTTCTTGAAGAGGATACTTCTAAAGCAAATAAAGTGTACGAAAACATTTGCTAAAATCTTAAGGGACGTCTGAAAACAATAACTTCATAAACCACACATACCTAATGTAAATTTTGCCAATTTCATTGTGCTTGAAATGTAGAAAACAAGAGCAATAAAACGGTCAGTGACACGTCAAACTAAACTCAAATATAGTTAATAATAATATGCAAATCTATATCAATATATTGGACACATATATTTATGGTTGTTTTTATTAAACCAATTGTGTGACAACATGAATAAGCTTGTATAGATTCTGCAAATAAGTGACGGTTTATGGAAAATAATGCGAATCATTCATTTAACTTTCTAAAAGTGAAAGAGCAAGTAAAACATTATTGGTGCTTACTTATTATAGTTAGATATTTAGTAAAACTGTTCATTTCAATTGTTAAACATATTATTTGTGTTGTAAGTGCATATTTACACGCATTACGTGGAGTAAAATGGTACTCAATAGATTACCTATGATTACCTATGTTACCTATGATTACTATATTGACACAACTCAATGTTTGACTACTCGTGGTTGGAACAATTATGGTTACGCCTCACCATTAACTAATTTAATGTGTTGAAGGTTCTGTTTGGAATAAAACAGTCGATTTTCGTGTGCACAATAAATCCGATTGGCGCCACATTAACTCATTCCGTCTGCTACTTTCATTAAATGTCACGAAACATATATTTTCCATCTATATTACTTTGTTAGCGAATTAATATAACTGGTTGGTTCTGCGAGTCACTTTGCTCCATTAGTGCGGAGTCAAATAAAAACTAACACGTCCGTTCAGCTCATTGCTATTCTAAGTAGTCGTCGAGAGCAAACTTTTCGCTTAAAACAAATATTAAGACTTTAAACATTGTATACTTTGTTACTAGTTGTCTCTAGATATATATGAAGGTATACTTTAATATACATAATATTCAGCTACTGGGGCGGCGCTATATTTGAACGTTATTCATATTTTATCAATACGCCTCTGTAAACACCACCGTTGTTCAAAAGTTTGGATGATTTATGTTATTCCGAATTTTTATTAGAATATTTTTCATTCAAATTCTGATGTTATTGAGTACTTTTTTTATTTATGACACAATAAATAGCAGACAGGTAGTCGGATAACATGTAATATTGACAGCACCTACTTTTAGGTGTTAATAAATAAATAAATATAGTATTTTCAGGTGATGGGAATGTTTCAGTTACAGGGTGATGTTAAGTTTGAAGAACTTGTCCAATTAAAAGTGTGTTTTGTTTGTGAATGTCATTCATTATTTCTTAAATAATATGTGATTTTATTACATTTAATTGTATCAATGCTTCTAAGTTGGCAACATTCATTTCATTGGCTTTGAATTTGAAATCGTCCCTTCTCTCTGCTCTGTGGATCTGATATAGGTAGTAGATTTATTAAAAGTTATAATATTAAAACAATAAAAAATCAATAGCCAATAGACAAATCCAAATCAATAGACGGTTGTCACTTTGGACTTCCCGGTATTACCGTGAACAGTACTCGACCACTTCCTGTCTCCGCGGTTGACTGACAAAGCAGGATTACAATCTGCCTCTCAGTGGTGGCTTCGAGGAGGCTCGAAGCCCCGAGTCACTCGAGCCGCGATCGCGACAGCCCCTAAAGGACCCTGCAAATATCAATGTATATTTCTGCCATCCCCTATCCAACCCTCGCTCTCGCCCCCGGCACTTACGATAAAAGCTAGTTCCCAGTACGTCAAACTTTACAATTTCAAATCCTTGAAAGTACTAATTTTATAATTTATTCGAAACAGTACTCCAAATTCTAAAACTACTCACTACGCCGCGACTGTTTTAAAGTTGGCAATAAAATCAGCGTAGTGATGGTATATTATTTAAGATTTAGGTTAAGCGAGTTTCAACTAAGCAATGTTTTATATTAGGAGAGGGGGAATGAACCGACTGGCTACTACTTATCATGACAATAGTCAATATCATCTGTAATGACACGAGTACATAATAAATTTGGTAGGAATTTTTGCTAGTTCCAAGACCAGCATGTAACTTGGTGTAGGAAGTTGGCACTCCGCCAGCCGGAAGCCAATCCTGGCGGAGAGTCAGAACATTTTGATAGCACCCCCTTTATCACAGAACTTTATTTATATGTACATAAGTATCTACTTCTATTAGTTCATCCTGATAAATTCGTAGTAAAATATTATAACGACTATAATTTACACCGAATTGATTTTGGTTACAAATTAGAAGTCTCCGTGCTCAGAATCAATGGCCGTAACAAAAATATCAATGAAGTATTCTTGAGTGCGATTGCCGAATACTCAATGTTTTTATGATAACATCAATATGGTAGGTTTGTTAGTTTATTTTCGTCTCAACAAATATTATTCGCAGGGTTGAGATAGAATATTTACAGTATTTTTGGTCGACAGTATATCGCTACGGAATTTCACACGTCTACTCAAATCCTTAGCTGTCGACTGTCGATATTCAGGTATCCCCTCAGCGCGCTACCTGCTTTTACCATAATACCACCAACAGAGCTATCTCGACGCGTTTTATTGACAAAAATGTTTTGTTTCTTTTGTATAATAATGGCTACCTTCGTAATATTTCGTGGTCACTTAAGCCGTTATAGATAACGTTCATTATTTTCATAATGACAGCTGTGAACAGAAAATTACTAGTTTTTATCGAAAGTTTATGAAATTTCACTACCATACAAAAAACGTATAATAATATTATTGTGTTTATAATAGCTGGGGAAAGTCTTCGGGTAAACGCTAAATGGGTCACCATTACTTTTTATGTAGTGGGAGTTAGCAATTCAAACGGTCTGACTGATGCCAAGCTAAACTATGAAATTGCGATCTTAACTCGCTTTGCCATCCATGTTCTCGTTTTATGTGGATGTGTTTGTAGAATTAGTGCCCAATAAAACGTTTATATGTTCAACACCTACTTAACCGCACAACGAAATTACTATGGTACACGCTACTTAAATTAAATAAATATCTTTATACTCGGAATTTTAATTCGATTCCAGATTTGACAATTTCAGGGTTGCAACGTTATGACAAGTACTAAATAGTGACGTTGCGAAATTATTCGATATGGAAATGCAATCTTTCTGGATCGATTCTTCTCGTTTATAATTTTACTCTCGTAAACTAAGTATATCAGGAAATTAAATATTTCTGAACCAATAATTTAGTTTTGACGATTAAACTGTCAAATACCAAGCGGTCACCGGTGACCGCAACCTATTGTTCTATAATTGTGTCTACAAAACCGGTACTCGACGAGTTAATTGACGTCTGAGACTTTTCTTTTATAATTGTGTGTGAAATAAATAAGAAAATGTAATCAAGAAGGAACATGACAAATAAAACAGATAGATGTATTATGGTAATAAGTTATTTTATGAATTGTCGCCGTCATCGCTATCGCTATCCTGTCACTTTCTGTAACATTTATTATAAAACACACACACGGAGACAAATCTGGAATCTAATTAAAATTCTGACTATACATATAAAACTGACTGCACGATGAATTTCATTGTTCTCTCTTTCTGTAAACACAAATCAAATTTTCTCAAAGTAAACCGGTCTTAGTGAATTACCAAAATTAACAGTAAAGATCTACTTTAAATTAGTCTATATACCGAGTAAGCACTGCATTTAATCTTGAAACTCTGCAGTGCTCGGCTTAATCAATATGTGTACAAGTAGCGAGTGTAGTTGCACCCCTAATTGCTAAATTTAGGCTAAGGAAGGTTCACGTTAAAGGTGCGTTTACATCTCTGAACCGTTTAATGACGATGTTCCGCGTTCATTAAGTCGACTGAAAGGTATTTTGTAGCGTGTCTGTGAAATGCTAATTTGTTCCTGTACACTCAATATGGGCCTGTCAGACGTCAGTGAACCCTTTGGCCGAGTTTTTACGCTCGAATACGAAAGTTAAGTTTGTTTGTTTATGTTGATATCATCGCTCCCGTTGGCACGGATGCGACGTTGAATGAGAAAGGTTTTTTTCATTTTATGCACAAACAGAATTAGGTGACCATATTTGACTACTAGCTTCGCTTTATTGTTCAAACAATGAGTGTGAGAGAAGGAAAAAATATTTCCCAAAATGTAATTTTGTCGCTTGCGGGGATAAGCGGACTTTAGAGTAAACAATAGAGACATCATTTCTTTTGTCTCACTTGTTTATTTTGCGTCGTTCGTTTCAATTATTGCAGGCATCAGATATGAAAGAGTTGAGTCCCTCTGAAGGCATGTAAATAAAAAATATTTTATATTATTATCGTAAAACGGAATGGAATTATAACGACTTTACTTCTTTTCATTTAATTTAATATACAATGGTCAGAGTTGGAAGGTAGCAACCTTGATTTAAAGAGAAGGCTAAGAAATGAAAGCATTCAGATAAAACTGAAATCTATAGTGAAACTTTTATAATTAAATCCTCTGAACCTAAAGTACACCTAAATTAAAAAGCTTATTGTTCAACGACTTGGCCTGTGTTCTTATTTCATTTAAAGTTCCTCAGACCAATATTTTATTTTGAATAGACCCTACGTACCTTTCTCTCTCCTCCAACATAATTGTTTTTGAATGTAATTATATTTATTTTCAATATGTGCTATTGTTATTAATATGTATGTGTAATGTAATGTTGTTCTTGTTATTATTTTTATTATTTATTTTTTATCCATTTATTTAGATTTTTGGCAGTAATCGTAGCTGTTGATTTTGTTTTCACTTTAATATTAATTTACTATATTATACATCATGCTGTACTCCGAGCAGCGTTAATAAAGCTAGTACGTATTATAACGGGCTGGTGCTGAAAATCAGCGCCGTGGGCTCGAGCCTCTGTGCCCGGTCCACGGTATTAAGCTGAGCTCCAGCCTTTTGCGCTGCGACGCACCATGGGTTTTTTTTTCGGTGTTTCTAAATTCTTGTTGTGTGTCGTAGCAAAATAAATGGTTTCTCTTTCTTTCTTCTTTCTTTCTTCAAAAAGTGTCAAGACTATTTTGAACCATCTTTTTCAATAGCTTGAAGCCGTACATAAATCATCAGAAATAAGTATTCCGTGTTCATAGTAAGTACCTAGTACATGAGATAACTAAATATTCCTCAACTCTATGTGTGTACACAACTTTCCTGTGTACGTGTCTGCACATTATGCCTACTACGTTATGTTCATACGTAATAACAAATTCATGAACAGTTATAATGTTATCTAAGTTTATATGGGTCACGTAAATTCTCTAAATGATTATTCTATATAACTTGTAACAGAAATATGTGCTCATATTTTCAGGGGTCACTGGAAAAATTCTACTCCTTCATTATATTTTCAGTCTAGTATATTTTCAGCTGTGAAGAATGACGTTATGAATAGACATATTATCTTGTTCGCTTCTATTATTTTTATTTATAATACTAATATTATAAAGAGGAAAGATTTGTACCTATTTTTGTATGTTTGTAACGAATAGGCTCAAAAAGTACTGGGCCGATTTAAAAACTTCTTTCACCAATAGAATGCTACATTCTTCCAATTTGACATCTAGGCTACATTTCATTTTGAAAAAAATTAGGGATCCTTGGTAAAATTTGAACAATGTAACCGAAGGTGTAGAAAAATGAGTCTTAATATCTCTTTCGTGGAATGCGCTGCCGAAACTATTAGCGATAGAACAAAATAATGTACAACAATATTGAAGAACATCATAATGTCTACAAAAAACTCCACGGTAGCATATGCCCAACTACAATAGTTGGGCATATGTTATGTCACTACAACAATCCACATTTCCAAAAATAAATAATTGTCTACCCCGTGCGAAGCCGGGACGGGCTGCTAGTTTATAATATAGTGCAATTCTTGTCATTGAAGAATATCAAATTAAGTTTATTTGTCGTGACTATTAACAATTCACACAAAACAGCAGTGTCATCTCGGAACTGCTGTTACTTCTTACTTATAAGCTCGATAAATATGTAACAAAGCACAGAAAACATAAAATACATCGTATTTCTCGTTACACTCGTACAAATATCGTATCGAGACAGTTTGTCTCCCAATATTTCGTAACACATTAAATTAACTAACACATGTTTTATATAGCCAATAAAATTATCGTAAAGTTTCGGGACACGCGCATCGTTTATGTCCAGGTTTTAGATGCCCACGAGTTCTGGATATAAAACAAAACATACTCGAACATGCACAGAATGTTTACGATTATTGTCACCCGTTTTCGTTATTGTTAGTTTATGCACCTCGAGTTATACAAAACCAGTATATCATGGTCTGGCTTTGTATCATCTTTCTGCATATTCTATATTCAGTTTGTACTGGTGTATCATAGTTTGATATGTGTTGCTTTTATTTGTTTATACCCAAAACGCTCGTTACCATGGCAACAATTAACGAATGTGAATGCGGTTAAGACAACCGTTATTCGCGTTTAAGTGTCCTACGTGCAAAATTGTATGAAGGTGAACTTGCTGCTACGGCTGGCTTTGTGCATGTTTGGAGTGGCCACTGAATTCTACAATCAAAATTAAATGATCCAACTAGTGAGAAAGTGTTGGTTTTATCATTTTTATCTTCTCGATTATAAAATGTTATATTAGAAAACACCTTGCAGAGCAGAGAAATGTAGTAAAAATAAAAAACTCAATGTGGTAAGTAACATAAAACTAAGTACTTAGCTTTTACCCTCGATTTTTATCCGTGGTAAAAAAGATAGTCATGAGATTTGGAAGTACGGAGAAGGACTTCTCCGTACTTCCAAAAACCCGTGTATGCAAAAATTAAAGAATATTGCGTAAACTGTCAAACACCAAGCGGTCACCGGTGACCGCAACCTATTGTTCTATAATTGTGTCTATAATGACGGTACTCGACGAGTTAAGAAGATAAAGCATATAGAGGTACCCAACAAATAACATAAATAAGTTCATTAGTACAATTACTTAGGATTATCTTGTAAACATAAATCTTACTGAAATCGTAATAATGTAGGTGTTCAGCACGATAGTAGGAGGTTTTGTTTAATCCAGTTTATCGTGGAGCCAGGGTTTAGCGTTTATATACAAGAGCATTAGGCGTCCTGCATCCGTCTAACAGCATTAACACCAGTGCACAGTGGGACGCTGTTACGTTATATCTGGGTCATGCAGTCTCACATTGTTCAATCAATATGTCCACAATGCGTTTAGTGCCATTCTACTGCTCCTATTATTGTGGTGCAGTCATTACTGCAAATGTAAATAAATCCTTTTACAATAGCCATCGACCTTGTCCATTGTTATTAGATATGTACGTAGATTGCAAAATATACAACTCCTGCATTACAGAATCACATTCATCACAAGTTGTAATTTTGGTAAATTCTTCAATACCGCTGACTATTAACTTGGGCTACAATAGTTCAGTAGGACTACAAGGAACAGCAGACATACAGATTGCACCTACCAGGAACGATTAGGAAAGTTGTTACAATGGGAGCAATAGACAGATAAAGTAATTTCGTGTGTTTTATCTCCATCGTGGCAAAGTTCAAACAGTGTTATAGGTAAATTATTTGAACCAATTTACAACGAACAATGCATGTATTGTTTCCCGAGCCAAGATTTATTTACAGTCCGCTTTCACTGAGAAACGGACTTTCTTTTGCGTTGGCGATTTGAAAACAAACTTGATCTATATCGGGAAGCTTTTGTTTCCACCCGTTCTCACATGTTACATAACACAACTGACATACGAATGTACGTCGCACATACGCCTATGTACACCTCCGTAACAGACGCATTTTATACGCACATTTTCCTCGATTGTACAATTCAGAACCTCTTATACTTCGTTATCCACAGCGAAAGTCTTTAATTGATATATTTTATATTCCCATAAGTCTAATGGGGCCCTCGACTCGACATCTCCACTTCCGCTAAGTTAGGGGAAATTCTTCGTTTATTATTCACAGTAAATTACTCGACTTCTACATTTTTTCCCTGCGGAGCTCTCGAGCCCTTTTATTTATTCAATGCGACTTATTTAAGTCCAATAATTCCGACACACTCGCAGAAAATGTACCTTGGGAAAAGTAAAGTATTGTTCGTTAATTAAATTACTTTTATTGTTTTGTACAGAAACTGTTCCAAAGGTATATTCATGGCATTCGTTACCTCGAAATAGCGAAGAGTCGAGAAGTCCCTACTGCCGATTCACTAAACGTTATCCATCACTTACATATTCACTCGCGTTAATTTATTGGTTACTTTCTCCACTTCTTGCTTTCATTAATTAATTCGAATAAGACTCCCGTATTAATTCTCTTAAAAGGTCTCGGTCGTTCACAAAACTTCTTACAAGCATTCCGCATCTCATCTTGTGTTCCCTGGAACTTATCACTAAGGATTCTAGCGAGAAGTCGTTCACGAAGTTCCTTCTTTTGTCTTTGGTTTCAGTTCTAATGCATTTGCAGCTAATAAACTGAATGGCTGGAGATTTATTATCGTTTGAAAGTACCTCATTCAGAACAGGGGAGATATGTGTTCATGTTTGTTGTTTTGCATTTGAGATAACAAGGGCGGTAAATGTGCTGCCTGCCGAGTTCTGTATGATATTCACGTAATATATTTTGAGCGCATGTTTGTTACAAAAACATGCTTTGCCATTCTGTCTCCTGTAGAGTAGTTTACATGTAAAATTCGAACTAGCTGGCAGCGCCCTCGCATATTGAAGGGGGCCACCCTGACGCGCATCCCTCTATGTGGCAACACTCGTCTTTGATACACGCCTTTTGATGTCTGCTTTCGAGCGACACAATGCCACTGTTTACCTTCGCTCCTGAAACAACTTTGCTTCCACGTCAATAATGGACTTTTTAACGAGATGTAAGTTTAAAAGTAACTAGCGGAAGTTACATTTCATTTACATGTAGCTACCAATAAAAGAACGAATTTTAATTACATTGTAAGTAGGTACTTGAGGTATGTCGAGATTAGTAACGACAATGACGTACTTAGTAGATGAAGCGAGCAGCAGTAGATGTAGAGAAGCGGCCCGGTGGTGCTCACTGCTGACTAGGTAAACGGCCGCCACTGTCGGCAGGGAAGCCGGTTACTGCGCCGTCTTCACAGTAATCGAGCCATAAAAAAGTTTTACTATCACAGTTTACGTGGCGCCTTTGAAACAAATGACCTACTTTATGACCGACCAGTATAGGCTTATTTTCAAAAGAAATGTAATCTCCACTAAAGTAGGAGTCTGACTAATATTAACTTTGTTCTCTGTTCAGCCCTTACTCAAGAGGACGTGTTGATAAACTATTCGGACGGCTTTATCGCTGAAAGATAATTAAATTTCCTCTTTATCGAAATGAAGCACCATTGGAATAAGAAAGTCGTTCTTCAGTAAAGCAAATAAGTTTTTCAGTCGGTGCCGGCGCCCCACAATCAGATAACGAGTCGCCAACTTGCAACTACATTTCGAGTTCTTGATAATAATCTGTAAAAGACAGTTTTAATATTAATAGTTAAATGGATTTAATCTGTGAATGTTCGAGATATACCTAATAATAGGGTCTTTAAAATCGCATTAAGATACCTGCAATGCTTATGTTGAATTTAACTTGTTTCTTGATTCCAATCGAAAGATGGACTGAAATAAATATTGGAGCGTTGGTCTTAATTTTTCTTGAAGCCTCTTGAGATAATTGTGAAACGGCGTGCTAGTTATTTCAGCAATGTTGACACAGGCCGCAATCAGATTGTGTGCGGAGGCCCACCTCGATAAGAGGCTCAAATCGCGGCGCGGCCGGCCGCCTCCTGAATATTACTCATTGTTACATTTTATAAACGATGCACTTTATGCAACCACTGCCGCCACCGCTGCCAGCCACCCAGATAATGAAATTTAAAATATCATTTGTATTTAACACTAAAACGAACAAATGTAGCTGCGGAAAAACGGAAGACTCGTTTTAATTGCACATTCAATATTATGTTTTTCTTTACAAAACATAATCATAATTCAAAAAGTTAATTCATTAATACTGAAACGTTTGTTAAATATTTAACGGCTGCTTAAATCATTGAGCAGCTCTCAAATTCTAGTTTGGTATACTCAAACGTCTGTTATCTTTTTAAAGGTCTGTTAAATTTAAGTCGTGCTCAAAAGTCCACTTAAATGAAAAAACCGTATACTGAAACGATACTTATTTTAAGTATGTGTCAATCTATTGTCAAAAGTCACCTCAAATGTACCGGAATACTGACGTTTGTTAAATATGTAACGGCTGCTTAAATCATTGAGCAGCCCTCAAATTCTAGTTTTGTATCATGAATTGTCAGTTATTCTTTTGAAGGCCTGTTATATTTAAGTCGTGCTCAATGGTCCAGTTAAACGAAAAAACCGTATACTGAAACGATACTTATTTTAAGTAGGTATGTGTCAATATATTGTCAAAAGTCCACTCAAATGTAAGAGTGGTCTGAAGGCCTCCTAAATGCTTTGAGCGTTGTAGAAATTATAATTTACGTATAAAGTTGTGTTTTTAAAATGTCTCTATCAACGCTATCTTCTCTTTTGGCTGATGAAAGTCGTCCAACACGACACAATGAACTGAAATTGAACGCATTTGAACAACTAGCAAATGGGAATATTTATATATATTTTATTCCGCTGAAGAACTGAATGAACGAAGCACGGAGTATCCTCAGGAGTTGTTGACTCGGCGGCTCCCGCGGCCGCGGTCGAGCGATAAATATATCGAGTTTGGTTAGAGTGGTTTATTGCGTATCGTGTGTGTTTTGTGTCGCATCTCTGCTGCATGAGCGCATATCTACGGGCGGGAGGTCGGTGTTGCATACTACATGCATCATACATGCCATTATTTGAACAATAATTATAATGATGTGGAATTTCGTGTAAACTTCTGTGTTTCCAAAGAAAGAGTTTAGTGCTTGAACTCGGTATTAGAGGACGATGTTTAGAGCCTCTCTGAAGTATGGGATCCGTAACGAGGTAATCCGATAGAAAACTGAAGTTATCATCGTAGCACAAATGATTATCAAGCTGAAATGGCAGTAATGATCATTTGGGGTAGACGTGTACTGAAGTGGAGAACGCGTCTAGACAGACGTACATAGTGTGGGGCGGTGGAGAGAATTTAATTACTAATAGAAAAATACAGTATCAGTTGTTTCAACTGCCTGCCTGAAATAAATAAATGATAATAATGCTGCGATTGGATGCCTAGAGTTAAAAATTGACCTTAGTGGCGTGCCATTAGAGAGGATATCCAGCAGTGGACGAGAACAGACTGATGATGAAGATTGCACAACCCATAGGTCTGGATAGCAATCAAAACTTTGTATACCTATTTGTATTAGGACTATGCTAATAAATGGACATGTTCAATCATAGTAAAATAGTTTTATTATTATAACTATAACAGTATAGGCGGCGACGGGGTATGCTGCCATGTTCTGGACAGCTACATCATGATTATAGTGCTGACACATAGAATCCCAAGCATCTTTCTTTTTTTTTCATATGGGCGTTGGTCTCTTTGTTCTCTGTAATATCATTATGCCTGCAAAAATAGCAAGAAGCATATAAATTAACAATAGAACAGATCAGTTCTATGTACCTATACGTATTAAGTTTCATTACATACTTACTTCTTGATCAGCCCTAAAAGGATATCCTTTTCGGTAGTCGTATATAATTGGACCCGCGATTCTTTTTTTCTTCCATAATAACATTAAAATTGTAGTATGCTATCTGAAGCCGGAGAAAATTCGTGTTTCATTAAATGCCAATAACGTCTGTATGTCAATTGACTTACAACATTTCACTACACGACAATCTAGTCGTAATTATTTATTTTTCATTTTAATATTATAATTCTGTGTAGGTACTTAAATTATTATTTTTATTATGATATTATATGTTAATAAAATTAGTAATAGAATATTATAAAATTCATTACAGTGAAATTTATAAAATTGTAGTATATTTTAGTACATAAATTATCATCGAATTAGCTATTTAATCAAATCATGCTGCATGAAACGAATACGTAAAAAAACACAATTTATTTTGTAATCGAGAATATGCTTAGGAAATGCATATTATAGAATGTTGCCATAAAGCAAACATTTAACGGCTGCTTACCTGAGTAGACCAGAAATAAATTGATGGACGTTTCAGTATACCAGTTATATTTGAGGCGTGCTCAAATTTAAGTTGCGATTAATTGAGAGCTGTATTTGACAGACGTGACAGACGTTCGAGTGTCAAACGCTTAGAAGTATCTCGTGCATATAATATCTTTGAAAAATTATAAATTAGTGTGAAATGTCTTTATCGTCGTTATCCTCTCTTTCCGATAATGAAAGTCGTCCAATACCGACCCAATTGAGTAAAATTAAATGCATTCGAACTATATGATGGTGTGGAATTCCGTGCACGCTTTCGTGTTTCCAAAAAGACAGTTTGAATTCAGCATTTGGAAGCAGCATCAAGCCTTTCACATGTGAAACCGAGCGCTGCAGCCAATAGACCAAATCCTGATAACTAAAGATTTTAGGCGACAAGCAGTTACCAACGCGTAACAGGAGACATTTTTCATGTAGAACAGCCAACTGTTCACCGGGTTGTGCACAATGTAACGGCCATAATTGCGAGCATGAAATCTTTATTCATTAATATGCCAACTTCTGAAGAATTTGTAGACATTGCAAACGGGTTTTATGCAATTGCAGGATTTCCCACAGTAAGTGAGGCTGTTGACTAGACCAGACCTATTGCACCCATATTAATTAAAAGCCAAATAGCAACAAGGAATCCAGTAGAGAGTAGAAGTAATTTTGAAGGGTTTCGATAACATTGTCAAAGAAAATTGTAAATTTTGGGAATTTGTTTTTATATTTACACATTTTTAGGAGGAGGATTAGGAGTTAGTTTTAATTTATTTGAAGGTCTCTTTTTATTTTTTTATTTTATTTTTAGTTTAGTTTCTATAGATATTTGTGACTTATGTAAGCTATTAAAAATGAATAAATTGTAAAAATAAAGAATTGAAAAACAAATCATAATAAAATAGTTTTATTATTACAACTCTTTTTATACACAACGTTGCTCCACACTAGGACTTTTTACCGTGTCGTGGGTGCGTTTACAAACATACAATTACACATACACATGACACCCAGACCCACAAAAAGTGTTTGAAAGGTTCCCCTCGGTTTCCATGGGATTCCATCATCAGATCCTGACCTGGTAGAAATAAGACTAACCTGAGAGTATGACCTTACTACAAAAAAAGGATCATCATAATCTGTCCACAAAAGCACACAAAAAAATATACAACCGAATTGATAACCTTCTCCTTTTAGGGAAGTCAGTTTAAAATGAAGTCGGTCATTATTTTTTAAACTAGCTGTTCCTCGCGACTTCGTCCGCGTATAATAATGACTTTCGGCAAATTTTGATTTTTTTAATAAGTCTTTTCCAAGGTTAATTCCAATGGTATGGACCAAATCTCATCAGCATCGATTCAGTTATACCTCTATTTATTGTGAAATGTTGTTCATTTTGGTGATTTCAAAAAATAATCAATCTCACTGGTATTTCACCCGTATAGTATCCATACCCGTGAGGTTTCAGTGATTAAAACTCCATTGGAATTCCAATCGAATAGTTACAGCGGTTGAAATCTCTCAGGAGTCATTTTCCGAGTCTCAAACTATCGTTGCGTCGTTGTACCGAATTCCACTGAAATAATTTCAATGGTTTAAAAAATAGAGTGACCCAGAAGATTAACGCAGTTCCTGTCCTGTGGGATTTCCGGGATAGAACAAGCATACGTTATTTCCAGTGCCAATGTCTCACTCTCTTTAAACCGAATTACAATCAAATAGGTTAATAATATTAGTATTCAGCCTCTTTGCATACCTTAATGTTATATCGTGGTAATAAAAAAATAAAAAAAATAAATTGTCAATCATCCATTGGCATGAAACTTACTTGTCAAAAATATGTCAGATAGGTAATATAGAAATGTGTACATACATTATTATAAATTTGTGTCTGTTTGTTTGTTAGAAATTGGCGTGATTTTTTTATTGAGTGTAGATAACAGGGGGTCGAGGTTTGTGTGGAGAATTTCATAATTTTCAAGAAACCTAAAATGGTATTAGGTACATTTGTGACCAGTAAAACATCGGGCACCAAATATATTTTATCTTTTATAATCCTGCTCTCAATACTTTAAAAGAGCGCAAGCGAAACCACGGGCAGAAGCTAGTCCATAAATAAAATGAATTAACTAAAGTTAATTCAATTTACTTTTTCCTTAAAATTCTTGATTCAGATGCAGCTAAATACTATTATTAGTCCTTGAAAACAGTTTTTATTGGTAGTCAAAGGCTTAAGCAATATTCTTCCGAATCCTTTTATAAGATTTTCATGCTGCTGTGTTCTAATGCTGCTTACTGCTACAGCATTATATTGCTGGCACACAGCATCCCAAGCATCTCTGTTTTTTCGTATTATATGGGCGCTGGTCGTTTTGTTTTCAATAATATCTGCAAATATAGCAATAAGCCATCAGCAATAGATCAGATTACCGTTATATTATATAAGTATTAAGTTTCATTGTATACTTACTTCATGATCAGCTCTAAAAGAATAAATATATTTTTTCTTCCATAGTTATCTAATAAAATTAAATTTTAGTAACGCGTATAATTGAAATATCGCGCTTTGATTCATTGTTGTCAATAATGTCAATTGACTTAAACGTTTCACTACACGACAATCTAGTCGTATAATGTTCCATTTTCATATTATAATTGTGTGTAGGTAGGTACTTAAAAATATTTTTGTTATGATATACATTAAAAAAAATGAACAAGACTGTGAATTCATAAAATTTTAGTACATAAATTATATCATCGGATTTAGCTATTTGATCAAATCATGCTGCGTTAAACGAATACGTAATGTAAAAAAAATATTTTGTAATCGAGAACATGCTTTTTGTACAGAATGTTGCCATAGAGCAAACATTTAACGGCTGCTTACCTAAGTACACCTTAATACAAATTGATGGACGTTTCAGTATACCAGTTATATTTGAGGCGTGCTTAAATTTGAGTAGCGATTAACTGAGGGCTATATTTAACAAAGATTTCAGTATTCGGGCATAAATCAGTCACATAGTCACATCGGTAAACAGTGGCATAACATCGGTCGGACAATCACTATAATCCCCAACTATTAGTGCATTCAATCTCGTATTGATTTATGAAGCTCGAAATTAATCGTATTAAGCGATCCTATCAATTAATAAACAACTGCTCCCGGTCACGCAATTAGTTCAATTACTGGTAATAGATCTTGCTTTCATTGTTCGTATCGTAGTGAATTGAAATGGTTTCAATTCGTGACCATTGCGAATATTGGAATCTGCTGATTAATTTACGTAAACTATCGAATGATATGTTTCATTTCTAATGCCAATATAACAACATTACACATCAATCCTAAATAGGCAAGATGAAGTACCTAGCTATCACTCGATCCTACCACAAAACCAACTTAATTAAAGTTAATTACAGTCCAATACAGTAACCGAATACGAGTGGTAGCGATACCACAAATTGTAAAGCGGGACATTCACATAAACACCAGGTTCTCAGCGAGCTTTTATTGAAGTCAACTCGACCCGATTGTCGGTCTCGTTCTGTTTTTCAGCCCATTCAATGTTAAAAAACAAGCAAGATGAACTAAACTGGTTAACACACATGGACGGCTCTAATAGCTCTCTCCATTGTCGCTGGCTAACTGGGGCGCTGCACACCAGGATATTATGTGGGATGCGGTGCGGTAATAGTGTTTTGCACTGCTCGGGACCGGCCTACGAGCGGCGGGAGCTGCACTACTATATTATTGAGACACCATTCAAATAGGACATTTATTATAAAAGTAATTTTAATGGAGTGTTGCAAGACATCGAGTTTTTTGAAACGAAATATTTTCAGTTAGTGTGGGAATGTTGTTTTGCAGTAAGTTGATATCGAATAGTGGCGCAGGATGTAGGTCGCGTGCCGGAGATGCCTTTGTTCCGACTGCCGCTGTAAATTATCTACATTCCGTTCTCCTTCATAACTCTGTATCGGAACAAACCGTATGTCTCACAATAAAACGGGAAAATTTGCTGTTTTTCGCACAACCGGAGCTTTATTAAATTTATTTTAAGTTTAATCGTGCCGCCTACAGCCTGCAATTAGTGAGAAAGTACAATTTAATCGTTACAAAAATCGTATTGATTCATGACAATTCCCACAATTTCTCTTAAAAATAATGACCTGAGCCAGCCTTTGACTGCACGGTTGGTGCGGTGGCTGGGCAACCGGCTGCCGTGCAACGTGTTCGATTCCCGCACGGAACAACACTTTGTGTGACCCACAAATTATTGTTTCAAGTCTGGGTGTCATTGTGTTTGTGAACTTGTATGTTTGTAAACGCACCCACGACACAAGAGAAAATCCTCTATCTAATCTACGTATAAAAAAACAGCCTAATTACTGTAATAATTATAATTTTATTTAAAATCACTGAAATTAATTTTCAATATTCTATGTATTTCCGAACAAAGTATGTTATATGCAAACCACAGTATAATAAAGTTATGTTTGACAAACCAGACCGTTCAAAACATTGCGTGCTATATTTTGTGGGCTATAAAAATATTTACTGCAGCCACAGGTGCCACGCGAAAAACCGCGATTTGGTGTTCGTTGAATTACGGTACACGGCAGCCCATACTGGTCTTAATTGTCAATTGCTTTTGTGCCGGGAGCAGCAGCCCATATATTAATCTGTTGGTAGGGTGTGTTTCGTTTTGTTCCAAGAGTTAGTTAGTGAAGTGATCCGCAAACGGGTCGGTGCTCCATTTGGGTCATCTGGATCGGTGTTAGCGGGGCACGAGCTGCTGAGGTCGAGCGCACTCGTCCGCAATATACGACTAGTTCTAATAAAGTGTCCTTCAATCTACGCTTAGTTCGAGTAACGCTCGCACCAGATCCAGGTTTATGACAGCTTCGAAGATTTACGATCGCTTCCTGTGCGGTTATCATTTGAATTTAGGGCGTTGATCTCTCGTACGACGACGGTGTCAAGTTGCGATGAATTTTCATGCATGCTAAAATATGTATGTACCTACATACCGTACTCGTAGGGTGTAAACAATCACGTTTTTGATTTTCTGTAGTAGTTTCCTCTTGTACAAGAAAAGGAGTAAACAATTCCCCGGTCATTGCAATTTAATAAAATGCTTTCTACATTTGTTTCAGGTATCTGGAATGATCCAAACTAAAAGACAACACATCAGACCCCCCGATCGGATGTCTAGGTGAGTCGACATTTAATATTTTCTCACATAAATGCTTATTACATTATGATACAAACATCTCTGTAGGTACAATACAATAAGCTTTCCTACGCGATCATTTTACAATAGAAATACAATATACTGCAGGTGATATTGAGTGTGTAACGAAATAAGTCGGGTCTGCTAACCCGAGCCAGTCGTGAGCATAAACCGTAATTCGAGCAAAATAAAATGGATAAAGTTTAAAGGTACGCTTATCAGTTGCCACAGTTTCAAGATACGGTATCAGAGAGGCGGAGGGGCGCGGACGGCTGCGCCGGCCCTCGACACTCACTGAACACGCATTTGCATAAGATTTTTGCAATTTTATTCCGCATACAAAAACAGAATCAGCATTTTACGACTTACTTATGCCTTTATACATAAGAACTTTTATTTTTTCGTTTCATATTGCTAGTTTTATGTATCTCTCGACGAAATAGAATACACTTCGCGACAACATGTTTCGTTATCGACAAAATTCGAAGTTTATATTACCACCCGAAACTAGCGCAGTAATAAAGTGAACCATAAAATAAGTAATAACGAAAACAGCAGTCGATAATATTTGTTTAATATTTCGTATTAGGAAAATTGGATAAAACATTTTGAAATGAAAAAGGGTAATCCCCATTATACATAACAATAACAAATATCAGTTTCATCACATTTTCGAATAAACTAAACATGCATGAAAATTTGGTCGGATACTGTCTCCAGATTGTAGATTTACATCCAGAAACTGTCATAAAATCATTACCAGGCAATATAGAGGCAATTGGAAAACAATTTCCGCATCAGCCACAGCGTAGCGTCTCGTGTGAACACGTCGCGGCGGCACTTTGCTTATACACCTCGTCGCCTTACTGGCACAACTAGACACAGGCCGACACAGGCCGACACATGGCGGCGAAACTCCACTGTGTTTATATAGTTACGTGTTCAATCACAATCTTGTGATGCCAATACAATTTACGACGGACGCTACGTCGACAAGTGCAACCGGGCTAATGGCGGCATCGCGTGCTCTTCCGAATTATCACTCGCGTTATACGCTATATTACATGACAAAGTGAAAGCTCACGACTAATATCGCTTGTAATCCACTTAAAAGTTCACAATGTTGCCCCTTCGTACGTAACTCCGAACAGGCATGCTAACTTTGTGAATGAACGGTCGAATACATTTAGCAATGTGTAACATGACACAGGTAATGTAATTGAAACTATTCTTCGTGATTCTTTTTCCGGGTTAATTCATTAAATGGAAAATTATCACAAACAAACACTATTGCGTGATATTAAAGTAGCAATGTAGATGACCACCCAAAAGAACATACGTTACTCTTTCAAGCGAAAATGTACTTTTTGTAAAAATTTATAAAAGTGTAGGTTTTCTACGACATCCAACAGAAGGCTCTAAATGACTTACATTACACCGGTTCCCCGGGATATATGGCTATCAATGGTGAACACTTATGAAGATGACGAGCGAAATGGCCAGATTAAGGCAGCAACATCCCGCGTTATCTATGTTTTCGTCCCTCTTACGTTAATTCTATTACGAAAATATGAGCGAGGTAAAAGCATGACATTGTATTATGTATTCTTTGGGAAAAATGGAAAATGAACAAATATTACGATATTTGTCTGTAGTGGCAACCTAACAAATGTTATTATTAGCAGTATTACAGAAATTACAATTCATTACTAAGTAATCGATTATCACAAGAAGGAAAACTCGTTAAATATGTACATCAATAAATATAAATAAGGTAATTACAGTGTCGACAGTTTGTCTAAGAAAACTGGCAACTATTTCCCTCGGTTCGGGTCGCAGTGAAGCAGCTCATAAATCCAGGCCCGCTCATTGTGTACCTATCGCAGTTGATGTCGCAATTTAGAAGCTTTGCAACACGCGCCGGCGCTGAAATAATGTCGACTGGCCATCAATCAAGTTCTTTGCCAAATAGATCGCTGATTAAATTGTTAAATTACTACATTAAATCCTCCACGGAGTTGTCAAGTAGACATTACATTGATTCGAAGTTTATCTGGCTCAAGGTGACATATTGTTTCCGTTTTCTTTGAGGAAATATTTATAGTTTTAAATAAACTGTAGCAATTTACCGTGAAATGTATTGTAAAATGTTTATTTATTTCTTAAGGTTAAAATTGATAAACCGACCTGTTCTTTAAATTTCCAAATATTAAATTTGAGATCTATTTCTAGTTAGATACAGAAGGCTTTTTACGAAATACAAGAAGTAACGTTTTAAGTTAAAGCAAGTTAAAATATAGCAATAGGTATCCGTAATCATCAAAATAAGTAAGTAGGTCCATAAATATTGTCAAAATTTTAAACCGAAATACAAAATATTAAGGGAATATTGTCGGTTGTACAGAAATCCTCGCAACGGTGCGGAGGAACAAAATACATTATTTATGTAGACAAAAATTAAATTGAGAGAACGGACGGCCGGCATAATTTGGTCTATCATCCGACTAATAATAAATTAAGAAGAGCCTAAACTGTATTTAGTGAGCGTAAAGACGCGGAAAAGGCTCGAGGACGACTTGACGTTAATGGATGGTACGTTTTTTTTTTCAGGGCGTGGGCGTGAGATGGCACGAGCGGGCATGCTGCACAGGGGCGGAAAAAATGGAGCCGAGTGAGTATTATCCCGAACTACTCGTATTAACTGTTCGTTTTTCACATCACACCATACGTAGGTACTTCATACGTAGGTACTTCAAGTTTCAGGGATAATATGGGAAATGGCACTGTCAACATAGGAATTACTTCCTTTTTGTTTTGACTACTTACAATAGTCGAAGCAAAAACAATTTAGTTTACCATACAAATTCTCAAGGTTTCAGCTACACTTTAGAAACTGTACACTTCAGTACTATTGCTGACCGCTACAATCTGGGGATTCTACCTCTATGTAATATGTATATTAAAGTTCCATCATCGTCATATCCAGCCCATTCGTTTGTTTAGCTAATGGCGCACTTCATATTTTGTCCCCATACGGTTACTTTATTCTTCGCAATTGTCGGCCTACATCCGACTTTCTCTGCCAGACATGATTTGGCACTTAGCGTAATTGACATAAGTTATAACATTCTTACTAAGTTCTGACATTCCCACTACAGCGCAGTCTGTTTGTTTATATATCGCAGACACGTGTCATGAAAGGTTTATTTTATACTCACTATAAATAGAACGGCATAAATATACATAAAGTAGGAGAGGAGCTCGCACGATTGCCCTTATCACAAAGTACTTAAGGGCGTGGCGGTAAGGGCGGGCGGTAGGGTACGCCTGGGCGGGCGGCAGGTGCAGACCTGATAGAGCAATTACTTATTTTAATATTTTTAATGCCGGTCTCCGGAGGTATACCGAGCTTTTCAGTGTCTGATAAAGTTGTTGTTATTATTCAAGGCCACAAGAAACACCTCGTCAGAAATTTCTTTCCCATCTAATATAAATAGCTGACAATATTCAGGGACCTATCGTAAAACTATGCCATTTTACTTTCTTAGATTTTCGCCTTTTATTTTGGTTTCATTTGCCTTATAATATTGCCAACAAAATTATTGAATACTGAATCGTATTATTAAGAACTACACAGCCCGTTTGATGTTATTACTCGTTAACATAGTACAGATTCTGTAACAAAGGAAACATGATAACTGTATCAGACACACAATTACGTTCATGGACGTTACAAATCGATAGCGAAGTTACAAATCCCGTAGTCGAGAACAATACTAAATAACTTGGTTAGCAATGCATGCTGAAGCGGAGCGGCGTGGCACGGTTCGGTCGGGTACGGCGCGGGCACGACGCGGCAGCTATCCGTCTTGTCGCCTCAAGTCGAACTTCGCAGACGGGTCCCCGGTGAATATTCCCCACGTTCCTTTGATGCGGTTCACGTTAATTAGGGATTTTAGTATTGTGATACCCGGGTAGGCAGACGATGTTTTATTAACGAACTAAAATATCTAGCTATCCGCCGCCATCAACCCTTCATTCGATATTTCGTTATTCCCGTGATTCGGTTGGTAATACAGTTATGTTGCGGATGTAATGTATTCAGATAGTCTAGTTATTTAGTTCACAACGATTTAGAGCGTGCAATGTTACAGGCTAACTGCAGTTGGACCGCCGCCGGTTAAGTTACTTACCCCTGGTTTCGGCGCAACTTTATCAATGCCAGAGAACACTAGCGGACCTGATGTCCGGTGCTGCCCCCTCTCGCTACCAGTTCATACCCTCCCCCCCCCCAACATTTTCTCACCTCAGTTCGTACTCATCCCAGACTAACTTTAAATTGTTAGCTGCAACTTTGCTTCCCAGTTGGCTGAACTTTATTTGTACATTGCATACCTTTCCAACTTTTGATGACAATTTTCAGGAATAACTATTATTAAAATGAAAGCTTTTTATACCGCAAGTTAGTTCCATTTGTGTTATTGGCTGTTCATTCAATGAAAGCAAATGTACCTATACACCTATCATAACTGCGTGTATCTAACAAAGTAAATTGCTTTGAAATGTTTACCTGCTATCAATTTGTTTGCTTATACATTAGAAATTTAACAAGATTTATACAATCTTATCAGCTCTATCCGTGGTTTCTTGTAGCGAAATGGAAACCAATTTATCAATGAACTAATCAGAAATGGTGTGGAGGAAAAAATATTCCTTCAACGCTTTCTTATAGTAGTTGTTGTACGTGCTTTGTTTTCATAAGATACAAAGGAGTTCTGCACATATTGTTTCACGGGTACACTCGCCAACCTAAGCGAGCTGTATGGCGCGGGACGTAATATGTATTTGACTTGATCTCGGCGGTAATCCGTCACGCACGCACGAGACCCGCGCCGTCTCGCGCCTTATAATAACATGTTACTCCTTACAACACAGTTATATCGCTACAACGATGTAAAAACCAACGTTATTTTCACAGCTTTTATGGCGCTATAAATGTTATATTACACGTAATGACTTTATCGAAATTTCAACACATTACAAGGTGTTAAGCAGGCCTATAAGATTAAGCTATTGTGTTATGTTCGCGTATGAATGTCAGAGATTTTTTCTGTGATATCGGCATTAGACGATGCTAACACTTCTCTTAAAGCGCATTAAAAATGTTGCTCTATATATTTTATTCGTAGTTGCATAGAATATCTTTACTGCTGAAAGTATAAAAGGTCCATTGCCGGTGCATTGTGACTGCCACAACGGGTTCGTCATAAATCAGTATCGAACTCCTACACAGCAGGGAAATAGCTCATAACTTTGATTAGCCTCTTCTTCGTGCAAGGTTTCACCTTCGCCGTTCAATTATGGGTCAATGCGGTACTCAAATACCTGCATTGTTCGCACACTATTAAAGTTACACACATACACAAGTTTTACAAATTGTTCGAACAATACCTCTAGAATATGCAGACATTTAATGTCAAGCCCTCCGTGCCTAATGAAGAACCCAACAAGCTGTGTGTGTAATTATAGATTTAATCACCTTCTACAACCGCAACTGACATTCATTTAGTTTAATGGGAGATTAACAAAGCCTGCCTTATTCAACATTACGAGATATTTTTTTAAAACAAGCTCAAGATATCTCGTCGTCCTTTAGGATTCGTAAAACACTAATAACAGCCATAAAAACACTACCTTTTAGACTACCCTAAAGACTACATTACACACAACCTAAATAGAATATGCGATTAAATTACGAATACGTACCTATGTATCTAAAGCCATTTTCTGTACCAAAGTGTATGGAGATTTCTTTACCCTTCCATTTGTTTACATTCCAATGAAGCCCAGAGATTGTTCTTTTTTATGGGCCACTGTAACAGAGGAGGATTCTTAAAGGGAACCGCATTATAGATTACTTTTACTGGTCGTTTAGAAGTGGGTCAGTGTCCCGTAAAAGTTTCCGCGAATGTGGTCCGCCAGCCGCATTACCGCAGCAGATCAAAGCTGCCGGCTCTCCACACGATGACCCTTCAATCCATGAGACTCTCTAAAAATCATGCGTTTGTTTTATCCCCTCGCCACACAGCGATATCCGTAGTCGTCCAAGTTTACAATATAAAGTCATATTTGAAACAAACATCATGCCGTCACCGGTGTTGCTTGAAATCTCTTATTGGAATTGCGCACCAGGTTCTAAACGATAGCACACCTAATTATTTTCAGAGCTTACCCAAACCTCTGAGTAGGGAGGGAGTGCGGGGCGCGCGGTGCGGGCGGCGGCGGTGTGGTATCTCGCGCCGTACCTACCTCGTCTAGACGGCAACTTCATGTAAATAAATACGTAAACCTTAGGACACATTCGAATTTTGACCGACCAACATTAAATGCATAATTTACACTTTAATTAGGAACTCAAAGGGTCACTGTCATTACTTACCTGAATTAGTATTCTCTACGGGTCTTGCACCCTCGCGGACAACGAAAAACTAATTTTGATAAATGCAATTTGAAGTAATTGAGTTGGATGGCTCATAATGTTGTTGATTAATTTAAGCTGGAACCTTAATGCACGAAGCACGAAGCGCGCGCTTAGGGAACAAGCCTTTGATGTGTATTTATTTACAAAACGCTACCAGGAAAGTGATGGATATCTGTCATCTCGGTGAGACGGAGCCGCTCGCGAGGTTCGCGCCACGCGATGCAAATTCTGTCGAGTCACCCGGAAAGCAATTACCGAGTCTAAGCGCCCGCTCGTTCTTCTGCACTGCTTACCATAAATCAATGGGAACGTAGATACACAGCGACACGAGTATGTTATATCAAGATGTTCTACACACACACTACTGTGCCTTCACGTGTTAGTTCCAACCGTATCATGAAGGACCAAGTACTTTTCCTGAACTAAAGATGTTTCATTGCTATAAATTGTATTTTTTCCTCATACTTAGATTAAGGACAAAGGATTCTCTTGAACTTCTCTTCTCCTAACTATGCTGTTCTAGGAACTTTCTTGAATGGCGGTGTCTTTATTCACCATTTCTAAGAATAGGGCGAATATATCTCTCAACATACCTACAATCCTACATGGTTAAATGATTAGAAAAGCCAATGTATGCAGTTACTTAAGTTTAATCAAATCAAGGTAACAATCAAGGATTGTTACCTCTTAATTGTAATTCATGAAAATACAGAGATAGCTCTGAAAACCAGAAATAGTAATGTGAACTTTAAACCAGACTTTACATACTAGCAGAACTAGTTTCATAGATTGACCTTTGTTTTCATTAAGGCTGTGTAGGCGTGATGATTAAGCTGATTTGCCTTTTATAACAAGATGGTTTTACATAAGAGAACTTACCATAGAGAGGCGCTAATGTGTTTATAATGAATAGTATTTAGTGAGGCACAGATACAAAAGATTCACGTTGCTTGCGAGTAAAGGTTGGTTCATTCTGTCCCAACGGAGACATGTGTGCCTACAAATTCTTTTGCCTTGGTTAAGTGTCCCCGGCCACTGTTCGCAATATTGTGATAAAAGTAAATAAATACGCGCACAGAACCCATTTCAACAATTTGCTTAGGATTCCGTATTTCGCCCGTGATCGCCGCCCTTTCCAAAAGTCCGCCTAATATTGAACGAGCATGTTTCTGCGAACAAATAAGAACTACCTACACCAGCTACACGCCACGATATAGAAGTTATTATAGATGATATGAAAGTAAAATTTATCCTTTAGCTTTTTTATTATACCAATAAGCGAGAGCTTATATTAATATGGTAGAAATATTCGAAGCGAACAAATTGTTTTTCTTATGGATTGTGTGGCAGCAGACATGTTGATTACTGGGTTCAAGTTGATTCTGTACGAGTCATTATCATTTTCTACGCCATTGTTCTTCTACTGAGGTTTTGTAACAATATTATAAACGCAAATGTTGTATACCTAACAATGTTTTATTAAAAGGTTTCCCATGATGTCGTGAAGTTTATCCAGATTTTGAACTAAGTAGCTGCTTAGCTTACTTTAAGATACTTAGATAAATGGATATAACCTTTATTGTACCTATACCTAGTGCTTTCCTTGTGGTTTTACCATTGTGTTCGAACTTTTAAGTTTACCATGATCATGCCCTCAACATCTTTAAAAAAGAGTCCTATATCCATCCCATAGATCTACAGATACAAACGTGTTTGTCTGGACTGGATGAACATAAAACTCATAAACTCAATACGGTCGGGCCGGCAGCAGGTTATGCCATTACGAGTGATTCGATTTACTCCGAGTTCAGCCTGCAGCACTAGCTCCGGTAATCCCACAAAATCAATTAACACGTGGCTAGATGTCGACTGAGAATATTTCAATCCAAAATGGCGCATAAAATCTGTAATTGCCCGGAATCACAGTTTCCGAACGTTTTCGATTTCGCAGATTACACCTACGTACGTGTGTCTATGTAAAACCGATTTCCGATGTACGTTAGCGATTCATGTTCCCATTCATCGGTATTAATAAATAATAATAATATAGGAGACAAGTATGGTATTATTTATTTTGTTTATATATTTTTGAACGGGTAAAATAAAACCATAAATATTTAAGTACAAAAGTTAATACCTAAGACCTGTTTATATAAAATCTTGAACCTAATCCGGAACTCAGTATCTGTGTCACGTTAAATCATCGGGACATAGCCAGATTACTCCTGAACCGTACGGATTACCGTTCCGTTGACAATATGATTTAGCAACAATACCTTCAACATCGCAGCTAGAAGCTTTGAAGAATGGCTAGGATTATTAAATCTAAGTCAAAGTCCTTGGATCTCGAAGATCTATCGACTATAAAAGAAGATGAATCTAAAAAAGTAAAATAGAAAAGAATTAATGTGTTATTCTCATATTTCGTTTATTGAACTGTCAAAATTATAGCACACTAAGAAAACTTGTATTTGTATTACAAGAAAAGAGCAATTCGAGTGCGTACTAATCCAAATATTCGACGTCTTCGAACGTTCAGTCAATTTGCTTAGGACTTCTGTTGCTCATTGATGGAGAATGTTCCTCTTTCCATTTTTCTTTCTCAATACACTCAATGTTTGCTTACGATTCAAGACGTACAAGTACCTATATACTTAGGTATGCACATTTAGTACCCTACTCCGTCTACCACTTGTATCCCTTGATTATAGGAAAATTGTTAAATTGTATGTCTTTTTAAACCTATTTAAGACCATCAACAATTTATTAAAACTGTCAAGCAATAAGCGGTCACCGGTGACCGCAACCTATTGTTCTATAATTGTGTCTATAATGACGGTCTTCAACGAGTTAAATTAATCAATCTTAATTACTTAAAAAACTATCGAAAGTATGGTCTATAGTGATATACTCAAAAGCGCCTCCTGCTTTACATGGAGCAACAAAACGCCTCATAAAACCATTCTCTTTAAATTGGTTCGCTGTATTGAACTTAAACGATGTTTGAATGATGGTGCCAGCGCCCACGTACCTTTTACTTATAGTTGTTGTTATGGGCTCCGGCCACGCCCCACGCATGTTTTAGGGTGCGTTATGATTTAGTAGCCACTTCCTTTAATCAGTGAAAGTGTTGTAGCACAGATAAGACGACCCAACCCGACCTACAACACACTATTACTTAACTGACAATATTTTGTACCACTATCATAGAATACCTTTACTTAAAAGACTATAAAGGTATAGAATATCTTTCAACTGCACGTTTGGCGCGGTGGTTGGGCACTGGCGGACGCTCAACGTGTCGCGGGTTTGATTCCCGCACGGAACAATTCTTTGTGTAATCCACAGATTGTTGTTCCGGGTCTGGGTGTCATGTGTATGTGAACTTTTATGTTTGTAAACGCACCCACGACAAAGGAGAAAATCCTAGTGTGGGACAACGTTTTTAAAAAAAAATAAAACAAAGCATGTAACACAGGTACATGAATGACTATAATACCAATACAGATTATTAATCAAACAAATCTCGTTTGGTAACTAATTAACAATGTTAATCAATCAGATACAATTGCCCGGTGTAGATTATACGCTAGCCCAATTTATCAAATTGAAAATTGTGTCACAGAAACTATATTCGCTGTGATCAGTTTCACATGCATGAGCTAAATCTATTAAACTGTATTAGGTACAACAACCATGCGAGTCTAGGCTCCCCATCCACCTGTCAATTGCCATAATGGAACGATGTCGGTCTTCCGCTGACCAGCTGTTATTATGCCATAGGCTGTGTTAGCCCATTGTTCTGCTATTCGATAAAATCATTTTGCAAACACAGACAAACTGCCCGTGTATACTAAGCTAAATAGATCAATACAAATTAATTGGCTGCACTTTATACCTGATTGGTTAATGAACTAGACGTTTTATTATTCTCAGCCAGACAGAAAAAGATATTAAAAGAGAGAGTGTATCTTAATTGTCATGCCGCGCTTACCTTCGGGGCTTATTCAGGGAAATAGTTAATCCCAAGCGATACTGAACTACGCTTATAGAGAGCTGCATTTTGCTGATTGCAAAACTATTATTCTCTAGATTTTGTTAACTATCTAGTAACTGTTTTTTAATTAACGCTTTGATCTGTCTCTTTTTAATCACTCACAAATTGATTATCGTCAATAACACAATATGCTTCGGTATAATCGTATCAATATAGTATGCTCACTTATATACAAATTAAAGTTTACGAAACAACGTGAATACTTTGTTTCCAAAAAAAGCTAAGTGTTGAAATAAATCGTCACGAAACCTATAGGTTGCGATAGCCCACAAATTCTTTTCATAATATCATGATAACAGAGTTACGAAAGGCTTTACAGAATGGATTTGGAAAGTTATGCAGTTGGGAAGGTCGGGGCGCTGCTGCCTGGTGGCGGATGAAAGTGAAGGTCCCTCCCTCCCTCCCTCCCAACCTCCCCACGCACCCCAGGGATAGGTGCAATCCCGAGGAGCCGCAGACGCCAGGGAAAGTACTTGGAGGAAACTTTTACATAATACTGTTACGAGAAAATTACTGATTATGATAGTCGGAAATACTTTACCTTACCGGTTTCTTGTTCAAAAGTATTTTTATTAAACTATAGCAATCTGCGAGTCCTAAACTACCCCTTAAAATCCTTGTTATAAAATATGTTAAAATAATAATGATCTGACTCATCTCATCTTCTTTTCATACAATGCTTTTTAACTTTAAGGTCATTAATTTGGAAGTCATAGAAACGCTCTTGACAAAATTACTTTAGTCACAAATAATTCATCCATTAGATATCATACAAACACAAGCACTTGATGTCAGTAATGCTTCTTTTGGCACTTCATACATTAGAGAAACTTACAAAAGCAAACATTTCTACTCGAGTGTCATAATAAAAATAAATAACATTTTCTTTACTCTAGAGAACAAACAACTCGCCAGATGTAATAATAATAAAACTCGAGTTTGATATTTGTGATGTGAGGCGTTGCTCATATCATAACATCGTTAGTGGCTTAGCGGTCCGCAGATAAATTAAAATGTAACATTTTTCATTTGTTGCGTCTGCTGTATTTTAAGTAAGTTACGCACGTAAGAGCTGCCGTACAGTTGCGGCGTAATTTAAGCTCTCTCACTAACGAGCAGGCACTCAAGTGAAGCCTCTCCCGCACAGCATTCCTCCAGACTACATGATATTGTGAGATTTGTAAGCGCATTGTTTATGTTGCGTGTAAAACACCGAGCTAAGCTGTACGCAGTTCCGCTTCCACCTCACCCTCCCGACACAGTTTGCCAAGTCGTGTCACTGTTGTTGCAGTTCACATAACTAAATGCAACGTCAATTCATTTCTAAGTTCACAAATACATCGGTATTCATTACTTACGTGCCGCGTAGAGAAGTTAATTTTAAACTAATATCTTTACTTTTGCAATATTTTGGACTTACAATATAAAATTTTTTTCTTAATATAGTTTGTGAGCAAATAGTGTTACCTAAACGTTAATTAAGGATCTTCAACAATGTGTAAGGCAGGCCTTACCCACAACCGCAGGGTAAGAATATTTTATGCATACACATTAATTCTTTGTCGCTATCCACAACAAGATAGCACTGAATAGCACACGTTATTTATAGCCACTTTAGCCATTGTTGTAATGCACATAAACAGCTAATGTTCATCTCAAATGCTTTTTATGAATGGATGTGGAGGTAGTGGTGTTAGCAAACAACGCGTCGGGAGCATGTCGGACGCCGGCGTCAGCGTCACTCCGCGCTCCTAGCTAATTACTGGGGAGGCGGCGGAGCGCGCTCTCACGGTACGCTGCAGCCTACCACCATGGACGCACAAAACTACCTCACTCCAAACAAACCACTGATATTTAATTGTCTGTCAACTGTCACTGTTTTAAACTTTATTAAAGTTGTTCCCAAAGTCCTCGACACTGTCAGATCATGGCGTCATATCGTATTTTGCGACAATGTAGACGACAGGCGGGCGCGTCATCGTTAACAAGTTTAGAGGTCGTTACCGCGGCTGTGCGACTTTCCATTAGCACCTGACCGTCACAGCAAGTGTGATTAATGTCATTTATCTGTTTGATAGCAGTAATTACACTCTCGAGACATGCTGGTGGCTCGGATTAGTTGTGTTAGAGAGATAGTGTTTGAACCTGCATATCCTATGTTACTCGGAGCTTCTAAAGTTTGCCGTGTAATTTCACAACTCTAAGATTGTTATTTGACATTGAATGTCCTTTTTGTTAATGTAACACCTTGTGTCCATTATAACTAATGGATTTGTTGCTAAGGCAGTCTGAATATTCAGTGAATTATAAACTGGTGTTTTGCATTATTCTCAAGCCACAATCCGATTAAAGACGAGAATGGTGCTTTAATACCAAAATAACATTTCGATATCGATCAACCATTTATTTTCTGATGGTTTTAATTAAAACTAATTACAGAGGCTTATCGTCCCAATGGTTCGACGAGAATCTTGGGCCCGAATGGTAGCTAGGGGAGAAATTGGCATTTTGCGATGTCTTCCCCCGTCCGTCCCCTCTGCACGCAGATAATTAACTGCAGATACGTACCCAGTACCCGCACAGCCACGGCGCAAGGGTACAGGATCAAATTTTACCCACAAGTTTTAAAGAGCGGTGCCTCGACTTGGGGTGAGTCGAGTGCACCGCGCCGTCGGCTGATGGGGTTCAACAATTTGTTGGGGTGACTAGGTAAGCGACCGTGATTATATTGATTTTTAAAATGACATCTCTTTTAACCCTTCAATTTGTGGTTTAAGTGATTTTTATTTTAATATAAAACTTTGAATGTTTCACAAGAGCGCTATCTTAACTGATATGTGATCATTATGAATGAAATCGGATTTGTTATAATTTAGAAATCCCAAACAAAATTGATATAATTTATTATATTTGAAATAAATTTGAAATTACCATGCTTGTCTTGCTTGGACAAATGGAGAGCTCCTCATTTAACCGGATCGATGCATTTAAGTTATCCATTCATATTTAAATTCCATCAGAATAATCTCTTTGATGTGGTTCCCTATGATACTTATTTGCATGTTTATAGCGTTTGGGATAATGTTTTGTTTAAAGTGGATTGCCGTGAGTGGGGCCGAGGTGTCCATTGATACATGTCGTTGCAACCCCTGTATTGTTTGTGGAGTTAACGCAATAGTGGTGCCAGACGTATAAATCACGCGGCTAATGCTGCAGCATCCGGCGCGTCTCCGCTTATTGTGCAGCCGCGGCGACATTTGCTTATGTTCGCCAGCCGCCAGCCGCCAGCCGCCTGCTCGGTACCCGCGCCACAGTCACCCTCGCACTGCCGTCGCCGTCGTCAGAAGGGCGGCGACAATTTATTAATTCGTAAAAATTACTTTCCTGTGATATTTTGTTTTGTTTATACAATTGGCAAGAGGATGTCTGTTCTTTCAAAGCTTAGCGGTACTTACATTCTTTAAATTTAAAACAGGAATGGAATTCTACAATCCTATTAATTTTCAATTGTTGACAGGCGAAGGTTTTCACAGCCATTAGCCACTATAAATGCAACAACGAGAAAAAGTAAATACCATTATAATATGACAGAAAAAGTAACGTAGCCTCTAAATTGAGTCGTCATGACATAGTTAATTGTTGTTGCTAATTAGTAATTAAGCACTTTTCCCTATTAACAACCGTAGGTAATATTGTTAACTGTTGCTAAAGTAACAATTTCAGCTGTCACTGGTATTTATAGTGCCACTAATAAAGTTCTTTTTCATATACCAAAACCGGTGGTAGGTTTCTTCCTACCTTTTATTTTCATCTGTCTGTCTAGCTTGGTATCAGACACAGACATTTGATAAGCAGATTTATTACTTCATTTCCATAGTTTCATAAAAACATTCAACTATACATTGTAGACACTCCATTTTGTGAAAGAGTACAGCAACCTAATCAGATGAAACGTGGATGCGACAACGAATAAGAAATGTTTATTGGGCACAAGTCCCCTTGTTACACTTCATATCAAAAGTTTAACGAATATCTTGCGTAACAGCAAACATAAAGAGTAACTCGCAAACTTCTCAAATTGTGAGAATTGCGCATCCTTTTTATGAATCTGGGGGGCTGCCTCTGTATTTATGAAGCGTGGAACCCTCGATTGTATTATTGCCATCATTCCTATTTGCTAACTGTCTTATACACTCACGACTAAAAAGCATTACATGTATTATTATAAAGTGTAATGTGTACCATTAAACAATTATGTATTCTTCCACTTATGAAAATTGCACGATTTGTGCTATTTTATGGCTGTGAGTCTGAAACTCCACACAAAGTTACAGTCAGAATAATTATGTAAAACCGTCGCCTTATAAAAAGCCACATGATCATCATCACATAATATTTAAATTAGTCTAGATAGTTGTGCTGATCTCCATAAAGTTTGTCGATTTACAAATGCGAACGAGTTGGTACTAGAGTTGTGTGAACAAAAAGTATAGTTTTTCATTGGCGCGTCGTCGTCCGTCTGGCCGCAGCCAAAAATCGATAGTCGGAGCTGCAGTTCTCCAGACACAATCTTACCGGCTTGTCTCAACTTGACTAATGTTTTCTATACCTTCGTGTACTTTGGGTACACTTCAACTGGTCAATATTAACTTTCCAAACAATTATACAGATCGTACAACTTAAAGTTTAACCACACTCAACACCTTTGTCTTCAATGTTAAAATGGATCGCTGCGCTTGTTTGAATTTCGAATTACAAATGTATTAAGACTTGCCTCAGCTCTATCGAAACTCTTTAGTTTGATATTTGTTATGAAATTTGTCTATGGTCTATGGTCTATGGAACTATGGTCAAAACCATTATTCTCTTAGGCCTATACAATAAAATGTTGATATTTTTCTGTTTGGTTGTACATAATTAGGTACTTATAAATATGTAATTACATCGATTACACTTATGTATATAAAGCAGTTCGGCAGAACTGTCAGCGCCAGGTCACATTGTCAATTCAGTGTGAAACAGACCGTTTTGGTACTATTCGGTGACTTGTCAGTCTGCATAAATTACTTACTACGAATATTACGATAGACAGTTTCCAATTGTTTAAAACATTTTCATGTGAAATTCGCACATCGATCACTTTGTAAACAGACAGACTTACAAAAGAAACTAGTATATATTAAATTCTTGCATTATGTATTTGTTCCCGAAAATAAAACCTCATTGTTTGATGGAGATATGTACCAAGAATTTTGTAGTTAAAATCTATAAACGTTGTCAGAATGGAATAAATTATGATTTAGATAGAGTTGCATTAATTATCATAATAATAATCCCAAAAATAATATAAGATTTCAATTTTACGTTTCTACGATCCGATATAATTTTACGCAACGAGGCGATAGCTCCCCTCAATTAAGTTAATATAAACTAAATTCACCGCAGGCCTGAAATAGACAAGCGACGTGGTGGTGAAAGCGTTTCGAAAGGGGGTATTTAACCCCTCGGCAGCAACATGGACGTAAAAACGGTTTCATTCGCAAAAATTTCATATCCACTAATTACGCTCACAAGCTATAAAATCCATAAATACTAATCTTCTCTCGTACCCTAAATTAAAGCGGGGAAATGTATATTCCGCTGAAATATTACACGAACAAGCAGTATTAAAATTAAAAAGCGATGTACCACAAATTTTGCATACTCACGCCTCTTGGACCCTGTGTAATAATGTACAACCACGCGTCGAGAACACAGATACGATGAAATGCTAACACGTGACTTAGGGTGGCACTGTCACTCGGACAGGTAAACACGTTTGGTTACAAGGGAATACAATACACCGCATGTGTAATGGGTACCTAATACAGAGAAGCATATTACATATTTAATACAACCAATAGGGCCCTTCAAAATAAGACTAAAATACAAAGATATATAACTTGGATTTGAAATGCTTTTACGTAAATTATTGAGAACCTGAAAGTGTGATCAGGGTTGACACAGTTTCTGTGTATTTGTGTTCGTATAGTTACCCGTCAGCCTTTGGGATTCATAATAAGGTCGCAGGAGGCTGCTTGGCCGTTTTAATACCTTAACGAGGACGGCGCGGCCGCCTGACGGGTGCGCTGAGCCCGCTGACGAGACCTAATTGCTTAATTAACACCGCAATCCGACGACGCCAAGCGTAATCTACCCTCACTTTGATAAATCGACTGTGTGATAACTACCTAATAGTTTCATTTAATTGAAAGTTCAAATATAATAGGTCACTGCCTTGCTGATCATGGTCGTCGATGTAATCTTCGAATTGTTCAAGTAAATCCACCGTGCTTACACAACATAGGTAAATCCTACTTTATTTACCAGACAGCAAGAAACTTTGTAATAACTTACAAAAATAAATATGAAAAATTGACTTGGAAGAAGCGGCGTTCAGCTATGTACACGTAAGTGGCTCAGTGAGTAAGCAGAGTATTTTAGTGGAAGGGAACACATCGCTCTATGAGTTGAAAAGTTCAATATTGACTCACAAAATTGCTTTAAGTCGGTGCAGCCGATAATAGTGAAGCTTATTTGAAATGTCAACCTTATTACAAGGTCGCACGAGTGGAATTGCTTCCGGGCCTTGTTTGTGTGAGGTGTTGTTACTGCTCCAGCGGTTATTGGCATGTCCTCAAAGCTTCCTTCCGCCACAACCGAGATGGTGAGGATTTTCCGTTGGAAGGTAACCCCCTATTGATGTTTAGACTAGGGGCCGTACATGCCGCGCCCTTCAATTAATTTATTTTGTAAACCAGTGTTTCACTTACGAAAGAGTTTGAATTTTCATTTAGAAACTTGATAATGAAAATTATAGTGGGTACGTGGGTAATCGGTGGTATAGCAATGTTTACCTACCTATAAAAACAGATGATACTAAAACATTCTTCATGTTAAACATAATAGAAAAATAAAAATTGATAATGTAGCACATACAGTTTACAGTACCTCTGGTCATTCGATGGAGTCATTGGATGATTTTCCCCCCTTAAAAAAACCCATGGTAGAAGAATTCCTGTCACTCATACGCCGTACAAAATATAGGTACATTTTACTTATGTGGTTGCCAATGTTTGCTAGTTATAACAGATCAGATACATAGGGAAAAAGTACATGAATTTGTTTCCTTTATTTACCTACTAAAGAGAGGCGTATAATATATAAACATTATTGCGATTTAAATATATTTTCGCCGGTAACGCACTTGTAACGCCTCTGGTGTTCCGGGTATCCATGGGCGACGCCGATTGCTTACCATCAGGTGATCCGTCTGCTCGTTTACCGGCTTATGCTATAAAAAATATAAATTTCATACACACTGACTATTCTACTAAAATGTTTATCAAAATACGTGATAGGCAGGTACTTTTCTATTATATAAATATAAATATTATAAATATTCAAACAAATACAACAAAAAGTCAAGTAAGAAAGGAACAATGCATTTTTTAGAGAAATGTCAAGAAAAGACGTAGCTGTCAATAAGTACAACGCGTTCTCCTTCTAACTGTAATTAATTCGTTGCCAACACAAAACAATTGACACGCGGGATAAAACCGTGAATATTGTGGCTTCACGTCATCCTTTTGTTATCATCATCATCATTAGACAATTTCCGGCCTTTCCTAGGCTTGCTTGTAGCTTTTTCTATTCTATGGTCACTGGGCTCGATATTCAGCTTTCATATTCAACCAGTCCTACCTATCCTATCCTAATCCTAATGTCGCGGAGAATCTAACGGGTTATCGGGGCTCCGGCTCGAAGTGCAGGAGTAGGTCGTTTTTAGTCAGTAAGAGTTTGACACACCCTCCCGCCTCACCCAGGCAACAGCAGACATTCGATGATTTTCCCCCCTTAAAGAAAAAAATCCTAATCCTAATAATATTATGGATGCGAAAGTTTGTGAGGTTGTACATATGTCTGCGTGTTAGTTAATCTTTCACGTCAAAACGGCTAAAGAGATCGAGATGAAATTTGGAACAGATGTAGACTATGGTCTGGAATAACAATAGGCCACTCTTTATACCACGCAAACACGGGCGAAGCCGCTGGCAGAAGCTAGTCAGCCAAAGTGAAAAATATCTGTAAAAATAAGTTTTGAAATTATTACATAGAGGTAGATACTTGAATATGTGTCAAATTAATCGTACCTCGTTTAATGATGCCATTGATATGGGTAACAATTTTATCTATTTACATCCTTGGTATTGTAATTATATCCCTTATTGTATCCAAATTTCCTGTTATACAAAATTCGATTAAAATTTGCTCGCTCGCTGTTTCCATAGTACCAAATATCATAGATTGTGTTTGCTCTGTTGTAATTACATGATTCTGTAGTTAGATATACCTACTTATAAATATGTATGTATCTGTTAGATTCCCGTCTACATGGTATCTCGTAGATAAGATACACCAATTTTTCAAAGATTTTTTTTAATTCCGTTAGAATTAAAAAAAAATCTTTCGACTAAAATACCAATTAAGTATGTATCACATAAGTGAGGTACTGCCTAATTGGGTTTAATTACAGTAGATAGTAATTAAAGTAATTACAGTAGTAAGTATACTACCTACTAATAATTACTACTACTCACCTACGTGGCTTATATTATTTTCTGCATATGTCTACCATTGTTGCAGTTTTCAACGTTTATCACTATTAATAAAAACCGCAATAAATAATTTTGAGCGTAAAAAAAATATTTTTACAAAACGTATTCAAGTTCGGCAGCACTATTGACGCTACTACGCAGACGACACCTAGATTTCAATTTTAATGAAAGCAGTTTCCGGAAAATTGTCGAACGAGCCGATCGCCAGTATTTTGATCACGTAACAGGCCATTTTACGATATACCACGGATTTATTTTACATTGCAAACTAAATGGAATTTTCGTACACTTGCTAATGTTATTTATTATACAAGGCTTAATATAAACCAGGAATTTTCCGTGTTTCTGGTTATTCTCAAAGTCATTACGAGCCCGACGTGGCTTTAGGGAAACACAAGATAAGATTTCGTATGGTTAATCGCAAGCCTAGACAAACATCGCTGCGCGCAAACGTAATAGAAAAGTCAGATTTCATGTTATTTTTGTCGAAAACAAGTCGCGCTTAGTAGCGGTTTTGTAAGCAGAAAAAAGGTAGATAGGTATCTGAACTTCTTAAAAAAGGTAGATAGGTATCTGAATTTCTTAAAAAAGGTAGATAGGTATCTGAATTTCTTAAAAAAGGTAGATAGGTATCTGAATTTCTTAAAAAAGGTAGATAGGTATCTGAATTTCTTAAAAAAGGTAGATAGGTATCTGAATTTCGTAAAAAAGGTAGATAGGTATCTGAATTTCGTAAAAAAGGTAGATAGGTATCTGAAATTCTTAAAAAAGGTAGATAGGTATCTGAATTTCGTAAAAAAGGTAGATAGGTATCTGAAATTCTTAAAAAAGGTAGATAGGTATCTGAATTTCTTAAAAAAGGTAGATAGGTATCTGAATTTCTTAAAAAAGGTAGATAGGTATCTGAATTTCTTAAAAAAGGTAGATAGGTATCTGAACTTCTTAAAAAAGGTAGATAGGTATCTGAACTTCTTAAAAAAGGTAGATAGGTATCTGAACTTCTTAAAAAAGGTAGATAGGTATCTGAACTTCTTAAAAAAGGTAGATAGGTATCTGAACTTCTTAAAAAAGGTAGATAGGTATCTGAACTTCTTAGAAAAGGTAGATAGGTATCTGAATTTCTTAAAAAAGGTAGATAGGTATCTGAATTTCTTAAAAAAGGTAGATAGGTATCTGAATTTCTTAAAAAAGGTAGATAGGTATATGAATTTCTTAAAGAAGGTAGATAGGTATCTGAATTTCTTAAAAAAGGTAGATAGGTATCTGAATTTCTTAAAAAAGGTAGATAGGTGTCTGAATTTCTTAAAAAAGGTAGATAGGTATCTGAATTTCTTAAAAAAGGTAGATAGGTATCTGAACTTCTTAAAAAAGGTAGATAGGTATCTGAATTTCTTAAAAAAGGTAGATAGGTATCTGAATTTCTTAAAAAAAACCTACCTAGTTTGTGAAAGAATTTTAACATTCAAGGATATAGAATAGCAAGGAAATACTAAAGTAGCTGCAGAACTGGGCAAGGTTAACAGATCGGGTCGGTTAAATTACTAACGTCTTGGAAAACTGAAGTCAAATCTCTTGGCTCAAGTTAGAGCCTGATGAGATGAAAAGCATTGATACATTGTTTCCTATACTTTTTCTCGGAACAGCGTGAGAAACAAAGATTTAGATCAGAATGCAATGTTTAAATGGCAGATAAGTCATCTGTAGTAAATAAGAACAATGTTTTCACTGGGTGTGTTTCAATCAAATCATTGTGTGGCGCACCACAGTGAAAAGAAATCGAGAGGGCTTTTTGTTACAATTCTATAATGTATAGGTTTACGATTATATGTATGCTGAGCTGTCATTTAGTTTCATTGGGTATACTTAGTTACCCGTTAAAAATGCCCAAAAATATAAAATCCTCAAGTACACATTGTAGGATAAAAGTAATTTTTATCTTGGTTTTTTAACCTACTTCAAAAAAGAGGGGATTCGAGTCGGTTTTTTTTAAACTTAGATTATGAAAAAATAATAAATTGACAAATCCTTTCATGCTCCGCTAAGAAAACCCTGCCACCAGTCCACAAAAGTAGCACGACTATTTCTAGCATTTCCTTATAATCACGTATCCAGAGTTTCTCTGCCATCGCAGCGGTAAGTCCCCTCTTTGAGGAGTGGCTTGAGAGACGCTACGGCGTCCTCACCTACCGCCTGACGCAGGTCCTCACCGGACATGGAAGTTTCGGGAGGTACCTGTGTCTGATGGGGCGGGAGGAAACGCCCGGGTGTCATCACTGCGAGGACCGCCCTGAGGACACGGTGGAACACACGGTGGGAGAATGCCCTTCGTGGGCTGAGCACCGCCGTGTCCTCAGGGAAGTGATCGGCGATGGCGACCTCTCGCGTCCGGGCCTAGTGCAGGCCATGATGCGGAGCGAGGGGGACTGGGATGCCGTCTCCTCCTTTTGCGAAGCAGTCATGCTAGCTAAGGAGGAGGCGGGACGCGTGAGGCAGCGAAGCGCTGCCTCCTCGCAACCCAGCCATCGCGAAGGACACACCGGGCGTCGGGGATCGCGAGACGATCTCCGGCCACCGTAAGCGCGGGCCTGCGGACGGCGAGCATGGGTGGCTCCCCGTCCGACCAGAAACAGACCCGAGCGTACGGCGCGTCGCGTTCCGCGCGCGCCTCAAAGAGCCATCAGACCACCACAGATGGGGCCCAATACGGCCGATGCCGATTCGGAGTCGCGGAGAACCTAACGGGTAACCGGGGCTCCGGCTCGACGTGCAGGAGAAGGAACGGGGTGGTTTTTAGTCAGTAAGAGTCTGACACTCCCTCCCGCCTCACCCAGGCGGGAGAAGTCATTCGATGATTTTCCCCCCTTAAAAAAAAAAAAAAAATCCAGAGTTTCTACGTGTTTATCCCCTTAGTAACAATACCAACAAAACTTCGTAGCAACTAATTGGCCAACTTCTGTACACTTTAACAACTAGTTGAATTATGTCCGGACTGAAAAAGTTTCAAGTTTCAACCAAGTATTCGGATTTTCTCGTTCGTCTTAAGCTGAGTTTACCAGCTCGAACTCCCCAACAAGTTGCAGATAATGTAACCTCAATTTCGTTTGTACCAATAAACATTTGCTCAATACTTTACTGTCTTTCCTAAGATAAAGTATCATTGTTTAAAAAATTAAAAATACAGTTTTATTATCGATATATATATTGATATTGTCATCAGGAGAAATAAACATAAATAAGACGTATTACTTAATTTGTCTAATGAGCTCGGTCAACTACGACGAAACAAAAACAAATGACACGTCAATGACGTCAGACACAAAACGACAAGGACAGAAATATATCATGTACTCTTACTAAATCCAAATTATTGCTGCCTTTAAAACAATACGAAAAAAACAAATGACACATCAATGACGTCAGACCCAAAATGACGAGGGCAGAAATATATCGTGTTCTCTTTCTAAATCCAAATTATTGCCGCCTTCTTCTGAAGGCATTATTGTTCTCAATACAAAATCAAAAACAAATGAAACAATCTTTCTAAATCTAAATTTTTATCGCCTTTAAATTATACAAACTATAAGTATTAATAGTCTAGTTCCGTGTATCTTACGGAACAATAGTTATACGTTTTTAATACAGAACCGTTTGAGACAAATATATTCAGAGTAAAATAAACTAGAATATATGCTTTTTATCGCATGACCTCTTCAACAGGAGAAATCGACATATCATTTACTTTATGAGCCCAAACTCGATACAAGTATTTACTAGTTGGCAGTCAGAGGTTCCATACGTCACCCTTCAGTTTCACCATCAGATCAAATTACTCCATAATATTGTGTGGTCATCTTATTTACATACAATTTTCAATTTTCTAGATGATGACATGACCACAATAAGAAGTAATAAGTACGTGTTGGTAATTCTGATTATTTAATTTTATAACATAGTTCAATGTTCAAATAATAATGTCATAGTTCAAATAATAAAGCGTGTTAATAAAAGTAAAGCGATAGCACATATTTGTAATTGTGATCATGAATCAGATCCCTGATGAGAACCTTCGCTATTCACATAGGATTGTACTCGAGTACTACTTACCGTGGACACAAAGCTGCTATACAGAATCGCAATACACCATCTGTTGACAGCATAGCCATGGAATTCAAGTTCGATTGATCTTCGAGAGATTTTCCATAGCAGGCCGCGTTGAGAGGCCGACGGCATTGAGTTGTTATTGTGTGTGGCGAGGCAGTCAGTAGCGAGATAGCGAGGTAAAGCGCTTGTACGAACGCGAGGTCGACGGCCGCGGCCGAGGGCTCCACGCGGGGGTGTGATACGGGGTTGCTTTGCACTTCCACCTCGCTGCACTCATTTCCGCATAAATACTACCTGACTCGCCTTATCAAGACGTAGGCCTATCGTGATTCGTGATACGCATCTCTCACTGAGTAAAACTAGAGAAAATAATCTGTGAATGTAATAATTACCTATATGTCATTAACACAATTTTATTTGGTACCTAATACATCAAATGTAAAGCACAATAAACTGTACCCCCGTGACCACTAACAAAAATAAATTACCAGCTAAACCGACTTTGTCCAACTAATCAGCACAAACCAGCTCCGGTTAAAAGGAGAAACGCAATTTGAAGTTCTCCTTAAAAGTTTCGAAAGCGCAGGAGTGTGGGTGAAATAAAACAAAGGCAGGCACGCGCCCGCCGCGGCACTCATGCTGAGTGCTCTGCTTTGTGGCAGGCTGGGCGATACAATGCAATACGCGGTACACACACTAACAAGGCCGAAGTCTACTGAGCATAGCCAAGTAGGCTTCCACCGGCATACGCGTCAGATGCGGAACCGATATTGTGTTACCTGCTAAATGTAAGGCCTCCACAATACGTTGCTACTATATTTTGTTACCAAGAGAGGTATGCGATACTGGTAATTTTTTGGCAATGATTTAAATGTAAAATAAGGAAAAACTAATTAAAACGTATATTCGGAATCCGTTTTATATTAGATGCTATACCTAACTATCGTTACAATACACTCAAATTCTTTTGCAATATTCAATTTCATCGGTTCAAGTTCTAAATAAATTGAACCAATAAAATCTTTCCAAAAAAGCATTTCCACTTGATTGTTGGTCCTTACGGTCGACTGTGCAGCGAGGATCATTAGTGAGGTGAACACTAATGATCCTCTCGATCGGGACAGATCGCCGGAGGAGACAAGCCGCTCCATCGAGATAGCGGAGACTTCACCAAATATCGGATTTTCCGTGTCAAGAATTCATAACAAGAATTTTACAAAAGCTCGCCTCAGGCCTTCCAATCACTCTTGGCTTCTCGAGCTTTTAAATATTTCTCAATATTCATGCCTTACTGATGAAACCTCGAAAAATGGAACAGCATTTATCTTTATTTTCTTTTCTATTTTTAATAATATGCAATGTAATTTTGATTGCTTTTCTTAAATTCTGATTTTTAAATTAAATCTTTCACGACATTATACAGCAGTTTATTAGGCAAAATATGAGCATCCACCATCTAGCGGCTAGCAGACACCCCACTCCGCGCAGGCTTATCGAGAGATAGCGAAAGAGCACTCTTCTATGTAAAGGGTTGCTTTGTGCCTCCACTAGAACCTCTTTTCAGACGTGAAGACGAGCTTCCATCAAAGTATAGGCACCTACTTATTTTGCTTAACAAGTTGATAAATTAATAAAATTGAATTTATATTCCAAAACTTGCTTAACGATAATTTCCTTCGATAAACTATTTTTGTTACTTTTCTTGACCTTTTGAACAATACATGATGTAGGTGTACACATAAACGTACACTGATAGGCTAGTGTTGAACCGTCCAACGCCCACCTACTCTTACAACATATACCGGAGATTATAGTTACAAAAAATATCATTATAATTAAGGATACTTCCTTAATTATAATGTTATGTATGTTTGTATTGTTTGTATTATAACTTTCGTGATACATACTAAATACATTATTATGTTTTCGGCTTACTCACGTAATTATTTGACGAGAAACTCGACTAGTTTCAAGCCATGCTAGAGACGCGGCGACTGTCGCGCTGCTACTGCATATGAGTAGCAACGCGACAGTCGCCGCGTCGCGGGTCGCGAAATGCTGCTCATGAATATGAGCCTCCAGCATGGCTTGAAACTACTCGAGTTTCTCGTCAAATAGTTACGTGAGTAAGCCGAAAATATAATAATATAAGGAAGTTGGTATGGTTTAAATGCAGAACAAGATGAAATGTTAAAACTGTTTAGATACTGGGTAGATGAACAGACACCATTGTTCAGACAAATAAGTACAATAGAAACGTTTCTAGATAGAATGAACGTAATAGAGCTACATCACGGTTGATTGATATAAGGATGTAACTATATCGTTATCTTCTAATTCACTTCTAATGGAACAGTTAAGGAACCGTTCTCGAGGCGGGGCCAGTCCTCGTGAAGGAAATGAGTTCAATTTACCATTATCTCGGGGAATTGAGTGGTGCGACCTCGCTCGCCACTTGTTATACTGACTTATTTAGTATGACAATCCAACTAGAAAACCATCACGGAAATTGCACGGTTGCAAATTGGGTTCGCTCTAGTGCTACTGCGGGTGACTTATTGAATCATATTTTATTGAATACTGAGCTTTAGGAACGTGGACCTTCTGTTTTAGCTTTGTAAATTAGAGCTGAGTGCAGCGTACATTTTCATACGGTGTGTTTAATTTACTGTTAATACGTAATTATACGTCTGAATACACATAGATTTTTAAGGACTAAATGTGGATATATTTTCAAAAGCTAACAAGTGACATAACGTAATATTTTATTTCACATACATTTCTAAACTATGACCTACATTTTACATCCAATTTTTCTCCCAATTCCATGGTTCTTATGCAATAGGGGCAAGAATTATACCAGATGGTATGCACTGGGCACTGTGAGCACCGACTCTATCGTCTAGTAGAATATAATACTGAACACTAAACAATTTTAAAAAGCACCATCACTCGCAAGATTTCTTAATATTATGAATGGCTCCTTTATTATGATTTAGACCGGTGTTGATATGTATGTGGTATGTTACAGCGGGTGTGATGACGTGCAGCGTTCGCTGGAGCTGTTGGACCAGGTGCTGAGCGAATACGACGAGGGCGAGCCGAGGTCGCTGGAGGCGCGTGCGCAGGTCACACCGGCCACGCCCGCCACTCCCGCAACGCCAGCCACCGACGACGACTCCCCGCTCGCGGGACACACCTCCGAGGACGATGGATACATGAGCATGAACGGAAGGAGGTTAGAAAATATAAAACATTAATTAAATAAAAAATATTTAAATTAATTAAATAAAAATAATTAATTATATGGCTTAAGCCGGTAAACAAGCAGACGAATCACCTGGTGGTAAGCAATCAGCGCCGCCCATGGACACCTGAAACGCCAAGGCGTTACAAGTGCGTTACCGGCCTTTTGAGAATTGGGGATTTGAGGATTGTGGAGGATTCGAGGATTGGGGAGACTGGGGAAGGGGTAATTGGGCCTCCCGTAACCTGTCTTACACGACGAAACACAACGCAAGCGTTGGTTCACGTTGGTTTTCTTTGAGACATTAAATTATGTTATTGGTATAAACATTTATTTATTTCAACTCGTACAGCTAACATTACAGGTAAATTATATAACCTAATGCGTTAGTGAGGAACATAATAGTATGAGAGTCACTATGTTTAAGGGTGCTTCAATGTTACGACGAAAAATATCTGAGCTGGTACCAATTCGTTTTTCAATCACTATATGTGAATTCTCACTGCTGAAAAAGGATCATATGGAGATAAAATGATTTTCGACTATCTATTTTAATTTTAAGAATGATAGAATTCAATCTTGTTTTTAGCTTAACTAATATACATTTTCTAATGTTTCAGAGCGAAGTTCGCGCTGGGTTTCCGTCCGACGGAGGAGCGCGAGGAGCCTTCGCCCCCGGATCCGCCGTCACCACGCTCCCCACCGCCTCCTGAAGAGGCCCAGCGCATTATCTCCACGTTACTACCCAAGTAATTACAGACTTTATGTACAACATCATGCCTTTTAACATTTAGACAATGGAAGAAGTGTACGATCAGAATTTGGCATTCACTTTTCACCAGTTTATGTATGCAATCATCAGCAATTTTCGGTTTATTCAAAATATCTAAAATGGAAAATCCACCGTGACCAACCCAGAAATCGAATCGAAACTCCTTCTTCCTATCAAGATAAGAGAATAAGATAAGCATAAAAATCATCTCTCACCGATACATTTCCCAGTAAATAACTTTCTGAAAACAGAATTATCTAATAGCTACAATCTTCTAAAGACGTCGTACAGTTAAACAGTTTGCTTACAAAGTCACAATAATGTTACAGAGTGTCACCGGCGAACTCAGCAAAGCGAACGATATCAGTGGAACAGCGCGAAGCAGAGGAGAGACTGGACTCCATCATCAGCGTCAATGGGATAACCACTGCTACACAAACCACTTTTGTAAGTAGTTTATACTTTAGAAGTTATTAAAAGATAGACCAATTTATGAGTATTATATATTTTTCATATCATTGATGCCATTGGATATGGCGTAAGGGCCATCGCTTACGCCATGAAAATGGCATAAACAAAAATAATTTATTCAAATACATACGTTGCTAATTTTATTATCTTTAAAGTAACAACCAAATAGTACTCTGACATTTACTGTTTACGAATTTCAGCCGAAAACCAGACATCAAAGACCTTACGGATGGGAAAAAGACACGGAAGCTAACGGGTTCCAGCTCCAGCAGCCTCCAGTTCCTCCGTACAGGTTCGCATCGCTGCAGCACGGGGCGCGTCCGCCACAGCCTGACGCCGCGCTAGCCTGGCTCCCGCCGCGCCACAACGCACCCCAAACCAACCTAAAGAAGTCACCGAGTGTCGAGAATCCGCCTGTATTCCCCTTCATGGGTTTCTCCAGTGAATTCAACGACAAACCATACAATGAACATCCAGTCACAATATACCCAGGTCCAAACATACAATTTAAAAAAGAATCTCATTCACCGACATACAATATACCAAAAATTTCACCTTCCAACACAAAAAGTTCAGAAAGAAAGAACAGCATGAAACGCGACAGTAGGTCGGACGGTGAAATGTTATCACCCAAAGGGAAAATACCTCCCCGAACTCTCGCCGGTTCTATGGAGCGACATAGAGAAGTGTGTAGAGGATCTACGGAGGACATGGTTGTGAGCTGTAAGAGGAGAAGTTCAAGTAAGAGTAACGACGAAGAGCATTTTTCGGACGATTCATTAGAAGAGTCGTTCCCACCGCCGCCGCCCGCTGCTATTACTACGCCTTCGAAACGCAATTCCATAGCATGGGAAGTGTCACTCGATGGTGATGACCCTCTACTTACTCCAGGAAGCACAAAGGTAAAGTTTGTTATGTAATAAATAAACAACACAAAATTAAAATTGCCGATATGGAAAGCTGCAACTTCCAAATATAAAAAGCGTGAATACTAAAATCTATTAATTGCACTACCACAGTTCCACTATTATTAAACAAAATATTTAATTTCTTACAGGTAATAGGCCGACGAAGGAGAAAATCAGGTGATCAGTCCCATTCTAGCACAAGCTCAATACCACAAAGAGTAGATGATGACTGGGGAGAAGAGTATTGGCCCCCACCACCTCCACTGACACAATGTGAATCTCTTATTTCGCCTAATTCAGATGCCGAGCAGGAAAATCGGCGTGCACAAGACCTGGCTTGTGGTACATATGTTATAAGAAAAGGCAAAAATCGTAAGCAACTACCAAGTTTCAATAAGAGCACCGCTAGTAAGTCACCCACCAATCTACTCAATAGTCACAGTTTGAATAGAAGTTTAGATACTGACAAGTCTATTGACGGGTCGAGCATATCAATCAGTGGCTCTGGATCAGTAGGCTCATACAACTCTCGACCGAGTTCAGATTTAAGTTTGCCGCAATCTCGTTATAGTGTTGACTTGAACTCCAGACTGAGCCGTGAGCTTAACACTCCAAACTCTAGATATAGTATAGATCTCTGCACACCGAATTCTAGACTGAGTAAAGAAATAACATCGCCAAAATCTCGTCTTAGTTTAGATCTTAATAACGGCCCAGATAGATATATCACTCAGGAGTATTTCGGTCACAGTCCGAAAAGTAGAAAAAATCACAGTGAGAAGGGTACATCTAAAATTCAGAGCAAGCTTTCGCCACAGAATAGATTTTCAGACTTTAAGAAGTATTCATCAACTTTCGATAATATTCAGTCACTTATAAGAGAAGGAAAGGTAGAGGAGACACCTCCGACGGAATGTAACGAAACCGTCAATGAACTGACCACGGTGCCTCCAAACATGGTGCGAGTGGTGTCTCTGCCGAGTCTGGGTGCAGAGGGAGAGGTTAACAGCTCCAGCCGCCAGGCGCTCATCACCACCGTGGAGGAGGAGGAGGACGCCGACAGTGCCGAGCCTGGCTCCAGCGGCGACACCTCTCCTCTGCGCAAAATCGAAAACAATATTAGCGCTATATTAAGTCAAGGTCGGGACCAAAAACATTTTACCCCATATATACCTAAAGACTGGAATATCCATAAGGATGAATACTGTGATGACGTATCTAAAAATATATTAGAAAACAATTTCCGTTATAGTTCTAGAGAGAGACAAAAGAGACATGATATCCAGAAGTCGTCGAGTCACAATGAAATACAGAATCAACGGTCAATAGACCGACGTGACCGTTCCAAGAGGTCAAATAGTATGCATAAATCCACAAGCGCCAAAGATGTACCAGTTAGTTTGATGCGGCAACCGTCATCATCTGACTCCGCTATGTCGAGTGGAGGAGACTTCCCGCTGAATGTTCAAATAGTTGAGCACTCCTATAGACACCCTCCGCTGCCGCTTCCTCCATCACCAATATTAGGGCATGAAATGGGACCCCTACCGCAAACCCCAGAATCGCCTAAGTTTCCTCCGTTGCCTCCCTCACCTGTGCAAGAAGTTGAAGATGAATATACAGAAATTATGCAACCTTCAGAGAAGCGTCATGTGAAAAAAGCAGATACGTTACCGACGCCAACGATGGAATCAAGGAGAAGGTAATAAATATTGTTTTAGAAATATACTTTTTTATAACACTTAATTAATATTTATTAATTTATTTATTTATTTATACTTTATTGCACACACAGAAAAAAATGTCAACATTGCAATAGTAATTTAAGTACAATTTAACACATTTTTGTGAAATTTATAGGCCTTCCGAACCCCCAGCCGTACCACCGCATCGAGATACCACAAACAGCCTTAAGACGCGGTCTATGGAAACCAGTTACAACAAAAACAGAAGAAGCAGCAGTAACTTCAAGACTGGATCAACAGACAGAAGAACTTTACCTACTGGTAAGAACTAATATCTACCATTTTGTCTATTTTCTTATTACGAGTAAGTAGAAATTAAAATCATTTGGAGAAGCAATGGAGCAAGCTCATAAACATTTTTACATGCAATTTTTTTCTTTTTTTATAATGTCACTCCTTTTATACCCGAAGAAGTGGACAGTGCACATAATGGCAACATATAGAGGTATACACAATATAACATTAGTTCTGTTCTGTTGAGTTCTATGTAATAGCAGATAGCAGCCATATTGTACCTATTCGCTTACTGGGCGCATTTTCAACGTCGCATTTTTGTATCTTTGAAAATAAGAGCAAAGCTCTGCTTTCCTTTCATTGTTCTGATCTTGTCGAGTTTACCTTACTGTTATTTTAAGGAACATAACATAATGTCACGCCTTTTATCCCCGAAAGGGTAGGCAGAGGTGCACACAACGGCACATAATGCCACTGTACAATATAACACCCACTTTTCACTATTTATGTTATAAGTCCCACGTAATAAGGGGTGAGCCTTGCAACATACATATTGTTGGAGCAAAAACTCCTTTGCGTCACCTCATTGATGACGTTTATTATTATAATCTTTTTTATGTTCCAAATTCAATTTTTTTTCAAGTAGGTACTAGCTTTACTTTTAATATCAAATGTTGGCGCAAAAACTTTTGATTTTTGACAAATGAATAGATCTGAAATGTTCTCTACTCTGAAAGAGTGATACCTTCACAACTTCATTAATCAAATGGGCATAATTTTGCAAATCCTAGATTTGGAGAAGTTTATAAGTCTTTTTTTTTTGGAAACTCCTTAACTGCTTGATTGCACCGATATGAAACACAATAGACAACACATTATATCGAACGTGGATTCACACGATAGGATATATTATTTCATGTTCTGTTATTGAATTAATGTATGGGACCTACAGATGGTCAAAAGTAGGGCTTACATTGTTGCTGTTATGTTGTCTAATTCTACCTGATCCTTCTGGAATTGTAATATTATCATGCACACTGGATTTTGATAATGATTTGAACATGATTCATGATTTGAACACTAATTTGGACTAATAGCGAATTAAATTTTCGTTTGTGACATGATATTTTTTTTTTAAACCACGACGGTGGCAAAAATAGCACACGGCCCACCTGATGGTAAGCGGTTACCGTGGCCTATGTACGCCTGCAACACTTGGGCCATTACATGCGTCTTGTCGACGCTTAAAAAGCCTATTCACCGCCCTCTTGAAGAACCTCATGTTGTCGCCCACTGGGAAAACCATGGCAGGGAGCTCATTCCACAATCGGAGGGTCCGTTGGAGAAAATTCCTCTGAAACCGAACTGTACGGGACCATTTTGGCTCCAATGAGTGAGCGTCAACCCCCTGTCGATGGCGAGCGGTGCGATGATAAAAAGTGGCCGTGGGCATCATATCAAATAATTCCGCAGAACATAACCCATTATACAAGCGGTAGAACACGCACAAGGAGGCAAAGACTTAAGTGCTCGATGCCGCTCGTAAGTATAGGTTCGTCAACAAGTCTTACAGCTCTCCTTTGGACCGCGTCAAAAGGTCCAAGCTGGTATGCTGGCGCTCCTGCCCAGCGATGAGAGCAGTACTCCATATGGGGGCGAACTTGCGATTTATATAAAAGCAGTCTTTGTCCCGGCGTGAAGTACCGCTTCGCTCTAATTCTAATATTTAGTCGTAATGACTCGGGTAATAAGCACGTTTACGTCATCTAAAACGAAATCTATTTTACACACAGCTACCTACCATTTTAGACAAATTCTTAGATGGCGCCACCTTCGTCAAAGCATGAATTATGTTTATTTTTTAAATAAATGCAATCATACATACCTAAATAACGTCACATCTTTCATCCTCTAAAGGGTAACCAGATATTTATTTCAAAGTTCATTTTTTTTAAATCGCTAAAGTAATTTATTAATTTCCTATCATGACAGAGAATATTGCCTTGGCATGTATTATAAATAATAATTATTTAAAATAAGTACTCACGCAATTCAAAATTAATCTCGAGACCAAAGAGAAGTCAATGGTTAGTACCTGTGTAAAAAACGAATCGCCTTCGTTTTCGTTTTCGGTACATTATTGATTATTCAAAGTGTACAGATTTCAGTTATTCGATAAATAGATGATTTTGTTCTAGAACGCCTAATTGGGTATTTTTCTAACTACGGTGGATAGACTTTGATCGAAAATACTAACCTACTATCCAATTTGTAACTGTAATCTATTTTGTATTTCAGATATCGGAGCGAGCGGCGCTAGACGTAGGACGCTACAGAGACAAAATCGCGAAGCTACCGCAACTGGCCGGGGTCCTTTGCAGACATCTGCCAGTCTGCCTGAGACACCAGTATTTGCTCGAGGATGCGACGTTCCTCGCACCCCACCGAGAAACTCTACGGGACCCCCCAGGAACAATACAATGAACTCCATACAGTCAATAGGTTAGCTTTTTTTCATCTATTTAAATCTAGACACAAATAGAACATCCACATGTCGATCCGCACGTCAACACACACATGATGCTCCAGTCCAAATAGATAATTTTGTACTGTGACTTTGGTACCAGTATAATGAAATGTTGCTTGTATTATTGTTAATTATGAATAACATACAATATATTTATGGAACAAGGAAACTGTTAGATATGAAGTTCGTTGGCTTCATTATCAGTGTAGTGTATAATAATAAATTATTTATGTTACCTAATTTAAAAACTGCCTAACTTATATAAAAATTATGGCCACTGGCCACAAGCACGATGCGGGTTTAAACTCGGGTCGGGTAACGCATAATTGGATTTTTTCAGTTATTATAGAGGTAAAATACTCAGTTATCACACGAAATCTGATATTTATCGAGCAGGAATTTACGAACCACATTGGTGTTCATTAACACGTTGAACGCCATAGGGTTCACCGGTGACCGGTGTTAGCGGAGAATTAATTTACCTTCAACTATTTTTTATTGGCAGACAAAGTCTCAAAAATAAGTGTTAAAATTAAAAATAAACTGAATTTAAACCCTGGCGCGTCGCGTTCCGCGCGCGCCTCAAAGAGCCATCAGACCACCACAGATGGGGCCCAATAGGGCCGATGCCGATTCGGAGTCGCGGAGAACCTAACGGGTAACCGGGGCTCCGGCTCGACGTGCAGGAGAAGGAACGGGGTGGTTTTTAGTCAGTAAGAGTCTGACACTCCCTTCCGCCTCACCCAGGCGGGAGCAGTCATTCGATGATTTTCCCCCCTTAAAAAAAAAAAAAAAAGACCTTTAGGAATACAGGCTTAACGTAAAGTCTTATCAGATATTTAAACCTTTACGAAAAACCTATGACAAACATTAATGTAATTTAATTTGCATACGCTATAGTTATTTTCTATTTTAATTAACAATACGAAGCAATAACACTTGTATAATTAGAATCGTCCTTTGCTGTAACTACAAAACAAACAGGTAATTTGCATATAGATAGTCCAAGTCGGGTAAATTGCCTATTAACACGACAAGTACTAATAATACCTAAAAACTATAATCGTGGCATTCGAGGCTATGATGTCATGCATGGTGTGTGGTATGATAATGGTAGTAAACATGATATTGTTGTTTCCATCGCTCTTCATTTGCCATATGTGCCTACTTACAGCCATTGTATGAACCTATAGCATGATGCTATTCATGAAATACGTCTATTAAAGACTAGCGATTCCGGCGCGGTTTCACTCGCTCTGCTCGGCCCCTATAAGTCATAGCGTGATGTTTTATAGCCTTCCTCGATAAATGTACTATCTGACACAAAAAAATCAAATCGGTCCAGTAGTTCCGGAGATAAACGCGTTCAAATTAACAAACTCTTCAGCTTTACAATAATTGTTTAAGAATAAGTTCTACAGTCACAATCATTTCCTTGTCAGTGCCATCTAATATGTCTGATATTAAAACATCATTTGCTTGCAATTATTGAAGGTAATTATATATTATATTTATTCATTTATTTTCACACATACAGTACACAGGAAAACGTATGTTAATAAAACTGTAGTACATAGGTACTTTGCTATACTTGTTAAGTAAGCGATATTACCTCCTTAGTGTATTATCGCTTACAAAAATATTGAAAAACTACTATAGATTCCATACTAAAAAATTATGCATGAATTGGATGCTTAAACTTAAATTAAATTGTTAAAACGCTACTGCGTTTAACGTATCAATTTTTTTCGCAATACTTCTTATAAGTATAAGATAGGCACTGCCTAAAATTGCGTAGATATTATATGGACATTGGACACCACTGGCTATAAGGATACGATGACAAGCCATGGTAATTAATTTAATACTGACAGCGGATGCTTTCGACTGTGTTATTTTAAGCACTGTTACCGCAGCCGCAGCAGTTTCAAAAATTTACTTAATTTCCCGGCCTATTTTTACACTATAGGCAAACCAAACAAGAAATACGTTATTAGGCCAACAGGATCTGTTGTCGTTAATACTTGAACATACGTGCTTACCTACCATCATAACTACTTACGGAAAATAAAATATAATTATATATTTTTAGGTCTTCATGTCCCCTATTAACAATGATAGCTTAGCCTAGTGCTTATACATTTCTTTTTTAACATTCTACAAAATTTAGACAACTAATGCCAGGTCAAAAACTTTATTGATTGGTTTGGCATTTTTTACTTTTACTCGACTATATTCTAGCTACACTAGGGTCTCATGTTGACGAGCAGTATTTCAAAGATACATAAATAAATACAGTACGTAAAATAAATTTCTTTATTTTGATACAGGAAGCTCAGCAACATTGGGTGGATATGGTCGTGGCTCCGTTATGGGTGCTACGGGAGTCTGCACTGGAGCCGACCTGCTGCGGCTGGGTGGACCACCACGGGGCTGGTATCCTCGCCAGAGACACAGGTATAATTAATGTACTATGAAATATATATATATAACAGCCATTTTTAAATCTTTATTGAAGGTTTTTCTTTAGTCACTTTAGTTAATAGCCTAAAAATTCTATTCTACTATTATGTAATAGTCTTGGGAATGTAGAGATGACAATCGTAATCAATCGTTCCATGTAAATGCTGCTTCAACAACTTCTGGATAAGAATTAAATTAATTGAAAGATTAAAACGAATCGCTGCAATGTAAGTCTTAATGAAATCGAGAGAACAATCTAATAAAAAAGTTCATCCGGAATGAAAATTTATACTTTAACCTATATAATGCTTATCTATACTAATATTATAAAGAAGAAAGATTTGTACCTATTTTTGTATGTTTGTAATGAATAGGCTCAAAAAGTACTGGGCCGATTTAAAAAATTCTTTCACCAGTAGAATGCTACATTCTAGCAATTTGACATAGGCTACATTTCATTTTGAAAAAATTAGGGATCCTAGGTAAAATTTGAACAAAGTAACCGAAGGTGTAGAAAAATGAGTCATACAATTTCTTTCGCCGAATGCGCTGCCGAAACTATTAGCGATAGAACAATATAATGTGCAACAATATTGAAGAACATCATAATGTCTACAAAAAACTCCGCGGTAGCATATGTTCAACTATTGTAGTTATGTCACTACAACAATCCAAATTTCCGAAAATAAATAATTGTCTACCCCGTGCGAAGCCGGGACGGGCTGCTAGTAATTTATATAAAGGCCAGAATATGTCAGAAAGCATCCAAAATATAGAACACTTAAACAAATACAAAAATCGGCTATTTTGTTACCGTGAGTAACTTTATTTTTGTCCGTTTTTAGCACTAAGTAACTAGGCAATGCATACACCATGATTTATTGTTTAATACAAAATAAAAAAAACCAGGCAATATGGGACCTTATGTATTAAAAATCTAGTATAATAAATAAGGCAAACATGCAACTGTAGATATTAACAGGAGAATTTGAAATGTATGATCAGACATTAGTTGTTAATATTTTTTCCTCAATTTGTGAATACCAACGTCCTTATAATTGTTCCAATTCCAATTAACAGACGTGTTAATTAAATCGAAAAACGAATGTATAACAATATATATAGGAATTGTATTGAAATAGATAAAAGTCTTTTTGAACTGGGTAATTATTGGAACCTTAAGCTCTCCCTGTTAGTGCATTACAAGTAGGAGATAGAATACAAGAAAATAAATAATACTACTAATTATATACTATTTGTTTCATGCAATAATGGATGATACCTATGGCATTAAGTTCACCTTATGTACATACTAGCTTTTACCTGCGGCTTCGCTCGCGTCACAAAAGGATAAAAAGTAGCCTATGTGACATACACCAATACACACAGCGCCATCTATACCAATACTTTTGTTTTCCCTCGGGAATATCAAATTTTTCCGGGATAAAAAGTACCCTATTATTTAATCCGGACTTCTAACTTTACGCCTGCAAAAATTCAAAGCAATCGGTTTAGTAGTTACGGCGTGAAAGCGGAACAAACAAACAAACTCACTTTCTGATTTATAATATTAGTAAGGATAAGGATTCATGAATTATTTAAAAAAAAGAATATCGTGAACATTAAATTAATTTTGTAGTACTCTATTTAAGTCTGATGATTTTTAAAATAGAACGAGCTAAGATGTCACCAAACCACAGACCACATCGAGTTCACAAAGAAATTAAATACGTTTATAACATTTCGTGATGTGAATTTTTCGTGATAACTTAGTCTACTAATACCTAACAAAATCAGTAAGCTAAGCTCTAATTAGCACTCTAACAAATGTGCTTGCTGACAGGCCTGCTTCAACGGAGCATCTGGACCGACTAACAACCTCGTCAAAGATGGCGGTGGAGCACCCAGTGGCATGGGAGGGCAATGGTGCCCGCAAACCTCTCACACTGCCACCCAACCTGACGCCAAAGTTCTTCCAGAAGTCACCCAGGGAGGCGCTTCGCAGGGTAACCAGCTTACTAATACGAAAAGGTGAGCTAATATTACTACTTATTTAAATTTTTATACTAAAACATATGACGTCTATATTACTGTGCAGCTCTATACGGAAACTTACGTCAGCTGTTTCTCGGACAGTTTGAGTCAACACATTCTAATCTGGTATTTCATCTCTTTTGATCATTCAAATTGTAGATATCTGTCCACACATTTCCAGACACAGGTTCCACAACCTGGAACTATCTTGTCAAAGACATGGTATAAGAACTAATCAGAAGGTATGAAGACACTACTGATTGTCCTATGTAAAGGGTAAACGAGGTGGTAGTCAATATCCAAAAGCCTTTACATTAAACAATAAGGCCTACGATAATGGTTATGGTATCTGCACCGCTTTCAGCGAATACTTTCATGGTGTTTTGGTCAAGCCATCCATACACTCTTCTATAGGCACATTACCGTCAGCTACCACCAATGACTTTAATAATACTTCCAGTAATATAATATCGACACTTGATATCACTGAGGATACAGTACTCGGCACCTTGCGCACATTAAACAGAACCAAGGGCCCCGGAACTGATGGCTTGCCCCCCATATTTCTCGGTAGCTGTGCTGGTAGCCTAACACGCCCTATAACCTTGCTGTTTAGGAAGTCCTTAACTGAGGGCGTATTTCCCTCAGTGTGGAAGTCTGCACTTATTGCCCCTCTGCATAAGAAAGGCTCGAAATCGGATATTAAAAACTATCGTCCGATATCCATTCTTAACACACTTGGTAAAATGTTCGAGAGAATTATTTACAATAATATTTATTCAACGATATCCAATAGCATTGGTCCATATCAGCATGGTTTCATGAGACGCCGCTCAACAGTATCTAATCTTGCCACCTTTACTAACTATGTTATTCGTAATATGGAGGCGGGTGGTCAGGTTGATGCAATCTATACAGACTTCGAAAAAGCATTCGATCGCGTGGATCATGTCATCCTGCTTTCGAAACTCCAAAATCTTGGCATTCACGGCGACTTGCTTAGGTGGATCAGTTCTTATCTGTCCAAGCGTTCTCAGGCTGTTGTGATCGGTGGCTTTAGATCTGACTTTGTGGATATAACGTCCGGTGTCCCACAGGGATCCTTGCTTGGACCTCTGTTTTCCTCTGCGTACTTATATGACATCCAAGCATGTTTCAAACACTCTAAACACCTTCTATACGCAGATGACATGAAAATATACTTACGGGTTGAATCGGTGTCTGATTGTGAGCTCATACAACATGACCTTAATTCAATATACCAATACTACTCGCAGAATAACATCAATGTGAATATATCGAAATGTCAATCTATTAGTTTCACCCGTCGCATAAACCCCATAAAGTATTGTTATAAATTTGACAACATAGCTATAGAAAGAGTAGATGTCGTTAGAGATCTTGGTGTGTTGCTGGACTCTAGATTGGTATTCTCTGAACACATCGATAGTACAGTTGGTAAAGCCTCTCGTAATCTTGGATTTGTAATGCGCACATGTAAACCATTCAGAAACCTTCATAGTCTCAAGATTGTGTATCTTGCTTGTGTCCGCAGCACATTAGAATATTGCAGTCCTGTCTGGTCTCCTCTATATAATATTCATATATCTCGTTTGGAGAATCTTCAGAAACGGTTTATAAAATTTTTAAATATTAAAAGCCATAAACGCCACGCATCTTATCTGACGGATTGTAAACATTACCACTTATTGCCACTTGATGACAGACGGCAGATGTTGGACATGCTCCTTCTTTATGATATCCTGCGGGGTGGGATAGACAGCAGTGATCTCTTGTCATGCGTTGAGTTCTGCACGCACAGGTGTCGAACAAGACATACTCACTTGCTTAGTATCACATCGTACGAATTATGGGAAAAATGCTGTTATGACTCGACTACCTCGCATTTACACAGAGAAGTTTGAGAGTGTGGATATATTTAATTTGTCAAAGGTACAAATATACAAATACTCACTAGTGCGTGACTCTTATAACATTATTATTCTTCTTAATTATTGCTTTATAAAAAAATGTCCTTGATTGTTTAATTTTATTTTATATTGCTCACTCTCCTACTTTTACCTAACACATGCTGAAAAACTCTGTTATTGGCTTAAGTTTCCATGCCTTGTCATTATTATAGATGTAGCATTTACTAAATAAGCTGTTGAGTTTTCTGTAATAAAAATAAAAAAATAAATAAATTGTGTTCCTTATTCGATGAAAGATGGAAGTAATAAATAACATTATAGGTATATTTGTATTACACTATCCGTAGAATAATATGCGTGATTTATTTTATCAAACTTCTCCTGTATCTGCTCCATTCTATGTGACAGTGAACTCCGGATATAGTCCGGATTGATAGCCTGAACTATAATATTATGCTCATATACATGTGTGTGGATTGAGTTCAGTCGATTGTCTTTTATTTACCGACTTCATCATCAACCGTTTGTCAAACTATTGTTGAGTTTAACAAATATGAGCTGACTCGTGAATAGCGAGAAGGTTTATCAGGATAGTTTGTTCCTAGGTCGCTACCGATATACAATTGCCATTACTCTGATCAAGAAACAACTTGCTTCGGGGATTCTAATCGTAAACATTAAAGACCAAGTTATTGACTGACTTTACGTATTGTTCTGAGAAATTCAAATAGAAAGTCAAATACGAAACTGATACATCTATGTGAATAGTATGAATGACATAGTTATAGTACGGTCGGATGAAAATAGCTCTACCAAACATCCAGCTCGAGATTGCATTACATGCGTATATCGCCTACGCTGGATGCCAAGCTTATGTAAATCACGAAACCGATCGAACGAACATGAACCAAATCCCAGTAATAGCCCGTTCTGTTGTTCTAGCAGCGTTTTATTTACAACATCCGTAGCTAATTATAATAATTTTATCGCGACTGTATTTTACATTTAAATTCGATCGTTTCCTCTTAGTTTGTGATATCATAGTTCCTCACAATGTTTCAACCGGACACACCCTGTGATTACCTAACTAACAATCATCAGTTTGTTTATACTGCTAATTTCAGTTTAACACAAATAATTTCAATATTTACCACTCAAAAATAGGTAGTGTTTATTTCACAGATTAGGTAAGTAGTTAAAATGATGTTTAAATGTACTTAGATTTATCTTATCGTTAATTCATTTATTTTGACGGACTAACAATTAGTCATCTCATAGCGAGTGACAAGCTTTGTTTAATAACATGTCCTACTGTACTGAGGTAGGTACTCGGAATTTGAAGATGTTTTAATGAGTGGGTGTCAGTACTACTGTACCTATCAAACGATAGAATGTCTATAAATAAAACTATAGTCAACTAATACCGAGAAAGATTCATCATTCAAACATTCCATTGATAAAATTGTACTTACCTTAAATCCTTACCTTATCCCAATTAGGGATGATGACAATTAAAAATCTAATTAGTCCGTAAGTTAGATAATGAAAAAATATTACACACGTATTTTTTTATTTTGTCGTATAATAAAACAATAATTAGATAAAACTAATCAAAGTTTAGGAGTGGGGGCTAAAACGTCATTTCTACGTATAAAATGTACATAGAAGTGACTTCACGCGACATTATATCGTCGAAAGTACATATACGTTTCTGTGAGAAAATGAAAAATACGTGTCTAATGATTTAAAATAATGTACCAGACGGATCTTAAAATAAAAATTAGGCATCTATTATTAGAATTAAAAACTGTCTCAATTCTTACTCTTCTCTAGGATGTCGTAAAAAAGTCAAGTAGGTATTTATTTAACTAACTTCATTTCTTTTTTAAGGCCTCACGCTAGGATTTCCTCCTGTGTCGTGGGTGCGTTTACAAACATTTACATACACATGACACCCAGACCTGGAACAACAATCTGTGGATCACACAAAGAGTTGCTCTCTGCGTGATCAAACCCGCATCACGTTGCGCGGCAGCCAGTTGCCAGCCACCACACCTACCGTGCAGTCAAAGATGACATATTTGATGGAGACTGGGCAGCAGGCTCTATATCAGAATATATCTGAGCCGTTTGAACTTCATCTCCAAGCCCTTCAGATGTTGGCAAACCACCTTAAATAGAGAAGGTTCATAGTCCATTGGTCTGGACGCGGAGTGCGCTCACACGGAGTGTAAGATTTTGATATGAAAATTAATGAACAACATCACAAACATCACGCCTTTTATCCCCAAAGGGGTAGCGAGAGGTGCACATTACGGCACTTAATGCCACTGTACTAATACCTACATTTATGTTATGAGTCCCATGTAATAGAGGGCGAGCCTATTGTCTTATACTAGGCACAATTCCAGACTCCGTGCTACTACTGAGATTTTTCTTAAAAAGTAATACTTTGCCCGACCCGGGAATTGAACCCGAGACCCCTTCCTTACAGTCGCACTTGCGACCACTCGACCAATGAGGCAGTCAAAAGTAAAAATTAATGTAAGATAACATATTTCCTATCATCTACTTTTTACACCAAAAAATTGCCTATAATGATGGATCAACACTTTAAAAAACAATTCACGGACACGCCCGGCGTCGTAAGGAATACATGACATCATTTATAAGTTTAAAACGACCTTAATAAGGTGCCATTAACCTTACATTTGTAACTACCGATGAAATAGAATATTACATAACGCTAACATATAAACTACTTGGGTTAATGCCAAATATTGTTGGTATAGTAAAACTGATTCGCACTGATCTTGAACGTCCTCTAATAATAAAAGTGATTCTTTTGTTTTTATGCTATCGCATTCATTCATTTATCAATAATTTCTGCCATAGTAATTTTTACTAGCCTCTGTTCACGATTTTTGGTTAAGTACACAAGCACTGATCGTAGGACCATTGAACTCATTTCAATGTTTAGTAAAAACGACATAATTAGTTAATTATCTAGTTCAATTTAATAATTGTATCTAAGAACCAGTAAAGTAAAATAAATCTGTTTGAAAGTCATTAAAAGAGCATAATGTACACTAATTTTATTTATTTCAGTCACAATCTAGATTCTCTACTGGTATAATTAAACATTAATTAAGAATAAACATGCCTAGCCTACACTTGCATTATCAAGTTTTTGTTACAAAACCGGTTTCAGTTTGACCGTTAGATTTCATAAGTGTTGACATACGGTGCCAATAGATGGCGTTAGTGGTCTCAGTTGTTGGACTTGTTCGTTAGGTAGCGATATTTTGTGTGTGTGACTAATTGGCGCGCGGCACAAACAACCGCGGACGTGTCTAAATAGCTGTTTACTTTACGAGGCATAAAACGAAAATTATGTTATCGATTTAAAAGGAAAACGTTGTTTTTCCGGCTTTATTTGAAACAGGTACCTACTTTAGTATGCATTGGATACATGTCATTCTGTCATGTAAACTATTGACCCAATCTTAGTACTTTGCTCATTTATTGATAGCTAATCTATAGCGATAAACCCTCCGACAGTCCTACATAATACAAAGTACATAGATACATGTACCTACATCAATAATATTATAATTCAGTACTCTATCTGCGTCGTTGGATTCTGCGCACTTAGGATAGCTGTGTATGGAAGCATAATAGACATTCATGTATGTTACCATTACACTTACATGTAATACCTATGTTTGTAAGCGTGTTCTATACCTACGACCACGCTTAATTAAAATTTAACACCTAGGTAAGTGGTAAAAAATGACGAAACACTAATCTGTTCCATTGTTCAATAACTTCGACACAGTACACATTGAAAAATATTTATAATGTAGGCAATGGTAAGGTATCTTTATCAAATCTTTACGTTTATTGACAAGATAACAAACAAATTAAAAATACATAGGTACTTTATTTTACGGTCGCCACGAAAGCGTAAATGAAAGTGGACCAATGGAAAGTAAATTGATAGATAACTCGTAAAATTCCTAAAGTGTGTCGATCACAAAATACTTCGTAAACCTTCTTCTAATTTGTTTACTAGTCACACGTTTAGCTAGTAGGCAGGCCTGTATCAATTTTAATAACCGGTGCACTGTGCAGTACAATCACCATTAGTATTAAATTACAATGAAACACTCGAAATCCAAACCGTGATATGACAAAGAAACTATAAAATGCTAGAATCTAGACAATTAAAATTTTAATTGACACAACAACGTACGGCAAGCATGACTCAAGATATTATATGAATATATTCATAATACATAAACATAACAATTTCAATAAACTGGTCTGTGGGCTTAGAATCCTGTTATTATTACAATCTAAATAAACCAGCACATTCGAGCCGTGTAACAATAAGGCGTTAACAATCGCTTACGGGGACCTAAAAAGTTCGGCTGCACAATAGTGAATAGCATACAATGGCGATTCTGTTACCTGCGACATCAATATGTGCATAATAGTATGGCGAGGGCAAGGTATGGCGCGCTGTGCGCTGCAGTCAGTCACAGCAGTGATTCAGAGCGCGCTCACCCTGCATGACTGTGCCTGTGCCGGCCGACTGCCGCGTGACTCACCCGCCACCGCGCCACCAGCGCCAGGGAGGATGCCAATACACCCATATTCCGTGATTAATAGAGACGTGAAAGTAGATAATGCCTGACTCCATTATTATTTATTACTCACTCATAAATTATTACTTCTCAGAAAACCGTTTGTTTCTGATTATTCACACATCCGTCGTGACATGAGAAGTCCTGATAGCTGCAGTTGTGATGTTCCTTTAAAACATTAATGCATGCAATTTGAGGGTTAGAGAGTAAGCGATTCCACAAAGAACTTGGTCTTGAACCGGTCATAAGTTGTTACCTAAGAAGGTAACCGGTCAGGATTTGAGGCCAAGATCGTAGCTCAGCGGGCGCGAATGTAGCTGACGGCTGTGCTGCCCTACATGCGACCTCGCCAGCCGCTATCTTCTTTATAAAGCTTGGCCACGAGAATAACAATGATATCGAATTTATCGAGTCATTGAGTTAGGTCGTAAAGTGAGTCAATGATTCGTTTCTAAACATCAGTATTAACATGCCATGGGTTACAATGGGTACGACCAAACCGGGCCCTTACATGTAACATAAATATAAAATCAACTTAGAAGAAACCTGGTGCAGGCTTTTATTTTGAAATCAAGAGTAATTTATTAGGTGGCTCGTCGTTAATAAACCATGGTAGGGTATTGTGTAAACACTATACCTATCTACAGACTTGTTGTCATTTATTAGAAAATGCTGGTTCAAATTTTCCCCTGAAATAGTTTGGATCGCGGCCAGCTTTCATTCATTGTGTGTACATACATTGGCGTGTATTTTAAAACTTGGCTCAGTTTTCAAGGGAAAGCCCTTTGATATTTAAGAACATTGCATTAAACTTTAATTTAAGGTGAAGGGAATGCGCTTAAGACAACCAGTTAATTAATGAAAACGTTAAAGTTTACGATTTTAACACAAAAATAATTACTGTTTTCTGGAACTTTAGCTATGAATTAGCAAATGCATTCAGACAAAGTGCCTTCAACTTGCTTGTCATATCTATTGGTCACATCCAATATTGATAACGCAATCTGATACGATGCTATCACTGATAGCACAGCGTAATCAACAAACTTCACATCTTAATCAACGTTATCTGGCCCGACTCAGCCTAACCCATATTTTTTTATAAATTTCTGACAGTAAATACTTACAAAAATATATATCTGATAACTACAGAACGTATTAGTGGTCGATAAATGTATTAATCTAGGTCTTTCGCGAAATATTTAGCAAAGAATTATATTGTGAAACTGCACTAAGAAAATATGTTCAACAATAACCAATAGGTAATTTACCTATATAAGCAGGTCAAACGAGTACAAAACAAGAATAAATTATCGCCACAATAATAAGTTCCACACTGTGGTATTTCGATCATTCCAATTAATTAGTCATATTCATGTAAATAAAGCATTGTTAATTAATAACACGTGGTCCGGACACAATAGTAATATAAATGGTCGTATTATATGTTAAATTGTCACAAAACCATAATTTTGCACTGTAAAGCTAAATTTTCCACTGCTATTCAAGTTCTGCTAGAAGGATCGTTTCGGGAGCCACGCATTGCGTTGGCATGCATTGTCCTGCGTACGCGACGCGCATGCAAATGACGCCACATCCGTCTCCCAACGAATAATATATCCGGTGTATAGTAAGGCTCTTTAATATTCATACCTACATATAGCTAGTGGTATATAAAAGAACTTATTGTCAGGGTCTTGCCTTTTTTATTCCGCTGATTTATCAATAAAGGCTACCATTCAGAAAATGTTAGCTCATTTCCTTTCGCTACGATTTGTGAAATATATTTCTTGGTCCTGGGTGTTACTCCTAGTACCTTCTATTTTTTAATATAATATTATCCGTCTGCAATGCGTACGAGATTGGTCATTTAATTAGATAACTATAATTTCATAAATTAACTCTACTAATTTAATTCAATTGGTCCCAAACCATTTGTTAAAAATCTTAGTACCCGTGCCCGTTTATGTATATACGTGTAAAACAAAAAAGGGAAACGTTTAGAGTTGGTGTCAACTAATCTGATTAACACAAGTTGTCGTTACACGAACCACTTGATTTGACACGCTTACTTAGATTAGAGACATAGACACTGTCTAAACAAACGTCAACATCGCACAAGGAGCTTTTTCGTAAAAGACAAACAATTTTACTCGGCAAACTTCAGTAACTCAAGCCGAAACGCTTCTTTCATAGAATCCGCTATCATAAATAGATCTTAATACATTTAAAAAACGGTAAACATCTCAGCACCATTTTTCCGTTATATTTTTAGCTGTACTACTATTTCGTTGAACGTTTTCCCAGTATTCAGGTCGGAATGTAACAGCTCAGAAAACATCATAAAACATGGGCCTTGCTGGACCCACTTCCGATTTAAAAAACCGTTAATATAGTCATGAGAGACAAAGTCTTTATTAATAACAATGTAATTTATATCGAAAACGATGTCTAAATAGTTTATTTTACTCAGTGCATGAGGAATTCTTGATAAAACACGTTCCGACCGAGGTTATGGTGAGTAAGCTCGACGCTCAACGCATCCACTAACGTCCGAGGTGTGGTATACTTCATGTAGCTGCTGTTGGAAAATATCTGTTGAATCTCAATTACGTAACGCCTTCACGAGCGACCTTCACCTTGGAGGCCCACTTGCTTACCAATACTCTAAGTGTTCCAACTAAAACATTTGTAATGCCCACAACGTTACGCATGTGCGTCACTAGCTAGGAACACTCTGTATGTGGGCTGGACACAATTCATTTAAGCAAAAGTTAAACGACCGTCGAGTCTGTAGTTAGCAAATAAATCTTTATTAAAAACACCAATAAACATCAGTGTAGCACGCTCACTCATTTATTTTGAAGTGTGTTGGTACACAATACAAGTATTAAATCCCATATTTTTTTACGATAGTTCTAATAAAATTTAGATGCTCTCTTTCGAAAATTGTATTGGTCATAAACATGGTTCGTAAAAGTATTAAAATGACCTATCAATTCATTCGTTGTGATGTAGACTCATCATTTACTCATAGTATTTGATGCACATGGTACATGTGCTCTAAATACTCGTCCTCGAGCTCTCTAAACAGTCCCTTAAAGAGTAAAGTTGTTCAGTGGGTACATGTTGATGCATGCACGACCTTTGCCGGCGTCTAACCTAAAAGCTTCATAAACCTTTTTATGGGTATGACTCCGTCGACAACCGCCAGTGCCATATGGCGCTGTACACTCGAGTAGACATTTACTGAGTCGGTAATATCATGGTTCACATGTTGAACTAAATATCAAAGATCAATACGTGGTGTCAGGTCTGTCCCCCTTGTGTCACAGCGCTTTCAATATAAATAGCATACGGCTAAACTTTTCATTCTTATACTGGGTATAATTTGATCGCGTTGTTTTATTATGTGACATGACATTGGTCAGGCTGCTTGCCAACAGGAATTATGATAAGCTAAACCACTTATCACTGATAATGATAACACTTTCTATAAGCAATCATCTGATACAATATACATCAGACTTCAATATGACATCAAGAAACCGCAGAAATAGTAACAATACACCACAATTAAACTTTCAGTGATAACTTTTGAGTATTCGGACGTTGATGTTGGTTTTTAGGGGAACTGACTCATTTCCGTCAGAATTTTAATAGGCATCATCTGCACAAACATCCTCTATGGGCCTAAATAGCAGCAAAATAATTCTTTATAGCTAATCAAGTTAAACGTTTGTGCGTGACATTACGAAGCTTAACCTTATTGGTATCCTTTCGTATCACACGCTCGACCGCGGGCCGCGAGCTCGTGGTAACACAATATGGCGAGGCGCCACGCTCGACTTACGCCCTGATTACTCTTTTGTGACATGTTAAACTAATTTCTTATTAATAATCCTCATAATGAGCGCACTTACGTGCCAGTATGCTAATCGAAACAGTTCTTTGTAGAATAAAAGGTGTGAGTCACACACCGATAGTCACTTTGTACAATGTACACCTCAATTGGTTGCATTCATATCGTAATATAGAACTGCGGGTTGTAAAACATAGCAAATTAAATCAATAGTGGGCATGAATTTGTTATTTTGTTTTGTATAGCAAGAATCGAAGGAGCTGTAAATGTATTTTTAGCTTGTCTCCAGTCCAGACGTGGCGGTCGGCAGCCGGTGGTCGCCAGTGGCGCGCTGCCGACTGGCGACCATCACCCACATACCGCATGCCTAGTCACTACACCTGTGCACACACCTCACTACTTGCTCATTGCAGTTTTACTGTTACTCACTGAAAAAACTGGCTTCATCTCAATGCGAAAGGATTTAATTTCGATGACTAACAGTTAAAATCGCGGCTGTTAGACCATGCAGAATAGCAGACTCTAGCAAATGATTTTTATTAAATGCTAATGGTAACAGAACAATCATAAATAGATAGATAATTATTCAAAAAAGAAACAACTACATTCTGTACGTATTTAAATAACTCGAGCAACTATGTAGTCACCTACGCGAAACTTTCGAAAACCATTTTTCACCGATTGACACATGCTCCCAATAAGATATAGGAGTACACTACAATTTAAATTTCAAATTTATTTTTAACTCTACAATTCTCTACCAAGGAAAGTAAAACAGAAAAAAACGTTTTAATTTCAGCTAAACCAACGAAAACAATTGATGTCTAAAACATATACATAACATCACGCCTTTTATCCCGAAGGGGTAGGCAGAGGTGCACATTATGCCACTGGACAATGTAACACCCACTTTTCACTATTTATGTTATGAGTCCCATGTAATAGGGGGTGAGCCTATTGCCATATACCGGGCACAATTCCAGACTCCGTGCTACTACTGAGAATTTTGTAAAAACCCAGTAATACTTTGCCCGACCCGGGAATCGAACCCGAGACCCCTTGCCCGGCAAACGCACATATGCGACCACTCGGCCAACGAGGCAGTCGAGCAGTATAATATACGTTACGTATTGTTATATCATATGTAACTAAGAAAAGAAGGTCTAAGTAAGAACATTATAAGTTTCTTTTTAATCATCATAAGCAGATGTTATTTAGATAATACACAGCTATCGTATTTAATAAAGTGCAACTGAAGCATAAGTTTATGCTAAAACGTACTTTTTCTTGCTAAGAGAATAATGTCTAAAACAGTTGGTGTCTATTAGTCTAATGCCAACCAAAATCTCCTAAATATTAAAGAACCCCTAAACTAAGAGATGACCTTTAATGACATCGACACCTAAAAGTATAAATAAGGGGTTAGTTTAGGTGCTGGGGACTGTTAGTGACAGACAGTCAATAAGGAAGGAAATAAATACTTGCCCTCCTTCATGTAATATGGAAATACACAATTACATACTATAGTTGCTATGGTATTTCATTTAATTGCATTACATTACAATGCACAAAGTAATAACATCTACCAGACTTATGTTTCTTTTAGATTGTTGCAATAACTATTACATATAATGAAAAATTCATTTGGCATAGTACATATCTACCTCTATATTTTCTTAAATAAAATTTGTTAAGCAGGTTGGTAAATGTCGTTATACCTATGTTAAATTAAATACTTGGATAATGTCTCGATCAAACTTTGGACCTCTTTAGGATCACACAACTGTTCACAGAAGCAAGTTCCTGCTTATGCTGTTCCACTCAGATTATATGGTTACAAACTGAAGGTTTAAGAATGTGGATTTATAATCATTCGTGACTATGTTCGAATATAAGAAATATGGCTCATGAGTTGAATCTGTGACGCGACGACGACGGCCAGTTGCGATTTGAGGCCGTACGAGTCAACGCCACTGCCAAGGTCGGCTCGTCCGCCACTTGAAACAATCGTTACTTGAATTCGGTGCAAACAACTGAGCTCTAACTTCATTTATTAATCGTAAATCGATTGTACAATGTCTGTGGATTGTTACAGACTAGTAAAAATACATCTGAAAATAACACAACTTTCTTAGAATCATTGTCAGTTATTAATCATGTTCGTATCCGTAAAAGTTAAAATACCATATTTAGTTAATAAAACCTATAGATAATTATAATATTTAATTTACATAAAAATGTTTTTGAATAGCAACCGTCCTACTTATACAAAACAGCGGAAGATTTAACAACACACTAGCTACTTGCAGAGACCGGTCTCCAATTCACCATCGATTGACCCGTAGAAACGGTCACCTTGTGTGCTTACCGAAGTATCGTTCCGAGAACTTGTCGATTTAACTGGTGAAATAGTAATGAGATGACGAAGCAAAATCGATAAAGTGGGAATACAATATGAGATTCATTTGTGATTTGTTACATTGTAGAGGAAAGCCGTGCAATGTAAATTTGCGAGCGACTGTGCTCGGGTGAACGATCGCAATAGAACCGGTCTGACAGGCAACCGAGGTAAAAAGGATCCTCCCGGGAATGCGCGCCGCGCCGCGCTCCGGTCCCGGCACCCGGCCGCACTCCTCAATCAGCACCCAGATATTTCCGGTTTATACTGAAACTAATTAGTTTCAAAACTACTGCACAATGGCGTTATCGATCACTGTGACGAGGAAACACAACAGGATATTTTATGTTGTATTATTTTAAATTATTTATAAATATAACAGTGATTCAATAACAAATCTATTTTCCTGTTAATTTGTGATAACTATTTAATGAACACAGAAAGATTTCATATGAATTTTATTGTTTTGCTAAGCATGTTTCCTCTTACTTGCAATAAATTACCTACAAATGCTTGGAAATATTGTAACAACTGATAATATTTCGATTACGATTATTACGAACCTTCAGATAGAAGTGAAACGTCATATAATTCCAATAAGCTGATATAATGTAGACTCGTGTTATCGGTCACTTATCAGTGACACCACTATAGAAATGTTTCAACTTCTTAGTAACTCCTATGGTATAGACACCCTGAATATGCATTGAGTCGGTACTACCAGTACTGATATTACATCAGTTTTACTGTAAGCTTGCTTATAATAATGGCGGACCCTTGCAATTTTTTTTAACTTGCATCCAAGCCATTTTCGAAGTTCCTAACTAAGTAATTATCACACTTTCTGTTTCATACCCGTGCTAGGTATTTATTGAATAGGAAGGAGTTACGTATTTTGAAAATACTCATTTACGTCATTGAGGCTTTATTTAGAGCTCTAAATGTCATTCAACTCGAATAGTCGATACATGTTTCAAGAATTATTTAGGTAACTCTACTATTTGTGTTATCTCGTATAATAAAACTGAATACAGTTTAGTAAAGTGCTAGTAAGGTACACACAATGCTTGATTCGATAAATCATCGATCGATAGCATCGGTAGGAGACTGGTCGCAGAATTATATTAAGACTTGGAACCTAATCTTAGAATCGCCAATGAAGAATAATAGCACATCTGTCCTACCGACCGCCTCAATTTGATGTGCATACTGAACTGTTAGTAAGTAGTTCATGTAGCAAGCCGCGTGATTCTTATCTAAGTATCTCAACAAGCTTGTGTGATTAAGAAAATTCTCCAAGATTTCTCCTGTCAGTTAATAAATCTTCCCATTTTAGTGTGTATGTTGGATATGTAGTTGCAGCGAATTATCGACTGATTCAGCGAGGTCTAAACTGGAATTCCTAGAATATCGAAATCTTTAGTCATCTCAAATATTTTACTTTTAAAACGTTAATCGTTCTTTCCCGTGGTGGTAATGACTCAGTAAGATTTTATTACCCACTAACTTATTTTTAAATTGTTTATTTGATTTGTTCTAGGGAACAACGGGAAGGAGAAGGAAAATTCTCGAAACAAGGAAGCCACGTCACCGGCAGCCCGCTCCGCAAACGGTTAGTATCAAAGCTTATATTTCTCACAATCACAATTCCTACCTAACTGACATTTCTGTTTGAGTGAAATAAATCCAATTGAGTAAGACTCAGTGCCTCGCGGTCCATAGTTACCATGGTGATAATCGCGTATTAAAGCTTGAATGAGTGCTTAATAATCGAGCTTTGAATCGAGAGGGGAGGTAGAGGGAGCGCCCCTCATATGCGGCTAGGGGCCCGGGAGGAGCGCGACGGCCGGGCTGGGGTGCGTGCGGCGCGCGCAGCCGCCGGCTCCCCTCCGACCGCGCCCGGCCGCCCGCGCTCCCTTGCGCCGCGCACCCCTCTCTGCAGGGGCGATTCGCGCGACACCCCCATACTACTACATTTTTGCGGAAATTGGAAGCCTCCTTTAGATATTTGACTAAAAACATGTTCGCAAAACTTGTACATAGGTTCAAACTTTATTTACGTACCTACCTACCATTTCCTAAGTATATTTATGTATATCAGACTATCAGTATTCAGAAGACATAATGACGATTTTATTATCACTATACCTAATATAATGTAAATGCGAATGAGTCATAATTGTGATAATAAAACTAATAGTAAGATTATTATATTCAAATAACGGCCAATAATAATCGTCGCCTTGGTTAGTCCGAGACATAACAATGAACTTGATATAAGTAGAGTTTACATTACATAGTGCTATCTGCTAACATAACACGGTCTCGGTGTCGTTTACATAGGCACTCTACATAAATATATTTCAATAATGATATTCTTGGCTGTATAAAAGCGTCCTAGCAACACCCTGCTGATATGATAATAAACTGAAACACAATGTCACCATGTCGCCAGACGTGACATATCAATGGGACACACTGCCAGATAAAAGGACATCCGTCTCCCTTGCCTACATACTCGAATTACATTTTCGAAACATGATAATACTATAGTAGCCAAACCCAGTGCCTATTTGAACCCTACCTACACAAACACATCTGTTCAGCTAAATAGAATAGATACAATGTTTTTTTCCTTAAACTACAAATGGTAATTTTTCTTTTACCGACTCATTAAAATTCTTGTTAGTATAAGTGCCTTTATAATTTAGTTACTAACGCACTGCAAAGTCCGGTAAGACCTTATAAGTGCCTTATAAGAGGTTTAGAAATCTCTTATAAGGCACTTAGAATCTTTTTACAGTTAGTAAGGGTTAAATAAATTATCTTCTAGAGTAATTCTAAGTACCCACAAACTCAGACTAGGTTTATTGTGAGCTATATAAACTTTATATGATTGTTATCACGGGTATTTGTGACAATGGATGTGTCCAGTCCGGGCCGACAAGGAACTGTGCGCAACATAAGGCAGCGTTCTCGATGGTGTCCTATATGAAATTCTCGCGTAGGTACCTACTTACATTAACTCGTCGAATACCGGTTTTGCAGACACAATTATAGAACAATAGGTTGCGGTCACCGGTGACCGCTTGGTATTTGACAGTTTAAAGATACATCTGTAGTTTGCATCAAGCACGGGGTATAAAAGCAATACAGAAGCTAGGTACTAAATACTATCGAATACAGTCACTTGCTGTAATTCCGATTGCAACTCAATAGATATTGCAGGAATGTTGGCAGGTCCACTTAACTTTTTTCTATCTTTTTGTCATAGTAAACAAGTTCACGTTTGGTTTACGTGACTACTTTGCATCAGTTTTTATCGACAGGACGATGAGTATGTGACGTCATCGGCCATGACAACCACCTTTTCACTGAGAATAAGCGATTAGTAAATTGGTTAGAATACTCCCGTCCATTACTGTAGACCGGGTGAGTAAGTGTCGTGGTATTCCTTAATTGACGTTCCGACGCACTTTTATTATCACTGAGATAGCAGTATTGTCCAGCTTTCTTTTGTTAACCACCCACCAACTACCTTTATTCGATTTCTGTTTGAACACGTGCAACTTACAACAAAACAATAAACTAAGAACTCGAATAGTTTATAGATAGATAGAGCTAGTCTTTTTTTTTAAGGGGGGAAAATCATCGAATGTCTGCTCCCGCCTGGGTGAGGCGGGAGGGAGTGTCAGACTCTTACTTACTAAAAAACCACCCCGTTCCTACTCCTGCACGTCGAGCCGGAGCCCCGGTAACCCGTTAGGTTCTCCGCGACTCCGAATCGGCATCGACCCTGTTGGGCCCCATCTGTGGTGGTCTGATGGCTCTTTGAGGCGCGCGCGGAACTGATAGACCTAGTCTAAGATACTTTCATTCCATGTACCTAATAATTATTTACAAGAAAACAGGACGACCAGATCAAATTGCAGAATAAGCATTTTCAGACTGTATGTAGTATTTATATTATCTACTTAATGCATATGTGTGGGTACCCACATTATATATATATCCATTTCCATTTTTAACACAAACATGCCACAGCCGCTGATCACAACTTGGGTCGATTCCAGCAATACTAAAGATGAGGATATAAATTCCAAAATACCATTATCAAATAACTCATGTATTTCGCTAACGATCATCACTGATAATAAACTTGTAACTACTACAAAAAATATCGTATCCTATACAAGTTCTACATTGCATTGAGAACTTTTCTGCTCACACATTTTAAGTTAATTACTTTATTATGTATACAATAGTTTGTTGCCACAGAGTCACACATTATATAATTGTAATAGTTCTACTGTGAAGCGGTTCGTTGATTTCTCTTTACTTTCTAACATTAAATAGCTAAAGCGAGAAAAATTAGAAAAATGCTAATTGATTTTCGGCACTCAAATTTATTTAGTAGAGCGTACTGGCTTCCAGTTGATGTCATAGTTTGCGGTAAGGTCAATGAACTTGCAATGAACATTGTCTACGATTAATAATTCATGTTGTGATGGCGGCTGCCCGCGACTTCATTTAATGTGCTTACTTTTTTCAATCATTAGTGAACATCGTTTATACCTCTACCGTAAGTAAGTACATTTTATGAAAATGCGTGAAACTGATAAGATTTATCGATTTGACACTAACATAGTTATGTAAAAACATGAAGTTACTTAGGTACTATTATTTGTAGTATTGTGAGTCACCACTGTACCAGTAAGAGAGACAATAAAATGTAGTCATAAGTACTACGTATTTCCTTTATGATTAAGAAATCTCGTTCCAGCGATACGTCATTATTCATACTGGAATCTTCGCTGTTTATATAACAGATAGTGGTTGGATCAGTTCCACTTCGGAGCGTAGATTAGTCTGTTTATTACCGGAAGAGATTGACTAAAGCGTGAATTATGTAGACCTATGATGTAGACTCTATAACTTTGATAAGTTGCGGAGAACCTAACGGGTAACCGGGGCTCCGGCTCGACGTGCAGGAGAAGGAACGAGGCGGTTTTTAGTCAGTAAGAGTATGACATTCCCTCCCGTCTTACCCAGACGGGAGCAGCCATTCGATGATTTCCCCCTAAAAAAATACCTTTGATAAGTAATCAATGGCTAACAATGTACTTTGTTATTTCAAATCACTTGCTGTACTAATTTAATGTAACAGAGCCAAATGAGCGGCACTTCACGATTGTATCAGTTTGAATTTTAACTGTAACAGTATATCGTAAAACACCCTACCTATCAAAAGATTATTCTCACAATCTTATCTTAAGGAATCAGGAAATATTTAGAGAGATATATATTTTCTCGTAGCACTTTATTATTGAAATATTCAATTTTTGTGGGTGGTGACTGGTAAAGGTCCCCCCAGTATCTGATTAGCTACTCTCATTATTTACTTATAAAATGAAAAAATATACGGAGAATTTAGCAACTACCTGACTACACACAAATGTACTTAATTATTACAAGACCGTAAGAATGAGTATGACTAATGTAGTTTGAACGAAGTGTGTCGCCTTCACCAACTCACCGACGCGACGTTTCAATTTCAAGTTTAAGCGTAAGCCACTGGCCTAGCCAGCCTGTTACTCGGAGAAAGTAAAGTTATTTACTTAGTGGATACGCAGATGTATCATTTAGCCTACTAACCTGTATATTACCACAAATACAGATACGGACATGAACAGTCATAATGTTTAATTTCAATCGTATATTCGGCAGCCATATCGCCAGTGTTAGCAACAACTGAACCGCTGTTCCTAACTCCAATTAGTTTTGCATTTTGCACAAACGGTAAAATTGCCGCCGCGGATATGTTCGCCTCTCGTTGTTAATTAGTGCACTCGAGTTATTACATTAAAATTGCTTATGGTTCGAAAGCGTCTCCACTAGTGCATACCGCAGCTACCTACACAAAAAGCATATTTTGAAAACATTAGGTATGTGCGAAAATAAATAAATTACATATTATTATTTACTTGTATTCAATAACAAGGTCAATTAATAAAAGCTGTCCGCCATTGATAAGAGGTCATCGCATCGCAGTCTTATCTTGGTTCAACGTCCGCATAAGATTTATAAGGAAGAAAATAGCAAATATTATTATTATGAGCTTATATTACTTGAAATTCATTGACAACTGGTTTTATTTCGATTAGGACCATATTTTAGCAGCGGAGACGTATGCGCGGGAGCAACAGTGATCGTATTGCAGAAACAATAACCGGCGCCGCGGTCGCTGCGGCAAGCGACGACCTAGCTTTACGTTACAAGCTGGGCTATCGCTGTCGTCATACTAGGTTACTACATAATATTACCAACAAATAACGTGTTTCTATAAGTCTCCTATCTACCGAATATACTACGTGCTTATTGTATTTAAAAAATCCTTTTATTGGTAATCAAGTGACAGATATTAAAAATGATACATAATATGTAGTTACTATTATGTACCTAAATGAGTTGAACGTAGGGTATGATGACCCTAATTTACCACTAAAAAGAACAAGCCTCTATATGAGCGCACTGCCTGAATGTCGTTTACAAACATTGTTTCGTACTTTTCTATATTATAGATTTACTCCAGTGGTAGGTAAGTACTAACATTCCTGTGCTAGTTATTTAGCCGACTACTAGACCTACAACAAATTATTTTAAGTGACCTTTTTATAATATTAATTAAGTATGTACCTATAAATTTGTCAATGAAATCAAATTTTAATTATTCCTAAATAATATATTAATTTCAAGCAAAAATTGTTCCCTACAAGGAGTGTAACGCACAATCGATCCAATGTAAGCCCGGCTTTAGTGTGTATTATTAAAACTTAGAATGTGCCTAATTGTCATTAACTCGTTAGGTAGGTAATAGAAAGAAACCCGTATAATTTAGTGACGAATGTTCTTGCAAGTTGTAATAAAATACCCCTGATAATGTAACGGTTCAAATTACAATGAAGATAATTAAGCTTAGTTCCAGATTCCGAGAAATTCATAAAAGAACTAGATTTTAAATTAAAAGATAATAATATATCCGTTAAAATGTTTATCTACTATATTATCAGCTCTAAATGAAAATGTAAAACGAAACGAAACATTAAAAAATTGACGACAGCAAACATTTAGGAAATCGTAAGTAGAGAGATATAGTGTGACGCGGATCCAGTGCGGGAGGCTGCGAGCGGAGCTGCGATCAATACGCGGAGCCGTCGACGCCGGCACCACCACGCCGCACCGCCACCCCTCGCACGCCCTCCTGCCGGCCTCCGTCGCGCGGCTACGAAAGCGAACGCACCGACCGCGCTGCCCTTCACCAAAGTGTCGACGACCCCTGGACCCCGCGCGCCTCCCTACGTCCGCGTCAGCCCTTCGCACTTCTCCAGCTCGATCTTCGTGACCTGATTAGTTCCTAAAATTTCTTTGCCATTCAAGCAGGCTGTATTGGTTATATTTTAGTACATCAACCTTAATATTCAGGCATTCAAAACAGATAGGTCAATGGTATACGTGATTAATTAAAATATGAACTCAAAATCAATACGAGCATCGTTTTATATTGACCTTCTAGTCACCTTGAGAGTAGAATCGTCTTTATTTTCCTTTCCTTTCCGCGTTATCTTTGTTCAACTAATAAAGGGAAATAGGTAACTCAAAGTTTTGTTTTATCTAACCGATTGGAACAGTAGTTCCAATCAATACTGATAACTAAATGTTGTAACTTTGCGGGGGGAGTCTACCGAATGAACATGAATAAAAAGACCTCCACTGCATAAGACACGTAAGGGTACGGCACTGTAAATAGCTTTTCTTCCGTTACTATTTATTGCAGTTTTATATCTACAAAATTGTCGGGACTCAACCATGATATTAAACTGTAATTGTTAGTCTAAGTGACGGATAATTTGACCTATTTTACGAAATGGTGTCAAACCTTATGTGTACAAGCCCTTAGAGTGCGTAAGACAAATTGCGCTTACAACCAACGGAGTCGGATGTCGCTGCGGCATCTCACGTGGCTCAGTCCACGACTATTTTAGGCAGCGTGCATGGCATTTGGGACGCGTGCTGGAAACTACCTATTTACTGTGGTTTATTTACGGATGCCCTACTAACATTTCTGACTACATCGATAAATTAATATATATTTTTTTTTAATTTATGCTGTAATAAATATTTACATTATTAAGCATACCAAGTATCTATAATACTGGTGTCTGAGAGTAATCGTTCACGGACTTATGAGCTTTAAAATAATTCATGTCTTTATCCAGAGCGTCAAGTAAAAAAAGTGCAGCTAATTAGGCTCTGAACACCTGAGCAAGTGAACGTTTTTAACCCAACATAGCAGCTGTAAATTTAACGGAATCCACATTGGATAGTTATCTATCTTCACATTTATCTTCCTATTTCATTCCATTTAGATCACAAACTTAACATAGTATTTTAAAATACCTACGTAGTTAATTCGTATCTTTTAGACTTAGATGATTTCAGTCTCACGCGCCTTACAATAAATTTTGCAACTGAAACCTAATCAAGCCTAAATGATTTTAATTCTGAAATCGGACTAAAAACATATAGTGGTATGTATCTATGTGGCTATGTGCTCTTTCCATCGGTACTGGTACAGCCGTACGGGCCGCAATAGGAGGGTAGGTAGGTAGTACGCGTCTTATCGACCCGCTTGCCGAGACAACGGACCGAATCAACTACTGCGGCGCGCTCGTACACTTGACATTCGCTTTTCCCAACGGGGTTCACGACCCTAAGCGTTAAAATTAACAATATCGTACCTACATAAGACCACGCTTTTTATTTTCTGGAAGGGTAGGTAATTAACTCCTCGCTTCTAATACATGCTATCTATTAGGCATTATGATAGGCTTGATGAATGAAATGAAAGATGATGAAGCTCAACAATACTTTTCCAGCCGGGGGAATCACTAGTGTATTTTTTGGGTGATAGTTATTGTGATCACCATAGTAAAAACTCGCAATTTTTTAATTCTTTTCACTTTTGCTAACGTAGACCCGTACTTGAATTCACTTGCCATTATTGCAGAAATTATGGCTACGAAGCCTAGATAAGAAGGTACCTATTTAAGCTCGATACGTGCACATTACCTACTAATAGCTTCAGCTGCGTCTGCCCTTAGAATATTGGGTACCTAGGTTAGTTGCAGTGCCGATAGCTAAGCGGCTTTAAATGTATTCTGTGTACTCAAACATACTTATTGGAGTTTAACAGACATGTTATTTTTGTCAACAGGCGAGGAGCACCCAGGACAGAAACAACGCAAAGGGTTCTTCAGAAGTCTCTGGAAAAAATCTCGCCACTATTCTCTAGAGCACCCTTGAGGAAACACCATGGGAGACTTTCGACTTGACCACAATCCTTTTTGATTTCCTCGCCCTCAGCGATTGGCAATCAAGAAATGTATTCTGAGCGATTAGTGTAGCGGATCATAATAAGTACTTCTGAGGAAACGGTACAGAAGGTCTGTCTTTGAACGAACATGACAAATATATTTTTTAAACGTGTTTAATATGTACGTCATGTGACATGTAATTTTGATCAATTAAAATTATTAACCAATTTGTGCGAGTACGTATGTATTTGAGTAATGATAGTACATTTTCGATAACCGATTGGGTTATGGAATCTTAGTAAATAAGAAGTGTTGGCTTGTGGAACTCGGGAGTATTATTATTTAATAATTCTGATGTATAGGTATACCGAACATTGTGTATTGGTTTGTATAATTCGTGCTTTGATCAACGCATAATTTATTTCTTAAGATGTGATAAGTACGTATTTTATTAATACACGACAAGAATTAATTTTCTTTTCATATAAATAGAATTGTAGAAATGTAGATAACCATGTAGCAAGTAAAACAGACGCGTTTTATTTCATCTATAATGTTATAAAAAGGCTCTAGAAAAATAAACTAATCAATTGTATACATGTTTACTTCACAGGAATATTAAACTACTTCGCAAAATTATTTTCCACCTTACTAAAAAACCTTGCTCGAGTGTTAATTCTAAAGAACCAAATTCACTTGATAGATTTTATTATTGCTACAAGTTTAACATTTTATACCAATCCTTGTATTCGAGTGTACTTAACTCTTTAGTACTGTAGATTTTGTCAAAAGGAAAATAAAATTATGTTCATTAGCAATTATGTTTTCGTATTTTATTGTATACTCCCATCTGCCCCTCTCATTAAATTTTTGTATGAAGAAAAACAAACGTATTATAGTACAAATCATTTTATTATTAGATAGACACAGTTCCCATCGCTTATCAGAAACAATGTACAAAGCTATAGTAGTAATATCAAATATAAACAATATGCACCCTTCGTTTACTGCAAGCCTTGTCTGAGGATACAGGGTAATTGAGCGCTTCTATTTCTGCAGCTAAGAGATAGAATAGAACAGAATGCAAAATGTTTATTATTCACTACACAAGATTATAAATGCGGCACAATTAAAAGAAAGCATAGCAGAAAATTGTAATAGCGGGCCACGTGGAGGCCGAACCGCGGCGCGTCGCGGTACGAGTCTCGTTTGCCACGCACTCATGTGTCGGATATTACTCACACGATGGTTCCAGTGGGACTAGAGATCTTCAATTAAAATCGTAATACTTGGGTTACAGTGTCTTTCAATTTGTAACAAGCCCTTACACGAATGCTATTTATAATTATATATATATATATGTTGTATAATGTTGTTACAGTAATTTCATTACGTGGTTATTATAATTCTTTTCAAGCATCTGTATGTGGGCATTTGTGTCTAGATGGCTAGTGACGATATTTTTAAGTCTACCTTGATTATAATTTAGATCATTGTACACGCCAGATAAAGTATCAGAATGCTTGAGAAGAAACCTAAAAAAAATCTCTATACATCATGCTTTGAGACCTGCTTGCAAAGCTGCTTACTGGTCAATAAAAGCAAACTTTAAAATACATGTTTAAACCATTACAGCATACAATTACTTCATGGAAGCGGTGAGCGTAAAAAAAGGGTCCAAAATCCGCAAAGTAATTGCATCTGCACACAGTTACTAAACGCATCACGCACTGATGACGCCATAATTTATCGAATATCAAAACAAATGAACGGTCCTTATCACTTTATAGAATATACAAAATGCAGTTACTAATTTCCCTGTGGAAAAAATATTATCTTATAGTATTCTTAGATCACGGCGCGCTTCGATCTGTAAAAGAAAGAAATTTCGTTTTTTCAAGAGTTACCGAAAAAAATCTAATCTTTCAAGATTTATTAAACGAGTTTATGCACTCACCTCTAATAACCACAGGTAATTAAATAGTCTCCTAACTTCTCCACTACGGATGCGGCTTGCTGGGGTTGGATGGGTTCTTCATACAGAGAAATTACGACGGCTGAAACAAAATATTGAAATAAACTATCCGCTGCAGATGTATTCACGACAGTCACCTTGATTCACTTTCCCCACACGTAACGGTGTTTAAGTACGAACTTTCCCTTTCGTTAACATAAGCAAGATTACAACGAAGGTGCGTAATATTCACTTAAAATTTCGAATAACTTAGTTGAACATAGCACAACATTATGTTTAACAAGACAATACGATGATAAGTAAGTTAGACTACTATTTCTTGTTTCAATTTATACCTACGTTTTTTTTTACAGAAATTGCTACACCAGAGATGTTTTGAAATAATGTCTAAAATTATTTTCATGAATATTGATGAATAATATACGATATATTGCTTAGAATAGTAATTATTTCTTATTTGAATTCAAATAGCACTTAATTATTCTTTTTATTCTTATTTCCTAACAAAAACCCTTATTTCCCAACAGTTATTAGCGATTGTGGTACAATGTAATATTTGTCATTAAACAGAAGTGTGGACATTTGTAAGAAGAAATACATTACTATGCAAAGAAATCATATTTGCGTGAATAAAATTCCGCAAATTCAGTTGTACCGTATCAATTTGGCCAACAATAAAGAGCAGAAGATATTGGAAGCTTAACGACTGTACTTCAAACATCTAAATTTAACCTAAAAAATAGACCAGTGTCTTTGTCCAATAGAGAAAACTTCCTTAACGTGTTATTTCTTTTCCTCTGTAAGAGATACGTGCGGTAAAAAAAGCTTCGCATTTATAAGTATGTAAATAAAAATTTCGTGTTTATTTACGTAAACTGAGAAATCCCACAACATGAGTTTATGCGAAATCGAAGTTTATACATCGACTTTAGTAAATCTGATCCCAATGCACAATACCGTAGGTTTATGAAATCGTATCGTCTATTTATGTAAAAATACTAGTGATGAATACACTGACGGTTATGGACACTTATAGATGCAATTTGAGTGTGCTTAGTTAAGAATCGCGAGGCAAAAAACAACGTGCAAACTGTAGTTATATTCACATCGATAACATAATATCGATAAATATTTCTAACACAGGAAAGTACAAATTTAATAAACGAAACATTATCTCAAAAATGTGATCATTTGACAATTGCTTACCTTGCTGTGTCTTCATGCAGTGCACGCCGACCTTGCCAAGTTTTGCGCGTATGATGCGGTCTGTGCCACTGAGGTAGATGTACCGTGTACCCGCTATCGTCAAGCCCCCGCTCGTTAACATTGATTCATTGTCGAAACCGGCCACTATCTTAGCGACTTCATCTTTTGATATCTGTTAACAAAAATAAATAATTTATAAATATATAAAATAAACATATTTTAGAAACTAAATGAAAATGTAGCCAGTGTTTTTTTAAACAATTTCAATTTAAGTGCAAGATTGACGATTCAACTTTCTGCGGCGCACCATGTTGCGCGTTCATTTCCCGCACGGAACAACACTAGTGCGTCTGAGAGTAATTCACTATTTGCTAATTCACTCACGGCAAATGAAATCCTGTGATTAAACGCTTTTTGGAACAATCGGATTAGTAACTCATACCTATTATACCTACCTAAAAACTTCATTTCATGATATTATATAGATTATACAGATACTATTATACAGGTCCTACACATCCTAAGTATTTGTAGATAATTTTGTACTAACAAAAGAATAGGTTTTTTAACTAAACAATTCAGTGCAGTAGCTTAAAGTAACATATACATATTTGGATGACTGATTCATTTCAATCTAATAATGAAGTTTAATGCAGATGAGTAATAAATGGTAGATTACAACACAGATAATTTAATAGTTAGTATGTAATTTTTTTGGGTCCCTGAGGGTGTAAATATGTGAGGACCACATTGTACTCCAAAAAAACTAGGTGTATTATTGTTGTCTAAAAATAACTTAACTTGGGTATAATTAATATACAAAGTGAAATATCAGCAGTTGGTAAAAACAGCTGCTCCACTTTATAGCCAGAATAGGTCAAAGAACTCTTCAACATTGTAAGACTAAAAATTTAAGTAAAATAATTATCTTGTGTTTTATGCTTACACATATGAATGTAACATGTTACAAATAATATAATTATAAACATATTAGTGATATTTATGATTTTGATTTACAAACAGTAAAATATTTAATTTTCCAAAAAAGTAATAATTCAAGGTACTTTGTAATTATCTATCATCATCAAGAATTTACATTTATTTTTAAGTCAAGTCAAGAGTTTCATTACTTCATTTAACTCAGGAATACTTATTTGTAATTCAGTCAAATACAGAATGCAAATTAAAATTTTGAAGACTTCCACACAATTGCAATTGGTTTGATATCACATCAGGGTTTAAATAAGTTTGCCCTGACTTAGTTTTTTCCATTAAGATTTATTCTCTATACTAAACAGCGGCAGATACAACCCTCATTTGGAACAAATAAGAATAGATAAACCCTCATTTGGAACAAATAAGAATATTAGACATGTTTGGTTAATTAAAGACTACCTATATGAATTGTAAAAGAAATCAGGAGTGTACAAAATTATTTTCTCTAACAAAGATAAATGCATATTATTTATTATAGCATTTTAAATTAAAATATATTATGTTTTTTTAGACAAAACGGAACATTGGTTCCAAATTTTGAGCTTATTCAAAAAAACTTTACAAGGTAGTTTAGTGTGAAACATGCATGATTATTGATAAGTCACCTGCATCACTATTCCACTAGGAAGGTACAATGCTATATGATGTAACGAGTAAGCATGTTTTACATACTTTTAACAGCAACACATTCAACTAGAAATAAATAATGTAAATTAAAATACCGGCCGGCGCATTCATAAAGGACTCTAAAATGCGCACACAAAGACGTTCCAAGAGGTTCATTAAAAACTTAATAGAAAAATTGCCGAACTCAACATTGAATGTATTGTTCTAATTATTCGTAACGCAGCAAATTTACGTTTCTAATACGAATTGCAGGCTCCCACCACATGTCGCCATCTTGTCATTCTCGCCGGATAAAGAATTCGTCATCGTCGAACCTACATATGAACTGCACTCAATAACACTTTGAGACACTTTTTTATGCACCATTAGAAAGAATTTAAAAATCACTGACTTTTTAGGTATAATCTTGACTGAGGAAAACTTACTTCGAAGCCTTCTGACTTGGCCCAGACATTCCCATCGTGACCGGCAATCGCAGCTTTTGTAACACATCTGGATGCCATTAACTGTTTATCGACATAATCTTGCCAGCTCATTTTGATTGAGTTCGACTTAAAATAAAACTACACTTGACTAAATCACAATCTACTCCTCACAACGAGCAAGCGCTTCACACGAACAAAAAGCACTGCCGTTCCAAAATGGCAGCGTAGTCATAGACACAACCGGAAGAAATCAATGACCAACTTTACAAACTTAAATATGTTTATGGTTTTCATAGAGAAACGACTTTTTGTGGTACTTATGAGTCTAGACATAAATTAACTAATGGAAATAAAGCTTTTGTGCGATTTTGAAATATATCTCTTCCATTCTGTATAATAAAATAATTATTAAAATATTGAGGAACCAATGAGAAATATAAAGAAGATTTTATGCTATGATATATTATGATAAAATTCTGCCTTTTTGTATCATAATCGTACGCACAAAATAGTTTTTTCTGTTCTCGTAGGGATTTAGGAAAACTGTATCGTAATCCTATCAGATGAAGCCTAGATAATACGTTTTTTTTATAACATCAACCTATTTAGTTACGTTCTACAAATCCACAATATCGGACGTTGAATAGTACACTTTATAGTATGTAAAGTGAAATCGTAAAGATGTTGAAAGGATTCTTTGCAAACTTATCTTACGTTGAAATAATAAATAACATTTTCTAAAGTAATAATAATCTGAAAATATTAAATAAGTAATTAGAATAATTAATTTTAAAAAATAGATTAAGTAATAGACAATAATCGATACATCTACACAATTCATGTATAGACTATAGAGGAGCTCTATTTATTCCATAAATTATCGTGACGTAATTCCGGTGTTTCATTCCTCACTATTTTAGTATTATCCGTCTTGGAATATTCGCGCACGTTTATAAAGTTTTAAGAATTTTATAAATCTTAAAAAAATATTTTAAAATTATTGTCATACATTTTGTATACTAAATTGACCAGTTTCAAAAAACCTATAAAAAAAGCTTCTGTTAACTTAACTTGACCTTGCTTATGCTTTGCTAGTTCTTTTCCGTTCAGCAACCGCGATTGTAACATGTCGTATTCACCAGAAAGAAGGTAAGTGGAGTTCTTGAAGTAATTAAGCCCTATTTACAAAAGATTATATGTTGTAACTGAAAGTAATATGTTAAGATTTAATTGTAACTTAGTAAATTTATGTAATGTGCTATAACTTGTGAAATAAATCCCATGTCCCTGTCGCCGATTGCCAACATGGCGCTGGTAGTAGTACTTTATTGTAAGTCTGATTCAGTGCACGTGTTTTTTATTGTAGTATTTGCTTTTCTTTGCTCATATATATTAAATGCTCGTAGTAACATATATTTTGTATTGGTTTGGTAGTGTTACTTTTTATTATTATCGGCATATCATTATAATGAAGTGCCAGTTTGACAGAAGCACTACTAATACTGCAATTTTCACACATTTTGCATATTCATTCCAAAAAGGTTAAGTTACTCATCGTTCATAGACACATTTATTTACAAAATTTTATATCATGTTTCTCAGATCAGAAGATTGGCCGGAGGATTCCAAAAACGGGCCGTCTAAGGATCAAGGCAATTATGATGGGCCTCCAGGAATGGAACCCCAAGGGGCACTTGATACAAATTGGCACCAGGTCGTGGAAAGCTTTGACGACATGAATCTGAAGGAAGAACTGTTGAGAGGAATTTATGCTTACGGTTTCGAAAAACCGTCCGCTATACAGCAACGCGCTATTATGCCTTGCATTCAGGGCCGTGATGTCATAGCTCAAGCCCAGTCTGGTACTGGGAAAACTGCAACATTCTCTATTTCTATTCTACAGCAAATCGATACTAGTATTCGTGAATGCCAAGCACTAATTTTGGCCCCTACTAGAGAGCTGGCTCAGCAGATCCAAAAGGTACTAAATGTGGTATTATTTTTTTTTTGGTTGTTTAGTGATTATTAACAATGATAACAATGTTTACAAAATGGATGCTAAAATTGACAGTGTGTTACTTTTAGGTGGTGATTGCTCTAGGGGATCACTTGAATGCTAAATGCCATGCTTGCATCGGAGGCACCAATGTTCGCGAAGACGTTCGTCAGCTGGAGAGTGGTGTACATGTGGTGGTGGGTACACCTGGTCGCGTGTACGACATGATAACTCGTCGTGCTCTACGTGCTAACACTATCAAGCTGTTTGTACTTGATGAAGCTGATGAAATGTTGTCAAGAGGGTGAGTCAACTCATTGTTCTATTTACTCAAAACATAAAAACAAGTAGCAATAATATTTCACATTGCTTGTTATTTCTAAACAAACTTTAGGTTTACAGAGTGAATTAATAGACCAGAAAATGATATAGCTAAGACACTTTACCATTCTGTAATATTGTTACTATTAAACATGTAAATAAAAACAGTTTGTCTAATTAACAAATTATGCATTGTGGCAATTAGTAATATGTGCATTATCATAATCATCAACTTATAACTTAACGAACTAATGGGCTACCACTAATAGTGTCGTCATCATTGATTTGCCACTAATGTTTCTCTACTCAGAAAAGGCCTCTTTTCACATGAAGAACCAAAAAATTACCATGATTGCTCAAGGCAGATTGTCAGACTGGCCGTGACAGTGCTTGAGAAACGAGCACCTTAACTATTGGGCTACCACAACTACTATACCATAATCATTGTCATGGTCACCGGCCTATAACTGTCTCTCTGGTTTGAAAAAGCCTAATTTCACATGAAAGTAAACAAAAATTACCATGGATATATAAAATTACCATGCTTACTCAAGGCGGGTGCACCAACCAATCGTAGTTGCCCAATCGCTGCTGCAATTTCTATATAGATACTAGGCACTGCCATGATAATATTATAATCAACAACTACTCTGTTCATGTTCCAGATTTAAAGATCAAATTCACGATGTCTTCAAGATGTTGTCAGCTGATGTGCAAGTCATCTTGCTGTCTGCCACGATGCCAGATGATGTGCTTGAAGTATCCCGTTGCTTTATGAGAGATCCAGTGCGCATTCTTGTGCAAAAGGAGGAGGTATGTTGGAACCATCATATTGCAATGTTTTATTTAGCAGTGACATGACATGTTTGTCTAAACAGGTTAAGAAAATGTAAAGACTAATACTATATTCTTTGTATTTTTATAGCTTACCCTGGAGGGTATTAAACAATTCTATATTTCCATTGAACTGGAAGAGTGGAAATTGGAAACACTTTGCGATTTGTATGATACACTTTCGATCGCTCAAGCTGTAATTTTCTGCAACACCCGTCGCAAGGTAAATTTCATTTAAATTAATATGTTTTAAAAACATCACATGCTTTTTTGTTGCATTCTAAATGCAATTATAAACTACACAATACTTAATACTAAAACTACATAATACTTTGTAGTTTTATTGTATACTAGCTTTTACCCGCGGCTTCGCTTGCGTCACAAAAGGATAAAAAGCCAATGTGACATATACCGATACACACAGCACCATCTATACCAATACTTTTGTTTTCCCTTGGGAATATCAAAATTTTTTCCGGTATAAAATGTACCCTATTATTTAATCCAGATAACTATACATCTGCAAAAATTCTATTCTATTCTTCGGTTTAGTAGTTATGGCGTGAAAGCGGAACAAACTCGCTTTCCGATTTATAATATTAGTAAAGATGAGCACAACTACAATCAAATCTGTTAAAAATGCAATCTGTCAGTGTATAAACATTATTATACAGTCATAACCGCTTACAACGACATCGTTTATAACGACGAATCGGGTACAACGACGAAATTTGAGGTCCAGTCTATTGTCATATAAAGCATAAAAATATTGGTTATAATGATCATAATTAATCGGTCCCTTCGATGTAGTTATAAACAGTTTTGACTGTATTTATTTTTGTATTTACCAATTGTGTTAAATAGTTATTAAAAGTTCAATTTCAGCAAATATCTTATAATTGCGATTTTTATTTCAGGTGGATTGGTTAACCGAATCCATGCATGAGCGCGATTTCACCGTGTCTGCTATGCACGGTGATATGGACCAACGCGAGCGCGAAGTCATTATGCGTCAGTTCCGTACAGGATCTTCTCGTGTCTTGATCACTACTGATTTACTTGCCCGTGGTATTGACGTTCAGCAAGTCTCTTGCGTAATTAATTATGATCTGCCTACCAACCGCGAAAATTACATTCATCGGTAAGTGCACTTAAAGTTATTACTGTTGTTTATAACAAACTAAATTGTAAAAAGGCACAATTTGGCATTTAATAACCATAATAAGGGTTACATCTTTGTCAACAAACTACATAATGAAAAACATGCAATTCATAATGCAAAATCTAACATGAATGGTGTTATGTTAGACTGACATCAAGACATGCCTGATGCCTATTGAGAGTGATACCGATCGAAATTCATTAGATTCATCGTAATAGAATCCTAAATATTGATACATCTAAAACAATCAGTTTTAAATTCCATAAATAGTTAAAGGGGTTAATAGGATTATAAAAACTTATTTATAATTTAACATTTTAAATTTGGCCAATGTCCAATGTTGTAGGCGTTTTTGAACTTATTTCTTTGAATTGTTCTGAGATATCCATTTTCAATACCTGTCAATAGATTAGCTTATGATTTTTTTATTATATTCAATTTATTCAATTGCACAATTTTATTTTTACAGAATTGGAAGAGGCGGGCGTTTCGGTCGTAAAGGAATCGCCATAAACTTTGTTACTGAAGCGGACAGGAGAGCACTCAAGGATATTGAGGAGTTCTACCACACAAGCATCTCAGAAATGCCCAGCGATGTGGCTAACCTCATCTAAGGAGCCTGCGCTTACCTGGTTTATACTTTGTGTCCTGCGTTCTATTTCAATATTTATAAGGTGTGTGTATTAGAAGGAGCCTTCTAATAACCGCTGTGCCGAATTTTTCATTGGAACTTATTTCGTTCGGACCGATATAATCGTTTTAGTTTAATTAATGATTACATTATACTATAATAGACGTATCAATATAAGTTTAATATACATAGTTAGGAGTAAGACCGGCTCGGCCGGATGGCCCCCGTTCCGCGCAGGCCTCTCTGCCGCTTGCATAGAGGTCTCATCGGGTACTGGAGAGGCTATTTCAATCACAAAAGTTCTAGAAGAAAACCCACTGTATTGTAACTTTTTTCCAGTTGTACATAATATGGTAACTGTTTTTGTAATACCCTAAATAAATATAATGAAATATCTCAACTGTATTGTTATTGATATACTTGAAAATTGTAGCGCTCCATTCCCGATCGGAACCTTAATTTCTCTAAAACGTTGTATTGAATTGTGAAATTTTGTTTTACAGAAGATCTACCCACTGAGCCTGTGAAACGCACTTTGGACACAACTATGTGGAAATAATAAATCAAAATTTCCTCAATATGTTCATTACTTTCTTTTGACAGGTCCTTATTGTATCCTGTATTCCCATTTACATTTGCTTTTGCATTTTACTTTTTAAAAGATTGTTTTCTACATGGTTTTTATGTTCATTTCGAATTATTTATATTTTTGGAATAAATTTTGTTCGAAGTATTAGTGACTTTTGACAAAAATGATAATTAAGGTTCCTATGCTTACATAATATTATCTTTTTATAAGTAGAAAAAATAACCTTATTCCAAATACACTTAAATTATGTTAATTTAGCTTATAAACTCTTTGTGACGATCAAAATATATTCAGATAAATGTATGACGATATAAATTTATGACAACTTTTTTGTGTCTTGACTCAATGTTTAGAACCTACCCATTTCACAAGGTGCATAGTATAAAGATTATGATCGCTATTCCAGATTTTGATGAATTGGCGCTGCGTATTGTAAAGACATGTGAATGGATTTGTCATGTAGCATAAGAAGTTACCTACCTGTAAAATTAAGAAGTGCAGAAAAAGAAATTTGTAAAACAGTTTCTCGATGACATTTTCCTCCTTGCACGCACTACTTCATGTGGTTCTACTGTTCTTGGCAAGTATGTTTACGGCACTTTTTGCTCAGTTGTGCTTGGTTGCTATATCTCTGTGGAAGACATCCAGCTGTGCAACTAGCAAGTGCTTTAGCAACGAATTTGCAATTGTTATTGGTACATATCCTCATAAGTGATTCGAATATGAATAGTTGGGGGTAGATATTCTGGAATTGAACCCCACGCCTTAGCAGACGTACCTAGTATATGGCGCCCTCCAGCTAGGCTAGGTTACTACCTAGCTACTATACGACTAGTGTGCTATTAGTGCCATACCTATCTAAAGTGTACGTGTAAATGAGTGAGTTTGTGTTCACGCTAATTTGCGTTGTTTGATATTTCGTTTTTGGTAAGTTAGCGTGTCCAAACGCTTAGGGCACTGTTGGCGAACACTCGCTCAGTTCATTTAGGTGTTAATAAAAAGCTATTATTTATTTATTTCAATTAAATGGTATAACATTACAGTCACAAAACCAAGGCCGAAGGCGTTATAAGGTTACATTTCAAATAATTATAAAAAGCGCACAAAACAGAACAGTCCTGAAATAAAACAAACAATAAGAATAAGAAAACCTTACAAACTATGACAGGTTTTAATACCAATAAGCAAAATAAACAATATAAAATAAATAAGACATTTACAATACAACATAAAATAAAATAAAATACAGTCATGCATTCATACACTCGCACAACTTCATGCATTCTTTGCACAGTCCTCCGGCTTGCCGCAAATATATCAAACTCAGGTGATGATGCCAGAAGATCATTTATCAGTGTGAGGGCACGAACAAGTGGCGAATGAGCGTGTGATATAGTGCGGGTGTTAGGTACGGCCAGTAAGCAGTGGCTGCGGGGCCTTAGTTGGTACCTAGGTACCTACATCAGGGACAAACAGTCTTACCACCTGCGCTACTATTTGTGGGCAGTCGGAATTACCGCGCAGAACTTGACAGGCAAATATAAGGAGGCTATAATTACGTCTTACTTCAAGAGATTGGAAATTCAGCATGCCTAATAAGAATTTAGTTGGGTATAGATAAGGGTAGTAGCCAAACCGTTTTTTGTAAAAGAATCTAAGAAATGTCTTTTGGACTCTCTCCAGAAGCAAGGCGTAGGTACTTTCATAAGGGTTCCAGATGATTCTAGCTTAGATCTAACGTGTGCCATGTAAATGAGTTTGATCGCCAGGGGATTGCTAAAGTCTCGCATGTTGCGTATAACAAAACCAAGTCTGCGATATGAGTCGGCAGCAAGTGCTGTCATGTGATCATGGAAGTTAATGAAATACTTCTGTAAAATATTTGAATAGTTATAATGTTATTAGTAGTTTATACAATATATAAGTGTATGTGAAGCAATGCGGCTCACCACCCAGCACCCACAGTCAAACCGCTAAACCGGTTTTGTGGGAAAATGTTATAAACAATGTGTACACTGTTGTTATTATAATTAAAATAAAAAAAAAATGGAAATTAAGCCTTGAATCAAAAAGTACACCCAAATCTCGTACCGTGGTAACCCGTTCTATTGGTTCACCACCTAAATAATATTGTGCATTTTGGGATAATGCGCACGACTAAAGGACATGACAGAACATTTTGCAATATTGAAGTGAAGTTTGTTTGCTATAGATACTCCACCGAAGAAGAGAGTCAACATCATCCTGCATAGATAGCGAGTCGCTATCCTTTTGTATTCCGTATACTAATTTAAGGTCATCTGCATAAAGCAAACACCTGGCATGTTTAAGGGCGGACTCGAGATCGTTTACCATGATCCCAAAGAGTAAGGGTCCCAAAATCGAACCCTTATATCACACCAGATCTGGTGTGATATAAGGGAGAAACGAAACACCCATGTCGCACAAATTGTTGACGGTCGCGCAAATAGCTTGCAAAAAATTTAAGAAGTTTAGGTGTGAATCCAACAAGACGTAGCTTACGTAATAGTATGTCATTATCCACGCGATCAAAGTCGAAGTACAGAACATCAACCTGCATACCTCTCAAGTGCTGCGTAATTAGGTCCACAAGCGTTACCAGGTTAGTGTCAACAGAACGATAGTAACGGAAGCCGTGCTGAGAATCGCAGAGATACGGTTGGATCTGGGAGCTAATATGGGTATGCAGTATGGATTCAAAAACCTTGGCAAGAGATGATAAAATAGCGATTGGCCGATAGTTTTCAACTTTGGAAGTATCTCTAGTTTTGGGTATTGGCTGTACTCGGGAGATTTTCCAGAAGCGTGGATATAGGCCATCGGAAATTGCTAAATGGGGATTGTCCAAAAAAATTGAGGAGTTGTTTTTATTTTATCGTCGTCTAAAATGAAGTATTTTAAGACACTAATTTGAGTATTTCTCCAAAAGAGTGTAAAGTAAAATTTATAATAGACTTTAATACATTCTGTCCTTCTACGTCATCTTAGGACTTATCGTAGGTTTCCTTTATTCCTTTATTCCTCTAGTCATATTGGGAATCTTAAAAAAGTAAAACGTCAATGACAATCAAACGTCAATGTCCATTCCGGATTTCGTTTTGTAACATAACCTATTCGTAATTTTGCTTTTTTAAAATGGCCGGTTCTTCGAATACGATTATTTTTAATTCCGCTGACTTTATTTAGACTGATTCTCGGAATCTGCCGAAAGTTGAAAATATAATGATATTGGAGTTCATGGCTACCAATAGTAAGCATAATGTTAGTGAAATAAGAGGTGCTAAAATGCTGATGTAAGTATATTGTTATTTTTTATATCGACGTCTTATCTTTGTCATTCTATGTATTTTTCTAATATCTTAGTGATGAGTAGGTACTAAACGTTTTGTATTAGTAGCAGATGTAGCGTAGAAAATTACCTAAAAACTTTACGGGATTGTCTCGTACAGACTTGTATGTGCAACAGTGGAAACTGCTGCCTATCCTTAGATACGTTGCATAAAAGAACGTTTACCTTAGTGCATTGTTATAAATTAAATTAATTTTAAACCTAGTTTGACCCAACAGGTTGTAAAGTTTATTACATTGCAAAAATATTTTCAGGTCATCTCGGGTGTCTTATCTAAGTACTGCTGTTGGATATGTTTAAGTCATGGGCGTAGCCAGCTTTGGGCTCAGGGTGGGGCAGCAGCCAACCTATCCCCCGGGGGAGCCGATTCGGAGTCGCGGAGAACCTAACGGGTAACCGGGGCTTAACGCTCTAACCTTCTCCGTGTGAGAAGAGGCTTTGCTCAGCAGTGGGCATTTATAGGCTGTTGATGAACCGGGGCTCCGGCTCGACGTACAGGAGAAGGCACGGGGTGGTTTTTAGTCAGTAAGAGTCTGACACTCCCTCCCGCCTCACCCAAGCGGGAGCAGTCATTCGATGATTTTCCCCCATGAAAAAAAAAATCCCCCGGGGGAGGGCGGTGGCCCTCCGATTTTTTGTACCTTGAGCCGTTAATCTCAAACTTGTTAATCTCTTAAATTTGGCTAAAGACTGTCTCAGTAGGATCTCGCGATGGGGCGAACGAAATCGCTTGACTTTTACACCCCATAAAACTTACCAGCTATTGAAATCTAAAGTCATGACCGTCTATTAAATTTAACAATGTTTCCGTAAAACGAAAGGAGTCGGTTTGCTATCTCGGTCTAGTTTTGGAATAAAACTTTTCTTTCATTGAACATATCAAGGCTATTATTGAGAAAGCCAAAAAGGAAAAATTCGCTGACGCGAATTTCAAAAGCCACCTGGGGTCTCTCTTTTCTTACGTTCTGGATCATATACGGAGCAACCTACCTGGGATGCGTGTGCTACGGGCCACCTGTCTGGGCTGATAAGGCCACAATAGCGTCTAGCCTTGATTTTCCTGTGTAAGGCTTATAGGACGGTTAGCACTGAAGCCCTACCTGTGCTCGCGGGCGTACTTTCGGTAGGTCTTGAGGTGCAGCGACGTGCTCCTATGTGTGTGTGCGAGAAATAAAACGTCGAACGTGATCGAAATAAAATTGCTATATTGTTTAAGCCAATAACGGACGTTTGGGATGAGCTTATAACTGAATGGCAGTGTAGATGGGCATCTTCTATCAAGGGCCGCCACCTATATCAGTTCTTCCCATCCGTGCATTGGCGGCTGGAGAGGACATGGTTGGAGGTGGATCACTGTGTTGCCCAATTTCTTACTGGCCACGGCAACTTTAAAAGCAAATTGTTCTCATTTAAACTTATTGATTCACCATGGTGCCAATGTTCGACAGTGGAGTTGCAATACGAGCAGTCGGCCCATCACATACTCTGGGAGTGTGATCTCTGGCAATATGTACGTAACACTATGTTAAATAATTTAATTGTTTCGTCAGGTGTAGCTTATTATACAGACCTTGTGGAATCTAGAACAAATTTCCGCGCGTTTAGGCACTTTTGCCATACCTATTATTGGAAGCAAGTATAACAGCTCACACATAGGACCCACTTAGTTATTAGTCAAATTTCCGTGGTGCTTGGCGACTGGGCTTCACCCAGTTGTACAGTTTCTTCTTTGTGCCTTTAGGCTTAATTCATTCTGTCTCCTGCAGTAATTCACCGAGGGAAGTGGAAACTATAGTTTTTTTCTTCTTCTCCTCTTATAAGATGTGCTCAGAAGATATTCTTCTGATTTACTTTGTTGCCGGAACCAAGACAGTTACTGATGTCCCTGGGATGCGCCGGACTTCAGTGTTCTGGTGTTTTCATGGTTGTATCTACTGTAAATCCTGGCTTACAGGAGTTGCAGCGGTTTTGGAAGGTTATGGCGGGCTTGTCCCATTAAAAAAAATGTCTTAATTTGGGAGGTTTATATTTTCAGGTACAGAAAATAAACAGTCACACACAGGACAGATTTCATAGTTTTATTTATGAATATTGGGTGTTTATAAATTAAAGTTTTAACTAAGTATATTATGTATGAGTAATATTACTTCAAAAGAAGACGGCGTTTGTTCTGGCAGAACCTGTTAAGCACTTCTACTAAAAATTTATTTTTCGATTCTGAGACCCTTGTTCTGTGCACACTTAGCATGTACACATGCCACTTAAACGATTTTCGCTCATGGTTAAGCGAAGCCACATTTTGACTCGCCGTTATGTGCTAAACGATCGTTCTATTGTACAGGTCGTACATAGCTGGGTAAGCAAAATAGCCAACACTAGGATAAAATTGCATTTTCGAAATTTTGATCACATCTACCATCCATCTCCTTCAATGCATTAATGTCCGTATTTTTTTCTTCCCACAAATTATACCACATCTCAGCCTCGCTTGGGAAAGTATCACTTAATTTACAAAAATTAAAATTAAGATCAACTAGAAAATTAAAATTAAACAAAACAAGCAAACAATACAAATCGCGCCACGAGCCATAGAAGATTTTAGTCTGCGCTTCGCGGGGCGCAGGAATGAGTGGACAGCTCGGCTCACTACGCCACATAGTACCTATTCTTTTAGGGAATACGGCTCGCTTTCAAATGACGCGCGCACCTTCGGGAACTCGAGCGTGCATTTTGTTTTGATCTTATAAGAGGAGAAGAAGAAAAAACTATAGTTTCTACTTCCCTCGGAGATAGATTGAATTAAGCCTAAAGGCACAAAGAAGAGACTGTACAACTGGGTGAAGCCCAGTCGCCAAGCACCACGGAAATTTGACTAATAACTAAGTGGGTCCTATGTGTGAGCTGTTATACTTACTTTTCCAATAATAGGTATGGCAAAAATGCCTAAACGCACGGAAATTTGTTCTAGATTCCACAAGGTCCGTATAATAAGCTACACCTGACGAAATAATTAAATTATTTAACATAGTGTTACGTGCATATTGCCAGAGATCACACTCCCAGATTATGTGATGAACCGACTGCTCGTATTCCAACTCCACTGTCGAACATTGGCACCATGGTGAATCAATAAGTTTAAATGAGAACAATTTGCTTTTAAAGTTGCCGTGGCCAGTAAGAAATTGGGCAACACAGTGATCCACCTCCAACCATGTCCTTTCAAGCCGCTCATGCACGGATGGGAAGAACTGATATAGGTGGCGGCCCTTAATAGAAGATGCCCATCTACACTGCCATTCAGTTATAAGCTCATCCCAAACGTCCGTTATTGGCTTAAACAATATAGCAATTTTATTTCGATCACGTTGTGCTAGAAAGCTTACTGACAAATTAGGTCTCGCACTGTAGTACATAGCAGCACGTCGCTGCACCTCAAGATCTACCGAAAGTACACGCGAGCACAGGTAGGGCTTCAGTGCTAACCGTCCTATAAGCCTTACACAGGAAAATCAAGGCTAGACGCTGGCCTTGAAGAAGTTTTCGCCGTACCACGCCTATTGTGGCCCTATCAGCCCAGACAGATGCCCCGTGGCACACGCATCCCAGGTAGGTTGCTCCGTATATGATCCTGAGCATAAGAAAAGAGAACCCCTGGTGGCTTTTGAAAATCGCGACAGCGAATTTTTTCTTTTTGGCTTTCTCACTAATAGCCTTCATATGTTCAATGAAAGAATAGTTGTATTCCAAAACTAGACCGAGATAGCAAACCGACTCCTTTCGTTTTACGGAAACGTTGTTAAATTTAATAGACGGCCACGACTTTAGATTTCCTTTAAGCAATAGCTGGTAAGTTTTATGGGGTGTAAAAGTCAAGCGATTTCGTTCGTTCCCCATCGCGAGATCCTACTGAGACAGTATTTAGCCAAATTTAAGAGATTAACAAGTTTGAGATTAACGGCTCAAAGTACAAAAAATCGGGCCATCGCCCTCCCCCGGGCGATTTTTTTTTAAGGTGGGAAAATCATCGAATGACTGCTCCCGCCTGGGTGAGACTGGAGGGAGTGTTAGACTCTTACTGACTAAAAACCACCCCGTTCCTTCTCCTGCACGTCGAGCCGGAGCCCCGGTTACCCGTTAGGGTCTCCGCGACTCCGAATCGGCTCCCCCGGGGGATAGGTTAGCTGCTGCCCCACCCTGAGCCCAAAGCTGGCTACGCCCATGTCTGTCAGCCAAAACTACACTCTTTGGTTGAACAATATCTAAAAAATTACTTTTTCAACAAGAGCTTTATCAGATATTCTTCCCCCATAACTTTCAGATATAAAACTTATTAATCCATCTGGAGTGCAACCTATTAAATATTTAACAGTATTGCAGTTTTTATACTGTGACCATGTTTGTGCTTGCTTTATTGGGTCTGATGGCTTGGCAATCTGTATTTCAAAACAGTCTATAATAATTTGCACATTTGAGTATCTTATTTTAAATACCAATGGTAAATTCTGTTTTATTAGTTTTAGCTGTGGATTATAAATAAGATTTTGAAAAAAAATCGCCAATTCTTCAATACCTAGTAGAATCATGCTAGACAACTTTGTTCGTGATAATTCAAATAGGTCACTTATTTTTTCAATAGAATCATTTTGTTTTATTTTAAACAATGTGACTATGATACAAAGCGAATCTACTTTTGTGGTACTTTTACTGACCAGATAATCTATAAACCACAAATATTGTTGAGGTAATCCTAAATACATCTTGGGTTTTTTAAAAATAATTTCTAAAACATTATTTCTCCTTTGCATCTTAGGTTTAGGCTTTTCTGATGTAGTTTCTTCAGTTTCTGATGTACAACCAAACAGGGAGGGTGTTGTTGCTGAAGAAAAATTCCTGTGAAGAATGTACTTCAAATGAAGTTGCCCCCTGAGACTCCTTTCGTTTTCTAGGCCTTAAGTTTGTGCTTGAATCCACCATTTTCACTTTACACTGCGTTGCTACATGTACCTGTTTAAATAAAATAATGTTTACTAAAATTGTTTGCATGAGGTCACAAATTAATAGTTGTGCAATAGGTACATGGCCTTACTTGGTTCTTTAAAAAAAAAAATTGTATATGTAGTTTGAATAATCTACATCTACACCAATAGTATAAAGAGGAACATTTGATTTTCTGTTTGTTGATTTGTTTGTTTGAATTCAATCTCCTCAGAAACTACCGGGCCGTTTTGAAAAATTCTTTTACAGTTGGAATCCTACATTATTGATGATCAACATAAGCTATATTTAATAAAATAAAATAAATGGGAAACCGTGTGTAAATTTCGAAAATGTAACCCAATGTCTGAAAATACTACCAAAAAACTCTTTATATTGCTTAAGCCTTTGACTACCAATAAAAAACTGTTTTCAAGGGCTAATAATAGTATTTAACTGCAATATGAATTAAATTTACTGAATACATTTTATTCATGGACTAGTTTCTGCCCATGATTTCGCTTGCTTGTTTCATTGAGTTTAGCATTAGTAGTAAGTGTAGGTATTATATACACATTACCTCGCTTTGCATGAAGCAGTTGGGTAAAAATAGAAAGCTTAAAATATAATAGGTAGGTAGGTACCTTAATAGGTAGTGTAGTAGCAGAACTTGTACTTGGCATGACATTATCAAGTTTTCTTATTTTCCGTGAAGATGGGCCTGGTTGGACCATTGATAACATTTTCATAAGTTCGGGGCTGTCTTGTGACGTAGCTGGAATCTAAAAATGGTAAACAAAAATAATGAAAAGTACTTACCTACAGTAAGCTATGTTTATATAGTTGAAAAATAATAGTTACGAGATTGTACGCACCTCCTGTTCCTGTGGAAAGGCGGCAACATTTTTCAATACAGCCGTAGGCTTTAAAATAGGCTCTTGATTCATTAATTTTTACTTGAAATAGTTTTTTAAATCTGCTATTGGCTGCAAGTGATAGGAAATGTTAAGTATTTAGCACAATCACGCGAATGCTTTATCTATTATTTACATATGTTATTTTAATTGTTAAAATCATATAAGTATGTCTTAATTTTAAACACATCAATGTGAACTTCACAGCAATACAATAATTGTACATTGAAATATTCCGCATTTGCTTCCATACACCACTTCTTTCGTAAGTCATCTGATACGAACAAAGATTTTGTCAGGGCTATTTATGGAATCATTCTTACAAGTAGGAACAAAGCATTTTCTATGTGCCATGATAATCGAACCAATAAGTTGTTTATAATATTTTGTTAAATGTTTACGTTGGTTTCGGTTTGAATTTAATCTCAAAGTAAGGTTATGTATTTGTATTGGCCAGGGCTTCGCAGGAAAAGACTCCAAAGAAATAATCAGCAAGAAGAAATTTAATGAGGTGTTAACTCAACGAGTACAGCACAGCAAGTGACGAGATTAGCGTCGGTACATACAAAATAAAATAATACAAATACTTAATTGCTAACATTCTACTAAGCACACGTCGTTGCTATGGTATATCCATCAGGCTCTCGTACATTCCCCCGGGTTTTGAAAGCGTTGGTTTCAACAAGATTCATCCGAAGACACGGGCAGTGGGCAGATCCTGTTGAACGCCCTCCGAATGACTCCCGTAGACGTCTGGATGTCAGCTACCCGAACAATGCCGTCTGTTCCTGGGTGAACAGCCACAACTCGTCCAAGTCTCCACTTCAAAGGAGGAAGATTGTCCTCCCTAATCACCACCAAGGTGTTCAGCCTTAGAGCATCTTTAGAGGAGTGCCATTTGGTTCGCACCTGCAATTCGGCTACATGCTCCTTGCTCCATCTGCTCCAGAAATGCTGGCGTAGTTGCTCTATTCTTTGAAATCGAGACAGATGGTTCATAGAATGATCCCGGTAAAAAAAAAAAAATCAACAAGAAAATGACCCGGCGTCAGTGGAGTATAATCCACAGGATCTGATGACAATGGCGTTAATGGACGAGAGTTCAAAACCGCTTCAATTTTAGTGAGTGCAGTGTAAAGCTCTTCAAATGTCAAATTACAATTGCCCAACACTCTTTGCAAATGATATTTTGTTGACTTCACTCCTGCCTCCCAGAGTCCGCCGAAATGTGGAGTGTATGCGGGTATAAAATGGAACTTTATTCCATCATTCGCTGCACTTTCACCCAAGGACGAGCTATTAGCTTTTAAGAACTTAGATAAGTCGTTGTACGCACCAACAAATGAGGTACCATTGTCAGAAAATATATTACTTGGTTTACCTCTTCTAGAAATAAATCGATGCAAAGCTAGTAAGTAACTATTGCTAGATGAATCACCAACCAGCTCCAAGTGAATCGCCTTGGTTGTAAAACAAATAAAAATTGCGATATACACCTTTACTAGCCTGCATCCACGGCCTTGACGACTGGCACACATCATAGGCCCGGCGTAATCAACACCAGTGCTCTCAAAGGAACCTGGACGAAGGCGTTCTGAAGGTAAGTTACCCATTATGGGAGTGACGACTTTACCCTTCAAGCGTCGACACAGAACGCAATTATGATAGCATAATCTTGCCAAGTTGCGACCTCCTATTGGCCAGTAAGATTCCCTAATGGAAGCCAGTAATAACTGTGGACCAGATGCAATAGCCTCCTATGCTCAAAATAAAATAATAATTTGGTGAAAGGATGAGTGGACTGTAATACAATGGGGTGCTTATTATTAAAATTAAAACTAGAATTATCGAGACGTCCTCCTACTCGAATGATATTTTTGTCATCTAAATATACGTTTAACTTGAGAAGGGCGCTCTTCTTAGGTATTTTCTGTTTATTTAAAAGTAGTTGATATTCAGGAAATGATTCACGCTGACTTTGTGTGATCACAATATTGAGTGCATCTTGCAACTCATCCTGAGACAAGTAACTTGTCGCTGCATATTGTTTCCTACATGACTTAATGAATCTTAGTACATAAGCTACAGAACGTAAAACTCGTGAATAGTTAGAAAATCGACCAAATTCTATAAAACATGCCTCAGTTTTAGGGTCGTCAACAAGAGCACTTAAAGCTATGTTAGGTCGAGTCTCTGGTAACGTCTCATACTGTAAACATTTTAATTGTGAAGGCCACTCAGACGAATCTAATTGTAAAAAGTCTGGTCCAGACCACCAAAGATCCAAAGCCTGCAGATCACTAATATCCACTCCACGAGATATCAGGTCTGCTGGATTTTTGTCAGTTGGGACGTGCCTCCAGGTACAGTTGCCCGCCTTATTCAACACTTCAGCAACGCGATTGCGCACAAAAGGCTGAAGTTTGGAAGGCATCATTTGTAGCCATCCCAACACGATGGTCGAATCAGTCCAACAGTAGACCCGACTGACCTCGACTCGGAGTGAGCTCTTCACTTTCTCATACAGACGAGAACCGACTACAGCACCACACAATTCCAGTCGCGGAATCGTGGTAGGTGTTATGGGATTGATGGACGGCTACCTGTCTATACATCTTCTCCACATCTGCGGATAAGACATACTTGTGGAACCTGAACCGAAGAAGTATAGACAATAGGTCATCCTGTATCGTCGGTCCAACCATCTGAAGATCATTAAAGGACACCCCAGATGAAGTAGGACTACTAGCATTGAAGACAACACGAAGTTTGGTCGTAGTACTCGACTCACGCAATACTCCATGATGTGGGATAAAATAACCGGGACACAGATTAGATTTATTTAATTTTGTCATATGACCAACCGACTCTTATTCTGACATGAAATCACGTATCGTGATTTCATGTCACCATATTACCAAAACCAGGCTTAACTTTTAATCTACGCTCTAATGACTGTAGACAGTGTATTTAGTATTTAGGGAATCACCTAGAACCGACGGGTTGTTCTTAAGGGGTATGCGAACACAAAATCGACCATCAGACAATCGTGTCGTATTTTTGACAAAATGTTCCTCGCACGACTTCTCTTCCGGCATGAAAGAACTCAAAGATTTCGGGTTTACTTCCTCTAGTTGCCAAAATTTCGTTAAATCGGTTCTAAGTTTTTCCCAGTCATCATTAATAGGAACAGTACTACTTAAATTACATTTTAAATTAGTTGAAAATGAAGATTTACAGTTTTGAGTAATTGGACCGGAAACTATCCATCCTAGGCGAGTCTCGAATAACATCGGTTTTCCGGTACCTAAGCTTAATCTTTGCGATCCTAGTAAATCCCAGAAGAGATCAGCACCAATTAAAAGATCTACATCAGCGGGCTTATAAAAAGTAGGATCAGCTAAAGTAATATTCGGTGGAATATTAAAGTTACGAATATTTATTTCACGACACGGAACATTACTAGTAATGTATGGCAACACAAAACAATGAAGTTCGAATTTAAAGTCATCATTTAACGATTCTACTTTAAATCGACATAGTTTGCCTACGTTGGACGTGAGATTATTAATACCAAGTATACACCTATTTACCTGGCTAGTTTGTAAGTTTAATTGTCTACAATGTTCGGTTCGTTATGAATGACGATGTGCTGCCGCTATCGAGGACTGCGCGAACGAGATGCACACAATTATTGCGGTCGCGCATCTTGACCAGAGCGGTTGATAACAACACGTCTCGCTGCATATGACCACTGGAGGATGCAATATGTGCTGATAACGCGATGTTATTTGTCTCAGTGGAAGCAGACGGTAACGAAGACGAGGTAGACAAGTTATTAGCAGTGTTATTATCATTAAGTGTACCCGAAATAGTGCCTTTAAAATCTGTGTGAATCAGTGTGTTATGCCTGCGTTTGCATAGTTTACAACCTGGCTTTTTGCATTTGTTAGCGTAGTGACCCGAGCGAAAACAATTGTAACAAATTTTATAATCGGGTAGTAATTTAAGTCGAGCATCACTTGTTAAAGCAAGAAACTGTGGACAAGTATTTAGCGTGTGATCAGTGTTGTTACATTTAGGACATACTTTAGAAGTTAATTCAGTGATAGAACTAGTAGGAGACTGTGTAGCTACCATAGACTTAATTTTAGGACCTGTTTTAACTATCGTTTGGGAATTATTTGTGAGACATTTCTAATGTCTCGATTAGATCGGCTCGACTACGCAAGAACTGCATAAAGACTTCAAATGCAATCGGGCTGGCTTTGTCTAACCTACCTTTACATTCTTCCCACTCACGATACGTCTTGTGGTCAAGCTTACGAGTGACAATGTAAATGAGCAGCGTGTCCCACTGCTTCACTGGCTCCCCTAAAGATTCCAAAGCTCGTAAGTCTTTATTCAGCTGATCGATTAAACTCTTTAATGCAACAGAAGATTCCTTTGAGAGCGACTCAATATTAAACAGGGCAGATACATGATTTTGTACCAGTAATCTTTTGTTGTCAAATCGATCCCGTAACAACTTCCATGCCACAGAGTAGTTGCTCGACGAAAACTCAACAGATTTAATTACTATCGCAGCAGTACCTTCGAGAGATGCTCTCAGGTAGTGAAATTTGTTGATGTCGTCGATATCATCATTAGTATGAATGAGACTAGCAAAGGTGTCACGAAATTCTAACCAATTAGAATATAAACCGCTAAACTTAGGCAATTGGGTCGTAGGTAATTTGACTGGTTTGTGCATGCTACCAGGTGTACTGTTACAGCTTGCCATCGATTTATTATCCTTATTAAAGTCTGTCAAAATATTTTGGGCTCTAGACAGGAATTTATAATAAAGAGACTCGAAATCAGAACGCTCAGAAATTTGTAATTTTATATCGTCGGCCATGCATTCCAGACGCAACTGTACCTCATCATATTGTTCATACAACGACTCGATCTTGCCCATGCGCAACTGTAGTTCAGAAACATCACAACTAGTTAACGTTTTGTCCTTAAGTGAGTCCAGGAAGTTGACGAAAGCAGTCAAACGGCCTTTGAAGCTTCCTCGGTTTTTGATTAAATCCCTTTCCTCGGGCATACTGGAAGACAAGAGTGTAGTCAATCTGAAACTGATATAGATCTACTTGTAATAATGAACAATCATCATCAGCCTGTATTCGTCCACTGCTGGACATAGGCCTCTCCTATGGCACGCCACTGAGCTCGGTCTTCAGCTCTTCTCATCCAACCACTGCCAGCCACCTTGCAGATGTAGTCACTCCACCTAGCTGGAGGGCGCCCTACACTGCGTTTGCCCAGACGCGGTCTCCACTCTAGAACACGTTTACCCCAACGGTTATCGGTTCTTCGACAAATGTGACCGGCCCACTGCCACTTCAGCTTACTGATCCTTTGGGCTATGTCGATAACTTTGGTTCTCTGTCGGATCACTTCGTTTCGGATTCGATCCTTCAAAGAGACTCCGAGCATAGCCCTCTCCATAGCTCGCTGCGCGACCTTAAATTGGTGGACCAGTCGCACTGTCAGTGTCCACGTCTCGGCTCCGTATGTCATTACTGGAAGGACGCACTCGTTGAAGACTTTTGTCTTCAGGCTTTGCGGTATCTGAGACGAGAAGACTTGATTAAGTTTTCTATATGCTGCCCAGCCAAGCTGTATCCTTCTACGGGCCTCCTTTTCGAAGTTGTTCCTACCAAACTGCAGGGTTTGTCCTAGGTAGATGTATTCCTGAACGACTTCGAGAGGCGACCCGTTGAGAACAATTGGCTCGGGAATGACATGTTCATTGAACATTATTTTTGTTTTGTCCAAATTCATCCGGAGCCCAATGCGCGCGGAAGCATCAGCCAGGCTGCACAGCATATATTGCAAGTCCTGAACGGTTTCAGCCACGATGACGATATCATCTGCAAATCTCAAGTGTGAGAAATACTTGCCGTTTATGTTTATGCCCCGTCCTTTCCAATGCAGTGTCTTGAACTTGGAGGATATCTCCATAGCATTTGTGAACAATTTGGGGGATATAACGGATGTTATCATATCCTTGTCTCACTCCTCGATGCAGGTGAATAGGTTCAGACTGCTGATTTTGTACTTGGACGGCCATAGTCGCAGCTTCGTACAGTTCTCTCAGCACTTGGATATATCGCCAGTCGACTTGGCACCGTTGTAAGGACTCCAGAACAGACCAGATCTCGATAGAGTCAAAGGCCTTCTCATAGTCCACGAACGCCAAGCATAGAGGCCGATTATACTCCTCGGTCTTCTGTATAATCTGCCTCATCGTGTAAATGTGGTCCATGGTGCCATATCCTCCTCGGAACCCGGCCTGCTCGGGGGCTGAAACTCATCAAGCCTTCGTGCGAGACGATTCGTGATGACCCTGGAAAACAGCTTATAGATGTGGCTCAAAAGAGAAATAGGACGATAGTTCTTCAAAAGGGTTTTATCTCCCTTTTTGAAGAACATAACGACAATACTTCTGCTCCACACCCTAGGAGTTCTCCCCGTGAAGAGGACGGAATTAAATATACTTTGGAGCCGCTCGAGAATCGGTTTTCCCCCTGCCTTAAGGAGCTCCGTCGTAATTCCGTCCTCACCGGGGGCTTTTCCATTTTTAAGCTGCCCCAAAGCCACCCCGATTTCGTCTTGGCTGACCTCTGGCAGCTCTTCAGTGAAATGGCGGACAAGTGTGGCCTTGGGATCCCCCGAGTATGATTGAGGTTGGGGTGCTTGTGACGCATATAGATCACCGTATAAGCGCTGAACCTCCGCAAGAATCTCCGGCCCAGAAGCAACGACTTTTCCCTCAGATGTAGTCAGCTTCGTCAGATGGCTTCGACCTAGTTGCTGGATGAAAACTTTTGACCCCCTATTTCGCTCGATCGCTTCTTTTATAGCGCGTGCGTTGGAGCACCGAAGGTCACGTCTTACCTGCTTCGAGATCTTTCTATTAAGATCCGACAAAGCGACTGCTGGGTTTTCACGGCGCCTCTTCATCAGCTGCAGAGTCTCCACCCGAAAGCCCCGCCCTCCTGCCGGTATTTTGCGCCCGCCACATTTTCGTCCTCTCATCTCGGAGTATCCCGACCATTTGGTCGAGTTTTTGGTCAATATCAGCGTCTATTGTGGTTTCCAAGACAGCGAATCGATTTTCCAGTTTGAGCTGGAAGCTTTCGGACCCGACAAGAGTTTGGAGCAAATTAGGTCGGAGCGTAGACTTCATAAGACGGGCACGCTCGAATTTGTGTTCGATGTTTAGAGTGCCTCGTACCAGTCGGTGATCACTTCCTGTGTTGAACCTATTGATCACAGAGACATCTCTAAATATTCGCTTTTTGTCCGTCATAATGAAGTCTATCTCATTTTTAGTCATAGTGTCGGGGCTCCGCCACGTGCACTTCCGTTGAGGGTGCTTCTTAAAGAAGGAGTTCATCAAGAATAGCCCCTCCTTCTCCAGGAAGTTGACGAGCATTTGCCCCCTATGGTTCTTGCTACCAAACCCGTGTGGTCCTATTACCGATTCGCCGCTAATATGTACTCCCACTTTTGCGTTAAAGTCCCCCATGACAACGTTGAAGTGGGCCTTTTGGGTGGTATGCAAGGCCCTAGAAATGTCCTCGTACATTTCCTCTACTTCTTCGTCCGTATATGTCGAGGTAGGGGCGTACACTTGGATGACTTTTAGGTATAACCTAAAAGTCTCTTAGTAAGTTTTATCACAAGGTACGCTACCCTAGTCGACACGCTGGAGATCTTCAAGACGCTGTCTGAGAGGGATTTGTGGACCAAAAACCCGACGCCGCCTTGAGATGGTTGGTCCCCTTCCCTAAAATACATGAGATGGCCAGACTTCAAGATCACTGTGTCCTCCCCCTGTCTCGGACTTCAGACAGCCCCAGAATATGCCACCTCATGCTCCCCAGTTCCACCTCGAGCTGAGCCAGGTGTTCTTCGGGCCGTAGCGTGCGTCCGTTGTACGTAGCCAGGGTCAGTTGGTGTTGTCGGCCTTTCGTAGCCCGGGGATTCTTAGCACCCCCTGTCCCGCCGTTACCATGGCCGCCGACTTGGCCAGGAATAGCGGGGCGACCGCGAACTAGGGGCCGTTTTTTGAAATGCCGTGCCATATAAGGTAATGCCCATAATCACCACGCTGGGCAGGCGGGTTGGTGATCGCAGGGCGTAGCTCCTCGCACTAGTGACGCTGCTCCCCGTCACTAGTCTGAAATTTTGCTACGCCTACTTAGCATGGTTATTCCGCCATGTGTCGGTCGCCAGAGCCTCGTCCGTTAGTCAGCAGGATGTACCACGAGCAGGTGAGGTTGGATGGGGCACTGAGATGGTGTTGTGCCCCTTACACCCCAGTTAGGTGTATATGTAAATTGTATTGTTTATAATGAACAATACAATTTACATATACACCTAACTGTTTTATACACTAATTAACAACCTTTGCAATTAATACAATTAATGATATTGCAAGAAAACCAGTATATAAACCAGAAATCCAATTGTTAACAAAGACAATGTAATTTTATTTTTTAATTGTACAAGTACCTACAATTCTAAGGTTGTAAAATAAAAAACTGATTTGCTATAGAAAAGCCAAAATTAATTGTTATTTAATACATGTACAACTGATAATAATCCTTTTGAATACTAATAACTTTATTAATTTTAACAATGACTTGCAATAATATCAACACTCAAATGAAATGTATTGCAGGTAAGCTACCTATTCGTGACAAATAACAAGTGCTCTAAAATGTGAATTAGCTACAGCTTTATGGAAATTAAGCAAAATAATGTAGCAAAGCTAACTATACTATATTAAGTATGAATTTCAACTTAATTAAAACTGTGAAAAATGCTAATCACAAGTAACAAGTACCTAATGACTAATGACTGCAAATTGCACGAACACAATACTATGGTAGATAAAATTATAAAAAATGATACTGGCCTTTTATTCAAGACGACGACCTTATCTTATACTACCTGAGTGTTGGGTGACGATATTATTTAAATTAAATGCTTTACACCGCTAAATCACTGCTTGAGTTTAGTCCAATCCAAAATTTCGATGTCACGCTGGATCCTTATTGCTCGATATCCTCTATTTATATGCGCTGATCTTCTGTATATAATGTATCCGGCTCGAAGGACCATGTATTGGCCAGGGCTTCGCAGGAAAAGACTCCAAAGAAATACTCAGCAAGAAGAAATTTAATGAGGTGTTAACTCAACGAGTACAGCACAGCAAGTGACGAGATTAGCATCGGTACATACAAAATGAAATAATACAAATACTTAATTGCTAACATTATACTAAGCACACGTCGTTGCTATGGTATATCCATCAGGCGCTCGTACAGTATTTGACATGACAGTTGACGCTCCGCAGATGTCAAACCTCTTCTTCATAATTTAGATTGCGTATTATCAGGCAAAGGCATAGAGATACCGCCTTAAAATGACGTCATTCAATGTCAAATAAAGGTCATCCATATTTCTTTAAAAATATCAGTAATGGTACCGTATTTCAGGGTGTCGTATAGATAAAACTATTAACTCGTCGAGTACCGTCATTATAGACACAATTATAGAACAATAGGTTGCGGTCACCGGTGACCGCTTAGTGTTTGACAGTTTAATAAACCTTATTCCCAGAAATGGTTTATCAATGAGCCCGAATAAAAAAAAATAGACAATCCCCTTATGTACAGTATTATGGGGTTTAAAAACTTTTTATAGCCTTTCAAGATATATGCTGGTATATTGTCCGGCCCCACACCAGAGTTTGGCTTTAATTTATATATAGCTGTTTCTATGTCCAATAATGTGACGTTATCCACATGTACAAAATTTGCAGAATTATTATAGGAGTCCTCAGGACCATTGTGGTCAAGGAGAGATGTATCAGGCAAAAAGACACTGGCGAAGTAGGACGAAAAGGCTTTTGCAGCGTCTATGTCAGTATACTCCTTCCCTTTATAAGTTAGGTACTTTAGCCTCGAAGCCACCAATGTCTTATAAATTACTTAAACACCGTTAAAATTTAGTCGTTTTAATCCCATGGACCTGTGGTTTAACTAACAGAATACTACTCATTACAAGCTTGTACTGCGGTGTAACATAAAAAATAAATAAATTAGCAAATGATAAGATTATACTCGCAAAATGTATGAAACCAAAAGTTGCGCCACGAGATAGTTACCTACATCGTCGTCGGTCGTTGCGTATCGTCGACGGTCGGGCAGTGTAGGTACCTACACGGCGGCTATTGACTGAACTGATAGGAATGCTGCCTACTAACGGTTCGCATTATTTATTCACTCATGCAAGAATTGATTCGAGTTATTAAAAAAAGTACTTTATTTTTTAATTTTATCTTTATCAAATCGACAGTGTTTCATGGACCAGTTCGAACCTCCGATGGATTAAAACGATTCAAATTTAACGGTGTATGTTGCCAGAAAGCGCGAGAGTCGCGTCGCAATTTAGTTTGGATGTTTGCAATATAGTCTTTATAAGCTAAGTTTATTTGTTGCTTAATGTTGGTTCTAAGTGTACTAAATAATATATATGGTCGGATTTTTGGTGGCTTTCCAAAGGTGATGAAGCTCAGCTTTATGTTTGATATTGAAAATTATTTGTGATGAAAACCAAACCGGGTAACGTCTGCTAGGTTTTTTGGATCTATTTTTTTTTAGGTATAGGTAGGTACATGTATCAAATATACTATACATGACATGATAGAAGTTACCAACGGCGGTGTCAACGTTTTGGGTGGACATAACATCTTGCCACGATGCTTTGGAGATAAGTTCATACTATTATGACTGGCCTAGGGATAATCTCATATTGGTGGCCAGAACTCTTAACAAAAATCAACAGTCATTTCAGGGTAAATTACACACTTGCAACAGAGTGCGTCGTGATCAATGTTCAGGAATAGGCAAGGTGTGTTATGTACAATTGGGACCAAATAAGCACGTATGAGGTAGGTAGGCTTGTGCATAAAAAGGGACGTTCTAAGATATACTGGCCTTTTGACAATTAATTCACATAAAAAGAACACTGACACTTATAGTTCTGCATCTGCGTCAAAGTGAGTATTTACTTTTTGCTATAAAAAAATAATAGGCGTAAATGAGGTCAGGTTCACGGTTTTAGAGGTAGTATCCCCAAAATCAATCACCGATTTTTTCGATAGAGCCATGTCCAAGTAACAAAAAATGTGACCAGAGGCCTTAGTACGGGTTTGTTTTACGTTTAAAGTAATCGTAACGAGTACGCGTTCGGCGCTGTGATTGGTTGCTTCATTGGCGCCGGCCAATCAGAGTGCCGAACGCATACTCGTTTCGAATACTTTAAACGTAAATCAAACTCGTACTAAGGCCACAGCTCATCATAGTCTCGCTTGATATGATTTTTTCACAGACCCAGTCAGTATACTACTTCTTTTGAACAAAATCACATGGTAGGTAAGTACTATGATAATCTTGGAATCCTTCAGGTTATTTGTTTTCTTTATCTTTCTCATTAGTAACAAGATAATAATTCAAGCGCCCTACCATACAAAATTGAGAGAATATACCTAGTTTTTGTAAAGTAGTTTTTCAGATTCGAATTAGGTGGTGCTAAACTGGATCAGTCTGTCACCACTAACGTGATCAAAGTTGTGACAAAATTGCCCTCATCCGGTCAGATGAACCCAGCTCTATTCTAAGCAAAACCTTGATACGTGATAATGAAACCTCGAGTGCCGTGCATGTCCTAGGTAAGGTAAGGTCCAAATAATTTAGGTATTGATTTTAATAACATATTTCAAATGCTTTTACACACAACTCGTGTTAGGTAAGGTACCTACATTTCCTGAATAACACTAAAAGAACTGTCAAAGAATTTTTTTTTTTTTTTTTTTTGTATCCCGCAACACAGCAATCTGTTTATAAAACATTTAGCCGCTTTCTTGGCTGACTCATTGTCTGAGTGTGGCATATTGCATTGAAGAGAAGTATCCAATGAATTTCTCTTTCTACTGGCTGTTGAATCGGTCTATGAGGTTAGGTACACTGCTCCTCTTCAGTCTTGCAAATTGGATACTTCCAGATCCCGATAACTTAGAAGCAAGGGCATTGACATGCTTAGATAGCTTTTTCTGATAGTTTGAGCCTCTCTGAGAAATTTCTTCTCTAACAGTTTTTAGCCTTAGGTCTTGTAAAATGTATTTGTTGCTAATGCTTTTGGGTATATTGTACATGCATCTCATTGCCTTCATTTGAAACCTTTCCAGAATTTCTATATTGCTGGTACTTGCTGTTCCCCAGAGCTCAATACCGTATGCCCAGATCGGTTTCAGGATAGCCTTGTATACTGCCATTTTGCTTTCATTCGATAGTTTTGAGTTTTTACCGATCAACCAGTGCATATTTCGAAGAGTTGTGTCGAGCTGTTTTCTTTTGGTCCAGATGTGTTTCCTCCAAGTTAATCTTCTGTCGAGATGCATGCCAAGATATTTAGCAGTTTCGTCTTGCGGTATTTGTTCGCCATTAAGTAGAACAGGAGGGCAGTTTCCTTTTCTTAAGGTAAAAGTGACATGGACTGACTTGGTTTGATTAGCTTTTATTCTCCATTGTTTCAGCCATGTTTCAACTTCATTAAGGTGATTTTGCAGGGTTTCCGAAGCGATATCTGGATCCTTATCCACTGCCAGAATTGCAGTGTCATCCGCATAGGTGGCCATGGTGGTATGTGCGTGGGTGGGTACATCTGCAGTAAACAGAAGATACAAAACAGGCCCTAGTATGCTGCCCTGTGGGACTCCTGATTGTATTTCGTACAATTCTGATGTCTCACCATTGAATTTGACTTCATAACATCTTTTGCTTAGGTAACTCTCAAGTATTGGAAAAAAGGAGTGTGGCAGAGACTTCTTGATTTTGTACAGTAGACCCTCTTGCCAGACCTTGTCAAAGGCCTGACTAATATCCAGGAATGCAGCCGAACAATATCGCTTGGTTTCAATTGTATGACCGATAGTATCCGCCAATCTGTGTACTTGCTCGACGGTACCATGACTATGTCGAAAACCAAATTGATGTTCTGGAAGTACTCTATCTAGGTGTGGATTGAGACGATTGATGATAATCCTTTCAAAGATCTTACTGAGAAGAGGGAGTAGACTAATTGGTCGGTATGACGACACTTCCTCTACAGGTTTGCCAGGTTTAGGGATCATAACAACTTGAGCTATCTTCCACTGGCTTGGATAATATGAGAGCCTCAGGCAGGCATTAAAAATGTTTACTAAGTAGATTATTCCTTTTCTCGGCAGGTTTTTCATCAGCGTGGAGTCTATAAGGTCATATCCAGGGGCTTTTCCAGATTTCAGAGCCATAATCATCTTAGCTATCTCTTTAGGACTTACTGGTTTAATAGGTGCACAAAGCTGGTAAGGAGATTTTAAGTAGGTTATAATTTCTTTATCAGTTTCTGGGTTATTACTGGGGAAAGGTTTGAAGACACTCTGAAGATATTCAGCAAATACTGTTGCCTTTTCTAGATCGGATCTAGCCCAGTCCCTGTCCTGTTTCCTTAATGGTGGAACATGGATATCCTGTCGTTTCAATTTCTTTGTTGCGCACCAAAGTGAATACTTGGTGTCTTTATGGGGAGTTAAGTGGGCCAATTTACTCTGCACTGTGTGATTCTCCAGATCTTTGATAAGTATCTTTATTTCTTCTGTAATTTTATTAAACTTGGTTTTATCTGAAGGATACCTTGTTTGTTGCCATTCTTTCCTCAATTTTCGCCGTTCTTGGACTTTGTCTCTTATTAGTTTGGGGTAGTTTTTCAGTTTTAATTTAGGGTTTTTTTGTGTAGGTGTAGTTATACAGGCGGCAGTAAGAATAGCTGTATTGAATTTTTGAATGCTTATTTCTAGGTCCTCAGGCGATTTTAGTTTAATTTTTAGATCTAATGTTTCACTGACCATTTCTTGAAATTGTTTCCAGTTAGTTTTATGATTATGTAGTTTGATGGTAGTTTCTTGCAGGATAACTTTTTGGTACACATTTAGGATTACTGGGGTGTGATCTGAAGATAGGTCATCACACGCTTCTATTTTTATGTAACATCTGCCAATATTTTTTGTTATATAGAAGTCTAATAGGTCAGGTATCTTGTTTTGGTCTGTGGGCCAGTATGTAGGTTGACTGTGGGATATCCAGTCAAGTTTTAGATCTAGTGTACTTCCATATAGTTGTCTTCCTCTAGGATTGATAAGCCTTGAACCCCAATTAGTATGTTTGGAGTTCCAGTCTCCTCCACAGATGAAACGTGTGCCTAATTGGCTGAAAAACATCTTGAAATCATCAGAGGATATTACATGTCTTGGTGGACAGTACACAGCAGACACAGTAGTCAATTCCGATTTATGCTGAATACAAATAGAGGTTGCTTGTATTTTATCAGTTTTATATGGTTCAAGGACGTGGTGTTTTATATTACTTTTGACTATAACGGCTGTCCCTCCATGCGAGTTTCCAGATGGATGTTCAGTCCTATATATGCTGTAGTTTTGTATTTTAATGTATGATTGACGTGTAAATCTCGTTTCAGATATTAGAGCAATATCAATGTTTTCAGTATTCATAAACAGTTCAAGCTCTTGCCTCCTATCAGTTAGTCCGTTGGCATTCCAGGTAATCAACCGGATATTTAGGCCCTCTGGGTTACTATCTGTGTAATAAGTTGGATCATCCGATCCATCATGCTGTCCATCATGTTTTTCATAATTGCTTCAAATTTATTGAACATGGTGTCCAATAGGCTGGCTATATGTCCTGATTCATTAGGAATGTATGGGGTGTTGTTATTATGGTTTCCATTTTTTCCTTTTAGCGTATCTGAATAACTTCTCTTGGGTAAGGTTGTTTTGAAGGTTTCATTCATGTTGTATATATTTGTTTGATCTGATTCTTTTGTATTCTTGACCTGTATGTTGTTGGATTTAGGTTTGATTTTAAGTATCTTTTCTTTGTATTCTCTGTATTTTGAGCATCCCTTATAGCTTGCAGGATGTTTGCCATGGCAGTTAACACATGTAGGTTCTGTCTCCGGAGTTTTAGTACATGTAGTAGTTGGATGATCATTCCCACATTTTACGCATCTAAATGGTCGAAAACATTGATTTTTTGAGTGTCCAAATCTCTGGCATCTCTTACATTGTATTACTTCCTTCTTCTTGTAAGGTGCTTCGATCGTGACTTTCACTTGACCAATATGTTTAAGATTGAAGATGTCTTTATTGTTGGGCCTTGGTTCCAAGTCTAAGAAGTACATTGGGAGTTTTTCTTTAGTTGTGCGATGTAATACATTTACTATTTGCCTAACTTCGTGTCCATTTGCCCTGAGTTCTTCTTTTACAAAGGAAGTATCTTCACTAGAGTGGAGGCCTCTTATAACCACTCTATATGCTCGCTCGCTCTTAAGTTTATAAGTATAATGATTGATGTTATTTTCCATAAGGTTGTTTCTTATAACTTTGTATGCTTCAATGTCAGTTGGCATTAATTTAATGATGTGACCGGATTTTAGGGTAGTTAATGTGTATTTTTCATGTTCGATTATGCTGTTTAGGAGAGCTTTGAGTGGCACTATGTTGACAATGCCAGTAACAAAAATAGGTTCTGGTTTTGGGATGAACTCTTTCGGTTTCTTGTCTGACTCATTATCATCATCGCTAAGAATTTGGAACTGATTTTGTGTAGAGATAGAGTAAGTTGTTCGTTTACTTGCAGGTTTAATTATATCATTACTTGTTGGACTATTTTCGTTTCTTTTCCGTTTTCTTATTTTAGGTACTTTGTCTTGTTGCCAATCTTGATTTGGATTTTGATTCTGTTTCACGATTAAGTCTCCTTGTGTTCCAGGCGTGGCTTTAGTGTAGTTTTCTTTTTGATTTTGGGTTAAGTTTTGTAGATTTGGTTGCTCCAGTGTTTCTATGGCGGACATACTGTTACACCGATTTCTTATAAACATGCTTTTATGGAATGTTTGTTGTACCATAGTGTTGGGGTTAATTTTGTTTTTAATATTATCATTCATGTTGTTCCCACGAGTCAGGTCGAAATATGTGGTCACTTAAGGGGTGACGCCTATTCCCTTAAGAAGGCTGTATACAACGACGTTTGCCGGGTCCGTCGAGGTTGGCGCTTGTGACTTAACTCCCTATAAGCCATGCATTCTGTCGGCGCGTTTCCCACCTTAGAATTAGGGTAAGTTTTTATAGAGGCTGTCTACCTCTTGACACGGACAATGAAGTCAATGCCCCCGATTCCGTCACTAGAATGACGGATTTGCGGGTTGTGAAGATCATTTCCTATCTTCCACAAAGGCTATCTTGTTAGGATAGCTATGTCAGGTTAATTAACCGCCGCCTAAGACCCGGCGTTATTTAGCCGCTCGTTTAGCACCACCCGGGGGACACGTGTAGGGTGGGCCTTAGGATAAGGTGGTAACTCCTACGGACGCGAGCAACTTCGCCCCCCTAAGTTATTATTTGTCAAAGAATAAAGTTATTATTTTTATTTCATTTTATATTTAATATGGTTGTAACAGTAAAGTCCTTGAGGTACTTTTTATTATAATTTCACAACATTCAATAATAATTAACATCACTAGACAACTACATAGCTACCTACTTATAAAACTTAATAAATTAATATCACACTTCTGGTAATGTTCATGTTGACTAAAATTAAATGGAACAATATTTTCAACAAATATCATAAAAATGCAAAAAGTAGTATAAGTAAAATGACAGATATAGGAAAAAATATATAAATAGACATTCGAGGATGACAGACTGACACAAGAATAGATGAGTCACTTTCTTCATTTTGCAAGCCTTCTTTAGTTGGTTTTTCAACAATAACTAACTCATCACTAAAGAAGTCTATGTTGAATGCACATTCAGTTCTATTAACACAGACTTTAGATTCAGAATTATTCACATATTGGAATGTTGGCTTATAAATATCAAAAATTGCATGAATATCATTAATACCACTGTCTGAATAAAATATATAATAATAATATCCATCAAGCAGTACTTCATGAACAACTTTAAGAGTGGTAGTGTTTTCTAGGTAATTTGTGCTGTTACACTGCACAGAGAAAGGAAATAAGCGATTTATTAGAATCATATCATGAAAACACTCATTTAATGTATTTTCAAATCTAGAAACAGGTTCCTCTAGTTCTACAGTACTGTTGAAAGCATTCCCTCCATGATAAACACCAGTATCCAATAATGTATTTGGATTATGCAATGGTATATTTTTTATATCCCGTTTTGCTCTTTCATGAATAATTTGTGATTTTTTCTCTGTTGTACCTTTAGTATGTAATATACTTTGTGAACTATCATGATCATCTAATTTGTTTTCTTCATTATTATGAGTTAGGTGTTTTCGAGTATTATTTTCTTCGTTTTTCTTATCTGGATTTTCTAAAGTCACAAGGAGACCTTGGTGTTCTACTTTTGGGATACCTTTTTCTTGTCTATTATATCCATCTAAAATTCCACATGTATTTAATATTCTGTCCCCTTTAACAACTAAAATTTTAGAACCTTTGTGCTGAGAACATGCTTTTAATTCTACTGCAGCGCCTTTTAGTAAATAAAATCCCCAATATTCCAATGTGTCATCCAGCAATGTCATTGACTTTTTTAATCTTATGTGCTTTCTCTTATTGGATATTTCAGGAGTACCTTTCATCTGAAAAGCACTAAATGTAGTGTTCATTTTCAATGAATGCTTCTCACAAAATATTGATGATTGACCTTTATGAATTTGAATAACATCCGAGTCAGATATTTTGTACATAACATCAGCATATTTAATATTCCTCAAATATAAAGGTAATACTATTAGAATCGAAGGCAGAATTGTGGTGAGCAGGCAAAATGTTATAACACGCCGTGATCCATGCATTTTATTTCCATCTGAAAAAAAAAACAGATTTTTTACATATCTAATATTAAGTATTATATTTATTTATCCAATAAAGAATATTTTTTCACTTTTGTTAGTAACAGGCCTTACTATTTTTTGTTATATTATTTACTATATTTTCCTTTGAACTTTTACTCTTGAATCAAAATCTCACCACTGAATCCTTAAGTCGAAAATATTTTATCCACACACGGGATTTCGGCCAGCTCAGTCAACACAAAATTGAATTACCTAAGAAATGATTCTAAGCTTGTATACGAACATTGTAATGCTAGCAAAGTTGCCTTGAAAATTAAAGAGAGATGGATTGTGTTTATGTTTACAATTAGCACGACATGAAATAATGTTATTCATTTCAATCTGTCATTGACATTTGATACTGACAGTTGTTGAACGTGGTTTTTCAGATTATTATGAGTCAACTATTTATCCGAAAAAATAATATTGAGAAATAAATAAATACTGAATACCTTCTACAGAATATTACTATTAATAAAAGAATACAAATGTATTATTTTTGTGTCAGATAATTAATTTAAAAATAAAAAAGTATGTACAAATTAGGTAGGTATTTTTATGTATTATTAAACAAAATGTTAGATATAGAATAGCTATAACATTGCGCATTTTATTCCCCGGGCCCCGGAAGGTTATCTAGTATTTTCTGCAATTTCTGTTTTACCTTTTTTCACATAAATTCATCTATGCTCATTATACTCGGAATTTTAATTCGATTCCAGATTTGACAATTTCAGTGTTGCAACGTTATGACAAGTACTAAATAGTGACGTTGCGAAATTATTCGATATGGAAATGCTAAATTTCTGGATAGATTTTTATCGTTTATAATTTTAGTCTTGTAAACTAATATCAGGAAATTAAATATTTCTGAACCGATAATTCAGTTTTGACGATTAATTAACGATCTGAGACTTTTCTTTTATGACTGTGTGAAATAAATGAAAAAATGTAATCATGAAGGAACATGACAAATAAAACAAATACATGTATGTATTATGGTAATAAGTTATTTTATAAATTGACGCCGTCATAGCTGTCGCTATCCTGTCACTTTCTGTAACATTTATTATAAAACACACACACTGATTGTTTATCGATTTTTGTGTTCATCACTACACTATTATATGTGGTATCATTATTTCACAAAATGACAGTAGCTATTGTCAAATCTGGAATCTAGATAAAATTCTGACTATAGGTTTAAAAATTAAATATCTCATTACTATAACAAACTTCAACTTCCCCGAGTTGTTATTGTATCTACATATAATAATATTATGTAGGTCATAATTTATGTTAATATACTCAATATGTCTATAAAGAACAAAATATCTATAAGTTTAGATTAAACATTCTTACCGTATCGCTAATTAATTAGACACTTCAGTTGTAAATAAAATGAAAAATCTAGCACATTTAAAAAGAGTAAAATTAAATGGTAAGGATTATGTCATATCTACACATTTATGTCATATATAGCCTCCTCATGAGGTATACACTGGTATACATTATATACACCACTATATTCTATTTCATAGCATAATTAGGTACTTAATGAATGAATGGGCAGCATATAAAATAAACGGAATGTACAACTTCTTTGAATCAGTACATTAGCCTTGATGTCACCTACCTAACAAATACAAGTAGTAAATATAAATTTAACTTACCTTCTTTATTTACGTTTGTATAATGATAATTAGTATTATAATACGACGTATTTACTGGCCTCGGCAACTTTTTCTCCATTTTTCACACTTTTATTTAATAATAGTTAGAGAAAAATACAGTCATTTAGCTGCAGTGCCATTTAACTGTATTACATTTAATTAGATATACATAATAAACCAGCAAGCGTAATAGGTTAATGATAAGCTTATCAAATGTTTTATCAGTTTGTACTATAATACGTCTGGTCCACAAGACTAATATGCATACTGGTTCGCCTCGTCGTGTCGTGTCGTGATTACAAAATGTTTATTTGCGTACCCATACTTAAATATCGTCAGCTAGGTATTTACAATGCTATTAAGTAAACTATTGGGCAGTATTAACATATGTAACACGACTATGGTAATAAGTAAATACTGAAGTCCGTAAATTATTATTTTTACTTTTAGCATTCCGCATTTAAACTTGCAGACTAATTCGACATCAGCATATTTTACTTTACCTTCTTTCTTTCATTACTTACGTTATTTGCAAGCATGTTTGTTTTATTATTTAAGAAGATGTAATAAAATTAGTTGCAACTAAAGGTTAAATCGTTAAAAATAAACTTTATGACTGTTTTTTTTTTTAAGGGGGGAAAATCATCGAATGACTGCTCCCGCCTGGGTGAGGCGGGAGGGAGTGTCAGACTCTTACTGACTAAAAACCACCCCGTTCCTTCTCCTGCACATCGAGCCGGAGCCCCGGTTACCCGTTAGGTTCTCCACGACTCCGAATCGGCATCGGCCCTATTGGGCCCCATCTGTGGTGGTCTGATGGCTCTTTGAGGCGCGCGCGGAACGCGACGCGCCGTACGCTCGGGTCTGTTTCTGGTCGGACGGGGAGCCACCCATGCTCGCCGTCCGCAGGCCCGCGCTTACGGTGGCCGGAGATCGTCCCGCGATCCCCGACGCCCGGTGTGTCCTTCGCGATGGCTGGGTTGCGAGGAGGCAGCGCTTCGCTGCCTCACGCGTCCCGCCTCCTCCTTAGCCAGCATGACTGCTTCGCAAAAGGAGGAGACGGCATCCCAATCCCCCTCGCTCCGCATCATGGCCTGCACTAGGCCCGGACGCGAGAGGTCGCCATCGCCGATCACTTCCCTGAGGGCACGGCGGTGCTCAGCCCACGCAGGGCATTCTCCCACCGTCTGTTCCACCGTGTCCTCAGGGCGGTCCTCGCAGTGATGACACCCGGGCGTTTCCTCCCGCCCCATCAGACACAGGTACCTCCCGAAACTCCCATGTCCGGTGAGGACCTGCGTCAGGCGGTAGGTGAGGACGCCGTAGCGTCTCTCAAGCCACTCCTCAAAGAGGGGACTTACCGCTGCGATGGCAGCGAGCCCAGCCCTCGGTTGCGACAGTCGTTGCTGCCATTCCGCCATGAGATCGCGCCGGAGCTCATCCCGCCACGCACTTATCTGGCGCGGCAGCGGAGTTTCGCCCCGGCGACGTGCCATGCGCGCATGCTGTGCACGCGCGCGAGCACCTTCGCCTCCAGATCCCACGGCGGTAATCCCGCAAGGAGGTTCGCCGACTCCCCAGAGATCGTGCGGTATCCGCGGATCATTCGGATCGCCATGACCCTCTGTGCCATGAGCAGCGTCCGAGCGGGACGCCGCAACAGGTTTGGCGCCCAAACAGGGGCGCCGTAGAGGCCATGGACCGCACGACCCCGGCGTATAACCTCCGGCAGGAGGCGTTTGGCCCCCGGAGGTTGGGGAGGATGCGTTTGAACGCAGCCCCCGTCCTCTCCAACTTTGGAGCCAAACGTCGGAAGTGCTCAATGAAGTTCCACCGACTGTCACCATCCTACCCCGGACGTTGGTGAACCGGGAACCCCAAGCCAAGTTTTTGGCATTGAAGTCCCCGAGGACGAGCACGGGGAGGGAACGGAACCCTTGCTCCCGACCCGGTGATTGGCCGGCTTGCCAGCCGCCGCACATGCGTTGCAGTGCAGCGGGGCGTTGCACGAGCCGGCCTTGTGACCGGGCCGACCGCAGCGGAAGCAACAGTCGCTGCGGTCCACCTCCGAGGTGCATTTGACACTCACGTGCTCCCCCACGTGACAGCGGTAGCACCTCAGAGGCCGGGTCTCGAGCAGCTTGACCTGCGCCGAGACCCACCCCACCAAGAGCCTTTTGCCCTACTTTAATGTTTTGGCCGCTGTGACGGGGCAGCTCACCACCACCGTGCGCAGCCCCGAGTTGTCCGGACGGATGGTGCCCACCTTGACCTGGTCAGCACCCTCCCGTCCTGGCCACAGCGGCCACCACCTCATTCTCCGTGACGGAGTCGTCCAGGCCCAAAATCCTGACATCCAGGCATTTGGTGGGCCTGGACACGCGGGCCTCGTCCGCACCGAGGCACGCCCTAAGCCTTTCAGCCAGGGCGTCAGCCGATGGGCCGCTGGTCGCGCCGGGGACCTCGAGAAGACGGGCTCCGGTAGCGGTCACCTTGACCGCGAACCCGTCTGGGGCCCCGAACTCCGCAGGAGTTACCGCCCCCTTTAATTTGGCGAGGACGTCGCCGTAGATAATGCCCCTATTGACCGCTTCCGGCTGTAGGGTGATGACCACAGCTGCGGTCTTAGGGGCGAGGAGCAAGGCAGCAGCGCGTTTCTCCCTGCGCTGCTGCAGCTGGCTCCGCGCAGGCAGCGGTTCCCGCTTTCCGGCGACCTCTGCCCTTACCGCCCCTACCCCGCGCCGCCGTGGGGACTTTAGAGGGAGGCGCCTCCTGCGCGCCGGAGGACGGGGACAAAGTGTCCTCCTCCAGCCTGGGGCGTTTAAACGTCCCCGTCGCGCGGCGGCGTGAGCCCTTCGAGCTCACGCTCAGCCGTCCCACCAGAGATGTGTCGGACTCAGAGTCCGACCTCATCCGAATTGGATCCCGTGTGTGCGACTCGCTGGACAACTCCAGCTCCTCACCACGGGTCCCGGAGCCGGGCTCCCCTCTACCGCCTCTGCAGGTGAGTCGAGCTCACCCGCACTCTCCTCCTCCGTCGATTGTGGTTTGTTTTTGTTTTTAAGTTTCTCCATACAAATCCCACGAGTATGGGGGAAATAACGGTCCACCCAGGCAGTGCCCCCTGTATCTGGGTAAGTGAAAATTTGTTTCCCAACTAGAGTGTCCACTGGTCCCCTAGCTGGGGGTGCGCTCACGACTGACACTACTCCTCAGCCATGCATACTCTCGCCGCGCACCAGAACTTAGTATTGGAGGATTTTTTTATAGAGGTTATCTTCCTCGCGGTCCGGGCGACCAAGCCAAGACCCTCGTCCCGTTCAGAGTCACAAAACATGACCGTGACCTCCTTACGGATTACGATATCGACGGCTGCAATCGGGGACAGCTTGTGTCCCAATGCTGCTCGCTGGCAGGGTGAGTGCACAACGAGCACCGCCCTTGCCTCTCCGCCACGCTCTCTGCTAAGTTCAGAGAGACAGGCGGAGAAACGCCCCACCGAAGCGCGGGCTATGAGCCTCCGCACACAGCCCGCCGCCTCCAGAACCCTATCGGGCTCGCCCGCCCAGTCCAGAAGTCAGCTGCGGGCGACAGTCACTCCAACCCTATCACCCCCGCTAGGGAGACTGTCGCCCGCACCCAGGGTGCACCACGGGGAGGTCTTTTGGCACCACACCCATTTATGACTGTTTAGTGTCTATCTACTCTGACCAGGGCGATTGAAAAAATTTCAACGTCTTTGACTAGACCTACATAACATATCAACAAACAATAAGGATGAATGATGATTGTGCTGCATGGGGCTTCAGCTGCCTTATGTTTTCATAGCAGAAGTCGCTCAGCCCAGTGTGAGTCACACGATCTCTCGCTGTCCACTATAGTTCAAAAGATGGTCGGTAGTGCAGAGCGAGGGCCGCAATAAAAACCTAGGTGCGCGATTACGGTCCATTTGGATTGTTAGCAGCTACTTTTGAAAAAAGAAAAAAAATATAAACAGTACCCAAAAGTAGATGACGTACGGAAACATTAATTTATTATTTCTGTACGATTCTAGCTCGACTGGCACCTTACTTAGTGATCCAATCTGATAATATTTGTTTTTTTAATAATGTCACGTGTATAATTCATGGTCTGTTACTGATCCTGAGTAGGTATGATCGACACCGAATTATTATTAGATAATAATATGTCGTATATGACTTCTTATTTATAAGACTTCTTCCGGCTTGGGTGAGGCGAAAGAGAGTGACAGACCCTTATTGACTGCAAACCACCCCCGTTCCTAGTTCCTACTCCTGTTTCGAGCTCCACAGCCCCGGTAACATCCGTAAGGTCGTTCGCAGCCTCAGAAGTTTCATTTAGATAGAAATAATTCAATGATTACTTACCAACCTCATGATTGAGCATTTGTTAATTATCCTATACTTTCAATCCCGTTTTCTGCCGTTCCCGTAGGATTTTCAAGATTTGTTCTGTCCTAAGAACCTTCTCCTGACAATAATAAACACAACCAAAAAAAATCTGCCATATCGGTCTAATATAGAGGTAGTAGCAGTAGACGGTTCAAGTTCTCGCCAATAGCTAGGGTTTCTAATATCTAATAGGTAGGTACTTAATATTTTAATAAGTGTATTTTTATTATTTATTCTAATTATGTTATTAAGGAACAACATAATTAAGTAATAAGTATATACTAATTATTATATATAATTCCAAAACCTGACGTAACTGAAGATATGAAATCATTTGACGTATTAGGTACAGGTGAGGTAAGCAATGGAAAAAGGCATAAGTTTTAGTAGGTATCGCCGTAAGTATACAAGCTGTAGTTTTGAAGCCGTGTCATTTCTCGGGGGCATGTCACAGAAGTCATAAAGGTTCAATGTAAAAAAAAATTCGGGCCAATAGGTAAAACTACGGCTAAAACAAATCGTTTAAGTTCGACAGTATTTCAGAATAAGCGACAGCAATGTTTCTTATTGGAGTTTTATGGAATTAGGAATAATATCAATTACGTGTTTGAGTTTGTGTGTGTTAAGCCCTGTTATAAAGCTAGTTACAAGACGGCGGCATGTAGTTCGCACTTACGGATTTCCGTAATTTACAGAAAAATTAAAAATATTTACCTACAATTTTTTTGTTGATTCGGACTCAAAATCGATAGCCCAGTTACATCCTAGAAATACGCGGCTTTAAAACAACAACTTGTATATAATTCAATATTCATGTACCCTAATACCAGTGGTGTAGTTACTGGATGGCAAGTCGTTGCACAATATGACAATATACCGGTGCGCCAACTAAGCCCAGGATGTCTCGGAACCTGACCATCATCAATAGCCTATAGTATGGAGCCTCTTCTACTTCTCATATGGAGAAGGTTTGTGCATTAATCACAGCGCTCACACAGTACGGGTTGCCGATTTGAAACTTATACATAATTAGAAGTTTATAGTTTCTAAGCCTAGATGTCTCCACGATGTTTTTTTTCTTCTATGGCAATTGCGTCTCCAGTAGTTGACTATTCTGCCAGGCAGCGCCATGTGTTACGGCAGGTGAATACAGTACCGTCGAACTTTATTCACTTCGAGGTGTATCTGCAATGTTAGTAACTGGCAGACTTGACATAATGTGGTTGGTAACAACTAAACATATACATTATAGTAAATTACAGTTTATGTATTTGAATAAAAAAGGGACAAAACATAGCATTGACATTTAAAACATTATTGTATTAGGCACTCTCATTATACATTAGATTTTAATATTATTTTTAGTAATGAATTTTGCCAAAAGGTTAATGAGTTTAGTGTAATAATGGGTTAATAGTGAGTGAAAATTAATTGGGAGGGGGACCTACAATATTGTCCTTCAACGTATGTCAGTAGTGACTTATTAATCAAACGACTTAAAACTCGGAAATGTCAAATTGGTACTTGCCAGGGTTTGAACCCGCACCCTTGAGAGGCGGTCGTCTTAAACCTCCGGGCTACCACGACACCTGTGGATCTGGAAGCTTTATTAAGATATAAGATTATAAAAATTTAACTAGTTACTCATAGCATCCTTCTACATTTTCACTCTCTTAATTTTACTTTTGAGCGTTTTAAGTATTTTTAAAATAAATAAACAAGATTGCAGTATTCTTATACCAACTACGGCAACATCTTTTTAAAAAATACGGGGAATTCTCAACTAGTCTCACAAACATTTCTCTTAACTCAAAGATGCAAATGAGACATTGCATTTTTATTTTGCATTTTTATCGTGACAACACGGGATCATACGAACCTTGGCCTTCAAGTAGTACCGTACCGTTGGTTACTGTAGTTCTTTCCCTTGTATTTTATATTTTCTGTAACTTTAATTGAAATGAATTCTTAACTCAAATTGATTTGCATACGGTGGCAGTGTGTCCTGCGTGGGCTGCGACGACGACCTCTCGCGTCCGCGCCATTTGGTTCAGCCCATGGTACGGAGCGAGGGGGACTGAGATACCGTCTCCTCCTTCTGCGAAGCAGTCATGCTAGCTAAGGAGGAGGCGGGGCGCGTGAGGGAACAAAACTCCTCACGCTCTAGTCATCGCAAGAGACACTCCGAGCGTCGGGGATCACGAGATGATCTCCGGCCACCGTAAGCACGGGCCTGCGAACGGCGAGCACAGGTGACTTGCCGTCCGACCAGAACCAGGCCCGAGCGTATAGCACGTCACATTCCGCCCTCGCCTCAAGGAGCCATCAGACCACCACAGATGGGCTGATGCCGACACGGAGTCGCGGAGGGCTTAACGGGTTGCCGGAGCTCCGGTTCGAAGTGCAGGAGTAGGAACAGGGTGCTTTTTAGCCAGTAACAGTTTGACACTCCCCCTCACCTCACCCGGGCGGGAGAAGTAATGGGATGATTTTTCCCCATTAAAAAAAATTGATCTAGGTATCGCGCAGCCGTAGCGATTGTCTTCTCACATTGGGTAACCCAAGTTCAAGGGAAACCCCCTGATTTTATTATTTGATGGAAATTTTATTTACGATTTACAAATTAGAAGCAGTGAATCAGATCAGTCAGTTAGTCATCACGTGCACTCATAGATAGAACATATAAAACTGCGCGCGCTTGGGAGCGAGTTATACATGTATATAACCCGATCGGTTTAAGTTTTATTAATTGAGTTTTGTGAATTGTGACATCTACCACCATAATCGTACTTATAAAATATAAACAAAAATGTAAGTAATTGCACATGGATTTATGTAGTAGTAGTTCTCCTACTTTGCTCTTATACACAATTTTTTTAAGGGGGGAAAATCATCGAATGACTTCTCCAGCCTCGGTGAGGCGGAAGGGAGTGTCAGACTCTTACTGACTAAAAACCACCCCGTTCCTACTCCTGCACTTCGAGCCGGAGCCCTGGTAAACCGTTAGGTTAGTAGTAGAGTCAGTGTGTGCCTATGTGAAAGTTTTTAGATCTACCTACCGACCTGTAGATTTATTTATGGTGTAGGTGTACTTCATGTACTAGGTACCAGTGGCGTGCACAGGTTTTCGAGACAGGGTAGGCAACTAAATATCGTATGATTAAACCCCTCCCCCCCCGCCGGTCATACAATCATACTCACACAAGACAGGTACATGTACATGTATACATAATACATTTTGAAAAATGCGTTCAAGAATATTGTGGTGTATTCTTTCGCCAAATTACACTGACAAATTATACTGACATCTCGCGTATTTTTTGTGAAGTACTTCATCAGCTATTGATTAAGTCAACAAAACTTACAAATAATGAAGGATCTATTATTTATTTTAATAATGAAGCATAAATTTGATGAACCAAATTTCATTATGGAATTGTTAAGTTTAATCAATCTGTTCAAAATCATAATATATTACGAATTTAAGAGCGTAGGTACCTACATTATGTCAACAAACAAAACAATAACAAGCGCGGCCGGCTGTGGCCGACCTGAGTCTATGCGGTACATTTGTTATTATTAGAGGTACATTACATAATTATTAATAAGAATTAATATCAGTACAACCCGAAGTCTAAGTTGATATTTTTAAGAATTATCAAACAATAAACAAGAAATCAAATAACAGATCCATTATAGTAAGTACATATTTACATTACCTACCTTTTACTTGGGTCAATTCTCGTAACTCGAGTACACCTCTGCCTATGGTCATTACCTGAATCTAGTCCTATAAAGGACATTTTCTTGCGAAATCTTACTGTTTTTACTTTCAACAAACACATAAAATTACCTATTATTCACACAAACTTCACAATCGAATAATATAGGTACTTGTACTAGAAACTGATAAACAAATACACTATTTGAAAAACCTACACATATATTTAACTACTACTACACATTTATGAAACTTTATGTTTAAAACTATTTCCTAATAATTTAAACGAAAACATAAACAAAGCGATCGCACATCACATGAAAACAATATGGCCGAAAACATTGGAATTTGGAAATGAATTGAAGTCATTACCAATAGTCAATTGAGTGTTTATTATAAAAAAAATGTAGCTTAAAAATTAAGGTAATGCAGCGTTTAATTTCAAAAAAACAAAGGTTAATTTAGTAAGTCAAATGAAATTGCATCATCGTCTTACACCAATATTTCATACTAAAAAACATTCATTCATATAATTTGATACGTTGTAAATGGCGCCATCTTGAAGTTTCAATAACTTCCTTTTAACTTTTATAATAATAAAGACAACTCCTCGTTTAAAATTTCTATAAACCGACAAAGCGTAAAAAAATTAAGCTTTAATTAAAACACTTAAAACATATTTGTTAAATACGCAATTATAAAAATACATTCGCATTATATCGAACGAGTTCAGAAGTTTCAACAAAAAATTCAATAGATGGCGCTGGTGTACTCCATTCATCAGTACTTTACGATATACAGATTTTATCAATTTCAATCCTTTTATGATTTAATTGTTTTTAAAAATACAATAACTTGTTGCTGTTTTATTGTTTTAGAATTCTTAATAAAATACGATCGTTTTCCAAGTGATGAACAAACGGTCCTCTAATTTTTTAGTTGCAAACATTTTGTCAAGCAAAAGGAATCGTGTAATATATTTATGAATGGTTATTCTGTACCGTGACCATGCTCGTGAACTTCACGCATGCGCGGTGCATACTTTTGGTACATTACTTTCGTGACGTCACAACTAGCAGCCAAGATTTAAGGAATAGCAGCGCATGCGTGGTGCGTGCGGGGCGCATTCATTGTTTTACAAAGGCGCGTATTTATGTTAGCCGTTTTTTTTACAAACTTTTATTATATTATTGAATTTTAATAAACGCGTTTGTACATTTTATGTATGTTATATATTCACGATATTTATAGGTAGGCAAAGCCTTTTCGTCTATATGGACTGCACGCCACTGCTAGGTACCTAGAGGTATATGTGTCTATATTATTCTAGCTTCTGCCCGAGATTTCGTATGTGTAATTGCGTTAGGATTATCGGGAAATCCTTAGATAAAAAGTATTCTATGTCCGTCAACTGTCTCCCTACCAACTTCCAGTCAATTCCATTTAGCTGTTCTTTCTTGAGTAGTTGAGTTATAAAATTAAATAGTATAACTATATAATACGACTTCTGATTTCTGGACTTCAAAATACCTAACACATCTTAATGTAGAAAATAATATACTAGACTACATTTTTTTTTTGATTATTCGAAACGTTGGTACTGCTTACATAATTAACCATTTCATAATTTTGGAAACAAGAGCCATGCAGAACTTTCACTCGCATGCTCGCGTAGCATGATGGGCAGTTTAAAATAAAATTTATTAGAGTCGCTTCCTACTTCCAACCGATCAATCAGGAAATCTTTGGGTGAGGCATAATTCGTCATCTCACACAGTGGATATTGTACCTACCTAGTCGGTCTGTCTCGAATCCAGCATTATTTTAGAAGTAGGTTTGGAGCTTACATCAAAATTCTATCATTGTAGAGTCACTAGCAGCCAAATCTATATAATATTTATTGTTACAGGCATGGGTAATGATATCTCCATGACAGATCATTGAAACTGGCCGTTGTTAGTCTCATGATCACATAGATATATAAATAAATAAATAAATAAAAATAAAATAAAAAAGCATTTTATTTCTTGCTAAAAAATAAAAACAAAAAAATACATTTAAAACTAAAAAAACTAATTATACAAAAAGTCTTTCTTCTTTCCTCCTTTTCTTTCAAGAACCCCTCTCTTGGAAGGTAAAGGCCTCCTCCAGAGATAGCCAGTGATTTCTATCTTCTGCTATTCGCATCCAGTTTTTTCCTGCTATTTTCTATGCATCTGCTAAGATGTTGTCTTTCCAGCGTGCATTTGGTTTACCCTTTCTTCTTTGACCTGAAGGTCCTAACCATGATGTTGTTTTTCTTGTCCAGCGGTTGTCACTGAGTCTAGCTACATGTCCTGCCCATCGCCATTTTAATTTCTGTGCGTAACTGAGGGCATCGATGACTTTGGTTTTCTGTCTGATGTCTATATGGCGGATTTTTTGGCTTATTCTAATTTTCAGAATGCTTCTCTCCATACTTCTTTGAGTTGTTAAAATCTTGTTTTTTATTTTCGTTGTAAATTTCCATGTTTGACAGGCATAAGTTAGAGAGGGTAGGAGGCAGGTATTCATGACTTTGCTTTTCAGCTTTATGGTCATATCGCCTTTCAGGATTTCCTTAAGACTCCAGAATTTTTTCCAAGTGATGTTGACTCTTCTCTCTACCTCTCTTGCGTTATTGTGTGGGTTGAATGAGATTTGTTTTCCCAGGTAAATGTAGATGTCAACATAGGTTAAAGGTAGGTTTTCAAGATATAATGGTATTTTAGTGTGGTTCGTCATAACATTTGTTTTATTTAAGTTAATTTCCAGTCCTACTTTTCGACTTTCTTCGTGTAGAAGTATCATCATCAATTGTAGCTGGTTTGAGATTTCAGATAATAAAATTAAGTCGTCAGCGAATCTGAGATGACTCAAGTAACTGCCATTTATATATATGCCGGCTTTGTTCCAGTTTAGGTTGCGGAAGATGGACTCTAGTACCGCTATAAAGATTGTAGGGGAGATAGGGTCTCCTTGCTTGACGCCTCTTTTTATTTGTATTGGTGGCCCAGTGGTCTCTAGCTTGACTCTGATAATATTTTTGTCATAAATGTTTTTTAGGACTTGTATGTAATCCAATGCTACTTCTTGAGAGAGTAGAGCTTTCCAGATCGATGGGTGAAGTAGGGTGTCGAATGCTTTTTGATAGTCAATAAAAACGACATAGAGTGGTCTGTTGAACTCTTGAAATTTTTCTATAACCATCTCTAGCGAGTGTATATGGTCAGTCGTAGAAAAACCTCGTCTAAAGCCTGCCTGTTCTATGGGTTGGAATTTTTCTGTGGTTTCCTTTTTTTTTTCTCTATTATGGAGGAAAAAAGTTTATATAATGAAGGTAGTAGGCTAATCGGTCTATAATTGCTGATGTCGTTTGGATCACCCTTTTTGTAGAGCAAACTGATTTCCGACTCTGACCATTGGCGTGGAGAGTTTTTGCAGCTCAGTATCATGTTGAAAAGTCTAGTTAGAGGTTGGATTAGCTGTTTATATCCTAATTTTATGGCTTCGTTGTTAATCCTGTCGGGTCTGGGACTTTTATCTGATTTTAACGATTTAATTCCTTTCAGCACTTCGTCTTCATCAATAGTTGCTTTCGGCTCTTCCTCTCTATTGCTCGGTAATTTAAATGGTGGTTGATTTGGCGAGTTATAAAGGTTACTGTAGAAATCTGTTGCTATTTTAAGTATTTCTTTTCGATTTTGTGTATTGTTAGATTTATTTTTCAACTCTTCAATCCATGATTTGTGTGTTCTCAGTTCTTTATACGCCTTCTTGACGCTTCCCGTGACCTGAAGATGTTTTTCAATAGTTTGTGTGCGATGTGCCTTATAGTCTTGATTGATACGTTTGCTAATGAGCTTATATAGAGCTCGTAGTTCGTTTTTCATAGCTCTTGTTTTCGGTTTTAACTTATATAAAGCTTGCCTTCTGCTGATTAATACTTTTGTACGTGCTGATAAAACTTGGTTTTTCTTTGTGGCGGTGTTGGATGACAGTTCTTGTCCTTTTTTTAAGCTGGTATTAATTGCGTTTGTTATTTTATAGATATATAACCTAACATATTAGTGCATGATCATCTCTATTTTTTTTGTTCTAATACCTACTGTGTTCAAAAAATATCCGAACGCACGTAACGTCAGCATGTCACTCCGTCGTGTCGTAGACGTCAAACTCGTCAAATAAACAAATCAAAAATATTACACGTTCATTTCATTCGAGAAAAAACAAATTATAATTATTATAAGTATAGAATGTGTAATAAATTTAATAAAAAGCTATTTGAATTGTTTATAGTAAAGCTGGTGTTGAAATAAAAATACCTACCTAATTTCAATACTATTTAGTCTTACCTTTTTGTGAAAGTTAACCAACTTTTTGAGAACATTGATAAAAACATAAATAATTTATAACTATGTCGGATATTCTCAGGCCTCAAGTGAAATGGATAGAAGGCAGATGTTACAGAGTAAATGATCCCGCAGTCGATACAACTACTTTTCATGAACACGACTTGTATGAAAATGGTAATTTGTTTCACTTTCATCTAATAAAATAAACTTCATCTCTTAAGACTATACTATTTTGTTTTTGATATTTTTTTTTGTTAAAATAATATTTGTGAGAAGTATAAAACTAATGTAATGTTTCCCTTAATAAAAATATTTGCTGACCGGGCTGAATTTTGTTATCCTGTATTAAATTGAATTAAATCAAGTAAGCAAAACAAGCAAAAAACACTGTCTTTTGTTTTTCAGATATGACTTATAATGACACAATTGATGAAGATGAAGAAGAAGATGATTTTGAAGTTGTCAAGGTGGACAATTCACGATATAGTACTAAGTTCCACGTATCCAAGTATGAATGTCTACTTTTAAGTCTATTTTATGGTTGGTTTAAGAATTTATTTATTTGGAAGTACAAAAATTGAATGGTTTTTAAAATTTCAGACATTACCTTGGATCAATAATTGGCAAAAAAGGTGCAATTAGGATGAGAATTGAAAGAGATACCAAGACAGATATCAAGATACCGAGACAAGGCCAGGATGGTGATGTAGCTATATTTGGACCCACGGCACAGGTAACAGGAACTTTATATTAATAACTAGCTTCTGCCAGTAACTCCGTCTGCGTACCTGTGGCTTAACAAGTGGCCTATGTGGACCTACATCTGTTCCAAATTTTATCTCAATCCCTTCAATAGTTTTTGCGTTAAAGAGTAACAAACACACACATACCACCTCACAAACTTTTACATTTATAATATTAGTAGGATCTTTAGGTATTTACATAAGTAAGCATGCTTCCTCTAAATACATGTCTGTGCAAGTCTGTGGCGATCACCACATGGTTAACATGCTTAATGAAGAAACAAGTCTAAATTTTGTTTCTTAATAAATAGCATTTAATTCTTGTTTCAGATCTTGATTGTTATTTTAAATAATTTGCTAATTCTTATTCTGTATACTATAAAAAACACACATTCAATTTATTTCATATAACAGAATTAATTATTATGTTTTCGGCTTACTCACTTAACTGGACTAGTTTCAAGCCTTGCTAGAGGCTCATATTCATGAGCAGCAATCCGAACCCAAACAATAAATAATTTTGTATGTCTCACGAAAGTTTTAATAATATAAATGTTACAGAATGTCAAGGCAGCTAGAAGAAGAATAAACATGATAGTGGTGTCATCGAGGATGAAACAAAAATCTACACATTTTATATCAATTCCCATGAACCATACAGATGTACAAAAAAGGTTTGAAGAATTTAAGGTAAATATTATTATCACTGAAACACATTAACTATAAATAATCATTAAACATGTCATTGTTACCATGTTTGCTGCCTAGTCTACACAGCATGTCCAAACCCCACAGATCATTTTTTTTAATAGTTCATGTTGCTGTATAATTTCCTAAGTTATTTATTTAAATTAAAATAGTATAACTTTGCAGTTGTTAAACTAAAAAAGAAACATTATACTATTATTATTTGACTGCACGGTTGGTGCGGTGGCTGGGCAACCGGCTGCCGTGCAACGTGTCGCGGGTTCGATTCCCGCACGGAACAACACTTTGTGCGATCCATAAATTGTTGTTTCGGGTCTGGGTGTCATGTGTATGTGAACTTGTATGTTTGTAAACGCACCCACTACACAGGAGATAATCCTAGTGTGGGGCAACGTTTTTATAAAACAAAAAGAAAAAGATTATACTAATTTTGTTTTACATTTTAGGAGAGTGTTATGCGAGAATGCCCTGGTCGGGGTCTTGATAGTTCTTTGTTCATCCAGCCTAGTAAGTTGCATCTTACAATTGGTGTCATGTGCTTAATGGACAATGAGGAGAGGTTGTATGTATCTAAGCTACTTACTGAAGCTAAAGAAAAGATTATCATGTGAGAATATTTTATTTTTCTTCCATTATTGTAGCATGAGGCTTAAAACACGAAGTAACAATTTTGTTTGATAAAATGCAATAGCCAGTTTCTCTCTCCATGCAATAACTTTCATGAATTCTCTTTTTAGAGATATTTCTAGTTAGCTATATAAATAAAAATAAAAAACCTGGGTTACCGGGAATCGCAAGAAAAAAAACAGTCGAGTGTGTCAGACTGGCATAAAGCCACCTTTTTTTTTTTTTGAGGGGGGAAAGTCATCCAATGACTTCTCCCGCCCGGGTGAGGCGAGAGGGAGTGTCAGACTCTTACTGACTAAAAACCACCCCGTTCCTACTCCTGCACTTCGAGCCGGAGCCCCGGCAACCCGTTCAGTCTTCCGCGGCTCCGTATCGGCATTAGCCCTATTGGGCCCCATCCGTGGTGGTCTGATGGCTCTTTGAGGCGCGCGCGGAACGCGACGCGCCGTACGCTCGGGCCTGGTTCTGGTCGGGCGGCGAGTCACCCGTGCTCGCCGTCCGCAGGCCCATGCTTACGGTGGCCGGAGATCGTCTCGCGATCCCCGACGCCCGGAGTGTCTCTCGCGACGGCCGGGGCGTGAGGAGGTTCGTTCCCTCACGCGCTCCGCCTCCTCCTTAGCTAGCATAACTGCTTCGCAAAAGGAGGAGACGGCATCCCAGTCCCTCTCGCTCCGTACCATGATCTGAACCAGAGCCGGACGTGAGAGGTCGCCGTCGCCAATCACATCCCTGAGGACACGACGGTGCTCAGCCCACGCAGGACACACCGCCACCGTATGCTCCACCGTGTCCTCCGGGCGATCCTCGCAGTGATGACACTCGGGCGTTTCCTCCCGCCCAATCCGAAACAGGAACCTACCGAAACTTCCGTGTCCGGTAAGTACCTGCGTCAGGCGGTAGGTGAGGACGCCGTAGCGTCTCTCAAGCCACTCCTCAAAGAGGGGACTTACCGCTGCAATGACAGCGAGCCCAGCCCTCGGCTGCGACAGCCGTTGCTGCCATTCCGCCATGAGATCACGCCGGAGCTCATCCCGCCACGCACTAATCTGGCGCGGCAGCGGATTTTCGCCCCGGCGACGTGCCTCCGCGCGCAAACAAAACACACGCGCCAGCATCTTCGCCTCAAGATCCCACGGCGGTGATCCGGCAGGCATAAAGCCACCTAAGAAGGGGTCGTGCCGCGATACGAATGACGCAGAGCTCTATCTATCGACATGTACCAGAACTTTATGTAGGTACATGTACGTACAAGTAATAATAATATACTTTGCAATATATTTATGTTTCTTATTATCTTAATCTCTTACAGGAATTTAAGATTAAAATGAAGATTAAGATTATACATTACTTACATATGAATTGAATTTTTTTGTTTTTTTTATTTGCAGGCCCATATTGCGAGGTCATTTGCCATTAAAGATCAGATTAAAGGGATTGTCGTACATGAACGATGATCCTTCGCAGATAGATGTTTTGTATGGACTTGTGCAGGAAGAGGGAGGCCCACAGGGCTTGATACAACAGATAGCTGATGGCTTAGTACAATATTTCAATAAAGCAGGTAATTTTTTGTAATAACCATCGTGAGACTTACTAAATACTGAGAAAAACTCTACTACTTTCGAGCCACAAAAGGCTCTTCCTCATGAGCAGCGTGCTAGTAGCAAGCACGCTGCTAATTACAGGCAGGTTTAAAAACAGTCAGTTTAGTACAGGTCGTCCCCAAACATGCAGCAATTATAATAACATTTCTCCGATGTATGCAAATATCTAGTCGCCGTACGGATGGCGGGACGCGCTCATTAACATTTTACTATATTGCAGGATTTATGAAGGACAATGAATATGATTTGGAAAACGTGAAATTGCATGTAACGTTAATCAATTCGAAGTATCGGGTGCGTTCAGAAAGTGCTAGTTTGGAAAATTCGGAATCAAAAAGCACGAGACAACAGAGGGAATCTTTTGACGGTAGAGATGTGCTTCAAAAATTTGCTGACTACGACTTCGGAACAGTCGAGTTGACGGCTGTTCACTTGTCTCAGCGACATACAATGGGCCCTGATGGATATTATCAACCAACTTGTGTTGTCCCGTGTCATTAGACGCACACTTACATCTTTGTTTTAACATAGTTTATAAACATTTAAATTAATAAATTAATAGTTTTATACATATCAATAATGTAGTTTGTTTTATTTTATACCATGATCACTTGGTGGGTGAATAGTGGGACCCTTTGTAAATAACACAATTGCCATGTGAACCTGTATAATTTGGGACCTAGGGTTTCACTGCATTCAGTCTTGTTTATAAACACTAAATGGATGGTGTTGTGTTGAATACTATGCTGGCTGTACTTAGTTTCTTAATATTGAGGTCCTGAGAACGCCGTCCACAGATCCGCACAAACAAGTTGATCCTACATCTATTATTAATTATTATGTACGTATATGTATGTACCTACACTTCAGCTTTCTTTGCATAAAATGATGTTAGATTTTTTGTTTATTGGTGAGAAAGTCAATCTGCTCTAACATCGTCATAGTCGCGAATCTCTCAGAGAAAGGTTTAGGGAGATCAATATTATGACCGTTCCATGTCAATTTATTTATGAAAATATGTATCTCAGGAAAAACCTACATTTATTTAGTAAAGTGTCTGACAGACACAAACATAAGAATAGATTAAGTCCGCCGTTTTTTAGATTGTCAAAAGTACATAAGTCGTTCATGGGAATCGGTGTTAAATGTTATAACAAAATCCCCCAAGAAATACTGCATCTAAATGAAAGAAAATTTAAACTATGTATTAAAAAAACGTTATGTACACAAGCATACTACAAACTAAATGATTATATAGAGGATAAAAGTGCTTGGAGGCAGGCTGGTCCGGCTCCGCAGGCACATGAAACACAGTGATGTTCAATGAATTCTATTTGTGTAATAATATAATCATGTTGCTTAAATATTTGTATAGTTTAAAACGTTGCACAATTTATTGTAAATGTGAGAGCCCTGTAATTAATTAAATCAAATTAGACTAGTAGATTGCATTTATGTCAGCTTGGAGTTGTCATGCTCACTCAAAGATCTCGTTGGCGGTGGCACGTGCATTGGATCGCTCGATTCCCTACAAAATGGTTGAGTTGGGCGGTGCTAGGTTTCGCCAAATGTTCGTGAACGGGCACCGTTGATTGGAACTGGTCAGCTCCAGACTGTATCATTTTATTTTATTATCCTCAAGGTTATTTTCTTTTTCAGTCATTCTGACTGGATTTAGGTGTTGCATTGTTCTCACATAATCGAACCAATAAAACTATGTAACTAGAGAATTGTATTGTAAACCTGATTGAAAAAGAGTAACCTATGGAGTTTCTTGCTCGTTCTTCTCCATAGGAATCTACGCCTTGGAATGAGCAACTAGCTTCACTTATAAATTTTTGTTGTTTGACGTTCAAAAGTGCCATCCTGGTCTAATTGAAATAAATGATTTTGACTTTGACTTTGACTTTGAACAAATCTTCAATTTGAATGTGTCACTGTGTCAGCTCAACCGGGGAAATACCACTCTCTCAATGTAACTAGTTCGCTACTTCGTCAGTAAATGAGAGTACCCGATACCGAACCCATTTAATTGCATCTTTGCACCATCATTTTCGCGAACTGCAATTGTAATTTACCTTATCTGCAATTACTGTAGCCTAAGTAGAGGCTACAGTATGTATTTAGCTTTTAGATACTATCAGGCGATCAGTAGGTAGATATATGTAGATACCTAGTATAAAAAATATGTTAAAACTAGCTGTTGCCCGCGACTTCATAGGTTTTGGCAGAATTTATCAGAAACGATTCAGTGCCATTGCGAAATAAATATATCATTTCAAAAAATCAATAATCCCGCAGAGATTTTACCAGTACAGTGCCCGTTTCCTAAGTCTGCCTAAGGTTGGAGTAATAAAAACTATTCTATCGACTATTCTGTACCAAATCTCTTTAAAATAAGTTCAGTGGTTAAGAGATAGAGACTCCCGGGGCTTTAAAGCATAGGTCCCGTTCCCGTGGGACTTCTGTGATAAAAACTATCATACATCGTTTCCCAGGTCTGAAATTATCGTTTTACCGAATGTAATTCAAAAAGTTTCAATTATTCTAGATTCAATAAATTCAACGGCTAAGAAGATTTATAAAAACTCTCATCCCCTATTTTATCCCCTTAGGGGTGGAATTTATCAAAATCCTTTCTTAAGAGATATTTATGCATGCAAAATCTTAGCCCGATCGATTTAAAACTAAGTTTCATACAAACTTTCATGTCCTATTTTACCCTCTTGGGGGTGGAAATGATCAAAATCCTTTCTTAGCGGATGCCTACGTCATAACATCTGCATTCCAAATTTCAGCCCGATTCGTCCAGTAGTTTGGGCTGTGCGTTGATAGATCACTATGTCAGTCAGTCACCTTTGAATTATATACATAAAGATATTATCACATATGTGCAGATTGTTGATTAATGGCTATATTATTATCTGTATTAATAAATGTTATTATTATCTCATGGGGTCTACCTATGTAGGTATGTACATTATTATATAGCTAATATTATGAAAGTCAAATATCGAAATATCTCTAAGATGCGATTACCGCATTACTTTCCGAAGCTCTTAATGCCTACGACATTGAGCTTATTCCAGTTTTCGGATAAATTGTTTTATTCGTCTGATTTGTGACTTCAGAGTTTCAAACATAGAGCGATTTATAGGTATGTCTTTAGACACAACCTAATTCAGTACCTAACTTTAGTAGGTATCTAATGTAATTTTTCCATTTTGTGATTTTTCATGTAAATATTTATATTCACCCGGTATTCAAAACATTTGGGTAAGTCCATAACCTTTTGTTTTATAATAAAAAAAACAATAAACATTATACCGCTTACTACGGCGTAGCGCGTAGCTTTTCGTAGCAACGCTATACGTTTACAAAAGATGATTAATATTTTGAAAAAGAAAAGGCTCGCAGTTACATATATAGCGGTTGGTTGGCTAGGAAGTGGTGTATGCGGGTGGGGCGGCCCGGCGGACGGGCCAACGTCACACTCAGTCCTTCAGTAGGGGCGCATTGGCTACGTAATGCGCCCGCCCTGCGCTGCTCCGCGGTCTCACTGCTCGCGCTACAACTCCGATTGAACCTTCTCGTGTTTGTGTACTTACACCGGATTTCTCAGAAACATGTAAGTGCCTTGTTTTACCGATCACTTAACACATTACAGGATGACATTACAGTACATTATATTCAGTTCTGTGTCGTTTCCAACGACACTCGATTTTCCAAGCTTTCATGAACTTTTTTGTACTTTTAAGTGCATAATGCTTTAAAGATAAACGTTAATACCTAAATATATTTTTGTTGAAGTTTTTATTGTTGTTAATGAAACGTTATAACGTCCCTACGTTACATTACATAATAACTGGTATTGTGTTATAATTTATGAAGATGATGAAGTATTACTAAGTAGGTAGTTGAGAATTAAAAAGTTAAACGATACATTTTTATGGTTCTTACTTTCGTAGACACCCCTCTGATTATAAATCTAAGTCTGGCCGGCGCTCGTGGGCTCCACGTTTAATTTGCATATATTTATGCGTAAAGTTGTGCAGATATTATTGCAAGTAGCGAGATTTTATTTTTCAGATTACCATTTTTACAATAAGTAGGTAGATGATATAAAACAGAGCACGAACGCGAGTTGACTCGTAAAATGCTAAACGTAAATTACGGTCCTTTACAAAAACTAGAACCTTTTATCAGATGTATTGTAATGTGGGTCCTATTTATTATAAGTAGGTACTTCTGCTCTTTTCAGTTGGTTCTTTCAAATTCTAAGAGAATAATTATTGAAGCACAGAATCGTCGAGTAATGTTAAAATCTTGTTCATATGTTGTCATGAAATATCCATTTATATAGAGGTAGATTAATTTATTCATCTAGATCTATGATATGATCTGACCTTATAATACCTATATTACCTTTGTCATTAGTTTTCAGGATTTTTTAAGTTCAGTACTTATGTAGTTAGATGATTCGAAGTCATACTTCATTATAATTATTTATACATTACATTATATTTATACAAAGAACCAAGAATGTATTATGTACTAGCTTCTGCCCGGTAAATGGCTCACCCCATATTACACGGGACTCATAATATAAATAGTGAAAAGTGGGTGTTACATTGTACAGCGGCATTAAGTGCCGCAATATGCAGCTCTGCTTATCCCGAAGGGGTAAAAAGGCGTAATGTTATGTTAGCTTCTGCCAGCGGTTTTGCCCGCTTTCCAGTGGAATGAAAACGCTACCAACGCGTGATTCCAGATCATACGCTGGAATAACGAGTTATTGCTTGATACCACGTAGAATAATAATATGTAACTGTGGATTAATTATTTTATTCAATTAGACATCCTACACCTTATTATTAGAAACCATTTCCATGGTGATAACACGTATTTTAAAGTAATTTACGACCATAATTTATACCATCATTAATCATTATAGTTTGTCCTACATTGCGTCAACATTGTAGCAGTATGATACGAGCTTTTGAACAGGGAGTTCAATGAACTGTTGAGTCAAAAGTATTATATGGATTCCCGTATTCCCCCTATAGTAAAGGTGTCAAGGCGTGACAGTGGCGTAGCGTATCTTGGCGGGGCCCCGTATAAAATTTGTTTTGGGGGTCCTTATGAAAGATACTTAAAAAAATCTGAGAAGAGATTTTTTTCATAATATAAGTACCTACTAATAATTTGTGTTAAAACCGGAGAACTTTCCAGGTCGAGCCAGGCCTCTGCCCAAATTATCGGACAATGAATACTTTAGTTTTTCCAAACTTTCTGCCATGAAATAGATTTCCTTATTTCATGGTTTCTGCCAACCTTTGAACGCATGGTTTTGTGGTCACTGAAATAAAATATAAATTGAGAAGTTTTTATATTTTTTGTAGTCTGGGGGCCCGTATAATTGATACGGCAGATACGGCGCTAGCTACGCCCCTGGATTGTGACTTAGGTAATTAATATGTACTTACACTAATTCAACTACGAAGAATACTCTGAAGTCATCTGTACCTAATCTTAGTCTAACACGTCCCGAAAAGGAACCTCGATGGCGGACTTTTGAAAAAAATTTTACTAAAACCAGTTTTAAAAACATTTTATATTTCTCGAATAATTTAAAATGATGTAAATTGCATAGTGTGTACGATTCAAACCGTTTAAACACCCTTCCCAATTACAATGAGTAACGCAAAATAGTCGCGCTAACGAATTTTCACAAAGGCATGAATGATGATGAATGCCGAATTCTCAACAAAGAATGCCTGAAAATGCTTGTAATTGTGAATTCATGCACTTAAAATGTAGGTACTACATATTATTGGCAAATTGTCATTAACATTAAGTTCTTACTATTAAAGAGAACATGCTTTATAATATTTTTATTTCGGTCTTATTCAACCAAAAATGTTGAGATTAAAAAAATAATTGTTCGAAAATTATGGCAAACACAGAATAGTGGACTGTTTTTCTCTGTTTTGTGTGGCAAACGTAGGTGTATATTTTTGCACTAGATACCTACATCAGTAATATTTAAAGAGTAAAAAAATATCCTGATATTTGTATTTGTAAATAATTCTAAAGTTCGTTCGAAGCTCTTTATTGTATGCGAATCAGAGTTATACCGTAATTACTAATTAAGTAATATGTATGATACGGTATCGGACCGGAAAACCTTGCCTAATTACCTAACTTAATCTATTTACCTGCACTAAAAGAAATAAGGTTTCGCTTAATAGTTATTTATTGACGATAGGACATAAATATATCGTTAGTCGAGTGTTCAGTTACCTTGTTCGAAGTTAAGTTTGTTCGTACTAAACGATTTACAATCCACAGTTTGAAATTTATTGACTTTGTTACAAATTGCACAGTCGCACCATTTAGCTACCAGTACTTTGGAAACAACGTGTGTTTGTATCATTTGATTTGTTCATATAGATGTGTTGGTACCTACATACTTCGATACGAATCTTGGAACATACCTACTGTGTATTTATAGATGTGAAGATTTTCATCAGTCTTTCGGTCTTTTATTTTATTTTTTTTTAAGGGGGGAAAATCATCGAATGACTGCTCCCGCCTGGGCGAGACGGAAGGGAGTGTCAGACTCTTACTGACTAAAATCCACCCCGTTCCTTCTCCTGCACGTCGAGCCGGAGCCCCGGTTACCCGTCTTTAGGTCTATGTGCTTAACAAGTACCTTTCTAATGAAATCGTTCCGAAGGAATAGGTTTATCGCAAAATCTCGAGTTTGTTTGCAGGCGTCCTCCATCGCAGATCGTAGGCCGCGTCATCGCTTAACTTTAGTAAAAAATACCTGCAAAGGTAAAATCAGAAAAATAAATTAAAGAAAGAAAGAAAGAAAGATTGTTTATTTGTAAAACATGCGTATACATAAATCGAGTAATCAGATATGCAAGATGTTAAATAGTATGCTGTGTCCATGTTTCGCCAATAGTGGCGTACAAATTTTATAGGTAAATTTTTTTTTATTTCATTTCATTAAAATCAGCAATTTGGAACAATAATAGTCATTATTAAATTTCATTACAGAGATAAACATATGAATTTGATGTCACAATATTTCAAAATATTAAACTGTAGCGCAACGTTATGCATACACCATATGCCAATTTTGATTGATAAATAACGGCACTCACACGCAAACTATAAATGAAAGACTCTTTTATCTAAACAACTGTTCTCATTATAGATAGCTACAAATGTAGGTATTGTAGGCCTGTAGATGACATGATATAAAAATATGGAACTCGAAGCTCCCTATATCCCTCGACTGCAATAGGTATATGACGGTTCCGTAACATAATCATAAGGGACTCTCATTTTTAGGATGGTGTACTCAAAGTGTCACCGGGACCCTATTTACTAAGGCTTTTTTTATTGCATCTGTCCGTCCGATTGTACGTCTATTCATTCTTATGTGCTTACTTAAGTAGGTATATAATAAGTCCATTTTCCTGCGTAATAAGTTCAATACTGCTTTTGTATTCAAAAAGTTAATTGACATATGTTTAAGGCATTAGATTCTAATTCTAAAATATTGTTTTAGCTTCTAATGATTAGAAGCTAAAACTATAGACACCAGCAAGTTGCTTTGTCTTTTAAAAGTTGGTCTTTTCTAACACACTTAAATGTAACTATCTACCTTATGACCTAATTATAAATTAATTGCTGTATCTATACATATAACGAGCAAAAATGAAATATTAACCAGCAACAACTCAATTAAAACCTTTGGTACGACTAGTTACAAAGTCCCAATTACGTGAAACATAATGGAGGCAGTATTTTAGCTCGACTTAATAAGGTAAATCTGGGGCTGGGTTTCATTCTGCGGTTGATTCCTTTTTATTCTGTTCCTGAAGTTACCTATATTATATCGGAAACATTACTTATCTTACTGCAATTGTACTCCTACTAATATTAAAATTGCGGCGTGACGTATAAATGAAACCATTATATTAGCTATTTGTATTTTACTTTTGAAATTTCTTAAACCTTTTTGAAAAACCGAAATTTTTCGAAACTAACGCATAATCCGAAATAATTTCATATCCGTATCCGTAACCGTATCCAGTTTTAAAGTTTTAATAATCATTTCTATATCCGTATCTGAAATTTCATATCGATAACATCCCTGGTAATTAGTACAATAGATATTACAACTTATGTACTTGATTTGATTCTTTATATACCTCTAAATATAGGAATAGTAATAAAAAACAAAACGATATTGAGAAAATGGCTAAACAACCTCGTTGGTATAAAATATTCCATTCAACGCCTCAAGTGTTCAAAGGCATTGATCAATCTTACGGACAAATAAGCGAATTTGTGTAACGTCAGTGTTTCTTGTGACGTGTTTACGTGTCTCGTCACAGACACAAATAACGTAGTCGATATAATCAATAGACTGCCTTGTAGTATTGCTTCTTATTATTATGGAAATTTTAACGTTTGTAGGACCTATGTACTTCTCTGTGGCATAATTCACCAAAATCGGTTGAGTGCCTAGTTCAAGTGTGAATCCATAATCTAATATAAAATAAAATTAGATTTTTATTAATCTGTTTCCATATTGGTTTTCTAACAAGGATAAGACTTCAAAATGATAAAATTGAACAGACCCATATTCCTAAATTAGAAACAAGTACAGACGTAAGTACACCACAAAGCTTGTTAGATTGTACATTCGGTTACACGCAGCTCGTATCACCCCACTTTATTGATACCGTCCTGTCACGCAACGAATTATATTCATATTTCTACGTTTGTTGGCAGAAGTAATTTGAATAGCCATAAAAACCACTTTGTATATATATATATATGTATGTATATATATATACCCACATTTTCTCCAAAGATATTTCTAATTTGAAACAAAAATTCGTTTCGCTCTATACATGCTTACGTTATACCTATCCTCACTATATCTAAGCTTAGACGTCTGGTTTCAATAAAGGATTTAAGAGAAATTCCATTCTACAACCCCTCGTCAGGGGTGTTATCTATCGTTATATCTATGCATATCTTTTGCTTGAAACTGGGTACTTGCGCATATACAAACGGACCTCTTTTTCTTATGCAATGAGCATGATTCGAAGGGACAAAAGCATTAGTTAAAATTCGAGCCATTGAGTCCCAAACGCGAATGCGCTTAGCATACAGTGTTGGCGTCGGATAGGGGTCGGAATAGACCGTAAGGAGTAACACAATCCTTATACCGGGACACTGCAGTCATCTATTTTCTCTATTGATAGCTTAAACGAGTTTTGGCATTGTCCAGCCAGAAGGTTGAGATGGTACTTATTTAATTCAGCACATTTTTTTTGGAGAATAAATAAACTATTGTTAATTAATTAAGAAACATAAATGTACCTAGTTAGTACCATCTATCGAATATCTTGCACGACCCCTTGGTTTGTCTTTGCCACAACAAAAGTTTTTTGCTTAGTACTTACTTCAATTTGTTCGATTACAAAATATTACAAAACTTACTGGACCGAGAGAGATTCTTCCTTCGATATCTACGAAAACTATAACCTCGTTGATCGTAATGGCGAAAGTTTTCTTATTTTCACCCGTTACTTACGCGAAATAAAATAGAAAAGCCAACCACTAAGTCATGGAACTTGAAGGATGTAATTATGTATTAGTCGTGTGTATAAAATGTAACTTATCGTAGTTGGCAAACAAAATAAAAAAAGAATTTTGCAATTATAATTGGCCATTTATACGCCTGTGTAAAAATCCTGTAAAAGTTCGTGTGGGTGTTAAATTAATGTGTATAAAGGGGTGTTAGGTTCGGGTTGGATGATGAATGGGCGCCGCCGCGCGCCGTACGCCATCGATCCACTTAGGGGGCAAGATTCCAAAAGACAGTCCATGTAAATGTGGTACGATGACGCACCTTAGCGGCTGGTCGACTATCTTTACATGCGTAGCAAGCGAGTATTACACAAACAAAAATATTTGTCTAAGCAGAGGAGGGCCCGGAATAATATCAGGATATTTTCGCATTGGCGTAGTTCAAATTTCCAATACGAATTTTCATTTATTGGCCTTGGAGAAACATTTTCTCCTACTGAGGGAATGAGGCACGAATATCTAAAACAAGTGGATATCTGAACGCTGATAAAAAGGAGTCTAGCTTCGGTGGCAAAAAAACAGAAGATTTGTTTGAATTAAATATTCATTGCAACTTCAGCACACCCAAAAGCTTCCAAACTGGGATCAGGCCACTTGATGAAACTAATTTGAATGAAAATTACTCGAACGTGTTCATAATTGAGAGTATTTTAGGGTAATCGCTCGCTTTTAATGTTGAAATATTTGACAATTATGTTTTTTCTTTATTTAGTTAACCTACGCGTAATTAATACGGCTTAGTTAATAGATAAACTCATTGTAAGATTAACAGTCCGACTAAATGTAAAGTTTTTGTTTTTGTTTGTAATGTCAAAGTTTAGAACGCCACGATTTTAATAAAAAATTTGGGCAGCGGTGGACTGAATATTGATATCACAAAAGTGATATTACTGGTATGTGGCACTATGCCAAGACATGGTCTGATGTCCTTCCCCATAACTGAGCAAGTTGCTCCTTTAAGTACTTGGTACGAAGTTAGTTATTATGTTTATATTATTATTTGTAGGCCTATCTCAAACTTTGACGACCGATGTTAGCAAATACGTCTATGCTTACCTTCGACTGTAAAATTGTCTGTCAAAAATACATACATATTTAGATAGGTACAAATGTTACTTGATACATTCATATTAAGTTCATACCATGTAGAGCTGCCCACAATGTTTGTCTAATGATTCTAATGACTACGTAGGCTGCAGGCATACACAATACACATACATATAGTCAGTTAGGTAGACTCATTATGTTTTCTCTCCCATGTTCTCTCAGACAATCAACTTTTACAACGTTTTTTTCTAAGTTAAAAGTTAGGAGGAAGTAAAATGAAATGGCTTGACATTGAACGTTAGCAGCGTCTTAACAGGTAAAGGACGAGACTTTTGAAGAAAGGAAAATTCCTTAGAAAATAAATTGACTACTAAGTTACGTCATAAATCCTCGTATGAGAAACGTAAGTGTGAGTTGGGACGCTTCTAGCGATTTTTTTTGAGAGGTAAAATCATCCAATGTCTTCTCCCGCCCGGGTGAGGCGAGAGGGAATGTCAGACTTTTACTGAATAAAAACCACCCCGTTCCTACTCCTGCACTTCGAGCCGGAGTCCTGGCAACCCGTTAAGTCCTCTGTGGCTCCGTATCGGCATCAGCCGTATTGGGCCCCATCTGTGGTGGTCTGATGGCTCTTTAAGGCGCGCGCGGAACGCGAAGCGCCGTACGCTCGGGGCTTGTAATGCCCAGCTTACTTACACGACGCTAAAATATAGCATTTTCCTAAAATTGCAGATGAGTCAGAACTTTAAGACGAATTGGTATGGAAACCGTTTGTATGCGTTGCCAACAACATATTTCAATTTCAAAGAGAATCTTTCGTTTGTCGCCATCCGCTTGAATAAACTATGACGCATTTGCATATTTTCAATATTTTTATAGACTTTTTATCGAATAAAGTTTTCGGAAATGGCTTTAAAATAAAACAAGTTTACCTATGACTCTCAGGTAAGGTATATAGATAGACAACGGTGATGTTATAACAAACGAAATCTGTACCTAATTTTGGGTCAAAAAGTAGGTAGATGATACCTTGGTATTTTAAGATTGGAAAGCATCACAACGTGTTGATATTATGTTATATTTTTACTTGCTGTTTTGGAATATTTAGCTTTGCGGCTCAATGTTCATGCACTTGTTTCCAAACTTGACGTTGTGAAGAGCAATCCACTTCCGTTTGTATTGGCGAGTAGCGCGGGCGCGAAGTGCCCATTGTTTGTTATGAAAACGCCTCCTGTGTGATTGCCTTGTAAACGGGTCCCCGCAATACACCAGGGCGATGTCTACATTCTGTGCATATTTTTACGATCTGTCCTTCAGTCAAGTACGCACAAAATGCGATGGAACCTTCACAATAAGCCCAACCAGACACTACAATGAAATTACGTTATTATTAGAAGATACGAGGGGGTTCAGTTCGGACTTTCGGAGCTAGCTTCATTAGAGACATTTCAGGAACGAATTGCGGTCGTGATCCGCCAAGCGTGTTCAATTGGTGATCGAGGCAATTTCGAATTACAGGATCTGTTCGGATCTGAAAGGAAGAAGAATTTTATTTTGCCTTCTGTAAAATGGAAACGACACCAATTAAAATGTTAAATTCCCAAACATAGTACCTAAGCAACAGTTTAGGATAACAATATACTTTTAAAATAACGATGGGCAATTTAAATTCAGATAATTGCGAATTATACAAAGTCATAAACAGTAGCACTCTGTAATTCCCTTGATATTATTTGTTCATAGTTACTCAGGATAGGAACCTTGACCCAATTAGTGCGCACGACGTCACTCCCGTGCCTAGTGACAACTGAATGCGCACTCGTGCTCGCGTGGCTCGTTGTAGCTCACAATGGAGCCACTGTTTGTTACGTAAGAGGACTTAGTGACGCTGTTCCCTTCACTATTCACTCTGAAATTGCTGCACCTGTACCACATAAACATAAAAGCTGAACGCAGCGCAAATAATACATCCTCGTTGTCTTGAACAAAAGCGAGCTCGTAAACATCTTTGTGCTCTGAGAATTTATCTAGTTCGTTTAACATATTCCTTTTTTAAATATTTTACTCTTAACTCGTATACAACTACTTCATAATAAAAAATGTGCTTGACGCTTGGGTCGTGTTACACTGTTCATTGTGATTAATCAGATAATTCGTAGTCAAAAAAAGGAATTTAAGATGTTTTTAACATAATTGATGTTAGCAATTACTTACTGTAATTAGCTGTTAATAGGTGGTTAAACAAGGCTTTGTTTTTGACTACATTTGCCTGAGGATGCTGCGGCCCGCATTTACGGGTAATATTTTAAAGTTATGGCTGGCTCAAGGCCTTGTTCGAGGATCGTTACGAATCGCCGGAAGGCAGTTTGTGTAAGTAATACCTGCTCTCCTAGAAGCGATCCCTTACGTTTGCTGAGTTCGCTGACGGCATCTAGCCGTCAGCGAAATCTTAGAATCTTTTGAAACATGAAGACATTTATAAACTTTATCTTTCAATTATGTCTTCTAAGAGTAGTGAATACCTTTGATCAACTGTTCAAAGTTAATTCTATTCATAACAAGAATTATCTGGTGTAAGTATTCGCATTTGAAATCAGTACGTTACTTTGTTGTGTAGATTGAGTACGGTAACAAAGAAGAATAAGTTCAATATGAGCAAAAGATATATCTTCATAAATTTTGATACGCTAACTTGTGATTCAATTTCACGCACGTAATGGATCAACATTAATAACGTTACAAGTTTCCCGTGAGTAATCTAGCGCAGTATTTACCTACCCAAATATTACGTTCGAAAAGTTCACAAGTACCTATTTCAAGTTTGAGTATCTGTATTTGGGATACAGATAACAAAAACATATAAATCACAATTAAAAATGATCTTTTTTTAATTCCCAATTTTACTGCAATATGAACCCTATGCTTGTCTAAATATGAATCATGTGTTTTGTAATACACATCACATACCTACATCGATTGTTTAGTTACAAAACGCATTAGAGGTTTGGACACCAAAAATCACTTCATCACTTAAAGTTATCTCTAGCACATATTATATTACACAACGTAAAACACAGTTTATAAGGAAAATATTGCGATGGAAAATTATAATGACCTTGGGTGAGTGAGGAATTTTCCAAGTTCCTTTGTTTTCTTTATTATAGAGACATACTTAAAAGACAATGACAAGTCCTTGATAAAGCGTTCAGTGAGCTTAGGTAATAACAATTATAACATTTCATTTCATAATGGAGATGTCTCAAGAAAATGCAAGGCTTATAATTTTACTTTAAAGCATATTTCTTATAAACAGGGCCAACTTGACCTTGAATTTAATGACGTCACATTTTTACTTAGTGTTTCTAACTATTCGATAATTGATTTCGATGGACTACTATGATTGCTTAACAATTAAAACAGACAAAAATATTATATCTTCGTGTTATTTGCTTTCAATACAAGAATGAAATCAAAATAGTAGAAGCTAGTATGTAGCTAGAATAGTTAGGTAATCAAGAGCCGAGTGCCATAGATTGTCCCATTCCCTCACTTTGGCTGGAAGTACGTTGCGAGTAGATTGGCTTGCGGTCGTGCGGCTAAGTATCGAGGCCCGAGAGCGCCACGTCGTCTACTCCGACCGTCATTTAGTCTATCAGCCCTTATCGATTCAGGATTCTGACTTTGTAATCATGGAATGAGTAATACGATTCAACTGTAACTCGTTCCATGCTTTTGTATATATTTCGTTGAAATTGAGATAATATAAAAAAATATTGTAGGTATAAATTTATTTTTTCCTTTTTAAAGTCCCTAATGTTTAGAAAAGGTTGTATTATTATAGAAGTATCTAGAAATCTGACTGATGCTAAAAATCCCATTTGTTAAGAAAAAAAAACAAGAAAGAGAAATATATGGCATCTCGTTTTTTTTCGACCAGATGTAGCCAGTGTTATAATGTGATGGAGTATGGAGTAAGATACAAAAAAGTTTGTATTACATTTGTTAGCCTACGGTTCCTTTGTTAAGTAATTTTAGTATGATTATTTTTTATGACTGCAACAAAATGTAGTCATTAATAAAAACGATTAATTATACTTAATGGTTATGTTTTGATTGTAGTAGTTTAAAGTATAAGTATTAGTATTCAACTCTAGACTTCGCGACTGTCGTTAGTTTAGATTCTAAAGTATTTAATTTTAAAATCTCAACTTCCAAGGCTGCCTGAATAAATGACAACATTTTGCCTAAGAATAACTAACATCGACATTCGTGTATAAGAAAAAAATTAGACAAAAAACGAGGACAATACAAAGGCAAAAATGAGACGCTCATAAATAAAATATTTTGTAGCTGGTTGTAAACAAATTATAATGTAAACCAGAACAATTTTCCTGTTTATACAATTTTATTAGGTACATTAATAATTCTAAGAAATATTATTTGTTTGGCGCAACGTTGTAGTCCTTGCGAACAGATAATGAGGTACGAAATTGTTGTAATATTTAACTGGGTGGTGTGAGTCTAAGAGGCTGCCAGTGAATGTAAATGACAGGGCGTTATGAACTCGAGCACTACATTACAAGAATGCTCGTAGTTAATTGCTTACTTCAGATCTTTCAACGAATGTTACATTATTATTGTCTAGCTTGGTTTTGATGTTCTGGGAATTTTCAGTACGTACCAACTTGTAGGTTTCAGTACTTGAAGTGGGTGTTATAAGGCTATTGTCCTATTAATTTTTTTTTTTTTTTAAGGGGGGAAAATCATCGAATGACTGCTCCCGCCTGGGTGAGGCGGGAGGGAGTGTCAGACTCTTACTGACTAAAAACCACCCCGTTCCTTCTCCTGCACGTCGAGCCGGAGCCCCGGTTACCCATTAGGTTCTCCGCGACTCCGAATCGGCATCGGCCGTATTGGGCCCCATCTGTGGTGGTCTGATGGCACTTTGAGGCACGCGCGGAACGCGACGCGCCGTACGCTCGGGTCTGTTTCTGGTCGGACGGGGAGACACCCATGCTCGCCGTCCTCAGGCCCGCGCTTACGGTGGCCGGAGATCGTCTCGCGATCCCCGACGCCCGGTGTGTCCTTCGCGATGGCTGGGTTGCGAGGAGGCAGCGCTTCACTGCCTCACGCGTCCCGCCTCCTCCTTAGCTAGTATGACTGCTTCGCAAAAGGAGACGGCATCCCAGTCCCCCTCGATCCGCATCATGGCCTGCACTAGGCCCGGACGCGAGAGGTCGCCATCGCTGATCACTTCCCTGAGGACACGGCGGTGCTCAGCCCACGAAGGGCATTCTCCCACCGTGTGTTCCACCGTGTCCTCAGGGCGGTCCTCGCTGTGATGACACCCGGGCGTTTCCTCCCGCCCCATCAGACACAGGTACCTCCCGAAACTTCCATGTCCAGTGAGGACCTGCGTCAGGCGGTAGGTGAGGACGCCGTAGCGTCTCTCAAGCCACTCCTCAAAGAGGGGACTTACCGCTGCGATGGCAGCGAGCCTAGCCCTCGGTTGCGACAGTCGTTGCTGCCATTCCGCCGGGGCGAGCGGAGTTTCGCCCCGGCGACGTGCCTCCGCGCGCATGCTGTACACGCGCGCGAGCACCTTCGCCTCCAGATCCCACGGCGGTAACCCGGCAAGGAGGTTCGCCGACTCCCCGGAGATCGTGCGGTATCCGCGGATCATTCGGATTGCCATGACCCTCTGTGCCATGAGCAGCGTCCGAGCGAGACGCCGCAACAGGTTTGGCGCCCAAACAGGGGCGCCGTAGAGGGCCATGGACCGCACGACCCTGGCGTATAACCTCCGGCAGGAGGCGTTTGGCCCCCCGAGGTTGGGGAGGATGCGTTTAAACGCAGCCCCCGTCCTCTCCAACTTATTGTCCTATTAATAGGAACACATTACGCATGTTATTGACTGAAATAACAGGTCTGACGACATATCGATCTAATATTTGTTTATTCACGGGAATATACTGAGAAGAGCTCTACTAGTTTCGAGCCACAGAGGGGCTCTTCCTCATAAGCGGGGTGCGCGGTTGCGACGACTGAAGTAATGGGTTTTGGGGTGAAATGTAATTGCAAGGAGTAAAAGTGTTTTTAGTTTAACATCGTATCGTAGTAGTAGGTAATTCAGTTTAGGGCCAAAAAATTCAGAAGTTGATTTTCTCATCTAAATATCCACAAACAAATTTTTTTCATCCACCCTATGCCATATCTGTGGAATATATGTCCATAAAAGCAAGTTCTCAATAAAAAATCGCAAAATGTAAAACAAAGCAAATTAAATTCTAAATATACGTGCTAGGTACCAAAGTTGAATAGCCGCTATGAATTCATTAGATTGTGCTTGTTATCAGTAGTACAATCTGAAAGCTACCGGGGCGGCGCGGCCTATAAACTTATCTGACATGTTTGTAATATTATGTACGTACGTTACTGCGATATACTTTGTACGTGTGTAGTAAGTATACTAGCGAGTACGCTAAGAGAAAACTTTAAATATTTGTAGATATGTTATAAGCTATGGAAGTATTTATGACACATCAAGATAATAAAATGTAGCATATTTTTGTAAATTGGTGCTAATAATCCAAGAAACCTCATTTTGTGATCAAATCCTGAATTTGATGCTAAACTATACATTACTACAATTCTAGTGTCTTTAGTGCTTACATACGGCGAAAAAAACAAAAACATTTTCCAAAGTACTTCTCACAACGGACGTTGTAACAGTAACGTTACAAGGAAAGCAAAATTCGAATGCCTTAATTAACACTATCTTGGCAAAAATCAACTGCTACGTTTTCGTAGACGTGCTACGAATTTAACAAGGCGCTACGATCTCGTAGCACTCGTAGCCTCTACCGTCTTCGTCCGCTATGTTCTTGGGAGATACATTTTAAACCTTACGTAATTGATAAAATGCTCACATTTGAATCAAAAAAATGCAGGATGTAGTAGTAAGTGTATATAAAGTTGCCATCAAAATAATAAAGAAATGAAGTTTAAGATAGGTAGTGATGCAATAATATACATTTAATTTTAGCCTTTACTAATACAGTCATTTCAAGAAAAAGAACATAAAATCCTGAACTTCCACAAGTTTAAAGAGTAACAAGTTTCTTTTTTTGTTTGATATAAGTGGATTGTTTCATACAAGCGCACTCAGGGAGGGAGAGGTTCAAATTACAAAATCGATGGTTGCTACCTATAGTACAAAGCCAGTGCGTTCCTTCTGTCTATTGGTTATCGGTAAATATTACGTAAAATACATTCAGAACATAACTTTTGACTTTCAATCGTCTATTCTTAGTTGGGTCAATGCCAGGTTATTTAGTTTATTATACAAATGATGTCATAAACTATGAAGATTGGAATTTTGAAATGTTATTACATTGAACACTCTTTCACCTATGTAGGTATAAGGTTTGGTTTGACTTACCAGCTACGACTATGACCGCCTGAATACTAAAATTTCACACAATTTCAAGTTGCACCAGTTGTCTATATCATTTCGTAGAAATTATACGAAACTAATTTTTGTTTTAATTTATTCCTAAAATTCAACTTCGTGGTGAATATGTGCAATGTGGTATGATTTTAAATAACATGTATTAAGTAATTGAAAGCAATATTTAGGATTATATAAATATGAATGAGGTCGCCTAATGCTCTTGGCTGTAAATAGGTATTGTTAGTTTAGTAGTTTGTATGGCATTAGAAGCCTTTGGTTGAACGTTATAAATATAATAAACGTGATACTGACAGGTGACGGTTTGTATCGTCGTGTGAGTAACTTGACGCAAATAGAATAATATGTTATGAAGTTGAGGGGCACTCCACAGGAACGTGGAAGAAGGTTTACAAACTGTTGTTATGAGATTAGAAACTTCTATAATAACATGATATTTTTTTAACGAATGGATTCGGAAACCATAAATATGTATGTTTTAAAAATAGTCCCATGAACTGTACTTTTAAGATATTAATTCAATTTATTTAATGTATTTATTTATTCTTTTATGTACAAAATTTTATTATGGCACATAAGGCGAACTTGTATAACGAACACTAAAACATTATTTATGATAATTTTGCAGTATTCCATAAAAGATATTTTTTAATATCGTCAGCTTTGTAACCAGTGGATATTCTTTCACTCAAAGTACTATCATAGAGCAGCGACAACTTTATTTGTTTCAACGTGCATATAAATCTAGAACTGTGAGTTGGATTTCAATAAATATATTTTCATTTCATGGTTCTATTATTCACTCAAATATCATATAGTTTGTTTTAATCTTACAGCATTGTACACAGGATTCAGAAATCAAATATCTAATGCGTATTCACCAAACTCTCTTAAATTTTAAAGAACCCTTTAGCTAAGATAGTTGACACTTAACTACATTTTGATTTCACCAACCAACAGGTGATACTTTAAGTGATTAAGTACAGGGGTTAGGTTAGGTGCTACCCCACGCTAAATAACTCTTAGTTAAGAGATGGTTTAAGGGTGGTTTGCAAAAACAGCTATAAGTGTGAAATCCGCTTAATGGTATTAAAACACATAAAACTGTAAAGTATATTTACAAAAGTGATATTGAGAACAAAATTAGAAACAAAACATGGCAAATTTTTCTTTATACAATAGAAGAGTATTCGGTTTACGTACAATATGTGAGCTGCAGACTGGCACATTGCAGCTTTATGACTTAGCTACATACTGCGTCATTTTGGGAACAATGCAGTCACTGAAAAGACTAGTCAGATCATAGACAGCTTGTTATGTAATGTGACTCTTTTGTATGGAAGGAATGAAACATATAATAGGTATGACGACAACCAGTTAAATACAATACTTTGCATTTTGTATGAGATATCTGTGACGTCATATTTTGTTACATAGATCTAATACCAATCGTTCAGAATTTCTCTTTTACTTGAAAATTATCGAATAAAAAACCATTAATTTAATACAATTTTATTGAAAGTATTGTCATTTTTAGATACCGTACTCTAATTAAATAAGGAAGTAATTTATTTTTGACTGAGTCATCATCCTAATTTAACGTAGAAAAAAACCGATGCGTACGTGAATCCTGTAAACCCCAGTTAATGACAGTGATTCTTCCCTCCGATATTGTCGCCATTTTGCTAGTGTCAAAGGACACAAATGGAATATTTTACTCGCTTTCCACTTCATGTTTGCTAGCATTCACCGCTCGTACTTTTTATTTTCGAACGTGAATTTGCTGTTCGTGTTTGTTTTTTGCAGAGGCAATAAAACTAACAGTTATAATATTTTTGTTAGAGTTTTAGGCATAATGAACACACTAGATCTTTATTTTTGTAGATTTTATATTATTATTTGCAGCGAATCGAAAGTATCTTAAAGTAGTTCACAATTAAACGCACAGTTTTCAGCCAACATCATTCCTTAAATGCAAAGTGCTCAGTGGAAATATCTAGCATATTTTCAACTAAACTATTTCTAATCCTGAACCAGTAGTAGAGATAGTACGATGTTTATATTATTAAAACGTGTAACTAAATTCTATACTACAATGGTGGCTTCAGTACCTACTAACATTTTATACAATACAAATTTATATAGTACTAGCAGCCCGTCCCGGCTTCGCACGGGGTAGACAATTATTTAGTTTTCGAAATTTGGATTGTTGTAGTGACATAACTACAATAGTTGGACATACGCTACCGCGGAGTTTTTTGTAGACATTATGATGTTCTTCAAGATTGTTGTACATTATTTTGTTCTATCGCTAATAGTTTCGGCAGCGCATTCGACGAAAGACATTTTAAGACTCATTTTTCTACACCTTCGGTTACATTGTTCAAATTTTACCAAGGATCCCTAATTTTTTTCAAAATGAAATGTAGCCTATGTCAAATTGGAAGAATGTAGCATTCTATTGGTGAAAGAATTTTTTAAATCAGCCCCGTACTTTTTGAGCCAATTTATTACAAACATACAATTATATAGGTACAAATCTTTCCTCTTTATAATATTAGTATAGATATTGTAATTAGTGATTACGTTTTTACATAATATATTTAATTTGACATTACATTTTTGACTTCAATGGTATTAATAATTTTAATTTATTTGACATACTGTATTCAATTTAACAACATTACAATTAATTAAACTTAATGTACCTAATTTTATTATATAATTCATTTATAACATATCTTTGCATGCCAAGTGAAGGCAAAATATGGAGAAACTATATATTTTGTTAATACCTATATTATGTACCCATGTTTGCAAACGATTAAATGAATTTGAATTTGATTGAATTTGAATTTGTACGATATTTCTATACCGATATGTATGAGGTATAGACATAGATCCGAATGCACATTTACAGCCAGAAGCACTCTCAGAATTAAAATGAGCATGCCGCAAGCCTAGTTTGTCAACTGCGATAGTTTGTTCCATTTCAGACTGAGTCGACTGAGCTATATTCTAGTCTAGGAACAAAGCATTGTTACCTGTTAGACACTACAGATAAACCTGAATGCTTAGTACCTAGCGCTCAGTCTAACGACACTGTTTTCATTATTGATCTGGGTCAGCGATAAACACTGATAAATTGTAGATCTTTGTGCCTTCTTCACTTGTTTTTAGCATCTAATAAGAATTTGTTTTTTAATTGACTGCCTCGTTGGCCGAGTGGTCGCGAGTGCGACTACCGGGCAAGGGGTCTCGAGTTCGATACCCGGGTCGGGCAAAGTATTACTGGGTTTTTAAAAAATTCTCAGTAATAGCACGGAGTCTGGAAATGTGCCCGGTATATGGCAATAGGCTCACCCCCTATTACATGGGACTCATAACATAAAAGTGAAAAGTGGGTGTTACTTCTGTGTGCACCTCTGCCTACCCTTTCGGGGATAAAAGGCGTGATGTTATGTGTGTGTGTGGTGTTTTTTAATTAAAACATTTTGTAATAATGGAAAACAAAAGTTGAACGGCTTCTGAAGTCTTGGCTGATTACGAAAGACAGATTTTTTTTTAAACGTTGCCCCACGCTAGTATTTTTTCCTGTGTCGTGGGTGCGTTTACAAATATACAAGTTCACCTACACATGACACCCAGACCCGAAACAACAATTTGTGGATCACCCAAAGTGGTTTTTCGTCCGGGACGAACCCGCGACACGTTGCACGGCAGCCGGTTGCCCAGCCACCGCACCAACCGTGCAGTCAATATCTATAGAAACGGTGTTTTTTCTCAATTTAACGTACTACTCAGTACGTAGGTACTCGTATTAAAATGCACTCATTTATTACTTGATTTGTTGCTTGATAGGTTAGCTTGTTTCTTATACGTGAGACTTGTGGCGTTCATCGTCGAATATATACGTTACATAACACTAAACATAACATCGCGCCTTTTATCCCCGAAGGGGTCGGCAGAGGTGTACATTATGCCACTTTGTTTGCCACACTTTTCACTATTTTGTTATGAGTCCCATGTGATAGGGGGTGAGCCTATTGCCATATACCTAGCACAATTCCAGACTCCGTGCTACTACTGAGAATTTTTTTACAACCCAGTAATACTTTGCCCGAGCCGGGAATCGAACCCGAAACCCCTTACCCGGCAGTCGCACTTGCGACCATTCGGCCAACGAGGCAGTCGAGCAGTATAATATACGTTACGTATTGTTATATCATATGTAACTAAGAAAAGAAGGTCTAAGTAAGAACATTATAAGTTTCTTTTTAATCATCAAAAACAGATGTTATTTAGATAATACCCAGCTATCGTATTTAATAAAGTGCAACTGAAGCATAAGTTTATGCTAAAACGTACTTTTTCTTGCTAAGAGAATATCAGACTGAAATCTAAAGCAGATTTAGCCTGAAAAGAGTTTTAACGCTGTGAGACGTCTATAAGTTAGAGATCGACTGAGTTTGTACACAAGTTCGACAGTTCATTTTGCGTCTCGAATACCTATTCAACAAACTATGTAAATAACTTCAGTAAGTCCTGACAATTGAATGTAAAATCGATTAGAGATTTGATTAAGATAACTGAGGCATAAATATAAAACGTTCTTTGGATTCCATTGTTATGAGATTTTGCAGTTCAAGAGGGTTTACAAAACTTGTACCCCTGGGGGCCACGGCTAGTAGAGTACAATAAATTGCCCACGCGCTCACAAAGGTCACTTATATTATTTTCAAGCAAAATTTAATTAGAACAAAATATTAGATACTTTACTACCCTCGGGTAAATTTACCATTATCCTTCGCTTCTAGTAATAAAAGATAAGCGGTTATAATTATTAGTCAGTTGTTGATTTGGTATTAAAATTCACTGGACCAAAAATAATGTTCATATAAAAGGTCCATTTTATAACTACGGTTATATTCCTCGTTCATTGAAGTACATAATATCTCCGACCCGAGTTATGGACATATTTCTAATTTACATATAAATTGTTGACAATTTAAAGTCATGAACGTATTACTTGGTGAAATCGTTGTTGTTGTGTTACGTCGTACAGACTGTCAACCTCGCAGGGCTCACAGACGGTATTAGGAATAACAAAATCCCCAGGGCGAAGTCGTGAAAAAGACACTTTATTTTAGCAAATAAACTTATGTTGAGATTGCTATTATTACTCGTTGGTAACGTGTTACGAACGGAACGTATAGTATTCTTCGCAAACATAAGATTTTTTAAAATTCTAGGAAAATGACATTTTGTTTTATTAATTATTTGAAAGGAAGTAATATTACACTTATAACAGATATACTATTATGTTTATTACATTAATACACACAACATAGGTTTCCGATTTTGATGATCCTCTTCTGAGTTCTATCTTTCAAAGTAACTATGTAGATTCAATAAATTAAAAAAACCTACGCAAACAAACAGTTTATAGTGAATACTTCGAAAATAATTATATTCTTTCCGATTAGGCTCACCCCCTATTACATGGGACTGATAACATAAATAGTGGGTGCTACATTGTACAGTGGCATAATGTGCACCTCTGCCTACCCCTTCGGGGAAAAAAGGCGTGATGTTATGTATGTCTTTCCGATTTCTAAGAGAGATTTCTGTGTCAAAATTAGAGTACAATCATGAACTCCTAATATTACATATTCAGGTTATCTATATGTGTATGTACTTAGAATACATATTTCTAGCAACATTTCCGATATGACCAAATAAAAAAAGTTGTCCCAACACCCAACAAGCGACAAGCGTTGAATTTTAAAAGCATCGTGGGAGCTTTGGTTTTACTCTATACGTCTATACATATCACACATGTACGTACAAACATACTAGTCTACTCTCTATTTATGATATCCCTCTTACAAAATTATTCCATAAATATAACAAAAAAATATTTTCTATGGCGGTAAATTTTGATGTTCAATGTAATTATTGACGACATTTATATTGCCTATGTATGTATGTATGTATGTATGTATGTATGTATGTATGTATGTATGTATGTATGTATGTATGTAGAGGTATGTATGTATGTGTGACTTGTTGACGGTTCAACATCTCGAAATTAAATTGATAAAACTACCTAATTAATTAACAGGCAATGGAAAACTACGGTAGGCTAATATAAAGCGGTTTTACTTTACCGACTCCACAAAAGAACAATATGAATATTCAAAATAAGAGAAGATCCTATGTTCTTATAGTTATTCTGTATAATTGTATAAGTCACTAATATTTGATGCCGTAAGCGTGAGAATCAAGCTTCATAGCTGAGCCTAAAATTGATGCTTGCATATGCCTCATAACTCGGCTAACAAAGTTGAATGCGTTGAATGGTGAGTGGTTACAATTCTGCTAACCTCTACGAGGAATAAAGGAGAGGAATAATGAATAAAGGAATACTCTTGTTGTACTTTAAATAAAACACAAATGTTTTAATGTCCAAAATAAAAATTTTAAACGATATTTATTTATTATAGGAGGATGTTTTCCTGAGTCGTGGATGATTTTACAAAGATGTAAAAAAATGAGTATGGTTGAAAATTATTAATAAATTCCTTAATTAACTTAAGGTATCAGTCGCAAATTCGCTTGCGATTTTCCGATGAAGCAATTTGTGTTTTGCGGCGGACGATTTGGTACTTAACTTTTTGGTTTTATTATCATTAGATTTAGCCTTTTTAGGCTTTGCTAAACAGCTTTGTAGTATGATATTTCGATCGATTATATCAACTAGCCGTTTTGTTTTCTCTTCGATTTCAAATTATTTTTATTAATTATAACTTTAGTAACTTTTTTACTTATATAGAAAGACCTGTGTATTTTAAACACCTGTGCATATATCCAGTTTAACGTAACTAAAGTATTTTCTACATAGGTTTATAAATATTGATTAGATTCATTAAATAACTCTTCAAAGCTCTTCAAGCAAATACGTAAAGGTTGTGGATAATGCATATTCATGAGGTTTAAAAGTACATTGCACTTTGACTGAAAGGAATTTAAAATGTGTAGTAGCGCCATCTACATGAGGCAGATGTAAATCTGTAACCAAAGTTTCAGCCACCACGACAATTTTAGAAACACGGCATCTAGCGGAGGGTTATGTAAATACTTCGGAAAATTCGTACATGAGTGAGAAAACAGCGAACTGGTTGGTTTGAATGCTGAAAGGCGACATCTAGGAATTTGCATTGAATGTTACGGAATGTTGGAACTCAGTACCCACAGTACCGATCACGAAGAGCTTAGAATAAATAGAGCGTTCATAGTTCCGATCCGAAAGCCAGAGGGCTTCCCTAAATACCCTTTGTGTCATATCATACCCATCCTCCTGTACCTACGTACACAGAGTTGGCACGTAACTACTTACTTACTTACTATGAATGAATCCTTAAAGTCACATCAAACATAACGACCGATATGAATTCGGTTCGTATTGTGTGTCGTATAAAAATTTTACAACTTTGCGTAGAATCGAGGATCCCGCCATCATCAAATCAATTTTACGGTCGTTTTAGGGGTTGCTATGGTTATTTCTTATCGGGGAAATCTATTAAAAAAAACAGCACGACAATTGGCAAGGTCACTCAGTAACAAGCATTGGTTTGACTTAAATCGAAATGATTAAAAAAGGCCTTATTGCAGAATCAATATTTAATTATTATCATCAATTTACAAATGAGAAAATATATGTTAGGTGGTACCTTGAAGTTTCTACGGATAGGTACCATCTATTAACATTGAGTAAGTAATGAATAGCTAACTAACTAACTCAGATATGCACAATCAGATGCAGCCCTAGCCAAACTAGGTACACAAACATTCATACAAATTCATTGGCGAATTCAGACATTCAGACCTGCGCGGTAGTGACCTGAGTGCCGAATGCAATACTCAAATAGAATACCATCTCGTTGAATGAATGAGATAAACTGCTTCACTACAAAGACAATTGGAAATTTTAAGGTTGATTTTGTTAGTAGTAATCCACATTTCATACGAATAAGGGTTATTTTACCTAACACAAGAAAATCGTATTCAACACGTGCGGTATCAATCTACATATTGTAGTACGTTCACACTCTACTCATGTTGTACCTATCTGTCCTTATTATTCCAAAGGGGTCATGTAACATATGTCCGTAATGTTAAGTATAAACAATAGACGTTATTTCATCTGAAATCCTAGTATTTACTATGCAAAAGCCGCCCAAGCCTGCAGCCGGCGGGGACGCGCGGGGTGCGTGCGACCGCCACGCCACGCGATCATTTTGCACCGAAAGGCGGGCGGGGTGCACGTCGGGTAGATACCGTCCGCCCGCGCCACCCACTTACCGATTCTTCTACTACAACCTCGTTAGTCTAAGTGACGTAAAGCCTTCATATAGTCGCGCACTGTGAATGAGTACGTACGTTATTGAGGACAACGTGGGATCGTTGCATTGTGTCTCTAGTGTATGGACAAATAAATATTCAACCTTGCGAACTGCATTTATTATTCAGTGGCTACGCTAATACACATAGCCAGGATGGCGCCTCGTACAGGTAAGTTTTATTGTCGAATTTGATTTGCTTTTTTTATTATTTACAAAGGATAAGGATCAGAAAATAATTTAAAAAATACCTATGATTAAGGGTGTTTTGAAATAATTATGTACTTGTAGATACGAATACGTTTTCGTTGTTTAATTATGATTTTATCGTGACTTTCTGTATGTGTCTTAATTTCGGACACAAGGTTCAAAATGCTGTGTCGTAACCTACCTATAATGAATTGCAAGCACTACCGGGCTGCATTTTCCGAGGTGCGCAACTCCTTCCTGCTATTTTTGCCACTGGCATTCTTTGATTGTGAGTCTCGATTTTGTGGAATCTTAGCGCATTGGGAGCACTGGTAGCAGTAATATTTATTGTGGTTTCTCGTATTGTGTTAAAGTACTTTTTATTTCGTCAATATGACACAAATAATAGTGATTTCAAAGATAATGTAAAGTTAAATTGTTGATGTGGTCGTACAAGCAGTTTAAGTACATTCTGTACTGTAGTTCGAGCAGTAGAAGTAGTAAAACAGTTGGTGTGGCAGCAGGCTGCGAGTAAAGGGCCAGTGGCGGTCGTAAGCGCTATTTATGGCGCGAACGGTTCATTTACCGCCGGTCACTTTATTGCTTGCGTGAACTTTACTTAATGCATAGCTCGACCTGCGACCAACGCACGATGTTAAATTGATTAACCAATGGTTTAATGGGAGCAAAAGGTTCAAGCCTAAAGTGCTTTCGAGAACTGGGCCTAATTGCTGCCTAAGTAGCGGCATTGATAAATAATTTCCCTACCGTAATTAAGGAAACTTTAACATGAACACTACATACATATATGATTAATCTTCTTGTTAATATTCATCTTCATGACCTTCATAGATCATTTGATTGCGATCAGAACCACTCATATAAGATTAAAGTGACCACGTTCACTATTTCTATTCTCCCGTATGGTATTAGTAGAACAAGTCTTAACGGTGTCGTCATTTCCCAGTAGTAGCCAGTAGAATCCCACGTGGATACTGCACACAGATCTAATGGATACATAAAAGCGTAACCACTTTATTTATATGTAAATGGTGTATTGTCCTTCTAGGAAATTTGAGAACAAGCCAATGTGTGCGAATGTAGTACGTGAACCTTTTTGTTCGGCAGTTCCCCAGTAGTTCTGCCAACTCGATGAATGGCATCGGAGCCGAATGTTACCGAGAAATGTTATTTACATTATAGCGACATTCTCTTCGCCCCAATAAGTGTGTGTCGTAGCCTGACTGGACCATATAAAGGCTTTACTGCGAACGCTGTTTACATACTTCATATTAGCGTGATTACATGAAGTATTGACGTCACATAATATTATTTTATGGTCGAGGCAGTACACGTTTCTTCGACGAACAAAGAGCGGCTGTATGTGCTTACAAATTGTATTTAAGTTGGTAACTAAGCAAGGAGTACATTTAAAAATAAACCCACCTAAGCGCTCGCCGAGTATGGCGATAAGGTTTCGTAGGGTTGTGTTACGTCTTAATACTGTTGTATTGTTTGGACGTTGGCAGCTTATTTACTGGCTCAGTCGCCGACTTTAGGTTCATACAGTTTCTCTAATGTTATTGTAATTTGTATAATGTTGTGCTTGAAACTGTGACCTCGCTTTTAATTATTTTGTACTTACCCCGGGGCGAGCGTTGTTCGTATACATTACTGAATTGTTTAATTTCCAAACGATAGTTGAAGAACCTAAAAAGTTGACATGTCGAAACAAGTCAAAGTCAAAGTATTTATTTCAATCAAACCATAATTTGGTACTTTTGAAACGTCAACAAATACAAAATAAATAATAGTCTGTCAATCAGTCCGTTCGTGAAGCTAGGTGAACCTAGGTGCTCATTCCAAAATGTAGGTCCATGAGAGCTCAATCGCAGTTCAAAGAATTGATATCTCCCTGAAGGCAATAAAGTTGTATTATTTATAAAATACAATAGCTCTGTAGGGTACAATTTGATTAGAAAAGAGAATCAAAATGTTGAAAATGGCATGCAAGCTTATTTCTGTATAGCTAAACAAGCACTTCTAAGGTCACGAAGTAAAATGGTGGCTTTGTACAATGTCACACACTAGAATTATGTTGTTGCAGCGTCGGCTTACGTTGGAAAATCGATAACAGTTCCAAGTCTGAGTAGAAATCACTGTCATTTGTGAAAATATAACGATTTCAATACAATGAAGTTAATGTGATTTTTTTGTAACAATGTGGAACTTTACGATCTTACTACATAGTGTCAAGTTTCATGATAAAAAAATATGTTACACATGATGCTCATGTTTTTGTAGGTACATACACCTATAATATAGAGGTATGTAAATGAAGTAATTTATGTTTAGAGGGTGTAACGTGTACTGTTATAAAAATAAGGTTAACCACTAGCATTATGAATTACTCGCTCTCATGAACTTATTGTAGTTTAAAACGTTGATTTGTATTTGAAAATGTTGTACAATAAATTTAAATTGTAATGTAGCAAATGAAATTTTTCGTAGCGCTTGCTACGAATTGGTCTATGTCAAGCTACGCCTACGCCGTCGCGCGGCGCTCCGTTGTTCGTAGGCGTAGCTTGTATATTTTAAAAAGCTATTGCATTGGTATTATACCTCTACATTTATTCGCTATTTCATATATGAAAATAGAATTTAATAAAATGATTCTAAGCTAAACAGCCACTCACTACTTAAGAGGGCATATCACTGGACCTGTACCTCACATATCGTATAAAATTACAGAAGTACTGTTGAATGTCTCCCAGACAGAATCCATAAAAAGAGAAAAAAAATGTATTGTACTTTTAATTTTCACATATTTGTGTGAGTTACTCGACACGGCCTATCTACCTCTATATATTATTATTTTCAAACAAAGGAAGTCTTGAACACTTGGAATTTAGTATAATACAGCTACCACATGGTACAAATATTTCGTAGCACTGGCTACGAATGGACTACGGCACACGCTAATATTTCGCGTAGGCGCTGCTTATAACTTCACTTATATTCTTATACGACTTAATATACTTCAGGGTCATTAGATATTATAAGACGGTATTTTTTTAATGGTACTTCCACGCCATAATCTTCATTAGCTGTTCACAGAAACCTCAAAGAAATGAATTCTACCGTCTATCTGTAAACGAATCACTGAAAATGTTTGTACGTACATAACTCCGAAACTGTAAGACGAAATTAGATCATTCATTTTTCTTCGTGTTATTTATAGATAGCATAGCATTCGTGGGAGCAGATCGCTAGTAGTTTAATAAAACTAATTCTCCAAATTATTTGTAAGTATTGCTACGATTGGTGTAGCGTCTACGACACTTCTCTAATATAGTATATCTAGGCTAATATACGTAGTAAATGAATGTAAGGTTTTTAGTAATTTTATGAATATTTTATCTTCGATTGTTAATTATAAAAAACTAATAAACAGTTAAAGTTAATAAATCGACAGTTTCAAATAATCAATAAATTCGGTGTTAGTGAGATTACAGTACGGGTGAAGAAATAGATTTTAAAATGTATACGTTGATCTAGTCTATGTGACTTATATTTACAGGAGGAAATCTAATTTATTGATATAGTTACATATACTTAAAATATAAAAATAATCTTTCATAAGTACCTCCTTCTTTTGTGAATTCAGTAAAAATAAGTTAAACTCTCTCAGTCCAATTATTTAATTAATACTGATTTGATATGACAAGTAGTAAAGTTTATTGCATAATGCTTTAGAGTATTACTTAGAAGAAATATCTTGCCTACCTAGACTTATCTATATACCTCTATATAAAATTCAAACGTGATTGATTGACTGACTGATTGACTGACTGACATAGTGATCTATCAACGCACAGCCCAAACCGCTGGACAGATTGGGCTAAAATTTGGCATACAGATAGATGTTATGACGTAGGCATTCGCTAAGAAAGGATTTTGATAATTTCCACCCCCAAGGGGGTAAAAAAGGGGATGAAAGTTTGTATGAGACTTTGTCAGTTTTAAACCGATCGGGTTGTAATTTGGCATGCAGATAGATGTTATGACGTAAGCATCCGATGTGAAAGGATTTTGGTAATTTCCACCCCCAATGGGTACTTTGTCAGTTTTAAACCGATCAGGTTGAAATTTGGCATGCAGATAGATGTTATGACGTAAGCATCCGCTTTGAAAGGATTTTGATAATTTCCACCAAGGGGGTAAAATAGGGGATGAACGTTTGTGTGAGGCTTTGTCAGTTTTACACCGATCGGGTTGAAATTCGGCGTGCAGATGGATATTATGACGTAAACGTCCCTTTAGAAATGTTTTTGAACATTCTCACCCTAAAGTATGATACTTTGCCAGTTTTAAATTGATCGGGCTGAGACTTTGCATGCATAAAGTTACTATGACATAGGTATCTCTTTAGAAAGGATTTTGATAAATTCCACCCCTGAGGGGATAAAATAGGGAATGAGAGTTTGTATAAATCTTCTTAGCCGTTGAATTTAGAATCATTGAATCTTTTTGAATTACATTCGGTAAAACGATGATTTGGGACCTGGGTAACGTATGATAGTTTTTTCACAGATGTCTCACGAGAACGGGAATTATGTGTCAATGCCCCAGGACTCACTAACTCTTAACCACTGAACTTATTCTAGAGAGATTCGGTACAACAATAGTCGATAGAATAGTTTTTATTACTCAAACCTTACGTGATCGGGCACTGTACTGGTAAGATCCCTGCGGGATTATTTATTTATTGAAACTACGATAAATCATTTCAAAATAGGTAAATCTTACTTGGGCACTGAATTGATTCTGGTTAATTCTGTCAGAAGTCATTAATCTACGCGGACGAAGTCGCGGGCAACAGCTATCTACACATATAATAAATCGTAGAAAAGTCAAAACTGTACATTGAATATTTTTTAAAAGAATATTTGAAGCGTGATCTCTAATCGATACCGAAGCCAATAATGTGGTTTTTAGAATTTTTGTCTGTTTGTCTGTATGTATGGCCGTGATGATCTCAAAAAGTACTGCACTACTATTTCAAATTTTGCATGAATATTACTAACAAGTCTGGTAAACATATAGGCTACATATTATCACGCTATCATCTACGGGACTGAATCAATTCTGACGACATCCATTACCGTAGAATATCCCTTGATAAAAACTAATTTAAAAGCCTAAATTCTGCCAGAAGTCATTATTCTACGCGGACGAAGTCGCGGGCAACAGCTAGTGAGTAATAATATTCAGAGTCATGATTCTAGTGAAGAAATGCTACTACACAAAATATTTCACAATGTATGAAACAACGAAATTACAAGGTAATTACGAACTTACTTCTATGAACAACAAACCAAGTTCTAGGTAACTATTGATAGCATAGTAATCATGCAAATTAACGATGAAAGTTTAAAAAGTCTATATATAAATGGATTCAATGAAATGTATAAAGCCAAAGATACAATAGGGGACAAAATTTCCTGCGTCACGTGTCGCCAGCGACGTCGGGTGAAGTAGCGCGACGTTGCCGGACTTTGGTCAAAATATCTGGCAATCAAAATATCAACATCACTGTGGACATAAATTGCGCGTTGTCACCGCATATGTTGGGGATATCGGCCGGCTTCGCTCGACATGTTGCCGATACATGTTTTGTGATAAATCCCATAGGGAGAACACGTTCCCTAGTGTATCCTTAGCTTAAAACAACATGACACTATGTTCATAGGTCACACTATGTTGAAAGGTTTTTGGGTTTGGTCCCAAGATCGAGGCAACTAGATCGCTTACCATCAGGTGATCCGTCTGCTCGTTTGCCTACTATTCCATAAAAAAACTAAATTTTTGGATTTTTGGAAGTTTCTTAGTGATAGCACAGATTCTAGAATTCTGTCCACACAATAAGTTCACTCTGTATTACATTTTCTTTTAGAGGGTGAAAATCATCCAATGACCTCTCTCGCCTTGGGTGAGGTGAGAATGTGTTGGACTCTTACTGACTTAAAACCACTCCGATCCGAGTTTGTTTTTTTTTGTTGTTTTTGTTTGTTTTATTTGTTTCGAGTCAGAGCTCCGGTAACCCGTTAAGCTATCCGTAGCTCCGTGTACCCTGTATTACATGCAACTCCAAACATATCTGATGAATAGTAGATACTTTCAATTATATACATATATGCCAATCACATCTGCCAACTTCTTTAAATATTAAAAAGTATAACATTATGTCCTGTTTATTTATTTATTACTTCACACTTGACTTCACTCTATGAAAGGTGATTTTAAAATAGCCCTGTGAATGACCTTTAAATATCGCGTTAACATCGGCCGATTTGTTCAGGCGACGGTACCACAGACGAGAAAGCATTGATATTAAGGCAGTCACCTTTTTTCTTTGACACCTAAAAATATACCTCGACCTATTGAAAAGACGTATTCGTGTAGATAAACCTTTTTAACTGCTTTCTCTAGCGTACCTTCTAAGCATGGAGATGGAAAATCCTCACAAGTAGAGAAAGACCTAGCAGTTGATTATAGTGATGGTACGTACATACATAAAATCTCAATGTCAGTTTTTTACTGAATTAATGTTCTCAGTATATTTACGTCAGCAGACCATTATTTTTAGTTAAATTAGTAAGTTTCACGATAGTGTTTTATTAGTAGCTGCCCCCTGGAGCAACTAGCTGTCACTGCTTCAAGAAGGGATAATTTTTACGGTGCAGCATTTTTTGATTCACAATTAGGTATAAGCTTCAAATTACGCATTTTATCGAAGCTGTCAATTCTGCACATAGAATTAATTGCCATTGCGGAAGCTTTGTCGTATATTCAATCCTTAGATGGTGACCGGTTTGTTATCTTTTGTGATTCAAAGAGTGCTCTTTTTCACCTAATTCATTCAAGTTTATCTGTACGAGGGCTTCCACTGGCGTACAGTATTTTAAGATCTATTTTTGAACTTAGGGCCAAAGGCAAAAGTATTGTGATACAATGGATCCCTTCCCACATTGGATTGGAGGGTAATGAGGTAGCTGATCGGTTGGCTAATGAAGCGGGATCTGACGGGGAGGTTTATACTTGTGCTCTGTGGCATACTGAACTTCTGCCTTTAATAAGAGAAAGTTGCTATAAAGTATGGTCAGAATACTTTGACAAAAGGTCACTTACTAAAGGCATTTGGTATAAAACAATACAACCGACGCTTCCTCGTGCCCTCTGGTTCGGTGAAGGCGGGTTGAGTAGACAAGATATCGTCACAGCTTTAAGGCTCCGATCTGGACACATGCCTCTTAATAGTTTTGGATTCATGATGCATAAAGTCGAATCACCAAATTGTGCTGTATGTGATGTTGTAGAGGATGTGCAACACATTTTGTATGAGTGTCGACGTATTGAGTCTCAGAGGAATCAGGTTTTTAGTTTTAAGAGCCTTAATATTGGTTTTTATAACAGTGTTTTAGCGTCACCATTGTCATCTGACGCTAGAAAATTGTATAGTTTAATTAATTTGTGTTTGAGCTTAAGGGATAGTTAAACCTACAAAAGGTTTAGCTGCTTTATTTTTTGTATTGAATTTTGTATCCTATAATAGGGCTGACATTTTCCTCTATGGAAAAAAGCCCTCCTTATTAAATAAAGATTTAAAAAAAAAAACTTTGTCTGCGTTTTTCTAAAATATAAGTAGCCTATGTTATTCGTGTAGTACATCAGGTAAGGTTTCAGAGATTAGTCAGTACAAACAGACAAACAAAAATTGTAAAGTGTTATTTTGGCATGTGTATGAATGTTGTAAAAAGCGGTTATTTCAATATTACAAACATATTCCAATTTTACTTATAGATAATTCAATTAATTTTTATACCAATTTCTCTCGTGCGGTTCCACTCTGCTCGACTCCTATCGATTGTAGTCCAATGTTTGTTGGTGATACTTAGTCTTCTTCGAGAAACGATAAACACAAAATAATCTTCTTAATTCAAATATGTAGTTCCGGTGACCTGTTTAAATGCTTTAATTTATCTATTTAGATTTGAAATAACTTGGTACTTAAAATGGATAAGTCCCTCTCGGATTCTAATATCAATGAACTGATGGACGATTATTCCCCGACGATGCATGTGTATACGCGTTCAAAGAGGAAGAGAGATGAGGACCTTCCTGTTGAATTTGACAAATTCAAGTCTGAGATTAAAACCTTACTGACATCCTTTATAACGTCACAGCAGAAAGAATTGCAAGTCATTACTTCAAACCTCAAGGAAATTCAATCAACAAATACCAATATAGAAACCGCTATTGTAAATTTAACAAAACAGAACGAGGATTTGCAGAGGAAAATAGAACTTCTTGAATTACAGCGAAAAAAGGATCGGGAATACATTTGCGTACTGGAGGATAAAATAGAAGACCAGCAACGGACCTTGAGAAAGACCACTATTGAACTGAGGAACGTTCCCAAATTACCTAAAGAAAGCGCCGATGATTTAACTAACATGCTGTTAAACCTATCTAATAATATAAATCTGGAATTAAAGCGAGATGATATTAAAGATATTTATCGCCTCCCTGCGAAGAGGGAGGGAGCAACAAACACCCCCATTGTCGTCGAACTGGGATCCACTATGTTAAAGTCCAATCTGTTGAAGAGGGCAAAAGCATATAACATTAGGAATAAAACTAAGCTGCAATGTAAACAATTAGGAATACCAAATAACCCAGAAGTGCCTGTGTTTCTGGCAGAGCAATTAACACCTAAAGCGGCGCGGATATTCTTTTTGGCCAGGGACTTGGCTAAAACCAAACAATACAAGTTCTGTTGGACGTCATACGGCCGCATATTTGTGAAGAAGGATGAGGATTCGCGAGGTATCATGATAACATGCGAAGCTCAAGTCCATCAATTACTACAGTCACCGTGACTAGAACAAACTGTGACTTCTGATAGACATCTATTATGTAACTCTTTACTTCGATTTGTGTTTGTCATGCGGTTCGGTGTTCTCAGGGTTGTTGCCAACCAATTACTTGTAAACTATTATATTAGTTATTATAATGGGCAGACTAATAATTACACTTCACAACTATACATTTCTCACACTATAAACATACTTCTTTGTAAATTTAGGAATCCAACACACACACAATCACTTAATACACACAGAATAAACTTTCTACTAGAATTCTTTTTGCGTAGGAACTGCCGTGCGAATTATAAGGAAGTGATATTGGGAAGTCATGCGCCACATAACATGTTGCATCCTGTGACCAACTGGAAGCATAATGGATAGTGGTATACGTAGCACTATACTGGAATTGGACAACACCGAAGCTGCAGAATGTGCTAGTGTAAGCGTGAAACAATTGGCTGCATATATTGAAAGACGATACAGCAATAGATTAAATATACTGACGCAAAACATAAGGAGTGTTTATTCCAATATTGACGATTTTCAGATAACAATGTCAGAGCTGGATTGTGAGATTGATGTTATCATTCTTACTGAGTGCCGTCTAGATACTGCAAAACCAACACCTGTCCTTAACAACTATACTTCGTACTACACCACAAGGCAATTAAATCAGAATGATGGAGTGGTTGCTTACGTGAAAAACTGCCACTTATCTCAAGCAATCGAACTAAATATAATTCACGCCTCTGCTCTGCAGCTGAATGTGTCTGGATTCACTATTATTGGAATTTACAGGTCACCATCAAATGCTTCAGCGGATACATTTATAAATTCGTTGGATCAAAATCTCGTAATATTACAATCACATAAAAATGTTATTATAACGGGTGACATTAATATAAACATTATCGAAAAACCAACTGAGTCCTCACAATCCAGAACAAATAGACTTTCTTACTTGAATATGTTATCTGTCCATGGTTTTCTTTCTGGGCATTACCTACCCACTCGAGAGGGCAGTTGTATTGATCATATGCTTTTAAGACTAGATATGACCAAAAACTCTGCGTTTGTGGCGGTAGTAAACACATCCATCACTGACCATGCAACTGTTGTATTAAGTATAACACAAGAAAACCGGAAAACCAATAAAATAAAATCGAAAACAATAGTAAATTTTGAAAATGCTTACAACTATCTGATAGACGCCGATATTTCATATTTAAATATATATAACGATCCAAATACTTTTTCCAATAAATTAATTGAATTAATTAAGACATCTTTACTTCTAAACACCAGTACCCAAATGGTTCGCAGCTCAAGACGGACCCTGAAGCCATGGGTAACTGTTGGTGCGTTGCGATGTATAAGACTACGAAACAAAATGCAGCTAAAAACTAGAAAATACCCTCACAATGTAATAATGAAAATTACTTACAAGCGCTTTCGAACTTTTTGCTGTAACTTAATTAAAAAACTAAAAAGGCAACACTACAAGATGGAAATAACTAGTTCCATAAAAAACCCTAAAAAAATTTGGCGCTGCATTAATGACATAACAAACTTTAAAAAACCTAAATCACTCAACGAAAACTTACTCCAAATCACACCTCATCCAGTAAACTCTCTTAACAGAGTCAACCAGTTTTTTGTAACTATTGGTAAAGACCTGGCTGAAGAGATTATGATTCAAAATAATATGGTTTCTTCTAGCCAGGAGGTTTTAAACACTTCTCACTCCCGTGTAAATTCTTTTGTCCTGCTTGAAACGGATGCAAAGGAGGTGAATGATACACTTATGGCACTTGACTCGGGCAGTGCTTCGGGTTGGGATGGAATTCCTATTAGCTATCTAAAGCTGTCTAGAGACATCATTGTTCCTCTCATCAGTAAACTGACGAATTTGTGTTTTAACAAAGGAATCTTCCCCGATGCCCTAAAGCACTCTCTAGTAACACCAGTACATAAAAGTGGTGATCTAAATGATATTAACAACTATCGACCTATTTCTGTCTTGCCATCTATATCCAAAATTGTAGAAAAAATATTGAACAAGAGACTAGTTGGATACTTAAATAAATATAACATTCTTTCTGATTCTCAATTTGGGTTTAGACGTGGAATTTCAACACTGGATGCTGTAAAAGCTTTGACGACAGAAATTACATGTATAGTGGATTCGGGCCGTAAGTGTATTACGGTGTTCCTCGATCTCAAAAAAGCATTCGACACTGTGTCCGTTCCAATCCTCGTCCAAAGGCTGGAGAATATCGGTGTTCGGGGTGTTGCTCTTTCTCTGTTTGATAGCTACCTAAGCGGTAGGAAGCAGAGAGTAAAAATAAACAATTATCATAGTATGGAGGAGGAAGTAGTTTTTGGTGTGCCACAGGGAAGTGTACTGGGACCGACTCTATTTCTCATTTACATCAACGAACTGTGCAAACTGAAAAGTTGTGGTGGGAAAATATTCTCATACGCTGATGACACAGCTATTGTATACTCTGGCGAAAGTTGGAAACTGGTTCACCAAAATACCGAACACGGCCTATTGGTAGTGGCAAACTGGCTAAAAACTAACCTATTAACCTTGAACTCATCAAAAACAAAATACATCGCTTTTTCTCCCAGCAAAAGAACACAGCCGGACCACAGCTATCGAATCACTCTTCACAAATGCCAATTACATAATACTCAAAAATGTGCATGTCAGAGCATTGAACGGGTCCCCTCAATAAAATATCTAGGGATAATTCTTGATGAGCGCTTGTCATGGCACTTGCATATAGATAGCATCATATCTCGAGTGAGGAAACTAGTTTGGTTATTTAAAACACTACGTTTTGTGATGTCCTCGGAAGTACTGAATAATGTTTATTATGCTTTAGCACAATCAGTAATTATTTATGGTATACCCGTATGGGGAGGTGCCACTAAAAGTAAACTTATAGAACTAGAAAGAGCTCAGAGGTTAATTATAAAGGTGATGTATTTCAAACCTTATAGATATGCAACTGAAGATCTATATAAGCTTAGTGGTTTGTTAAGTGTAAGGAAATTGTACATTCTGAACGTGACTTTAAATCTGCATAAAGCTCTGCCATACAGTAAACCCCAACAAGACAGAAGGCGAGGAGGTATCGTGGTGCACACTTCTAAAGTCCGAACAACTCTTGCTAAGAGACAGTATGTGACGCAGGCATCTTATATCTACAATAAAATAAACGCAAAAATCAAAATTTATCCCAGACTTCTCAGTGAATGTAAGAGGTTATTAACGGAATGGTTAAAAACTTTGTCGTACGAAGACACTGAGAACATTTTGATTAGAATTCAATAACAAACATACAAACACTATACAAACAGATACATACACACATACATACATACATACATACATAAACTCACTCGCTCACTCACTCACTCACTCACTCACTCACTCTCTTTCTCACACACACACACGCACATCGATTCATACATCTACTCTCACAAAAAAAAAATACAAATCAATTGCTTTAACATGTCGTACCGTTCTACCATAGTTTTTTTTTTATATTAGTAACTTTTTATTTCTTATTTTACTATATCTACTTTAATTTTTGTTGTTTTCCTTTAATTAGCAGATCTCGAGGTTATTATTCTTAAGAGTGTTAAATAAATAAAGAAAGGATCGAGTCAGTCCCAACACAAGTATTGTATAATAACTTACTGGGACTGCCTCAATGTTAGACAGATATTGTAATTCTTAAGATAATAAAGAATTTTGAATTTTGAATTTGAATTTGGAGACAAGCGCGTTCAACCAAACAAAGCTTAATAATAAAAAGAAGTAGAGATTACCATCTGTGTAGAGTCTGTGTATTTATAACTTAAAATAATAATTGGTATAAAGTGTTCGAGACTGCGACTGGCGTCTGTAAGTCGGGGTCTGGTCGTCTAGTCTCTCGGCGCGACTTTGTCGAGCTCTATGGCAGAAATCACTGTCATTTGCAGAGTCTACTGTTTATTGTGTTTATCTATATTCATTTATCGTCTAGAAAGTTTTATCGGAGTACCTAGCTCTAAATGCTTACTAGTCATGTACGTTTGTGTCTGGTTCATTATTGTAGTGGCTATCTAAATGATTAGGTATGGACAAGGTAAATGATACAGAACTTTTATGTCCTGTTTGTTGGGAATTTTGAGAAAAGTAAGTAAACTGTATGATATTCAAAACTGAGATTTTTTCCAGTACTTATCATCGTAGGCAGAAATAGAGGTAGATACATTATTTCACGCGGGCACAAATTACACATGGACCTGTAACAACAAAGTGTGAATCACAGAAATATTACATTGACTGCACGGTTGGTGCGGTAGCTGGGCAACCGGCTGCCGTGCAACGTGTCGCGGGTTCGATTCCCGCACGGAACAACACTTTGTGTGATCCACAAATTATTGTTTCGGGTCTGGGTGTCGTTGTGTATGCGAACTTGTATGTTTGTAAACGCACCCACGACACAGGAGAAAATCCTAAGGGGGGGCAACATTAAAAAAAAATCAACAGCAACAAGCAATTTTTTTTTGTGTACACAATTTTGTTATGACACATAAGGCGAACTTAATGTCATATGGCATTCTCTACCAGTCAACCTTAGGGTTTAAGTAGAAAATCTGCGAAAAATAAGGTACGGAGAATAAACTAACAGCAAAGAGAGAGAGAAAAAGAAAATGGTAATTATTAAATACTATAAGCTCTATATAATAATATAATACTATAATACTAATATATATAATACGAATTATAACATAGCTGTTTCTACGAGAATCTAAGTCTGCTGCACAGCACACTGCGTCAACCATGCAGTCAAAAGTAAATGCAGATAATCTTAAAACGCCGAAATAATGTACTTCAACTGCTGAATACTTTGTTTGCCAAAAAAATCATGTATCATTGTACATTTTGTAAGTATATGTATGTAGTTCTTCTTCAGTATATCATTAACCTGTTTCTTCAGCAAGAAATGAGATTCAAGTGTGTACCTTGGCAATGTTGAAATTCTCAAAGAACTGAGTGAGTTTGTACTTTAATAAAAGTTCTTGTTCACGGTGTTCTCTCTTATATTAATTCTACGTATAATATTACGTCTGTTATTGTAATTATATTGATATTACGTGTGTATAGCGTCTGTGTGTTCTAAATGAATGTAGCTATTTCTTACATAAAGTGGATTCGACAATTAATAAGATGAGAACCAAATATAATATATTATATCTGAAATGTTCTGTATTTTCTTTCAAGTTATGTAAAAACACAATTAAATACTGGTGTTGGGTTTTTCTTGTTCTTAATTGACTGCACGGTTGGTGCGGTGGCTGGGCAACCGGCTGCCGTGCAACGTGTCGCGGGTTCGATTCCCGCACGGAACAACTCTATGTGTGATCCACAAATTGTTGTTTCGGGTCTGGGTGTCATGTGTATGTGAACTTGTATTTTTGTAAACGCACCCACGACACAGGAGATAGTCCTAGTGTGGGGCAACGTTTTAAAAAAAAAATTAAAATATTATTCTGTAATTCTATAATTCTTTGAACGAAGTCGTTGTTTCTTCCTAATTTTCCAGATTTATTTCTTTATTTATTATTTTCGTCTTGAATTTGTTCATTCAACAGTCATACGTGTTTTATGAAGTAATCGATTTGAAAAAATAGAATTGGTATGTGAGAAATTTGAATTCACAAATAATAATTTAACGATGCTTAATTTTACAGTTACAATTAATTAATAGAACATGCAGGCTGTTTAAAAGTAAAAAAAAATGTTTGGTAGCCATATGATCAAAATATAAAATAAATTAAAAATAAATATATTTATTTATTACTTTCGTCTTGAATTTGTTCATTCAACAGTCATACATGTTTTATGAAGTAATCGATTTGAAAAAAAAGAATTGATTTTAAAAGTAGAATCTACTAGTTTTAAAATGCTAGATATAAAGTCTGACCACAGATAAATTTACACATTTTTCGCAACAGTAAGCACAAATGAAATTAATTCATTAGTTTGACCCACTATTTTATGTGATTTTAGTAAGTTGAAATATTATCACTTTAATAAGAAATTCATTAATGATATTGCAAATATAATCCCTCAAGTAAAGTAAGTAGCATGAAGGTCGTGTAACATTTGACCTAAATCTCATAAAGTCAGAATTTAATTTCAAATGAGACCGCTTGCGTTGAGGTCGTAAGTGCGATGCCCCAACATGTCTGTAGCCGAAAGGATTTGTGTCAACATGGACACTGAACGATAAGCAGGTTTATATCTTTTTTTAAGTTTGTAATATTTTCTTCATTCTAATAGGTACAATTCTTTCATAAACTACGTTTAAAAAAGACTTCAAGCCTCTCTTTTTTATTAAAGTCGGTTAAATTACCATACCAAAACCTGCTAAATGTAACAGTTTTCTGAAAGCCGCATCATAATCGGTTCAGCTAATTGTGAGATTATCGCGCACAAACACACATTCTAGTCAAACTGAGGGCCTCCGTTTTTCTTTTTGAAGTCGGTTACAAAAATATTAGTTTTTCTCTCTCCTCTCTTCATAGGTACTAATTATTTCAGATTCAGTACTGTGTATGTATATATCAGGCTACTGCTGGTATTTTTCATTTAAATAATCAATTTAAATTTCTTGCCCATGGCAGGAAATAAAGCCACACCACGTTGTCTAGCGGTCGTCAACGTTAAACTGAAATAGGCATAACCTTCTTAACGATAAATAATAATTAATTGCTAACTGCAATAATGTAAAGTATGGCTATTTCCATTACGGAATTGGTTGGTAGTCGTACCCGGGTTTGCGTCCGGCTCATGACAAATAGTGCCGGCCGGTGGTCGCCCCCAATTAAATGAAACACCCTATGAATATCATAAATGTGAAAGTTTCTGTGAATGTTTTTATGACAACTATCGTGAGACATACTAAATTAACTAAAAATCGCGGGTTACTTACGTGAATATACTGAGAAAAACTCTACTAGTTTCGAATGCTCTTGAACTGCTCACGAGGAAGAACCCCTGTGTGGTTCACACTTTGTGTGATCCACAACAGTTTGTGGATCACACAAAGTGTTGTTCCGTGAGGGAATCTAACCCGCGATACCTTGCATGGCAGCTGGTTGCCCAGCCACCGCAACAACCGTGCAGTCAAACAGACAAAAATTCTATAAATCATATTTTTGGTTTCGGTATCGACTGTAGATCACGCCCAAAGCATTCTTTAAAAAAATATTCGATGTACACTTTTCACTTTCCTACGATTTTATTATATGTATATAGAAGATAAAATAGATGATATATTTATTATTGGTTAGGTTATAACTAGGTATTGTCTAGACTCTAGAGTCTAGACTGATTCAGTGATTCATTAGATGCCTGGCTGCTTTAACTGGCTTTATATTACAGTAAGACGTTGCGTTCATAAGTTATGTTCATTTAATAATATTTGTGGAACGGCTTCATTGTGGGTTAGTAAATAATCTTTTAGTCATTGGGGTTAAATTAATTTGAACACTTCTTAAAGTCTATATTTTACTTAATAGTGATAGATAGCCGATATGAGAATGTTTTTTTTTTATATTTTATGGGCCGACGTTTGACCTCTATCTCGCCTGGTGGCAAGCGATGATACTGTCTACGATGGAGCATATCGTCCTATAAGCAACTTATTCACTCGGGCCTTGAAGACATCCAGGTTATATCCTTCAGGAAATACAGACTCTGGCCAAGAATTCCACTCCTTAGCAGTACGCACAAGGAAGCTTGATGCGAAGCGCTTGGTGCGTGTGGGTGGGACATCTACCTTGAATTTCATTAAACTAATGCTTGGACAAACCTGTACCTAATAAGTTTTTTTCAGTGCACAGCCCCATCCAGTCGTTTTTCAAGTGATACCTACTTAATACTTATCTAAACAAAATTGTCTTTGATCGAACAAACCAATGATCCTGCAGAATGAGAGTTCAGGTCAAAAATTACTAGACATTTTTGTTTAAAAGAAAACTTCATTTTGTCTATCAATACTGCTATTTGCCGATCCATTTGTTAGATTCATTTTCACACACCTACAGTTTACTCACGTTGGTATAACGTGTTTCCAGGTCATAAAGTAATAACCGAGCCGTAAGCAAACATTCTGACATGTTAGGTAAAGTTTCGTATAGCTCTCGTCACCAAAAATCAATCTTTCCCGACCTTTCACATTTTGCCAGTCATCCAGGGGTCTTAGGAATAAATTATGAGACATTAATGCAAGTTTTGTAAATATGAACTTTCTGTAGCGACACTAACGTGTTGACATTTTTTATGTGTTCTCAAGTGAGATAGTAATCACCCATATTATTGTGTTATTGTTAAGTTTCCCGAGATTACTAGGCCCACATCATTCCAGGAACCTCCTAAGCATTCGGTTTATCATCATATAGATACAACTGGCGTGCTAACGCTATAGGGTCGCAGGCGCAGCTACGCACTTGAGAACACATAAAAAATGTCAACACGTTAGTGTCGCTACATTTCTGTATTGAAATGTACCTAATTTGAAATTATTATAAATTCCTTATTACATGAAATTTATTATAATTAACATATTATGCACAATTTTCAATTTTAAATAAATAGATTTTTCTCAATTTTTTTGTAAAAAATCCTGGCCGGTTTTGTTAGACAGTGCAACAGCTGGAAAATATGCAAAAAATAAAAGAAGAAAACTTAATGGCATTCTACTAAGAAATATTTAATGCCTTATGGCCAGTGTTATTTTTATTTTTCTAAATAGCCTTACGTTTAATAGTATACAATTGAAAAATTGGTATGTGAGAAATATGAATTCACAAATAATAATTTAACGATGCTTAATTTTACAGTTACAATTAATTAATAGAACATGCAGGCTGTTTAAAAGTAAAAAAAAATGTTTGGTAGCCATATGATTAAAATATAAAATAAATTAAAAATAAATATCTAATGGCATTCAATGTCTATTTTATTTTGTACAGACTACAGTCAAATACTTAGTATGAAAAGAGGACCGTACAAAAGTCGGCTTAAATCGTAATTATGTTCAAGGTCTATCCTTGAGCATTGTAAAATAAGGAACTAGCAAAGAAATGATGACAGGGTATGAAAATTAAAATAAAAATGTAATTAGTCCGTCTGTTAGGTACCTAATGAAAAAATAAATTGTCAAAAAAGAAAACAATACTTAGATAAAACGAATCAAAGTGTAAAACTGGGAGCTAGCTAAGTCATTTTTGAGTATATAAAACGTACACAAAAGTGCCGTCACGCGATATTTCAAATCTTAGATAGTATTTCTCTCCGTAAGAAAATAAAAAATACATGTCTAATAATTTGAAATAATCAGACCAGACGGACATTTAAACTGTCAAACACCAAGCGGTCACCGGTGACCGCAACCTATTGTTCTATAATTGTGTCTACAAAACCGGTACTCGACGAGTTAAATAGAAATTAGTTATCTAACCCTATTATCACAAAAATAGTAACTAAATTGTTTAATTTAGAACATTTATTTTTTTACGTAGTTATTTCCAAGAGACTATATTTCATTACGTATATTAATTATCGCTCTTTATCAACGTTTTACATTTAATTGGATTACAATACATGCCACAATGTACATACGTGTGCTCCCTGAAGGTTGACTGTATTATTGTTTACTAATTATAGGTACATAAAATGGCCTTGTTCTGTGTCGTATCCACTCGTAACTCATAATTAGGCATACTAGTTTAGTATTATAGTTTTTAAAATTAATTTATCAGCCTTTAAAAACAGTAAGTAACTCTTCATTCTGAGGGCCCAGACCTATAGTTATGAAATCAATAAGAAGAATCACTTTACTATAATAACGGAAATAAAATTTTATCTGATACCGATCTTAACCTACCTGAAGAAGAATCAGAAGAAAGAAGATTACTAATTATATACAACCTATTTGTGCCCGGTGGCTGTCTAGGTGTTACTGTAGCACTCACGTAGATAGTTAATGGATAGGTTGTGCCAGGCCGCACTGAAGCGTAACGATTTGTTTACGCCTCGTTAGATACAAAATCTGGAAACAAAACCTCTATGAACATTTCGTTCAATGTTCGTTTTATTGGATTATTTGGAAGTGGGTAGAGTAGGCAACTACTTGCCTTATAGAAACGAATTCCTTAAGTATATTAGGTAAGTACGAAGTGGGAAAACCAAATGTTTTCCTGTACAGAAACCTGATACACAATCGTGTACAAGAGATTCCATGTCTACTGTTTGAAAGGGCGTAAGTTTAACGGAACGCTGTAAAAGTAACAAAAACAAAAATAAATATCTTCCATTTAGTGTTTGTCGTAGTCAATTAAAAAAATAATTAATATTTATTTAGTCGGCTTTTTCATAAATAGGTCCCCTTGGGTGTCAGGCCGCGATTGTGTCGTGCCTCGTGCAGTACTTGAGCTATCCATCATGCCGTAGCCCATTAACGCGTAGGGCGAAGGCTGAGGGCGCGCCGGGTCACGCCAACCTAACCAACTCTTACGTATTTTAACCCGCCGAAAAAAGGCAATATCAAAACATGTCTGTTGAAAAAAACATAACAATAAAAAGGTTCTTATTGAACGTAAGATTTTATTTGTTTAGTAAATTTATAGAGTTGTTTACAAAAACACTCTTTGCTTTAGTTATTCTCGTAGTAGAAAATATTTCTTATATAGGTAGACATTTTTATTAACACTATTTATACGTTCATAACTACAAAAACAAGAAACTGAATGTTGCTGTAACCGTACGGGATTGCCTTCGCCTCGTGTGCAACTAGTTCGCAGCAAGGCATCTAAGTTAAGAGAAATTGGATTTTGTAGGTTCTCGTAAACTGATTTAATGGACCATTTCAATCATTCAGAAACTTAATGTTCTCTATTTTATAAGGAGGTAGTGAAATGAGTCGAAATCTCGAAATCTGTATGTTTTGTAAGTCACTTACGATTGTCTCAGTTAATAAGTGCTCATTTCAGAAATAGTAGGTACTATATATATATTGGCGTTTCGTTTAGAACTCATCCTATCAAATATAATTTTTAGATTCATCTGCATTCAGATTTCATCATTATGTAAATCCTGCAAATATTATAAATGCAAAAATTTGTGAGGATGTATGTATGTGTATGTTGTTACTGTAAAAACGGCTGAAGTATGGAATAACTTGTTAACGGAAACGTGGGCGAGGCCGTTGGTAGAAGCTAGTATAAAATATATCTAATTAAGGTTCTTTAAAAGACTTACAAAAGCTTTACAATTTACATTCCCAATTTGTCGCGGGACACAGGCATAGTAAATAGTACTCTTCGCTTTCTTTCATTTTCCAATCTCGGATCGACGTGGAATTTCATTATCTTCATTTTTCAAATAGCCCATTGCGAGAGGGTAATATTAGGTACTGAGCTCAAGGGAACCATTATTGTGGCAATTGCCTTTTTTCGAATACCTATTTGAAATGGAGGCTTTAGTCTTTGGTTTTGAATAGCAACAGTTATTAGAATTAAATTTTGGGTTGGTTGAAATTGTAAGAATAACTGAATACCTACCTGAGTGAAATAAATGCGGTTGGATCCGTGATACATGGAGTCCCAACTTGGAATGATGGCCTAGTAATTTTATTTATTTTGGTCCTTGATGTAGGTAGCAATTGATGACGGTCGGCGCGGCGCGGCGCAGTGCGGCGCGGCTGTTTGTGACCGCTCGCCGCTCGCACGCTGTAACGCCGCGCTATAAATATTAGATGTGGCTCTGCCTCCTTACGCCGCGCCGACTGTGCGAGCCGGAACCTTGAGAATCGATAGTCCACAACACGTATGTGTCACTATCTTGTCCCATACATTCTAATAGTACGAAATAATGTTCTCGTTCTGAGGTATTCGTATCCCCGAGAGTGTATTAAGGTCTGAGCACACAGTTTACGTGTCAATAATAAACAAAATGAAATACCTTCATTCCCCCTGTGCTCCATATCGTATGGTATTTCAGTATTAAAGAGGCTTCGCAATGGATTGTTAGTTGTTTGATCGATAAACTCAGTTATTACTGGCCACAGTTGTGCGGTGGCGTAGCGAAGGGAACAATTATGTGATTAGGTTTTTGTTCGTATTCAAGTATTAAAGGAATCTTTTCCGGGCAACTAGGGTAGAACCTATACATATTTAATTAAATTCATTAATCATCATAAAATTTAATGGCCAGTTGAAATCGGAAATAGAATTTGTCTTCAACAAAATATTGCTTCAGTCATCTTTACTTAGTTACCAATTACCTAATGAAGCCTTCACTTCACTAAACTAAACTGTGGTTAATTTGAGACTTTTCTAGTGCTTAACGTAAAAAATTAATAGGTATATCAATAAAGCTCGCTTTAATCAGGGCGTGTGTGAAAGGTCATTTGAATTAGATTACTTTTGTAGATGGCAAGCGACTCGACCCGATACCGTTATGTCGCCGACCTTGTGATTTGCTTTCAGTTTCCGTTTAAGCCGTATGTCATTTACTTATAACAAAACTTGTAGGACGGGTAGTCCCAAAGCTCCTCTAAGACGGAAACTTACGCACAACGTTTGTATAGAAATGTAAATGATTCTTGACAAAGTTTCCTTCTCAACGTTATCTTAACGGTAGTACCTCGGTCCCCTTTTTGTATAAGTTTGTACCATTCGAGAGAACACTGCCAAGTTTCCACCTTCCTTATTACGCCTAACAACCAGTCAGAGGTCAAACAAACAGAGATTTGACCTAAAATAAATTTTTAGGGAAGTTATTATTGATACCTGCGTTGTCGAAATCAGTTGAAATCTAGGTCATGCGTTATAAAGCCCGGAACAAAGGTAGCGCACATTGTTATCCACATCAATGATTTTTTTTTCGTAAAAGGTTTTTTCGTTCAGTAAAGGATTATAGCATTTTATTATGGTAGTTTCGGGGTTATTGAAATTAAACAGCCTATCATACTGTAACGTACATAGCGACGCTATGCCCCGAGCGAGGCAGCCCCGAGGGAATAAATAATGGAGTTAAGAATACACCCACAGGTCGGCTATGGTAATTGAAGGTTGTATACTTAGTTATTGTACATTAAGTTATTTCGTTCGAGTGTTCATAAGCGCACTGCCGTTTGCAAAAGACGGTTTTGGATTCATTTCTCGGGTAAATTGTCGTTGATGTTACCTACATTGACATGTGCAGTAGATACAAACATGCTAATTTAACCCAACGACTTACAAAAACACAAAATATAACGCCTTTTAAACCCTTTTATATTTTGTGTCTGTGTGTTTATAATCCAGGTGGTAAATATAACTAAAAGATTTTAAAAGGACAAGGTTATTTTAAATAAACTTTATAAATTAGATGTACAAAAAGTTTTAATTGGATGGAACCCAACAAAGTTACATACCTCCAGCTTTCAAAAAGATAACAATGGCAGTTGTCTAAACACAACATTCGTTGTTTTTTTAATAAAGAAATAACAGGGTCTCACATGTTACCATAAAATTATAATATTTGTGAATGTTCCTACTTACTTGATTGTAAATATCCATTCCGGCCGGGGACGCGGCTCGCGCGGACCACGTTTCTACTGAATTATCCTAAACAAAGACCGTTACTGCTCTGAAATTAACAATTATAAAGCTGAATTGCTTTATTTAGGCATCTTAACGAGATTGTTAGGAAACACAAAAGGCACCTCACTTTCATTCGAGCGACAAAAATGCGCTTCATTTCGTCTTTTCTCGGAGTAATTTGAAGTGTAAACAATTACTTGGAAAGACCCTGAAGTTTTCTCCATAATGAGATTAGTTTCCGCCTGTAGGCAGGAAATCAATTTGCTGGCATCCAGCCATGGTGGTACGTTCCTCGGCTCAGCTCACTACTCTCAACAAGTGCATTAAGCTTGTATTTCGCAGATCAGATTGTATTCGTATCTGCATTAGAGGCAAAATAAATCTTAATAGCCGTACTGTGTGATAATGATAATACCTACATAGACATGAAAGGCATATAAATTTTCATGAACGGTGGTAAATAAAAATATATTTACTGTTCATGAATATACACGCGTATATTTACGTATGTATATAAAATAGGTAGGCAGGTACTAAAATACTAAGCGGTGCGACCTAGCTTTTAGCTCTACCTAATTGTACATACTTAATCTTAAAATCCAATCTAAATTTCATGTCATGCAATGAAAAAGCAAGATTATGAGATCGTTTATAAAAATAAGATAGTGTTTATATTTGAGTGAAATTCTTAAATTCCATTAGATACTGTGGCTTCGTGGTGGAGTTAAATTTAATTAAACCTCTCACTTATCTACGGAGTTCGTTCTCTAGAGACATAAAATTTAAAGTTTTCTGTTTGAAATGAGCTGCTCGATAGTAATTCAGCAAACGCAATTCATTGAGTATAAATTTAATCTTATCGGATCAATTTAAACTTTGAACAATCAGATAGGAAGGCATACCAAAATGTTTTCATAACTTTTATAGATTCATTGACTTTGTGTATATTCAACTAAATTATTGATTAAATCATGGATATAATTTTAATATTTCTGTGAATTAAATATTTAAGTATTGAACTCAATATGCGGTGAGTCTTCTTTTATATTCAAGCCTTTCAAGCTTGTGATCAGAAGCTTGGAACTAATTCCTACTGACTAACAGACTATTAAGATTAATCTGTTTAACCTAGTTTGTAAACTGAGTCACTGCATCGATGTCGTATAGTAATATCAGATTCTAGGCTTAATGTCATTAATACGGAACGCTGCGCCTTTCTCTAATTTTTCTCATCACATGAAAAGCACAAACTTTGTAGCTGTATATGTTTTTATATTACGTACATTTATTGAATTTCCTTGTAACGTACCCAATATATTCCTTTAATATTAGGGTATTAGCATATCCATGAATTTTATATGTATAAGTATTTTTTCTCTGCGGGTCGAAAGAAAGGATTCGACAGTTTTCTTCTTATTTAGAATCGCGTGGGAAATGTAAGAAAACTCAGCGCGCACTGTGGTTTTTCGTAATGTTATCTTTAGTAAATATGGGTGAGGTCGGTCGGTTTATTAAGTGGGTGCGTGCAGGGTTGGGGTTGGACTTGAGACACGCGGTTCCTGGCCCCCGCCCGCCCTAGTCCGCCTCAGCGTGCCGGAACGACGTGAAAGCTCCCGATCACAATATCCGGTACTGATCCGCAATATCACCCTATATGGATTTAGGACATAAAATTCAATGATTATACCTCTAATATAGCCTTAACGATTTTATCTAATATTACGTAGCGTCGAGATGAAGTCTACCCTGTCTACCAGAAAAATCTATAGCTACGTCATCTGTATTTGCATTAGGTTGTGTTTAGCAGAAGAGGTCTTTCAGCTGTTTATGATGTTAAAGAGAAATTTATCCTACCAAAGCTTTGTAATTAAAATCGATAATGTATTAAACTAATTTTCTGCTACATTCTTGTTATAGATAGGTACATATTTAATGTCCGAATTTGTTTGAATATACAGTCATATTTTCTTTAGAATCTACTTTAGATTAAATGTTGTATAAATATTATATTTCCGTCAAAAGTTAAGAAGGCCAACATTAATTCAATTAATAAATAATTCATAAGGTTGTGCCGGTGTTTTGAAAAACGAGGCCTCCAATGAAATATTGGACGATAAGGCAAATAGGAGCTACTTAATGATTTTGTTCCTACTTGTGGAACTGTCATCTGTTTATTATTCATACATAAACCTAAGTTATTATTTATTTGCAGATAATCATGAGGATCAAAACATCAGATAATGGTAACATCGCCGTATACAACAACCAAGACGTATTGTCACGTAGAAATTCCGACAACAGAAGTTGGTTGTCTGTGAACAACAGCGCACAAACCAATTTACGTGAGAATAGTACGGACTACTCCAAAGTTACGAATTGTAACACAGTGTACAGCTCTCAAAGGAAGTTAGAGACGTTTGAGAATTACTGTACTACTTCGGAAGTTGGTGCAGACAGTGAGGACTTGACTGTAAGCCCGGAACTTGTGTGCAACAAACAGTACCGGATCAACAATAGACACGTGAACAGCGTACAGACGTGCAATAATTCTGCCACGGACAATCTGGAGGGAAGCATAGACACCGTCAGCGCGCCTTGTACAGATTTTAGAAGTAAGTATTGAGTTATATGTGTGTATGCAGTAAGTACCTACATAAGTACATACACAGGGTCTTATAGTGTGCTCCAATATTTCAGGTAATACTAATGTATATATAGAGACAACACCAGTTGACGAGGAAAGAACATTTGAACATTCTGAGACAGATGAAATGTCTGAGAACGGCATCCATCCTGTACCGAGGGGAATTGTGAATCCAAATTATCCTGGTTTCCAACACTTAGCGCACACGTTACAGGTAAAGTTTCACTTACAAAAAGAATCCTTGAAAGTGTTTAAACTTTGCTCGTTACTGTGACACAAAAGAAGCCCCAGTTGTGACTGACTGCTGGACTGGGAACAGTTTATTGCTTACTTATATTTATGTCGGTTTCTACCGAGTAATATACTTTCCTTTCTAAAGATTTTATGTTAACGTTGTTCCCTCGTAGCCTGAATTCACAAGTAGGAATAATAACATTTGTTTTGCAGGATTATTCATCAAATATAGAAAATTTTTATCATTCGGAAAATGAAATGACTGATGACGATGTGGATGTAGAAATAACTGACCTGGCGTACGAACCAGAACCTAACCAAAATGAAACTACGGACTACAAAAATATTAATAACAATAATAACATTAAATCTGACTTAATAAATACAACACTACTATCACCGCAAAGTAAATCAGATTCACAGCAAAACATTGTAGATAGTCAAATAAAAAATGATATACCAGACCTTTTAAAGACGATATCTAAGAACAATAATAACAATGATGAGTCATTTAATTATGATTTAAATTGCACAGATGCAGACATAGAGAATAACTTCCACGCTAAAGATATTATTGGTGACTTTAATAAGGAAATCGAAGATGAAATAAAACAATTACTGAACTATAACATAAACATCCAAGATGACTTAGAAGAATTACGCAAAGATATCAAAGATACTTTTGCAAAACCTATTGAAAATACCATTAACAATATTAGTGACGTGGTCAATCACGTAATAAAGAAATTAGTAGAAACGCAGAGTGATGAAAATGATGACAATTTTAAAGATAGTTTTGCGAAACAACAAAAAATTGACGAAATTAGTGAAATAAATAAAGAAAATGAGAAAAACATTCGAACAGAAATGAATTTAAGTAGGCCTACGTTTTTACTAATAGAAAATAACACCAATGATAAGATCACAGATGCTTTCCTATCAGATGGAAAGGATGAAATCAATATTAATGACTATAATACTGAAAAATTGAGCCTTAACGTGGAAAATACTATTAAGCAACTCAGTACTGAGTTGAGAAAGATTATTCCTAAATTAGATGAAATGCGTGAACGTGATAGGTTATGGGCCGAAAGCAAAAAAGAAACTGTTGTAATCGATGGAAATTCAAATGAAGTAGCACATTCTTCGATAGGGTACAGTTTAATGAGTAAAAGTGTTCAGTCGCAAGGTAAACCAGATGTTAGCAAAACTATGAGGCTCACTGATAATCATATAAGTGTCAGAAACAATTCTATACGGTCACCTATGTAAGTATTCAGTTTTCAAAGTACCTAGGTGCCAGAGACACATTCACGTCTAATTTAATAAAGCACAATAATCAGTCACAACCTAGTTGCGTGTATTAGTCAGTACTCAGTATCATCGATGCAAACCTTCCTTTGCAAAATCTTGAGTCATATTATGCTTGGTTTATGTTTAAAATAGATTTGACGCAGCACGTATAACTCTGAAAAATTAGGAAGGGAAGCGCACTCGATGTGTTGGTGTTGTGCATTGTGTGAATTTGATTTAGTTCATACACATTGAAATTTGTAGAATTCTTGTAATTTGTAAATGTGGCGTGGCACAACAATTTATGTTATTTGTTTTAATTGCGTTTGAGTGTAAGATTAGTAGATACTAATATGCATTCATACTTCAGTGAACCCAAGGCGTCCAGAGATAAACAAAGAGAAATAACTACAAGCAAAAACTCTTACCGCACTGCTCAAAGTAAAACATCCGTCCGTAAAAATGACAACACAAAAGATGTAGATTTGGGTAAGTCAGCCATTTTACATACATATATCCTAGATATAGATGTCTGTAGTTTATATGAATTAGATAGTAGGTAATATCCATTAGTACCTAGGTAACAAAGTATCTTACAGTATAGGTTCCCAGGCACCTACCTACTAAGTGAGATAAAACATGGGTGTGCGTATAATTTTATATGCAGTTGATAAATTGTGTTGAAATAAGTACACAATCAACTTAACTTCTCATAATAATTAGTCACACAGGAAACAGGGTAATGACAATTACGAAACTTAGTGTAAGATCACCTACTGACCTTAAGCTGTCAAACACCAAGCGGTCACCGGTGACCGCAACCTATTGTTCTATAATTGTGTCTACAAAACCGGTACTCGACGAGTTAAAGTAGAGATTGTTTCTAAATGTTAAGTAAGTAGGTACAAAGTAAGAGCTTAGTGCAAAGTGTAAGTGCTGAGTTATGCTTCGACACCTGTGTGCCGGTTCGACCAGAGTGTTACCACGGTTTCATAAAAAGCTGGCGTGAAACAAAGCTTGCGTTAGTTACAGCGCCCTAATTTTCCGTTCTTTTTATCGCTAACAGTCAGATAGACGCGGCAAAAGACTTCAATAAAACCGGATTTAGGATTTTAATTCAATTTAGATAAAATATAATAAACGAATGGAGCACTTACTTGCATTTGTATTTAAATAGTAAGTCGAATAAATAATAGGTAAAAGGCTATTTCTAAAAAGACATTTTTATTTTTCAGGAAGTTTTGATGTTTATAACATAGAAACAGCTTTGCCTAAGTTAGATTTGGATGCCATTGAGAATCATTTGAAAGCCGCAAAAGAAGCAGAAAGACGGGTATGTAATTTTATCACTACAAACTGTCCACAGTCCAACTGACTCCAATTATTTAATTAAGGTATCAAAATATAGAATATTAAGTACTTAACCAATTGAAACCTGTGGTACTTAGCCACTTTACTTAATGCACTGTACGATGCGTAAGAAATACTTAAGTGAATCTAATCTTAGCAACACGTTAAGGTAATGATGAGTAGAAGTATTGACGTATTTGGTCAGAACCGAAGATAAATCAGAAACAAAATATACCTAAATAAAAGACAATAAAAGAGGTAGGTAGGTATCTACGCACAGTTCATCCTAGTTAGGCAAGATCCAGTTCACTTTTCTATATAAACAGGTCCTCAAGTTACCTATCTACTTATCTATCTTAGGTACTTAAGTAGGTACAGTATAGATGTGAACAAGTAAGTACATAAGTACATAATTTAAATTCCGCGCTGTTAAGTTAACGGTAACCGCACATTCGCGTTTGATCCACGTCTGCCGCAGCCATGTGTAACAGTTAATTATCAATAGGCAGTAGCTAGCTTTCTAAGGTGATTCAGCGTCGCAGCAAGCTGCCAGACAGCCAGTCTCTTACTAAACACCGATTTATTGAAAGGTGTGCGAGTAGTGCTCCGTCCATGAATATAGTTTGTATTGTTTTATATTAGTGTAAATTCAGTGTTTTAAGTGATGGCGTCGATGCCTTACTTTGTTAATACAGAACAAAGACATTATAAAAAGGATACCAGATTTCTGTTAGATTTATATACAATAACGTATGATAATCACGAATCAGTTGATAACATCTGTTGTCTAGTAAGTATTTTTTATTTTATTTTTTATATGTTGCAGTAGGACATTGTATGGTATTTCCCAGGAGCCAAGCTAAAAATATTGGAAATAGGTTATGGAACATTTTACGTTTTACGACCTTGTCCTAAATGTCAAACTGACAGGAATGACAGGACTTCCATTTTTTTGTTTACTTTGTTCAATTTACAGTTAACGTTTGTACAAAAGCCATCCGTGCCATATTATTGCCAAATATAAGAAGACTGATTAGTTCCTAATATGTTCGAAAATCTAGTTACTAACATTCGAAGGAAGTTTAGCAAAACTCCTGAAGAAATCCACGACAACGCAAATACAGAAGCTGTAGAAAAGTCTGGATTTAAACGAAGTTTACATCTTTTCAAAACGAAGTTGTTTTATAAAAACGACTGTGAAAATGTTCAAGTAGAGAATTGTGACGACACTGTGCTGAGTCCAAGGGCCATAGGTTCAGCAGAGTGTGCTCTGACAGAGATTGAATGGCCCAGTCTTGCTGATAACAATCCCAACATCTTAGAGAAATTTACAAGAATTGTGTCTGCTGTTGACAATGTCTCTTACGATAAAAATGTAATAACTGTGATCTTTTTAACATATATCCAAAATATATTATTTATGCTTACTTCTAATGCAAATGTGCTAACATTTAATCATTCGTTTATTTGTTATAAATTGTTATAAATTTCATAAACAACATTCAAATAAAAAAAAATTGCTACATGGTTTGGCTAGGTACATATTTTATTATTATAGGTAGGTAGGTAGGTAGGTATTTATTATAGGTATTGTTGATTTCAGAAACGCAATGATAGAGAGGAGATCAGGAGACGGCTGGCTATGGGAGCGGATGCTGAGGAGTACTATAGTATGGGACACACGGACCGACCAGGAAAGAAACCAAGTCTCCATTCACGACTTCAAAGTGGTAAGAGACCATGTTTGTTATCATATACACAGGGCCAGCAAATCAATCTACCTACTCCAATCTATAGATTTTCAACTCAATTGTTTTGATATAAGGTAAAAGATCCAAAGAAAAGGATTTAATAGATTGGAATATGTTTATCGGCAGACTGGCCACCGGCACACACATACTGGGTTTTCATGCAAAATAAGATTGATTAACTGTGTAAATAATGTCACTAGCAATTTATGCAGCACCCAATTAAATTTCTTGATAGTCAATCTTGTTATTTTGTAAAGTTATCCTTGTTTTGAACACTGACTACCTGTGATAAAGTATTGTTATTTAATAATCACATAAACAAAATGGGTTGTATGTAACTAATCAAATTATACATTTTCATTTACTAAACTACAAAAATTTCAAGTCTCTTTGTTATACTTAAATTCATCTTGTAGGTACAATTTGCATTTCAAATACATTGTGTAGTAGAATAAATGCAAAATAAAAGAGAAATTAAGTTTTAAAGATGTAGGCAAATGAAAGTAATCTTTTTTATCTGTAGTAGTAAATGCATATTGTATGTTACATGTTCCAAATTCAAATTTCAAATCATTTGTGATGTTCTCATACTAAATGTGTTGTGATGTCTGGTGCAGGGATGAACCTACAAATATGTTTCATGAATGAAACCGCATCTGACAATGAATCTCAAGCATCAGATTTTGAAAAAAATTATAATAACACAAAGAGTTTGTCTCGATCAAGTTTATTTAGCAAGTCAAGTTACAACCATCCATACCAAACGAGACCTTTGTCAGTTAATATCACAAAACATGACAAAATAAGTACCGTGCAGAGTGGTGAGTACATCCTGTTTATTGTTTCATGCTTGGGTCATTGTGTGTGTGCACATAATTGATTTATCATTAACACCATTGCGGAATACTTCACCGTACTTAACTTTCCACATTTCGCCTTTTCAATTCTATTGTGCTTCTAAAAATGAAAGTTATATTACTTGTTCTAATAGATAGAAATTATCTTTTGTTGTAGGTGTACTTTGTAAGTAATTTTGTTTTTACGTTATAACCACACAGACTTGCTTTTAAATCTCATAACTTTTACCAGTACCTTGTTCTTCCAGAAGTACTTATAGGTATAAATATTGTTTCCAGGAGCAAAGTTACGACCAACATCCCTTTCATTAAAGACAAAGTCCAGGTCATCACACTCTTTGGGCCATATTGAGATAAAGGAGTCTGATTTCTATGTACTGCAAGCTACCTTACAGACTGAGGCCAGGGTCGCACTGGCACAGGCGAAAGAAATGGCTCGCATACAAATGGAGGTACGAAACTAAAACAGAACTACATTAAAATTGTCGAAATAATATAATATTTTTGTAATTTTCTGAGTAACTTATGTTGTTTTATTGCAGCGCGAACGACGCAGTAGGGCAGTGTCGCCCGTGACAGAAATGCTCCGGCGCAGCATGGAGAAGGCCAACGCGCCGCTCGCCCCTGACAGGCGCCGAGTGTCGCGGCAACTACTCACCGATATGAACATAGCTCAGTTGCAGGTTTGTTTTCATGCAGTTACTAGTTACTTACTTTTTTTGTCCCCTGTTCGGCTACTATCGATTGTAGTGTGATGTTTTGTGGGCTATCCGTTCAGATGAACAGATTCAATACAAAATGATTATTTTGAATTCGAACCAGGAGTTTTAGAAATTACGCGTATAATTACAAACAATTGTGTAAAAACCATCGAAAAAAGTTAACGTAATTTCTCGATATCGTCTTATTAAGTAGAAAGGTACCTACTTAGTTGTGTAGTAAGTAGTTACTTACATACTTCTTCTCTCTTTCCGTTTTATAACCTTTACAATGCAACTTGTTCAACTGCTGACGTAGGAAAACGTTATCTCTATTCAAATTAACTTAAGTGCCTACTTCAAGTACAAAAAATACGTGTAGCAACCTTGAACTGGCTGCCCGCGTTTTTCATAGGTACCTAATGTTACAATTTGCGGGAAATTGTACCTTGCTACCTAATACATAGTTTTCAAAGTTATTCAGGACGAATGAATATGCATTAGTGTTCCCAACTTCCCACGCTCTCTGTCACTACTTACGAAACGAAGTTATTTATGGATATCAGCAGCCTCCCACTTGTTTTATTTTCGATATTGGAGCCTTAAGCTTGTGTGAGTCATTTGTCTGTCGTCACGCGACATTCGTTACCATTCTAAAGATTATGATCGCACACATCTAGAATGCTGAACGTAGGTAAACGTGCAATATTATATTAGGTATTTTGATTGCCGTTTTTATGAGACTGCTTGTCGCGGCCTTGAGGATCAAGATCGCTCCAGCGCGTGCTGATTCATGCACACCAACACTAATACAATGGATTTATCCACCACAATGACTATTGTTAAAGATTCTGATAGTTTTTTGTCGTATTCTTTAAGATTTTGTATTCAAATGCAGAAAGTAGTACTGTGGTAGTGCTGGTATACCGAGTCCTTCGTATTTACAGTTGAACTGTTCATTTCTTTATTCACGTAATAATCTGGCTGACTTCCAAAAGTATAAGTTAGTTTACATAAAAGTTAGCTGGGAAACGCTAGTACGGGCTCGTAGCTATTATCGAATTAACTGTTAACGCCGAGAAGCGGTTTTTATTTCGGTTTGTTGACTGCCTTTATAAACTTACATGCTTACTTTAATTAGTTAAACGGATGGTATTAAAGGACCGTTAGACTCAGGTTTTAAGAAGTGGATTAGCAAGTAAAGAGTGCTAAACCACAGGCGGCTAAAACAATTTCTCCATCAATAGAGCGATGTAGACGTCGCGTTGCGTCAGCGTCATTAGTCTGGCTGCCTGCCATGTACTCACTTCAATACAAATAATAAAAAAAATCGCTGCCATAATATACGTATAATTAAATAGCAAACAGAGGCGAGATTCACTTTCGCATTTAAAATATTAGCATACCGTGTAATAAATGCGTGGGTTGTTGTGTGTGCCTTTAGTAATTGACATGAAATCATTGAACTCGTCACGTTTTCAACTTTACTTCGTACATCATAAGGTCCAATGTTGTCCTTGATGGGTAGTTTAGCTGCATGTAATTACTTCTGACACCGTTTGCTGTTTTTATGGTTGTAAAGATTAATGTATAAACTTTCCAACCGTGCATTATAATAATAGGTAATGTCTTGGAGATTTTATATCAGAGACGTACGTAGGTGCCTGTCTACTGTTATTATAAAAACGTAACATCTTATAGAAGTTTGCAAAGAATATGCAGTTGTTGATGTTGCCTGTTATGTCAGTAGTCTAATTGTAGTTGCATTCGTCTATAATAGGACTAATTAATATAGTTTGAGAAATCTGCTATTATCTATTACCAATAAATATTATATTACTGCCTCGTTGGCCGAGTGGTCGCAAGTGCGACTGCCGGGCAAGGGGTCTCGGGTTCGATTCCCGGGTCGGGCAAAGTATTACTGGGTTTTTAAAAAAATCTCAGTAGTAGCACGGAGTCTGGAAATGTGCCCGGTATATGGCAATAGGCTCACCCCCTATTACATGGGACTTATAACATAAATTGTGATAAGTGGGTGTTACTTCTATGTGCACCTCTGCCTACCCCTTCGGGGATAAAAGGCGTGATGTTATGTTATGTAATAAATATTATATTTAACCTTTGGAAATTGAACTTGAAATACAACTCAACAAAGTTACCCTGCAACTCATTACAAGGAAAATATGACTCTGAAGATAAAATTGCACGCGGTAAAGATGCCAATAAATAATATTAGTAAGAAGTAATAATATTACTGTCGCTGTTGTTATGCTCCTTGTTATCTCCTCCGTGTCCAAACAACATTATCAAGGGTCTGGGACTGGAATAACTTTAGTTCTATATGTTTAAGTTATTTATGTAAGTGAAGTTATGATGATAATCGATGGGACCGCGTCCTGTAAGTTCCCTAACATTTGTCAAATGAAAAAGAATCATTATCACCAGAAGCTTTAGTTCATAGTTTAATAAAGTTCTCTATCTCATGAGGGGTTTGCTTTGCCCTTTAATACCCGTTTGGCAGGCGACTTGGTAGTGGCAGTTAGGTTAGCGAAATTTCCCAAGAGAGAAGTAAGACTTCTGACAGGTGTGCTGTAACAGGCATTGCTTATAGGTGCTTATGGTGGCCACCAGGGTGGTTTTAGTGAGGTAAAAGTTACACATTACCTTGTTCATTAAAATGAGGTACATTCCAATTCAATTCACCCAAAGTTTAAAAGGATGCGTCAGCCCGTTCCTAAGAAGTCGTAGTTTTAGCACAATAAAATATTTTTTTTTAAACATTGCCCCACATTACGATTATCTCTTGTGTCGTGGGTGCGTTTACAAACATACAAGGTCACATACACAATGACACCCAGACCCGAAACAACAATTTGTGGATCACATAAAGTGTTGTTCCGTGCGGGAATCGAACCCGCGACACGTTGCACGGCAGCCGGTTACCCAGCCACCGCACCAACCGTGCATTCGATTGTCAGTGCGGGCAAAAGTCATTGACGTAAATACATAAATAATGCTTTCATGTTTACAGGTGATAGTGAATGAGCTGCACTCTCAGATCGAGTCGCTGAATGACACACTCGTCAAGATGCTGATGGCTCGGGATGAGCTGCACATGGGGCAAGACTCCATGCTCGTCGACATTGAGGACTTGACGCGCTATCTGTAAGTTACAAATTAAATTAGTCCTACTTGAATTAAAGTGAACATCAAATCTCATATTTTAATTGAATGGTTGAAAAGGTCCCATTTTTCACCAGAGCTGTTATGAGTTTCGTAGGATATAAAAAAAATAATAATACGTGACTGTGTGTGGCCAAAAACTTAAAGAACACAATACAGTGCCAAGTTTACCAAAGATTAATTTTTTAAGACGTTTCGAGTATTTTGAAATGACTTATACATAATAATATAAAAGTAAACTATATACAAAAAACTCATTATTCAGATTTGAATTCTATATACTATACATTTTACAAGTGAAAAGAAACACATTTTACCAATCTTCCGAATTTCTTATGAAGATGAAACTGTCGCATGTCTTCTAGTTGCAATAAAAACTTAAAACTAGAACGAGCAATCACAATACAGCATTCAGCCTTTGAAAGTTTTTATTATCTTTGTTATAAGGTAATAGTGACGTCATACTTTACTTTGTTGATACTAAGGAGTTACACTAAAAAGGCAAAAAGTCAAGGAAAAAACCCAAGGTTTATAATAATTCAGTTTTTTTTACTGTTTTTGTTTTAATATATTATCATGTTTTGTCTGTTTATTTTGTCTTGGACGTAGATATTCGACTTTCAATTTATGTGATCGAAATGCCGGAGAGTCTGAGATTCCGGAAAATGAGGTTCAAGAACCATCCGAAGAACTTGCTGTAAAAGATGTTATCTAAGTTATTCACAAACTTTCATTTAAACGATCAAACATTTATTATAAATAGTATTAGATTCTCATCTTAGCTCAAACAAAAGTAATTAGATGTTATACTTAATGCCTTTGACCTTATTATTTAAATAAGACTAACGCACTAATACTGAAAGGCACAATTTCATGTTGTACTTAAATATCGTGCCATAACATCATGCCTTTTATCCCCGAAGGGGTAGGCAGAGGTGCACATTATGCCACTATACACTTTAACACCCACTTTTCACTATTTATGTTATGAGTCCCATGTAATAGGGGGTGAGCCTATTGCTATATACCGGGCATAATTCCAGACTCCGTGCTACTACTGAGAATTTTTAAAAACCCAGTAAACTTTGCCCGACCCTAGAATCGAACTCGAGACACCTTGCCCGTCAGTCGTACTTGCGACCACTCGGCCAACGAGGCAGTCGTCGATATCGTGCCAACTTTATTTTTATCATTTTACAAAGAATTTGTAGTGAGAGAACTATACTCAAACTCAATATTGTAATACTTGTAATATTCTACCCATAAGTAGTTATTATCTGATGTTAGATAACTAGTCGAAGTAAGTGTACTGTGGGTTTAGGAGATTTTAGTATGAGATTGATTGTTAACGTGATCGAATCGAGACCGCGTTCGACGCTCTAATTGGTTGGTTAATTTGTATTTTGATTGGTACGAGTTTGTTTTACGTTTAAAGTAATCGAAAAATCGCTCTGATTGGTCGGCTCCAATGAACTAACCAATGAGAACGGTGAACGCGGTCTCGTTTATATGTAGTGTAAATACAGCTTAATATTGATACTGTCGCGATTAACTTAATGCCGTAATTAATTTTCCTCATTTTTTCTAGGGGCGTCAAGGAGCAGACTAAGAAAACCAAAGGCACTACTAAACCGGCTATGAGGAGGCTCACATCTTTAGTGCACAAATAAGTACACAATATCTTAACATTAGGCTTATTATAACTGCGATCTATCTATCTAGTACATACACAGGTGGTCACTTGGACATGTAAGGCAGTGCGAGAGGTAGATATTACACTAACATTGAATAACTTTCTAATATTAAATGCTCGTATGAAATGATTGAGAGGCAACGATTCTATATACATGTGTCTTTGTAAATACACCACACAATTGTCACATATTATGAACGTTTACACTATATTTTAGAACTAAAAACACTATGTATAGAACTGTTGCAGTTTCTTTGAACATTCATATAAACCAATTAGTTCAGTTTTTTTCATTAGATTTTCAACTTTATTGTTTTGATGTAAAGTCGAATATCCAATGAAAAAATTGACAGATTGGAGTGTGTTTACCAGATGGCGACTGTACTACGAAAATGGTTTTAAGAACTAAGTAATAATTTCCATATACCAGTGAATAACGAGTATCCAAATACCTATATACTGTGTTTTATCTATCTTCGCACTGTATTCCTATATTAAATCCGATATTGTCGTATAATTTTTGTGACAGCATAGCAAATGTTCAAGGTCGCGGCTGGAGCCGAAACGAATTTAGTGTGGCAACAGTAAAGTTACAACATTGTTGTTTGAGATAAAACTGAAGTAGATGTATTAGCAACGGATACACTTGATTGCATTTACTAGTCCACCGGTACAAAATAAATGGAAAAGGTTCTGAACAACTCAATACAATTTTAAGGAGGCTGTATTTAAATTCGTGTACCTACACGAATTATATAATAAATTCAACTGTATGTCAATATATTTCAATGAGCGATATCTCTTTTTTAACTCACAATATACCAGTAATACAACATTCGTATTCAACCTCATTAATATACTTAGGTTTTTTTTTTAAGGGGGAAAATCATCGAATGACTGCTCCCGTCTGGGTGAGGCGGGAGGGAGTGTCAGACTCTTACTTACTAAAAACCACCCCGTTCCTTCTCTTGCACGTCGAGCCGGAGCCCCGGTTACCCGTTAGTTATATACTTAGGCCTATGACATACAGAAGAACTCTTGCAGATTTCTGAATGTCTATTGAACTTCCGAAACAGTAGATTCTTCTGACGTTTTTTCAAACCTTGACCATGTCAAGACATTAGATAATATTTCAAGGAAATCGGTTCTAATACATTTACAGAAATTAAAAGGATCTCTATGTTTTATATAATTATGTACGTCAGAACTTAAGGTTAGCTTAGAGTTTACATAGCCACATTATCTTCTCCGGAACACCGCCGCGACCCAATTGTTTACACTGCATGATATTACAACAGATGTTAGCGCATTATATGTATATACTGGTTCTTGTTAGTAAACCCGTCAGTTCCTTATTCTAATAAATGTGTATATCAGATTTACCGTATATTCTAAGGATGGTTTTAGTCTGACGCTGATGCACGCGCCCCGTCAGCGCTGATGGCCGAGATATATGAACTTCTAGAAAGCGTCTTTGACTGACGCGTTACTATCTGAGAGCACGGGTCCTAGCAGTTCATATATCTCAGCTGGTAGCGCTGACGGTCAGTGTGCGGTCAGCGCCACTCTAAAACTAGTCTAATACATGTCCGCTTTAAATAGATACATAAACTTGTTAACCCACCTAAATATTATATATTTTACAATTATTCGCAGATTAGATAAATATTTTTTTCAAAATAGTGCTCATTGTTATTTATCGATAATGAATCTATGCCTTTGGTATGAGGAGGCTACTGTCGCGGGATTATTGTTACGCTTGATTTGTTACTATTATTAATTAGGTATATTCACAAACTAAAAAGTATACATTCAGTTAAGCATAAAAACGTATTGAAGAATTTCTTAATAAAGTATAATTAAGCAACAATTATATAGTCTACAAATTAAAATAATGACATCGTACTTGACTGAATGTATACTCGTATATCTATAGGCTGTCTTCAAATCGGTCATCACTTCTTGGCTGATATAATACCTTACATCCAGCCTGTAGGACTATAACTAAACGATATTTATAATAAAACCTGCATGGTTTGAATTTATCTGTATACGATCTAAAAGTATAAAAAGCAATGCGAGCACATTTGTGTATGTGTGTGTATTACTTCACAATGCAATAAGTAATAAAGTTGATTATACATAAACCCTGCATGATTACTCGTCGAAGGCATAGATGATTATATTTTGTAAACTAGTATACTCACAATTTATACAGGTAAGCATGTAGAGATGCACATGCCGTCGATCATGTCCAGTGATCTTATCGGAGGCTTGTAATGAATGTAGTTTACATACTAAATAACTAACGGAATGCAAATCGGCCGCTACGTGCGATTATCTCGTCAATATACTCATAACTTACTACCTAACAAAATAGACAACCTCTTTCATATTCAATATCAACTCGTTACCAAAAGTAATATATTATGTACTAATTGTATGTCATAGTTGTTTACGATATCATATTCATACACGTTATATATTATATCTAATAAGAATGTAAATAAATGCTGCATTATACGTGTTATTATAAATATCTCACAGTATTATACTTATAATCACATAAGTCCAAATACATATACCATTGTTAGGTAGTACTCTACACGTTTGCATTCCAAAGATCTTCTCTTAAATGGTTATTTGTTGTGTAATTATAACTATCAAATATATACATATATCAGCAAATAGAAGTAAATATTTATTGCCTTATCAAAATAATTTAATCTCGCTAAGCTCTAAGCAATTCGTCGGTGATACATAAACATTTATTCTATTTACAATAATTTTACAATGTTAATTAGTTATGTACTTACTTGTATCGTTATAACTCTGAGTATATTATGATCATTTGTAACTCGCATTCCATGCACAACAATTTGGCAGCGCTTGTAAGTTGCGCAATTTTTGCGCAAGTAACCTAACCATATGATGTGAACTTTTACCGAAGACGAAGTACTTTATGACACCGATACTTACATGATGTTCATAGAATACTGTTCTCTAATAGACGAGGACTAATACACCATACTTTGCGTCGTTTAACAAAGATTAAGGTACTCAGTTTTATAATGATATCACTTCTAGGTACTGATTGGCATGACACCAATATTATCAGTTTTTCTAAGTATTTATAGGCCTCTAAATTAAAACAAAAGTGTATCATTAATGTTAGTTTATTTGTCGTGGTTTAACAGCTGATTGTTTAGGATATTTTTATCATTATTATTATTCATGTATTCTTCGTTTATAGCTTGGGATCTCAAGTATTATTCCTACTATTGTGTACCTATTGATATTAAGTCTCTTTCTTACTTTTCTATATTATGTAGTAAATGTATTGTATGTTATTGGGTATAGTCAGTTTATGAAATGATTTTCATGATAACCAGTGCTGGCGTTATCTGATAGAAAGTTTTGCTGTGCTAGAATTAGTTACCATTATTGTTAGTTCTATTTTCTTATGATTTCTTTCATGTATCTAAGATGTTTTTGTGTGAACGAGGGTTTGGTATGGTCGCTACTATATCATTTAAATATTGCGGGGAGTATTACAACGCTAAACTTTGACGCAGGATACATCAGTCATCCACAGATATGTGTAAATGTTTCTCAAAAAGAAATCTTCACATAAACTGTAGCACCATTTGATAGAATGACTGTACCAAGCCCAAGACTTATGTTAACTCTAAGTACCTTCGTCTCTAAATTGTTTACTACAAGCATACTATACGCATTTATTTACCTAAATGTTATTCCCTAGTTACACATGAAGTTAATATTATAATATCTGAATAATGATGAAATGTTGGAAATAGGTTTAACTTTACAAATTATAATAATGCTAATGTGCACCTTAGCCGCACTTCACTGTAAGATATAAATGTTCCGTAAGTTATGCAATACTAGTGTACTTACATAATATTATTTGTGTAGATTATATTTTTGTAACGTCCACCATCGTTACCGTAACAAGGTGATATTGTCAGGCTGATATTACCGGTATTCTTTAAACGCCACGAAATATGGTATTTCTTTATTTCTTACTCTAGGTTACTATATTTTACGATCATTGGGTACAGGTGCACTCAAACTCATTCAAAACATTAATACAATGTATTCGTCCTGTTTGCAAATGTTATTCTGATAATCTTCTGAAAACCTGATATTATGACAATTTTATGTCTCATTACAAGTGTGTTAAAAGCTCCATTGACGTTAAAGAACTGTAAAAAATAATTGAATATTCGTCGTTCCATCAATATTATCACTGGATCCATTAATTGGACGATTATAATATGTAAATTATTTATATAAAAACACATAAAATTGAAATTATAAAAACCCTTTGGTATAACTATAAAATTTTGTAAACTGGATGACGATTTAAATTATGAGCTCAATATTGAATACATCAACAATAGTTTCCAACATTTTTATATGGCAACTTTGAAATTCTATATATTTTTGTTACTGATTGTTACTAAGTTACAGGGAGCAACAGTTGCATTAAACAGAGCTTTGAACTGCTAAATGTATGATAAAATAAAATTTATGAAATATTTACTTATGATTGTCGACAAAATTTCATGATACCTAAAGATTAAGTACTTTTTTGTTTTTCTTTGTTCTGTAATGTTTCTACTGATGTCGGTCCGCCATGACGGGCCGACTACCGACGTTCGTGGTGAATGAATGCTTGGCGTGCTTATTGTCAACTCTTACCGACATGTGATAAAATATTATTGAATATTCTAAATAAACGGGAAAGTGTTTACATTGGACTTTCATTTTGACTGTTTTTACTGAAAGGTTACCCTTGCACGAAAATTCATTGAGTTATCGATTGGGTAGATTCATAGAGAAAATAACGATATTTTTCGACACTAGTTGCAGTGTTTTAAACATCTCGCCTTTATTCCTGGACGAGGTGGAAGAGATATTTTTTAATTAATTGGGTACTTTCCTTAATCAAAAAGTAATTTATTTCAACTGTTCAATACAATGAAATATTAAAAATAATCACACTTTCATTGATTGATTTGATTTCTTAACTTTAATATTTGTTTAGCGAATTGTTAAGTTAATAAGTCAGTATGTGGTTTGACGCTAAAAAAGCGTGACGTCATAATACACAATCTTGTACAAAATTCATGAAAATTGTCGTTTCTGACAGTCCGAAAAATGTTGAATTTGACTAGTTGGCAAGTACCCAATTGTACAAAGGATTTTATCACTTTATATTTATTTCTCTGCTGAAACACATAAGTAAGTAGGCACAATACTCAAAAGCAAGTAAATTCTATGTCTTTGTAAAATGACAGACTAGCATGATATTTAACTAATAAAATTGAGCATCCTTTCAATATTTGGGTGTTAACTACCTAGGTATTTACCATAGCTCCAAAACATTCTTATCAATATTTTACAATAATTAGTTTTTTTTACTATTAGCCAGTGGCAGTGTAAGGCAGTAAGTAGCCTCGCGCATGATATGCCAGAAATATAATAACAAGAATATGACCAAAAGTGGATGCTACCTGTCCCTCCCTTCAGAGCATCGGGGTGATATTAATGATAATTATATCGGCAAGGGAAAACGTCTATCCTAAGCCATTCCTAAGAAAATAAACACAGGCTTTAACTATCTTCCTATCTGTAAGTTAGTACATAATATTACCTACACACTGCTAAAGAACCTACTTAAATGTCAACTACAGTCTACACAATGACAAATAAACAAACAAACTATTAAAACACTTAAAGCATTATCTATTTATCTCTCTGTGGTGTCAATTCCCACAATTCTTTATAATGTTGTATGGTCAAAAGCATGGCTGACCCCAAATTGAAACAGTCACCTGCACGCCCAGGTGCGTACGCGCAATTAATATCATCCTCTAATAATAGATACACCTCGCAACAATAATTTATTTGTTTTATTGTCTTTATCGCTAGCGAAGAATTCGACACGTTGATCGCATAAACCTTAAATACATTGTTTCTTTCTTTTGTCGCGAAATGTTTCAAAATAATAATTGAACCAATTCTTTATCTAAATTGGAAATATAGAAGGAGATATAGAAGTTTATTTATTTTATGGGGTGTATTAATTGCGTGAATAAACACATTTGCAATCTTATCGTTATTTATTGGACATCCACAGTTTGGGGCAAATTAATTTCCTGTGGGAACTAATGTAGTATCACTACCATTTTCTTTTTTAGCCAAGTGTTGGAAGAGGGCCGTTTCATTTCGAGATTATTTTATATTTTTAATTATTCGAACATTATTACCTAACTGAGTGTAAATTATGTTTTACATTAAACTTTTGGTTATTTATATCTTTTGCCTCGTTGTGTCTCAGCAGGTACTAGGTAGGCATTATCGACACGTTTTGATTAGGTACGACCCTATATATTACCTAAGCGCACACGTACTTGTGTACTTGGGTAGGTACATCAGGTCTGATTTATCGTCTGATTATTTAGTGCGTCATGTGTTGTATTTATAACCGTCAAAGCTGTTAAAGTTATCGTGGAAATGATCGGCTTGAGGAGCATGCAAATCACCGCACTTGGCCAGGAGCGGCATGCGGGCACATACTACTGCCATGGGGAGACGCGGCTTATATTTACATAATTAACTTTAATAACGTCCATACTTTATGTTTTCCAGTTTCCGATATTACTAGAATTACCTATGATAGCGTTTACTTTCATAACAGATAACTACTCAAATAACGTAGATAGGAAGGTAGGTAAGTAGGTATCTATTTTTTAAAATGTTTACTATCTCATACCAGTAATTAAAATTAGGGGGCAGGTTGATGAATAGAAAAATTCAATCTTTTTCCATATTCTTCGTAATATACCTAAGTAACTGTTTTATGTAAAAAACAAAACACGAACGAACTAATGATGGTAGGTATTGTCAAAAACATTTTTTGTCATCTCCATTAAGAGAAAATATTTTGTAAAGAAAAAGTGTGGTACAAATAATAATAATAATAATAGAGAATTTTAAATAAATATATGGATAATAATAATAAAGCCCGCAGGGCACCTTGAGGCGAGGTGACGGGCATTAGCGATCCCGCGGGCTACCATCATCCCGAGTGCTCCAGGGAGAAGTCACCGTTCCTTCTTCTCCGGCTTGCCTTAATTGGCTGGCTGGAGTGAACGATGACAAGGAACAGGTCTCCCACCTCTGGCTTGCCTTCATTGGCCGTCCAGAGTGGAGTCGCGAGAGCAGTGATCCTGCTCGGAGGGTAAGAAACTATTCGTAAGTCGCGAGTGGGCCAGGGATGCAGGAAGCTTCGGCTGGAGCAGATGATCTGAGTAGAAAGCGGTGGTAGTTTCTTAACCCTTCAGCCACTCACATTCTCGTTGCCCCTCTGTTGCTATATCTAGCAACCATTCCCGGAGCCCGGTCGGTGAGTTGGCGAGTCTCCGCCTGCCATTTTTACGTGTAATAATTACATTGTTTCGGCAGGTGCCATAGACATCCATAGTTCCCAATTTTCCAGTCCACAGCAATCCATCCATAGCCCTACCTTTTTTTTCCATTATCCACAATAGTTCTACACTAACCGGGGACTGTCCTTGGGTGCATTTCCATAGTGCATACAGGGATAGTCGCCGGTTTGTGTGTCCATTACATTTAGATTAAAGTTGTCTAAAGGGCCTCTGCGCAGTTGGCTTCGGCCCCTCGTACGCCTCCCAAATGACCGGGACCCTGTGGTCCCGTGAATGGTAAAGACATACAATAATAATAATAATATTTATTCAGAAAGGTGGGTACAGTTTACTGTTTCACATTATGACTTAGGGCCTCTTTCACCACCTTCAAGTAAAGTGTTGATTAGTTACTTGTCTATTAACGTTACTTGGCAAGTAAAACTTACAAGTAACTTCAGTGGATTTCACAAGCGAAATTAAAGCTCTGAGTAACTACTTGCCGGTTTATTGAACGATGTCACAAACCGTACATTACATTCGTTCAATAATACGTCAACGTTACTCGACAGACGTCATCATTGGCGATTTATCTGTCATTAGCGACTTGTGAGAGGGTATTTTGTGTTTGTTTTGTTGTTTGTGGACTGACACCACAAAAATCAGCAGCACTTCTTAAGTAGGATCCAGTAGCGAGATATCATATAGAGAGAGTTAATACTTAGTAGGCTTATTTCTGTTGAAACTGCATGATTTCTGAAATCAAGATATTTGTAAATACATGAGTAATTAGGTACACAGATACCTCCTATTGTAGATAGGTTACTGACAGAACATCGTATTCTTTATTTTTTAAATGTAGAAGAAATTAGGTGGATAAATATCATAATTTGATTAATTAACTTAATAAAAGTTGTTGTTTAATTTAACTAAATAAATAATGATAAAATTATACCTACTCACCTTTGCGTTTTAGATGTTATTTTATGTTTTATTAAATTATGCACTTGGTTCACGGTATACTTCGATAGACGAAATCTTGCCAAAAATTCAGTTTCATCCAATTCCGTTAAATAATCAACACGGGATTTAAAGACACGAATCCTCGATGTCCGTTGCAGCGTAGAATAATCTAATTCATCTAACTGGTGATCAATTAAATCAAATAGGTCCATTTTCAGCGACAGATAGACCAATTCAAACTCTGTGATTAAATTTAACCGTCAAGTAAACTCGCTACTTGGTAGACGAAGTGGCAAGTAAGTTACGGGTCAGTTTAATCATATGATTACTGCTACTCGAGCGTCGTGAAATTGACACATGCAGTTATGGGTGACTTTAATTGGCGGTTAGTCTACTCGGCACTTTACTTGAAGGTGGTGAAAGAGGCCCTTATACTTACAACAGTTATTCTACAACTGACAGAACGAGCATCCGCGACCGAACTAGGCGTGAGCCTGTATCTCGGCACGCGGCGCCCAATTCCCGCCTTAATAAATAGCCAAAAAAAAGTAATTACAATAACAAACGTTTAAGAGTATCACGAAGACCAGTTAAAAATAAAATTACATACCGCATTAAAAAGAAAGAGAAGGAAAAGTAAGGTATAACTATCACCAATATATAGGAATTTGTCTATTTTGTGTGTGTGTGTGTGTGTGTGTGTGTGTGCGTGTGTGTGTATGTGTATGTGTGTTGTGGTGTATGCTTGATAATTCGTGGTATAAATCAATATGAGAAGGTGCAATCATCCTGCAGCTGCAACAATATACAGTAGATTTATATCATTACTTGGATGAGTTTTTCAGTATCATCGTAGGATGAAGTCAGTAAAAATGCCTTCACCGCTCTTTTACAGTGAAATTTATTTAGACTGAAAATGTTTATGGCTGTGTTAATTTTATTATACACAGGAGGTGCCAGAAAAACGTAAAATTTTCTAATGAAAGCTGTTTTAGTGTGATGAGCGCGGAGATTGCTACGTCATATTTCCTGCGTTTATTTTTTAGTTTGGAATCATAATCAATATTAAGTATAAACAGTTGTCTCACTGTTAGCACCTCACAGGACTTGTATAAAAGATTCGTTGGAGATCGCATTGTTCGAAACGTACTAACCTTTAGAACTGCACGTTGAGCAGTCTCAAGACTTTTCAGTGTGGTTTTGGCAGCTCCACCCCAGGCAATAATACCATAGTTAATAATAGATTGCGAAGAAACATGCGTCTTTAAGTGTCGCCGAACAAGGAATTTTACCTGTGTCAAGTGCGCGCGCCAAACCGAATGTTATAATTATCTTTTATCTTTATTAGATATATAACATAGCTTTGCTGTAACTCAAAGGGTTAATATGTCACTAAATAAATCTATTCCTTCTAAAATAAGAACGAAACAAAGTATGTAGTCAAATAATTGCAGTCTTTAGGTACTAGATATCGACTTTCATCAAGTACTTATACCTATTTTGCATGTCGCGGAGAACCTAACGGGTTACCGGAGCTCCGGCTCGACGTGCAGGAGAAGGAACAGGGTGGTTATTTAGTCAGTAAGAGTCTGACACTCCCTCCCGCCTCGTCCAGGCGGGAGCAGTCATTCGATGATTTTCCCCTCTTAAAAAGAATACCTATTTTGCATGAGAGTTTATTATGAATATTTATTTATTTATCTTTAAATAACACAGGTAAGTATGTTATAATTTAAGCCCCACAAAACCGTTGCAATTGTTTGACTACCTCTAGGTACCCCGTTATCACACATTTGCACGCCTTATTGCAACTAGATAACACTCTTGTCGATACAACAAAAGGTGTTCTTTGGAAAAAAGGATTGTTAATAAAATTATTGACCTTTTTTTGTCTGGTTACGAAGATGACGAAAATACAAGGAGAGACTGTCTTGTATTTCTAACTCAGAACCTAACGGGCTACCGGGGCTCCAGCTCGAAGCGCAGAAGGAACGGGGTGGTTTTTAGTCAGTAAGAGTCTGACAGTCCCTCCCGCCTCACCCACGCGATGATTTTCCCCCCCTAAAAAAAGCGGTACCGGTACCTTATAGCCTACTTCAATAAGTCAGACAGGAGACAAATGTTCCTAGCACGCTGACGCATAAGTTGTATTTTTTTTACTCATTTAATGTGAAGTGAAGTGCTAGTTTTGCCCGCTGCCACTCTGCCACCAAGCTGAAGAGTTCAATGTCAATGGTAGTTGGGTCGATTCGCGGTCGAGCCATACGGGCGCCCGGTGACGTCCACACATTGTTATTGTTTATAAAACCTCACCGACAGATAATTGCGCTGACAAATAAATTCTGAAAAAAAAGTAATTTTAAAAATTTTGCACGCTTAATTTTGGCTATGAGTTATAATCCGTGTAGGGTGAAGCACAATGAACCCCATCAACTGAAAAATGATTAACTAGCGATTACACTGACGGATGGGCGGCGCGCGCGCACTGGCTTCTCTAACCACAGAGCTAGCAATCTAATACAGTTTACTTTCAGCTCACGGAATGCTATGTTAGGGATTCTTAGGGAAGGAAAATGGAATCCCTATAATGAAAATTGTTCAATACTTTGTGGTGGCAAAATGGTTGGTTTACTAGTAAACCAACCATTTTTTTAATTATTTTTTTTAAAAGGGGAAATAAGCTTATTTCCCCTTTTAAAAAAAATAATTGGGTATGATTGTAAATGGCATACATCGTTTTATGTATATTCAAGCTCAATCAGTAAATTAAACAGTACTTCCTTTGGAAACCAATACTAGATCTAGCATACTATGACAATATAGTATTACGGGTGCTATGTCCTATCTGTCCGTCTTTTACACTATGGTTTACAGTTTCACCGGTGAGTGAGCAGAGCGTTGGATGCGCGGGCGCACGTGCCGCGACATATGGCGGCGCCATACTGTTTGTTTGCCAATCATAACGGACATATTTCATCAGATAACGGCCCACCGCCTCCGACATATTGCTTGCATCTAAAACAATGTGCAACAATTAAAATGTCGACACGTTATGGAATTAATCTCGCGAACGATTCGTCATGGCTCTCATCAGAGATGTGATCATGTGAGGGGGAATCTCCATAGATGATCGTTAGTAATGAACTAACGACAATATGCTGGTTTGGAGACTTGTACCCAATTATCATGGATGAATTGATTACTAAGGATAATTGATTGCGTGATGAAGATAGATTGAAATGATTTCGCTATATCTTTCTTTGTTTTAATACTTAGTCTAGTTTTAATTAGTATGGATGTGGAAAATAATAACGATGGAGATTTTTGCTCATTCTTCTCCTTTCAAAACTATACTTTGGAATGATCACCTGGCTTCACTGACAATTCAATTTGACGTTATAAAAGTGCCCAATCAAGGATTAATTGAAATAAATGCTTTGACTTTCATTACCCTTTTTTTTAAAGTTAATCTTTAATTTCATCCTATTCAACAATAAACAATACAATACAAATCAGCTTATAAATTTCGGCAAACATAGATCTATGAACCTCATTCAAATTTAGAATCACCGTCACTAGTCAACTAGGTAACTAAATTGCCTTTTGTAAAGAAAATCTATTGCGCTTCTGTGATTCACGTCAATAAACTTAATGCACAACCAAAATAACAAACATGTATATCTCAGCGACCCACACATTTGCGTGCCGACGTGTGTAACTCCGTAACGGTACATAAACTCGTAGTTTTAAGTGCAAACAATTATCCTAACACCAGGCACGTCCCTTAGTTAGGGTCCCGTTCATTGAATGAGACCAATTGATATAACCTGTAATTTGAAGTTGGCACGGGCGCGGGCGCATGGCGGCCGCCATATGGCGCGTCATCGTCAGCGATTCGAGGGACGACCACCAAACCTTGCAGACGGTATTACGGAACGTAGGTCTATGGTACTAGAAATGGTCAGAATTTTGCCTTCAGTATTTTTTTAATCATAATAGTAATGGAGTAAAAATATTTAGTGTCGTTGATCCTGTGGTGGCAAGTTCTAGGAACTGTTATAACGGTTTAGTATATGACGTTTCGTATTCGATTCCGCATCGCATAATTAAGATATAATATTATTTTATTTACTTTTACGTTGTACAGATACTTTTAGTCATAGTATATAGTTTATAAACCTGAAAGCTCGTAAAAAATATATTGTAATTTCAGTATTTCGAGCCAGTGACTATACTGATGCTTTTTTAACCGTCTGCAGCTGACGTGTAGTCCCACAGACACCGCGAAATACAAAATCACGTGTTATACCGTCATTTTTCAAATACGAGCATCACTGCTGCGAGTACCTTACTGTATAGTGCTCGCTATACTTTAATTCTACAAAAATATTTGCTGTTGAAATGGTGTCTGGTATAATATATACACCTCAGTTGAATTGTAACAATTTAACCACGTCAGTTGCAGAGGGTTAAATTCTACAACAAAAAGACTCGTCACTTAGCAACACTTGGATTTAAGATTCGAATGAATATTGATAATTCGCAATGTTGGGATAATTAGTTTAACTAGAACCTTAAACCAACGTAGTTAATTGTTATTATAAATTTAACTAGTATTGAGACGCCTTGGCGTCTGTGATGAAATTTCCAATTAACTTTAACAACACGAGAGACACTATAACTAACTAGAACTGGAAATTGTAATTATATCTCTATACATTAACTAATTATATTTATTTTGAAATATATTCAGTTGTTAATAAATATATGTAATAGGTATAATTTGACCTGCAAATAACATGAGCTATGCAACCTGCATTGCTACAACACACGACAATGCAGTTAATAAATTAATCATCAAGCTATCCATATAGTATAGTGATTACTTACCTACTGAAATGCTAAAGGTGTTGCCAGTAAATAAAAACGGTCTGAATAAATTTAACTTGGCAATCATGCCCGATCCAGTAACAAAGTAACTAGATCCGTAAACGGAGTAACCCCACGACTTTTTTTGAATAACGAAGGATTTTTTAAGTTCTTGGATTTTTTAGAATATCATAAGGCATCTTATAAAGAAATGTCGCGGTTTTGTTTTACACATGACTCTACGCGGAGAAAGTTTTATTGGGGGCCCCATAGAAGTTAATAAAAAAATTTAATCAAATGAAAAAAAAGCATGATCCCCAAATTAGGCGAATACAACTTCAATCTATTTTATCGTTCGAGCATGTTAACAGGTGAACAATAGAACATTAATTTATGTATCATAGAACCTCTCTTCAAAATATGCCCATTGGAAATAAAACTGCGTGCACGCATGTTGGTCTTCGATAGTCCGCTCGATCGTTGATGTCTTTTGTACTGCGTTTTATGCGTGCGAATTTTACGCAACGTATCTATACAAATATGTATAACAAACATCATAGATTATAAAACGACAATATCACCATCAGTTTACATAACGCATAGATTATTGTGTTTTTGCGTAATTCTCACGAGCGAGATTAGACAGATATACACTGCAAAGCTTTTATCACATATCGATGTTAAGTTTTCAAAAATATTTATTTGGAACAAAGCCACGAGTACTATACAGTAAACAATATATTAGAATCCAATGCTACAGCTTACAGTAACAAATAACGATTTACATCGTGGGAAAATTCGTTGTGAACATGTTAAGAATAAAATAAAGTTGCGTTACTCGACGGTTAGCCCGGATCCTTGTTCCTACTAATGTTATATTGTCATTATGTAATGTACTATGTTACATAACCACTATTTATAAGTGAATTCCCATGTTGAGAACACGTGTGTGTTTTATTAAACCGCTGAGTCAATTGGGTGTGAAACTAACCTGTTTAGTATGAAATGGAGAGTGAAGGTATGCGTCGTGTCAACCTGTAAAATGTAGGTACCTAATAAGTGCTCCCTGGGGCTGGGCCTTAGTCTGCTATAACAATAGTTGGAAAATATACAAAATTGATTTCCTATTTATAGATTTTTGCAAGTATCGTTTGTTTGATTTTGATAAATCTGCAATTTTGAAATCAGTGTTACACAATTTAGTAACTATTACATTAACAGGCGTTTCCACAAGAAATGTGCAAGGATTCGTAGCGAGGGGATGTGTTTGTAAAGAACCAGTCGTAGTTTGTAAAGACCAGGTCAGCACAACTCTGGTGGAATCGGCAAATCAGACTTTCACACAGACAGACACATACATTCAGACAATCAGACAAAAAAATCCCTCTAGTAGCTTACCTTAGCCTTTCGCCCCTTGACGCCATTGTTTGACATATCTAATAACTCTAATATCTATATTGTATCGTTACCACTGTATTTAACTGTAATCGATTCGCTTATAAAGTTCTGTTTACTAGTTATTCTCTTCCTCGCCTTCATGGGGGTTGTGATATCCGTAACGATTAACTTGATTTTGATAGATATTTCTATTCGTTTCCAATTTTAATTCATAGTTAAAAATATGAATCATATAGGAAAGGTGTAAGTTGAACACTTAGATATGTTCAATCTTAGATTAAAAGTGAAGCTTAGTGCATAAACATCTAACAAGTTTCTCGACTGACTATTAAGTTGTATCGTCATTCGTAACATTGTAATTTAAATGTTATTTAACTACCGTAGGGATTCATTATCTAACAATGAAAGAAGAAAGAAAGAAACCAATAACAAAAATACCATCGATGAATTTTTTAGTACTCTTTTACTTACATTGTAGATATTATGGCTATTAAACTTCTAAAGAGCGGATTCAAAGCCGCTAGTAGTCTTGCATAGCTTAAAGGCAAAATAAGTAAAAATCAGTAATATATTTACATACTTAACGTGCGCACGTATTGAGGATGATAGCTGACAGTCAATAGGTAATTACTTACTACAGATGCAATCTCATTAAGTAGATATCTGGTTAAGCTATAAATAAATCTAGATTTTGCAACATTTTCGTTTTGTCTGCTACACACAATAAGTAAAAAATAGTACTTAATTACAAAGTTTCTAAGATTATTGTCTTGTTCTATAGTTCCGTCACATACAGATAATTGCTTCATAGTATGAAGGGTAGAGTATCACTTATTCGTATCTACGTCTTTTACATGTTACATCATAAATCTTGACTAACAGTCGGTAGTTGTAGACTACCGACTGTTAGTCAAGTCAGAGTTAGTGTTAGTGTTAGTGTTAGTACAGAGTCTAGACTAAGTTAAGACATTTAATCTTCAGTCATACAACCTAGTAACTGGACAAAGAAAGTATAGTAGACACATAGGCTTGTTGTTTGTCGATTAACTCTGAAAGGTGGCTGGCGACACGCGACGTGCGCCCGGCGCGCGGCGTCTCGACACCCGCGCTGCACCCGCGCATTGCCGCCCGGCAGCGGCTAGATCCCACCACTTACCGGCTAACCCATTTATTTATACGCCGCGTTGAAAACAGGACTAAATGAATTAATGCAAATTTATACTATAAAAATTGTCGCAGGTGCGCCAGGACGAGTTCCAGCCATCGTCGGATTCGATTTAACGCGCTTGCGCCGCGCGAAAGTTTTATTTATAACCACGTAGCCTGCTCAGCCATTACGCGCTACAAGCACTTGCGATTTGGCGAAAAATTATATTCACTTTCTACCTATTTTATGCTACAAAATAACAGTGCCTTTGTTATATTGGTTTGTTTACGTTACAAAAATTTTAATATAATTATTACAATTGTGTGAAATACATGTATGTATATCTATACAACGCATTAAGTACTATTTTTCTGATGTATTGAAGTCAATTATTGACTTCAAGTAGGTTTACAATAAAATCACTAATAACTGGGTTTTATAATACGCAATAAAGGTATTTTATTTGGTTCAAATGTGGATATTAAATTGTGATTATTAAATACCTAATTGGTTGCTATGAATACTCCCAGATTATGACTTTAAATGTATGTAATTGATATCGTAAAATTTTTATCTTCATTGGTATGAGTTCGCCGTCAAAGTAACATTGAAATTAAATAACTTCTTCATCTGTTAATTGCTGTAATACAAATGATAACCAAAGAACATATAGGTACACATTTTATGAGCAAGTATAACTGCATTACGTACTATTAAAATCTGTTTTGTTCAAGTAAGTACCTAACTGAAAAGTACAAAAATATTGTAGGTGAAGATTCGTTATAAAAATAATCAAATCTTTCATTTACAGTGTTAGAATTATAATTCTTACCTAGACAGGTTGTGCAGTGAAGTCCGTTGGATCATAAAGGCGGCGGCAGATGTTGCGACTGCGACTAGTAGACGCAGTCAGCCGCGACGCGTCGCCCCACTACGCGACCGACGCGACTACTTGTCGCACAATCATAACACATGAAATTCATGGTCGTAGGTAGTGTAGTACTTAATGGAGGCTTTGTTGTGCCACAGCCACATGCCGTCGCCGACACTTAATTGCAATTGGCTTCAATAATTACCGGACTGAATGACCGTGGCGAGCCATTTATCTGAAAACATCTTTATTACATCGTTGACAGCTTCTTATAGACAAAGAGACTACACGATTTCATTTTGAACACTTGGTTCTTAAGCTTTTTTGTAATTAAATAGCGAAGTTTACCCAGACGGTTCTCTGAATCAGAATATAGCTGGCTACCTCTATTTATTCAAGTGTACAATCTAAAAAATCTCGTGCAACAAATACTTTTTTAAACTGTCAAACACCAAGCGGTCACCGGTGACCGCAACCTATTGTTCTATAATTGTGTCTACAAAACCGGTACTCGACGAGTTAATGACTTACATTTCTCAGTAAATGTGCACTAATATGATAAGTGTGCTATGCAAATGTTTTAGTTCTAAATTCGAACGGTGGCAATCTTTTGTTCATTAGCACAGACTGTTCGTGGCTATTAAAAAAATTGCCAGTTGCATTAAGTCTAGGTCAGTAGTCCATTTAAAATATTTTGTAGGAATCCAAGTAGATAATAAAATACTCTATTGGTGTTTGATACCACGCGTAAATGAAAAATATTATCTGCAATGCAAGATGATTTAACTATCGGAACGATATTTAATCATTTACGGTAATATTAACAAACACTGATTTTAATTTCAAAATACTTAGTTGAGAGCCAATATTAAATAAATAGTTTAGATAGAAGATCTTTCTTCGTAACTAAATTATGCACAACTTCATAAATTGCGTTGATCGTGATATTGCCGTGTGCATTTAGGCGGGTAATTTATATGTCGATCGACAATAATTATTGGTATATTATGTTAATTTATTGAAGGTCTCATAATACTACGGGTGTATGCAATCATGGCCGATACCGTTCTATACCATAGTTATCCATAAAATCTTGAAAATATCGTCATTTTCGAATGGCATCGTCGTACCTACATACAATTTATTGTTGCAGTATGAAAGCTTAGCATTGGCACTCAGCTTACGGTTTTGCATATCTTTACGTACATTAAATGGAATCGTTAAAAGCATTTATGATATCAACTCCACACAGTCGTTTACAATCCTATAAAATGTTTCTTTGGGTAGCTTTAGGTTACTTCTCTCAGAAGGAAATAGGGGAATATTGGTGAAACGTACCTACCATTTTCCTTGGCGTGTTCCGTCTTTAGAAACTAAGGTTTTTTTTCAAAAAATTACCTAATTGCTGGTACAATTAAAATGCAAGTAGAAAAAAATTGAGTGTCACCATGGTGTCACCGTGGTGTCACCTATATTTAGTGTGCGCACCCCTAGCTTCTAACCCGTACAGGAAATAAAAGTTTATGGGGAAAAGTTATTATTATGATGCTTCAGACATAAATACCTATTTCATAAATAGGATTATTTTATAATGTATGATTTAACCTCTTATCTCCCGTCATATGAGACACTATAGAAAACGCATTGTGTCTCGCGTATATCTACGTTCCGTATATTAACGTACCATGGGTTAAAATTAAATGTTTAAAATTAAACATGAACACTTTTCTTGCAGAGTGTATCTACACTTAAATAAAATTTCTGTCGAGAAGATTAAGCAGTCAACGGTGGCTCGGTGCAAACGTATGTATGGAATGGTGTAACTTTGATACGTTAACAGAATTTGTATGCTTAGCAAGCAAGAGCTGATACCCAATTAATGGAGGATAATTATCGACTTGCATTTTTCAAATTACTTACATGTTTGAAAACTTGTTTAAAAGTAATAATGCGATGGGCACTTTACATAAATATTTCGTATAGATTGGTGAATGGGGAATGAATTTGTGTTCGTGATTATTTCTTCATTTGCCAAAGAAAATTTCTAGAATTCACATAAAGACTGGATGACACTTAACGTTTATGCAGAAGAAGAGATTACATTTTCATGATCTTGTCCAATACGAGAAATGCTATGTAAACTTTTTGACCTCTGATCTTTACGACTTTCATTGACAGCTTGCGGTGGGCCCCGTATATACACATAACGTTGAAATCCCTCCAAATGTTCGTCATAAAATAAACAATTAGACATTAACATAGATTAAGTTACGAATAAGTCTGTGTAGAAGGAGGGTAGGGAGTCCTTTGCCCTGCAGTGGGACGATCATGGCTAAAAATAATAATTAATAAATAAATAATACGTATGTGCACAAAGCAAATCGTGTATCATGAACAAACAACTATAAAGACGGCTGCGTATCGACTGATGATCCAGGTTACAGGATCTAATGACGTCAGCACAGAGCGGGCTTAATGTCGTGTAGTGGTTGAAAGTGAAGATGAGCCCGCGGCGACACGGTGTAATGGTGGAGGAATGGGTATGCGCAGGCGCGGTGCGGCGGGAGCTAGCGCAATGTGTGCACGCGACCTTTTGCGCGTAATTACTAGGCGCGTGCGCTCTCTGGCCAGTCGCACGCACCGTTCGCTGATACCCGCTACCCGCTGCCTGCTTACATATATGGAAACAGCTACTTTACAACACACTCGCCCTTTGATTAGCATTTTTTGTATTTGATTTTAATAACACTGGTTAACAAAGTGTTTTATTATACTCGGTTGCTTTTTATCAATAACGACTGAAACCTTTCTTATGGTTTGTAGCCCGCCAACATGACTATTGACGTGTAATTAATCATTGTAGTTGTTGTCTGTCATATGTTTACAGCATAATTTAATAAAACGGTCTAGATTGTGCGTTGACAGCTTCTCAAATCGCGATAATTATGTCGAATTAAAATGTCCGCTTGATATGACAGATGGATATATACATAACATCACACATTTTATCCCCGAAGGGGTTCGCAGAGGTGCACATTACGGCAGTTAATGCCTCTGTACAATGTAACACCCACTTTTCAGTATTTATGTTATGAGTCCTATGTAGGTAATAGGGGGTGAGCCTATTGCCATATACCGGGAACATTTCCAGACTCCGTGCAACTACTAAGCTTTTTTTAAAAACCCAGTATTACTTTTCCCGACCCGGGAATCGAACCCGAGACTTCTTGTCTGACAGGTCAGGCCAGGCAGTCTGATTTGAATGAAATATAAAAAAATAAAATGTAAGTAACTTATTGTAACAACGTTCGAACTGAATATACCACAAATACTCACACGTAAGTTATTTATTAGACACCTATTAGATTTTAGTTGACTGTGGACTAAAATGGTAGGACTCGTTTACCGACTTATTCTATAAAAAGCATACAACGTTTAGGCAGACTTAGTTTCATAGGCAGTATCTAGCTGGCGTCTGTCTTTGGATGGTACAGAGAAAGGATAAGGCGTAGCAGACGTTTAATATACATTTATACCTTATCAGGAATATACCAAAATAGAAATGTATTGGGATTAGGCAATATTTCAATAAAAGCACTTGTCAGAATTCTTATAACATAACATAACATCACGCCTTTTATCCCCGAAGGGGTAGGCAGAGGTGCACACAGAAGTAACACCCACTTTTCACTATTTATGTTATGAGTCCCATGTAATAGGGGGTGAGCCTATTGCCATATACCGGGCACATTTCCAGACTCCGTGCTACTACTGAGAATTAAATAAAACCAGTAATAATTGCCCGACCCGGGAATCGAACCCGAGACCCCTTGCCCGGTAGTCTCACTCGCGACCACTCGGCCAACGAGGCAGTCAAGAATTCTTATAGATCACGATATTTATATAAACGCAACGTTATTACAAAACGAACATAAGCAAAGAGAAAAAGAACAGCGCCTCTATCAGCAGACAACGAAAACTTCTTACAAACATAGACAACATGACAACTTTATAAACTTATTTTTCAACAAAATATATGAAATTCAAAAATAGTTGACTATTGCAATGTGTCACGAACTTTCTTTCTTCTTGCGGTTTCACACTCAATTTAAAAGATATATAAGGTAACTAAGTCCAATCAGGAATCATTTTTCAAATCAATCTAGGAGTTTCAGAGCTAATTTACAAATAAGCAATCAATATCAAATAATAAATAAATAATCAAATTACTTGTTATAGGGTAGAAGAACAGAACACTAGTAAGTATTACTATTACGAACAGAAGATAATTAAATAAATAAATATTTGGTTATTTATTTATTTTTCATAATGGTTTAAATGCATTGAATGGTTATAATTATTAACAATACAGGTTTAACTTTTTACATTAAAATTAAAAGTGAAAATAAAATAAATGTGTTCATCCATTAAACCGACACGAACCGAGGTCTATCAAAAGTTATTAATATGCAAATCATTATTTTTAATATTTAACTTTTGTACTAAATGTAATTACGACTTTACGACCAAATATAAATCGCAGTTATTAAACGTTTCATTAAGTCATTTTCAATATACATGATTACTTGAGTAAAATGGACAGAAAATGGCGACGTGTACTCAAAATAGCAACCGTAAAGAAGGAACGGTCTTGTTCATGGATTAATGATGGCAATTAAATCGGTTCACCCTGGCGGCACTAGGCGGCGCGGCTGATGCAAATAATCGTCTGCAGTCTCGGTCCAGAGGCTCTTTTTTTGCTATGTCACCGTCTTCCAGTTTCAATGTAGATATTTCTGAAAATCATACTTCTTGCAAAGAACTATTTATACTGAATATATCGTTTCTACTACTATTGGATATTTTCTGGCTTAGGTATACTACGCCTGCTATCTTGATCAGTTGGTAAACACTCATTTTTTAGAAGTCCAGTTTCAGTTTTCATATTATTACAGTGACAACAGTCTTGCTATATATAAAATTAGTTACATTTATTTTTTAGCTTTTAGATGATTGAACTGTTTGAAAGATCGAAAAGGCTGTCAACTAATTTCATGAAACTCGCACTCACATCATCTTTTTATAATTCACGATACACTTTTATTATAGAAAGGTAAGTAGGTACGTATTTATTAGTTAATATTGATATTTAATTTTATAACATCACTAGCTGTTGCCCGCGACTTCGTCCGCGTAGATTAATGACTTCTGACAGAATTCATCAGAATCAATTCAGTGCCCAATTAGGATTTACCTATTGTGAAATGATTTATCGTAATTTCAATAAATTAAAAATCCCGCAGGGTTCTTACCAGTCCCGGCCCGATCACGTAAGTTTTGAGTAATAAAAACTTCGACTATTGTTGTACAGAATCTCTATGAAATAAGTTCAGTGGTTAAAAGATAGAAGTCCTGGAGCATTGACGCATAGTTCCCGTTCCCGAGGGACTTCTGTGATAAAAACTATCATACGTTACTCAGGTCCCAAATCATCGTTTTACCGAATGTAATTCAAAAAGATTCAATGATTCTAGATTCAATTTTCATTTCCAATTTCACACCAACTATCATTCCCTATTTTATCCCCTTAGGGGTGGAATTTATCAAAATCCTTTCTAAGGTATAGTAACTTTATGCATGCAAAGTCTCAGCCCGATCGGTTTAAAACTGGCAAAGTATCACACACACTTTCACCCTCTATATTGGGGTGGAAATGTTCAAAAACCTTTCTAAAGGGACTTGTACGTCATAATATCTACCTGCACGCCGAATTTAAACCCGATCTGTGTAAAACTGACAAAGCCTCATACATACTTTCATCCCCTACATTATCCCATTGGAGGTGGAAATTATCAAAATCCTTACTTGGAGATAATGCCTACGTCATAATATCCACTTTTATGCCGAATTTCATCCCCATCGGTGTAAAACTGACAAAGTTTCATACAAACTTTCACCCCTATTTTACCCCCTTGGGGGGTGGAAATGATCAAAATCCTTTCTTAGAGGATGTTTACGTCAAAATATCTATCGGCACGCCGAATTTCAACCAGATCGTTTTATAATTGACAAAGTTTCATACGAACTTTCACCCCCTATTTTACCCTCTTGGGAGTGAAAATGATCAAAATTCTTTCTTAGAAGATGCTTACGTCATAACATCTATCTGCATGCCAAATTTCAACCTGATCGGTTTTAACTGACAAAGTCTCATACAAACTTTCATCCCCTATTTTACCCACTTGGGGGTGGAAATTATCAAAATCCTTTCACAGCGGATGCCTAAGTCATAATATCTATCTGCATGCCAAATTTCAACCCGATCGGTTTAAAGCTGACAAAGTCTCATACAAACTTTCATCCCCTATTTTACCCCCTTGGGGTGGAAATTATCAAAATCCTTTCACAGCGGATGCTTACGTCATAACATCTATCTGCTTGCCAAATTACAACCCGATCGGTTTAAAACTGACAAAGTTTCATACAAAGTTTCATCCCCTATTTTACCCCCTTGGGGGTGGAAATTGTCAAAATCCTTTCACAGCGGATGCTTACGTCATAACATCTATCTGTATGCCAAATTTCAACCCGATCAATTAAAAACTGACAAAGTTTCATACAAACTTTCATCCCCTTTTTTACCCCCTTGGGGGTGGAAATTATCAAAATCCTTTCTTAGCGGATGCCTACGTCATAACATCTATCTGAATGCCAAATTTTAGCCCAATCTGTCCAGAGGTTTGGGCTGTGCGTTGATAGATCACTATGTCAGTCAGTCAGTCAGTCAGTCAATCACCTTTGAATTATATAATTATATATAGATGTCTGCTTTCCCTGTAGCGGTGGGCACTGGTGTATTCACTGGTTAAGGTCTAGATCTACTCACCAACGACCTAGAAAATTAAATCCCTACAAAATGAATAGAAGTTCGAAATGCCGTTACCTGTCGACCGTTTTATAATTACTTGATAGTGAGAGTGGACACACACTTACTTACAGAGTGAATTATCGTGGGCCGCTTCTCAGACTGGAATCAATTAACTGGAGGCGACGCGCTCCCGGTCCCGGAGTGGCCTTCGCGCCACCTGCCGGCCAGCTCCCCGCCGCGCGACCTGCACAGCCTGCCCTGCCGAGAGCCACCGCGCCCCCCGCGCCGCCTGCCGCATCGACCTCCGAGACGGAGCTTCTTCACAATCGATGGTTACCGCTAGCTGGTCACTCCGCGCACTTATCAAAGGCGCGTGATTGCCCATTCATTATCCGCCAGCAAAATCGCGGCACCTTTGGCGGTTAATTGCGCTAACCCAATTTTTTTGTATCTGAATTTCGAGTTGTCACTCTGTCGTCGGGATACCATATTGCGAACTTTATTTCAATTGTTGCGTATGTACGAAAATATTATCCCGTTAAATGAAAATATAACTCTCCAGGTATTATTCTGTTCACTTACATGGTCGTTTATATAAATATAGATTATATTTGGAACATGGATTGAGATTTATTGGTTTTCACGTACTACCTTTTTGTTGTCGGGTTCACTCGATTGCATATGATAATTGCCTTTTAGTACTGAATCATGATTCGCAGCTGACTCGCGGCGTCGTGTACGCGAGCCCGAAGGATGTAAAAGCATGATTTACCAACAGTAGTTAAAACACTCATTAAGCGGACATGAGCGGCGACCGCAGCCGCCGCCGCGGGGCACGCGTTAACTCGCCCAGACATCTTCACTGAGCAAGCGCTGCGAGTATTGCGAGCCGCCCAAACCAGACTGATCGCTGTCCCCACAAATAAAACCGAGCCCGTTTAATTTACTTATTTTATATTTCAAGTTCATAAAAGATTTAATTTTAATTACACTTTTAATTTATATTTTATTTATTCCATAAATAAACCACTGCCAGTTTATACAAACGCTTAATGAAGAGTTTGCTTTAGATATAAATTTACGTACGGACGTACTTACGTTTGTTTTAACTCAAGCTCGGCCCCGCAATTTCCCAAAAAAGTAAAAAAATCCATACCAACTCATCACAGACAGTCAAAATGACTTATGACAATTACGTAAAAAATATGTCTTCCGTTTGAAATTATTTAGAAGCTAGCATCATCATCAACAGCCTATAAGTGTCCACTGCTGACCACAGGCCTCTTCTCACACGGAGAAGGGTTGAGCACTAATCGCCACGCTTGCTCAATGCGGGTTGGGCAAAGCTTAGGTTGCCTCACGATGTTTTCCTTCACCGTTTGTCAGTGGTGTCTAAATAATCTTAGAAAATACATATAACTCGGAAAGAGTCGCGTTGGTTCTTGCTTTTAGTAGGATTCTAACTCGCACTCGTTTATGCATGAGAAGCGGGCGCCTTAAACCTCCTGGCCCCCGAGCGTACGGCGTGTCGCGTTCCGCGCGCGCCTCAAAGAGCCATCAGACCACCACAGATGGGACCCAATAGGTCCGATGCCGATTCGGAGTCGCGGAGAACCTAACGGGTAACCGGGGCTTCGGCTCGACGTGCAGAAGAAGGAACGGGGTGGTTTTTAGCCAGTAAGAGTCTGACACTCCCTCCCGCCTCATCCAGGCCGGAACAGTCATTCGATGATTTTCCCCCTTCAAAAAAAAAAAAACTCCTGGCCACTATAACTCTCTTTAGAAACATCGTTACGCGTTCATTTTTATGCTAGGTATGAAGTATGGTTACCATGATGTAGGTAAGTCGTCTACATAAGGGTGAAACTGTAAAATCATAACAATGTCCAAAGATGTCAGATCCTGCTTGTCTCACATTCAATTGCATGCGACCCTCAAAATCACCTCCCAAAAGTAGGGATTATGACAAACCCCATCAAGATCTAAAGAGAGAGGTTCTTGTTTACCAGTAGATGTATTTCGATTGATGATAATAATAAATAAAAAAGTGGCATTGGGGGTTGAATAGAGACTGATGTCTAAGATCCTAACCATAGATAACTAAATATATAAAATACGTCGTTCTGCAGGTGACTTAAATATTCCTTTTGAACCAATTCCTATTCAAGCAAAAACAAAGATGTTTACAAAAGGTTACTTAAAAGGCAGACCCTCGCTATCCATGCCACATAATTATAATAACGTAAATAGACGAACAGGTATGTCCTAGTACGTGAAATGTGAAAACAAGACATACATATTTAGGTTGAGGGCTGCGAGAAATCCAAGTATGGTAAACGTTATAAAAACATAACACGGGGGCTTAATGCACCTTTCCAATCAATTACCAATAAATAGCGTATAAGATAGGCTAGAGGACGACCGCGGCGACGAATTCCGCGCTTCGCTGCCTGAAGCGTGCGCCTACTTTTTGCAATGGCAGGTGCAAGCGCATATGCTATTAAATTGTCAAAGAATACACGTACGCATGCCTGTGTATGCCTCTGATAGCTCCCAATAATCAAAAGTCAAGTGAATGGCTCTGTTCTTTTAAAAACCCCATAGACACGGTTGCAAGGCCCTACTTATGCGCTCACGCAAACTCTCGCGTTCAGCCGTCGCTCGGTTACCGCAAACCTTAACTGCTGTACCTTTAATATTATAATAATTTATTAATAAAAGCTGTATAAATATGAATATCTGAAATGTGAGTTTTTGCTGAGGACTCGTGCACTCATTACACAATTACACACGCAGTAATCGCAAACCGCAACATAGCAGCAGTGTGCGGCCTCGGCTGCGGGAACATGTGCTTACTCAATATGGGAGCGCGTAAGAATGATCGCAATTAGCGGAGAGGAGAGCTGTTTTTCCTCGTAATGAGCGGGCGTGTCGTCCATGCCACGGCGCGCCCGCGCCACAATACGCTTTGTGCGCATGCGCAAACTTTTCAAGCTTTTACGGTTTCAGCCAGCGCCCGCCATATGACTCGGTGCAGTCGCCACCTAACTGTAGGCCCCCAACTGCTAAGATATGCAAATTGATACTGTTCCCGTACAACGGGTGTTTAGACTATAAAATGGTGCACAGATTGTCAAAAATTCATTTAGACTTCAGAATAACAAGCGCATACATATGCATGTATTAAGAAATATGCAACCTTCTACAGATAAGCTTTTCTACTACTATTTAAAGAAATTTTCTGAAACCAATACTATGACATTACTTTGTTTTCTCAATTAGCTGAATATATTGAGTACGTACTATTCACTTGACTCTGTACTTATCAATAACTAGCTTTTGGCAAATATCCGCAGTAGGTGGCTTAATATTGATGACCTTTTATTTTCAGTTTTTAATGCTGGATAGAAGTCAAGTGTTATTTCCATTCATGCAATTCAGGTCCGAGCATACTTAGTTGTTAAAAAATACCTGAGACAGCGCATAGACTTCTATATTTCTTACGCAACCTAACTACCGTTTTCTTTATAAAAGAACCCTTAGCGAAAGTGTTCACTCAGTCGGTAAATAAAGGAGGTTTCTAGTAGCCGACGCGCACGCGCAGGCGTTCCAATAAATCCGTTAAAGACACATGGCGCGGGCGCAGGCAGCGCGCCGACTCGCGTGCTGAATCTTGTCTTCAACACTGGGGTGCGCGCCTTAGACGCGACGCCACTTGATTCCAGTTATCGATAACTGAGATTTTATTATTAGAAATATGCACGCAAATCTTGTAAAACTATAAAAGTTAAAAAAGCTTAATTTTATGAAATGTACGTAGATAATGTTTAACATACTATGATGGAAACTGAAATATTACAACTGTTAACAAACTAGTCCAGATAAAGAAATAAATAATAATTTTCTATGGAAATTCATTGAACTATACACTTACTCGAGTGAACTATTCGAGAAAATTATGCCGGTATTCATATTCTTGAGCAGATGACGTTTGACTGTACGATGACGACAAGAGCTCATTTTGAACAGTTTATATGAATAAACTATACAGCATAAAATACATTTAATTTAGTATATCTCACGATAGTTGTTATATAAAAATGTTCTTAGAGTAAACATATTTCTATCTAGTAAGGAATGATAATTTCAAACTGTATGTCCAATAGGAAACCTTAAAATAACATAGTCACGTAGAGGAATGTTAAGAATTCTACTAGTGAATACTTACGGAATGGAACCAATACGTACAAGCTGATAAACACGACATTAATTATAGCCACGGCATACCAGCATCTTTATTAACTAGGATGCCTTAAAGCGCATCATTTCATTTAATTTTAAAATACTCTCTTAAAGATCTACGACCTACATCTACGTAAACGTTTGGAATTCCAATTTGGATATAAAATGGTAATGATATACTACAAATTCAAGGAAAAGAGCTTATACGAAGATTTCAGAGCCTATCTATTTGTTCTGTCTGAATTCCTAAGTTCTACATATGAAACAAGGCCTGTAGGCTATGTGACTAAATCAACGGTGAGTCGATATCTGAGTCGGAACAATGGGTGCATCCTTAAGCCGCAGCCACCTGCCACCCGCACCCCTACACTATATTTTATTCCACTTAATCGTCCTTTCCGTTATAATACCTGTTTTTATACATACCTACTTAAAGCAAATATTCTTGTTCCTATAAACGCTGCAATGTCTGATCGTCCTATTAACTATAATAGACACTTTTAATTGAGAATCTATAAAAGGTTTCGCGAACTGCTGGCCGTATAAGGGATAAGCATTCATCATGGAAGCCGTGGCTCTCATCTGCCCAATTAATAAAAGTTGACTGTAAAGAATGGCGCACGGCGACAGCGTCAGCCGCCTGCACTGCGCCAGCGCAGCACCGCAGCGCCGCGCGCCTCTGACCGGTTCTGCATGCCTGCAGCTGAAACATTCGCATCTACCCTTCAACTGTTTTATTTTGATTTACCTACTTATCTATCAACCGTGTACTCGCATACTTTATGAACGTGTTTAAAGATTTGCATAGTTTTTATCCAATATATACATATATGTATATCTCCGACGCAAATACCACTCTGTCCGCTTTTTTGATTTATGTGATAATTTTAAATCACCAGCTAAAATTAGAGATGAGACCAGACTGACTTAAAAATTATATTATCGTGTTTATGAACAATCAGATAAAATGGACAGGTTGCCATAACTTTGGGGCATCCAAAATTAAAGTCACGACGAACTATGAATGAACAACAAAATCTTATCGGACGTACAATCGTGATATCTTAAACCCGGCTTCATTAATTCACCCAGAAATCGAAATAGAGGCTTTAATTCGTATTTCGAACAAAGGGAGAAAACAAAAACGGCAACAGAAAAAAATAAGGATAAAAAGTGGCGCGGGCGCGTGCCGGGGCGACATGTGCACGCGCCGAGGATCCGCGCTAACGGGCCGTGACGCGCGCCCCCCGCGCCCTGACACGCGCTCGCCGTTATGTTTACAGCCCCCATGCCACCCTCCCCGCGCCCCCGCGCCCCGCACTGCACGCGAGGCCTGCACTCGCTGAAGCACTTCCCCCACCTGAAGCCTTACGTTTCCTCGTGTAACGAAACACGTAACAACCAAAGCAGATTATCCAGCTAATTGAATTTCCTGAGATTGTTATTACAATCGCTTGATCAGCTGGAAATGTGATTAATGAAAGACAATATTCTAATAAGCTGAGAATTAAAGTCTATCATTAATTCATTCGTGAAAACTTTGTATTCATTCATATTCAGCATTCATAATTTTGTTACGCTAATGCCTACGCCATTAAATCCACCTAGGCATTGTAATAAGTGTGCAAATTAATGAAGTTAAAGAAGGTGGTAAAAGTCAGAAATTTATATTATTTAAACGTGGGAAAGCTATATCTGGAGCTCCTAATAAGTATTAAAGGTACAAGTCAATGAAGATTAAAACAAGTAAAGTTAGTCAAAACACTCTGATTTGTTATGAAACTGAAAACAACGATTAAGAGCATCTATGTATAATTGTAAAATCTGTTGATTTACATATGAATAAATAAACAATCAAATTATAATCTCTTTACAATCTGCTTGAAGGCAGGGCTACAAACATTTAATTAGGATTAAATACAACGCCTCCATGGTGTTATTTAACTTTTAGTCTAAACTGTATTGTGATAGCGGTAAATGTATTGTATATTTGCATACGATTACGATAAGCACAAACTATCGTAATCATAGTCGTTACGTAAACTACAAAACTCTACACCAGTACTCTACAAACTCTACGCGAACTTCGAAAACGTAGATCACATGCACTATCTATATCGAACAAACCTAGATTCACAGTTAAAGCACATAAATTCATATATGGTAGTTATTAATTTAGAAAAATCTATACTGCAGCGTTTTTTTCCAATTGTCAAACTACAACAACAAAATCACGGTCTCCTGATACTGTTTGATTTATAAAATGTTTGAGTAGGTACATAATACATTGTTTCTTTTTTTTGAACACATGAAAAATAAAATCGCCAAGGTAGAGTTAACTAGTTGATCAACCTACGCGCTACGCGATAAATCACAACTATTCGTAGTAAATCGAAACTTTGACCTCGAATTCAAACAAGAACTCTGAAAATGGATTATGTTAAAAATAAAAATGTCAATTAACTAATTGTAAAATTATCGATCGCATCGTAAGTTTACATTACCTCTATTATACTTTAATTTTCATTAAAGCTCTAAACTAAATGAATGAATCGTTTTGTAAATAAATAATATTAGATTGACGTTAAAAAGGCTTCTAAGTTAGTATCTAAGCAACGCTCCGCCCAGCTCTAGATGGCGGCCAATAGCGCGCGGTGGGCGGGGCGCACCGCTACGAGAAATCTAAGCCTCGTACATTTAGTTAATCTCAGTTTAGGCACAAATCACATTACTGAGTATTTACCAGTAAATAGTTCGCCCGGGAACCTGTAGCCAACCCGATACCCCATCCTCAGAAGCAGACCGGTCTACGCAACTAACTATTGCAATTCTTAATGCAAGGGTTTTAATGTCACATAGGGAGCAACCGCTTATTTGTAGGCATTAATACTTAAAAGCCATTCTTCAGTGCATCCTCTGCGCCGTCAACGTAAGCGCAACCAACAATTAAGTGCTGCATGCGAGGATGCGACGCGAGCCACCTGTCAAGTGCCTGTTTCATCAAATCATTTCTTTATTGCTCAGCCTCCGTCCGACCTCTTTTTTGTTAGCAGAGTTTTGAAAAAAATACGTTATTGTGGAAGAGCAGTCGGGTAGGTCGGGGCGCGCGAGCCTTATTTCAGTCAGGTGCCAGGCGCCAAACGCGACGCACCGTGCCAGACAGTGACGTTGTCCGGTCCTACACAACCTTACGATTTTCGCGACGTCATATCGTTCACTGCATTTATTTAATTTTATTTCATTATTCTTAGTTTGATAAAATGACTTTGCATGTATGGTGTAAATTGGACTGATTGAAAAATATTTGCCGAGTAGAACAACAGTGTTTCGTAGCAGTGAGTGAAATAGATTTTCGTAGCACTTCACAAGTTCCTTTTGAGGTAAGTTTGGATATTATTCGTACTTATTTATCCCAATTAAATAAGTCAAGATATTTAACAAAATGAATATAAAATAAATTTGCCTAATTTAGTAGTGATTTATGAATTATTATATGCTGTGCTATAAAGATCACTATTCATAAGGTTTGAATATATTCGTAGTCAGCATTGATTGTATAATTGTAGCCTATATTTTTGGATTGTTTCTGTCATAGTTGTTTGATATCCAATCAAATATAATTGTAAATCTACAATATCCAAAAATGCAAATTGACATGTATAGATTCCTAACAATTTATATTTACAAAAGCGTAGCGGCGTAGCAGACTAATACCATCTAGAATTCAATCATAATTTCTTCTCAGCTCAATTAATAAATCAATAACATTAACTCTTTATAGAACACAAAAGCAAAAACAGGTTAAATGTAGTATCTAGAGGTATAAACCAATTCTAAATCTAAACTGAAAATAATTGAAATCATGCGCAACTGACGGAAGCGAGGCCTGCATAAAAGTCCTACTTTTCATACATATATTTGCTCACGTCTATGTTTGTTTAATCAATTTACCTTCTGTATACGTAGTCGCTAAACGCATGGTACATCTGGTGGATGCAGTGCCATGCAAATAATCTGCAAGTATATTCTCATAGCAGTGAACAAACACGACGAAATAAATTTGTACATGAGTTTCAATATGTTTAATATGTACCTAGAAGTATTGAACAAGAACGGACGGTGAAATATTTTCAGTATACGACAGACTCGGTTCTTGTTCGAGTGAGGCTTAATAATTTGAATTAACAGCTTGTCTTTTTATTTTAAAGTACTGATGATCTGAAAGTGAAACTAACTTGCCTATAAATAGTTAACAATACATTTAAAATATAATATAAAATGTGCATACATTAATTTACTGGTATCAGATCACATAGTCACATTAACACTCGTTTTAATTACACGAGAACAACGCAATTTACTTTGCAGCCTGCACCACGAATATCGATGAAATAATTAATTTTCAGTCAGTATCGGCAGCCTGCGAGCCTTTGTATACTAATATTAAGTGCAGCATTCAACGTGTAGGTTTAAATGTAATTAGTTAATGTGTTGTAGTCTACTTTGTTCAACCTAACATTGATTGACATTGATGACCAGATATTTATAGAAATCTGTTCAAATAGTAGGCCGAAGTTTGATTAAATCTTTTTCAAAAACACCTGTTCCTATCAAACGCGGTAACATAAGGCGGCAGCGCTTTGTAACTCACGCGCAGGTGTCTTTATTATAAGATTCACTAGAAACAATAGACGTTAACAAATAAAGAAAACATAAATATATTTTTTTCCTGACGATTTTTGCGCTGATTGATTTTCTTAACATTTGCTCGAGTTCCCACTGTACCGTAAGGAAAAAAATAGGTGGTAGTCGTCGCGTGGTAGGTAATTGCTACTCACAAGCTAATAAATAAAGCTCGACTTTATTGAAACAAGAAATTGCGACACACAACCCTCGCGTTAGCCAGCTTGTTAGTCAATTAGCAGTAATAGCACGAATCAAATGGTTTGCATTTGTAAGACAAGAAAATTAAACTGCCCCTCCGTGGCTATCGTGGGTGTGATCGATATCTACACGAATACTACACGTTAATGATTGTCTATGGGCATTATTGTAATTAGGAAATTTCGCATATCATTGTCCGGAATCATTATTTATAATTTACGAGGACAAATGTAATGTCTCCACCTACAGTACAGCGGCAGTGGCGAGTTCTTCGAGTTTAATTCCTAATGGAAGCGCGGTGGCATGGCATGGGAACACGCGGACATCCATTCTGTAAATATGTAATGTGTGTTAGTCTAATGAAGATTGTTTTACTCGACACGTGCATTATTAATGCGCGTACGCAGCGGGCGCCGCGGCCCGCTCGCTCCGCCGACCACTTCCATTATTCTGATTCTTCATTTGCTTGATTGAGCTTTTAATACGATTCGCTGTCAACAAACAAGCGGTCGGATTAATCAGCAAGGGCCGTCAACAAATACGTATGTACGTAGTCGGATGGACACTAATGACGTCGGTCACGTAAAACAAAGATGATATCGCAACTTTTGAATTGATCCGCGCTGACCGTAAAATCTTGATAAACGCAGTACTTACCCTCATATTGAGTTGTCTTCATGAACAAGGCGTCTGACAATGACGTTATCGTTTAGAAAATGTGGATTAATGTAATATTTCTTTAAGTAAGACAATAAATAACATATTAACCTGATAGTCTAACGCCAAGTCATAATCGTCTACGTATAGGTACAACCACATCTAGATGTAAAACCTATTTTTAGAGACTTAGTGCGTGTCCTTGGAAAAAATCTAGATGCCATTGACTTTAAGCACAGCATCGTTCAGAAGCGAGTAATCCTTGTGATATCCAGTTTTTCCTTAACGGGTTTTAAGCTTTTTATGAATGAATAATTGTGTCATTTTAAAAATAAAATGATCATTCAACAATTTATAATGCAGTTTATTACACAGTTGTATGGGTACCTAAAGCTCTTCAGAAAACTAAAGATTCCCACGGGAAAGCAGAATGTGCCCTGCGATCGATCGATAACACTGTAATACTCAATGACAATCCAAAGCTCAGGTTGTTTGCTTTAATTGAATTTGCAAAATGAATGTTACAGTTGTGCTGAAGGTGTTAATTGTCAACGAATCTTTACTATCTATAACATATTGTATATAATATATTATACTTCATGACAACCAAAGCCATTCACATATGGTACTTTTTTATGTTGTGGATGTTCCTTTCCTAAGAAACTCGTGGAGTTTATTTGGAATACGCCGTATAAATCTAAGTAAAGTCATTTTTCTGGCTTCATCTAAGAACTAAATCTTTGTATAAGACATGTAACTCGGTGTGTAGCTAATCTCAGGATTAGTTTTTCGTAGATATGTAGGCACTTATAAGTAAATATTTACCTATAGAGGATGTCTCGGCACGTCCTGCTGTCGCGGCTGGCAGAGCAGTTCCAGCCGTCTTCGCCGCCACCACCAGCTCACCGGTTCCCGTCTCCGGAGGGCAGCATCTCCCCTCGGACACCACCGTCTCCACATTCACCCCCGCGCTCGCCTGACTCTCTCTCACATCATCGACTAGATTTACTTCAGTTAGGTGATATAGAGATTGCAGGGAGAGCACTTAAACAATACGCTAGAGCTACGGGTAAGCAACTGCAGATTATTTATAGTTTAAGTACTAGTATTCGTAGTATTTATTTTTATTAGTAGAGTATTTGTTCATTGGCTCTTGTGTTACTAGCGAGTGTTTTGCCAACAGAGTTGGGAGCCCTGATGTACTGCAGTGGTCTCGGAGCGCTGTACAGCGGCGCTGGTGTCTGGCCTCTCTTGATGCCGCGCGCCTCTCAACCCTTCGTGCGTCCACCCATTGACCACGCTAGACATACACCACCCAGAGATGGTAAATAACATCATTCATCAGCTTATGGGATCATTCACTTTAAACAAGCTTTCTTATTTATAAAGCGTAGGAAAAACTTGCACTAAACTATGCTTAGCTAAGCTTAAAGTTTTCCACTAAACGCCTGACCAAAATGTAATAACCCGCATAATAAAATGCAGTACCACCTTGTTATATTCACTTTTATTATTACACGTACGTGTTAATAAATTGTATAAGTTTTTTAAATCGACTGTGAGTCAGAGTTAGCCCAGTTTTATTCTAGAACAATGTCTTTGAGTGTCTGTACATGCAGTTGTCAGTAGTACAAGTACTTCACGTATGTACTTATATATTTGTTCGTATGTTCATAAGTCACTAGCATTTCATTGTAATTCATATTTAGTCAATACTGACCTACATATTTGCAATTACTATAAATCAAACGACCGCTTAAATCAAAGTCTGGCGAATTAATGTTTGTTTAATACAGTATGGCGTATGTCGTCACATTCGAATTCATATAAACAGAGTAAATCAGCTCGCACTGAAAGTGTTTACGTGTTTCAAGAATCCTAAAAATGGTAATTAGATACGTTCGAGGCATTACAAAACATCGTTCGCCTCGGCCTCCTTACGCGGCTTCTCCTGAATAATACTCATTAGAATAGCTATCAGTGTAAGGCACCGATTAATAACTCGGGCCGCTGATATGTCGTCGTTTACATGTCGTTTACCTCCGCCAATGGAAGCAGCGGCAGCCGCGCTTCGTATCCTACACTCCAAGGATAAGCGGCTAAGTACCGCAGCTACTCATTGTCGCCAAACGAAAATGTTAAGTATTCTAATTGTTTCTTATCCGTGTCAACCGGTTACGACTACGACTCAACCTCGCCGATAACAAATAAACCGGGCGTTAGTACTTGATTTTTATTTAGTAACTCGACACCAATGTTTCAAACAGTCACACTAAGTTTAATTGCTTCCGATAAAGACAATTATTTTTAAAGATTTAATTAAGAACAATGGAAATGTTGACTGCTATCAATTTTTAAAGCAATTTAAGCGTCGATGTGTTGTTTTAAAACACGAATTGTATTCAAATTAATTCTATAGTAGAAAGTGAAATAACGAGGTGAATTTGCAGCTGAAAACTTCAAAACGTAATATTGTAATTTAAAGTAACCTTTATTACTTAGCATTGATAAGTAGTTAGAATTTACTTTTGTATGTATCACATCCCTGAATATAACTGCTGTCATGAGTACCTACAGGTACCTACAAGTAAGAATTCACTCAGAACACACAAACCGAAACATAAAGTAATGTTTCTAAAAAACTTGTATATAATACTTGTATGTACAGTATATCTGCAACACATGTGCTTAATTTATTTTCAAGAACATTTCAATAACAAACCGTCTTCGAGGTAGTTTATATAATTTCATCTTCCGTGAATGTAACGAGAGTAAACTGTATGCAAGTTCTTAATGTATTATAGAGCAAATAATGACGTAAAGGTCGGTAAATACAGGCACACCTGTACAGATTTTATAAGTCACTCTAAAGACGACCGATTTGACTCGTCCGACTTTAAATTTACTTATAAAAGCGTGAAGAACAGTCGAAGTGAAACTGTCTACACTTAGCATTCTATTGACACAGTACTACATATTATAATCATATATTTCCTATCCTACAAGCATCTTGTTACAATTTATCATTCTTTTCAGATGACGAGGAAGAACTTCCTCTCAATTTATCAACAAAAAATCGCCAAATATGGTCACCAGGAAGCGCATGTGAGCGCGAAAAAGTGGAAGTTGGAGAAGAATCCCCAATTTCTGGATGGGACGGACATGATGACATTGACACACCTCTCGAACTAGTCAAGAGGTGCCGCAGCAACCCTGACGAAGCTGAACGTCCTCCGAGCACAGAGCCGCGACGATGCCCCTCAGCACCCGCGCATCAAACCTACCCAATCAAACCTTCACCAACCGGAGATCTCAATTTCTCTCTACTCCTCAAAAATGAAAACAGAAATGAAAAATCATTCCAAGTAAGTGTTTAAAAATCAATAGCATAAAATTGAATGCGCAGCCGCAGCTTCAAGATAGATACTTACCTATATCCCTTAACAAGTTCAGAATAACTGTACAGTTTCCGTTCAAAATGCTTTAAAATAGCAAACCAGTATCAGTTTTAGTCTCTTTAACAAATCAAATAGCAAAAACTGCCCCTGTCTTAATAAGTAGTAGCGTATCGGAACGGGTTGCGCGATGCGCCGGCGCAGGCGCGTCGTCCGTCAGCGACTCACATGAAGCCTGCTTGCTCGTCTTCTCGCCATTTTTGTGCCTTTCGTTTTTTCTACGTGCCGCCGTTATAAAAATCCGCATCGGTTTTAATCAAAATTCCAACTTTTAATATCACGGCGCGGCAGTTTATAATTGGACGAATAATTACCTTGTGTCATACGACGATAAATATGTTGTCGAGCCACTTCACGAAGCCACACTATCATTTAAATAAAGTGTTGAGCGTTTGTTAGGTATCATCGATGACGATACGTGCCCAATTGAAAGTGACACGACTACTACCTGTATCGCTGGAGAGGGACAGAGAGTTTGAGTTTGTTTGAGTAATTGCGATGCAATGGTATTCATATTGTTATCATTCGAGGCAATTAATAAATATTCATATTTTCTCCTTACTAAAAAAGTACGGGCCATTTATGTGATTGTCTGTATTGTATTGATTAATTGGTTTATGGCGAAGCAATAAATAGTAATTATGATCACATTAAATATGTGCACGTTTTAAAACAATGGCGGGCGGCGGGAGCTCATTGCTTCGACTGCGCGGGCGGCGCGTGCGAGCCACGCGCCACTCACGCGTTGTCGCTTGCACACCACCACAACTTAAAACTGAAACTACTAAACGCTTAGTGATAATTAAATAAACATAAAATTATACTTATCAAGGCATAAAGTTAAAGTATATAATTGAAAACTAAAGTTAAACCTTTATAGTAGTCAACATTGTTTACTAACTTAGTTTACTATCATTAATTCTTAAATGTTTAGGAAATAATTGTAAGTATGCCCACCTATACTGGGTGCAGTAATTAACTAGTCTAATCACTTTGAGTAGCGTACCTGCAAACTTATTTTTTAATCGCACTTACAATGTGCTAACCTGTTAACTACATACTATACATAATTACATATGTACATACTTAAAGTTCTTTGGGTATAACAATATAACCAAATCAATATACCTACTTAGATACAAAACAATATTTGTATAGTTTCAAATAGGAAGGTTATGATTATTTAAATATCGCCTACACTACAGTTTTCAGTATCAATTGCAAAAGCATTGCTCTTTAGAAATAAAGTAAGAATAACATAATACATTAAACTTTGGACATTTAAAAAACGGTTATTGTGCAATTAACAGTCCCCAGTTTTTACCACAATCTTAGGGATAGTAGCAGGTTTCTCGAAGCCGTTAATAAAAAGCCAGTTTCGAAAAAAACGACACTAGATTTTTTAAATTCAAACGGCTTTCATAAAAAATCACCTCTCTACGTGGTACAAACCGATAACCATATGTGGACGGTCATACCCTAGCACCTGTGTTGTTTATAAGAGAGTGCATCGATTGTATAAAAAGGCGACCAAAAAAGTAGCGGCTTTTGTGAGGCGCGAGGCGGTGCAGCTGCCCCGCCAACTGTCACAGGGCCCGCTACGCGGATTTGTGCCATGGATTATCATGCGCCGCATACTTAACGACTAACCACCCGACTAATAGCCGTACACCATATTTTCCCGTTCTTATATTTTATAACCATCATCCTGCGAACAGCAACGACGATAATCCATTGTTTCCTCTGATTCAGAAATTATTACTTCATAACCATATTCTTTACTTTTTCTTTATTACTTTCTTTTTGTACTGAACATAACTTACGGACAACATAACTTATGGATTGTGAAATCTTTCAAACAATGTCAAACATTCCTAATCTGGTGCTGTGTAGATTAAACAATGTTAGTAACGATATTATTCTATTGCATACCAAAAACACTTGATTAAATAAATCAAAAACTAAGTTACACCGAGTTCTTTGTTATAAATCTTTTGTCTCACAATATAATAAAACATTGTTTGCTGTTCGTGCTCCGCATGAAACTTAAATACTAATTATGTTTTTCGAAAGGAATTTAAAGGGCATTGACTAAAATTGGTGCCTTTCTTTTTTCTGGCGGCAGTAGATGATTTATGGAAAATGTTATCTAGAATGTCATTACAAACGAAATTATCTATGGGCTCATATATGGAAATCTCAGTCTGAACTGAGTTATGAGCGTTGAAAGGAGCTGGAGTCAAACATTTTACTTTCGTTTTTTTATTCAAATTATTCATATTTTTGTCATAATTCTTAACTTCAAATTGCGCGCCACTGTACGCCGGGCACAGAAATACCAAATCACACCACAATATATCCATATTGCCAGTCGCTAATTTTTATTATCTATTTTCTCTCAGTCGATAACTTGTGGGATGCTTCTAGGAGTTGTGTCATGAAGCTTCATAAGTATCAGCTGTGGTACCAGTGGTGGGTTGAGTAGTTGTAGCCGTCCAAACATCTAATAAAGTATTTTGTTTGCCGTTGACTCCTGGTGGGAGACTCATCTACTTTATAGTTAGCATAATCTTTTGAAGAAAGGAAACCGTCGACTTTGTTAGGTGATGGACTATACATCAGATGAGCGCATAATTTTTTTTTTCATAAAAAAAAAATAAGTAAAAAAGTACACAATAAGCTTTATTATATTCCTTGAAATCGTTTATAAACATTTATTACAAAATATTTCTGACAAGTAAATGAAGAAATATGCGTTGTGTACAGTCACCATCAACAAAATCACAGGAATAATATAGCACTATTTTTACAACTTTGAACTGATTTAACTCGGTTTGGACTGTGTTTTTGATATAAGAGCCCATATATTTTTTTGTTTGTAATGCTATTCTGCATCAGTTTTTCCACATCCGATCAACTGCCGCGAAAAAATGAAAAGGCACCACGCTCCATACAAATTTGGTCATTGTCATTTATAGAAAGCTCGAAGTAAGTAAGCATGGCACACGAATTGTATGCTGATATTTAGTTCCAGTTAACTTTCATGCTTTTATTGAAACAAAAGATGAGAGCCAAATGATATTTAATTTCGGGAAATTAACAACAAATTAATATGAATTATATGAATCTAGTTATAAGGTGCACCTTTGAAAACGATCCACGTCACATTGTAACAAAAAATCAATAGAATGACATAATTGTATCATGGTTTCCATATTTAATTCCGTTCAAAGTATTTATTATTTAATAAGTCGTTCTCGTGAAAAATAGCTGCGGGTAATAACTGGTTAATAAACGCTAATTACTAGGCAAAGAAAAAAATATTCATAGCCGATGCTAGATGGGAAATCAAAGAAGAGTGTAGAAAGGGGTAGAGCCCTGTTATTAGTTTATTACTAGCTGTCACCGTCAGACTGAACGTGATGGACGCTGTCCGCGCCATGTTTATAATTATATCTAGTGTCGCACTTGGCTATACTTCACCCGATTTCTTGGCAATTGTTGGGGTCAAATGATACAGAATTGCAATACACGACACGTCAGTCAAAGGGAGCTATTAAGGGTTATTATCATCAAAGAGTGGCAGGCGCCGGGTATCTAATAAATACGGCTTTATTAGAGGGTTGTAATAGTACGATATAATAACTTTATGCTGGTTTGTCTGTCTAGTGCAAGCAATGCGGGAAGTGCTTCAAGCGGTCGAGCACGCTGTCCACTCACCTGCTGATCCACTCGGACACTCGGCCTTACCCCTGCCAGTACTGCGGGAAGCGGTTCCACCAGAAGTCCGACATGAAGAAGCATACCTACATACATACAGGTTTGTAATTACATATTTAATCATCTACACTAATTCTGCTCTTTGTGACACGACGAAGTCCGCGGACAAAGCGCTAGTACCCATCAGGTATTTAATAGACAGAGGGCGGGCGTCTTTGTACTAATATGTTCTAAAATATTTAAAACGTAACTATCATGATTATAGTAAATCGAAGATCCTTTAATCTTTCAATAGTGACTTTTCCATTAAACATCTCAAGGGAAAGACTGAAAAGTAATGTTTTAAATAAAATAAAATGTATAAAATATTATAAAATCATTGACTTCAACACAAATTAAAGCTGATAAGTGTACATACGTGTGTTTATACAAATAAAGTAGGTAGTTGCGCATAATTATGCTGCATTTTCCAACTGCGCAATACATTTTTGTTTAAATTTATTCAAGGACTTTAAGTAGTAGTAGTAAGTATTTTCGTTTTTGGCTTTAAAAATACTCGCTGTGTGACGAGACCTACAATTGAAGAGATAGTGCCTTCGGTAAACTAATAACTGTAGGAATGTATTACCTATAAACTAGTATTATACCTATAGATATAATACTACCTATAGATATAATATTAACTATAAACTAGTATTATACCTATAGATATAATACTAGTTTATAGTTGTATGACCTCAATAAGTAGGTTTCATTTCATTTCATTACGTTTCATTACAGTTTTGTTACACTTAACTTTTACTACTAGGTACTTAGTAATATAAAATACTAGCTTTTACTCGCGGCTTTGCGCGCACATTCTTGTTTTATCCCATGAGAGCATTTAATCGGGATAAAAATCACCTAAGTCAGTCCATACCCTGTCTGTATACCAAGTCTCATCAAAATCCGTGCAGTAGTTTCAACGTGATTGATGGAGAAACATACAAATAAAGAAAATTTTACATTTATAATATTAGAGTGATCAAACCCATTTTCTAATACAAAGTGTCAGATACTAAAAATACCGTTTTAAAACACGATTCATTAAACAAATAATAATAAAAACAAAAGTACTATTTAAAACAATACTCTTCCCACAGTCGGGTAAAAATATAGAAGACATTCTTATAAAGTGACGACACAAATCTAAGGTGTGTTGTGACGTTAACACTTTGTTGTTGGGACAGGCAGTAAATTATATGCCTTGTTCCAAGTAGTGTGAAACTCAAATTATTACGACAACTGTTTCACGTAACTCGTCAACTCAAGTGTCAGCTCGGCCCTTCATTACACAACTTTACGCAGCCCTATCATTTTGTTTGAAACTTTTATTGGTACCTTGATATCGTTATTGTTTCGATAACACGACTTTAAATGTTTCGCTTTTCTAACAAACTTGACAATATTATTTCGTTCGATGAAGGGTGATGAAGCAAAAAAGTAAATGGCTTCTGATTTCTAGAAATTTTACTCTTTATGTTAACATATAGGACTTTTTTGCAATGAAAAATCTACACTACATAATCTTATTTTAATGAAGTAATTTTAAACTATAGAAGATTACAACTTTCACCTCTTCTTCTACCTATAGCTTATGCTGGAAACTTCTAATCTATTTAAAAGATTATGATTAAAATTCATAACTATCTTTATTGACTTAAAAGTAGGGCGAAATGAATATAAAACTAACCTATCTTAGAACATCTGCTTGTAGTACCTGTTTGCTTCAATCTCTAAAGAAGATATGTCCGAAGACATGAAATATGGCTTTAATAAAAGGTGTTCATTGCCAGGATACCGTCTAAGATAGTTAAACGACGTAAAAACTTATAGTATGTGTTGTAGCGATAAGAAATCCGATATGATTATTTCATTCTTCACCGTCATAATTTCAATCGTTGTCCTTTATAAGAATTTGTATCATTACCAAGTAGCTGCTAATTTATTTATTCACATAAAATTTTACTTTCTCAATTAGTCGCCTGCGATATCCACGTACGTTCGTGTCCACCGTGTAATGATAGGTAATCTCCGACGATTGCCCTTTTAATCGGAATGACAGTAAACAGCTGCTGAAGACGTTATCCGACTTTATCCTCGTCGATTTATTAAGCTGTATAAGTGCATGATATAGTGTTATAACCGCGGTATAGCCTAGACTTCTCTACTGGAACAAGTTCATTAAATGGAAAACATATAGGCAGAGGCACAATAAAAGCAATCACGCGCCACATCGCAGGCGATGCCTTCGGAATTAAATATTTAAATGCTCCGCAATTACGTTTTCGACGGCAAATCGCAGCCCTTCCATTGCACTTAATGAATTTCCAATAAGCAAAAATATACTATGCAAAGCACCTTTACTTAACAGTGTGGATTAATACAGTTAAGATATATTATTACGTTTTACATCTAAATTAATATCAAGAGAACTTTCAATGAAACTAGCTAACACAATGAATATAGGTAGGTATCATTTAAAAAACAGTCAACTTGTAAGAAAAGTATATATCGTATTCGTTTTTCAATGGCCCGACTACTTCCAGTAAGCTCAACGAGACGAATTATAGAGGTAGTAGCTAAAAAATGTGGCGGACATATTTGTCTTGGCCGGAGACATCTCGTCACGTCTCTGCCCTGTTCCGAATGATTTACAGCGGCCTTACATGGTGCTCGTCCTCCCGATAAATGCCTCATCATCAATATTCCAAAATGCGGCTCGGCCTGCAATTAGCCGCGCAGCCTTCACAGCCCTTCACGTGCGCGCCGATCGCGGTACACACAAAAAGTAAACTTAAATCCTGTTCTATCTATAAAATGACATTTGCATTTTTTGCTATAATTTTGTTCAGAAACTATCTTTGGAGATTTTAAGTAAATTTCTAGTTTATCGTCAACATTGAAATGTGATTCAGTAGTTCAACACACAAATAAATAATGCTAAATAATGGGGATCCTTGTGTCCTCATACCCACAGAATAATAAAGTTTTACGAAACTGGTTAGTGTTATATCGTTATATCGAGCTACAAACAATTATCGTTCAAGTTAATAAATACCGGTGTACAAGGCGACGTTGCATATTAAATCAGTTCGGAAACCTCACCGTTAATAATAAATAACCGATGATTATGACGACTATTGGTCCACTTAAACAAGCTTTAATTACTTCACGAAGTGATACGTAATGTTTTTAAGTCATTTATAAATTAGAAATTGGACTTTTCTAACGATCCCAATATCGTGGAGACCTAGAAGTACTTATGCAGGGCTAGTTAAAAATATTACTTGCCTGTACTTACGTAGGTGCCTGTAGGTAGAGGTGTAGACCTCTTATGAAAATTGACATTCCAAAACAAATGATTACACCAATTTTTACAAAACTATTTTTATTTGTTACAGGTGAGAAACCGCACAAGTGTGTAGTGTGCTCAAAGGCGTTCAGTCAGAGCTCTAATTTGATCACCCATATGCGCAAGCACACTGGCTACAAGCCATTCTCGTGCGGGCTGTGTGATAAGGCCTTCCAACGCAAGGTAGACTTGCGTCGCCACCGCGACTCCCAGCACTCTGATGTGGCCGAACCCTCCACCACTCTGCAGATCCCGCATCGCTACAGGTATTACGGAGACGAATCACCAGCACCCCTCACACCCCTTGTCACCAACTAAAATTGTCTTGGATCCAGCACATTATTTTAATCTCTGAAATTAATAACTGTCAATTACGATGCGATGTTGTGAAACAAAACCTATTTTGAAAATATCACAGTGCAAATTAGTTATCAGACTTAGGTATCAGTTTGCTAGCAGCATAATAAAATGTTAACGAAAGTCAAAATAAGTAATAGGTATCCCAAGAGTAATGTTACGAGAAAGACTTATTGCGTTACATAATTGGAAGGTTGTATCATAGTTGTCTATGTAATGTGTAAATAATTCTAATTGTTACCTTTTAGTGCCTTAAGTAGAACCTGAACAATGTGGTGTTACTTATTACACAGGTTCTAAATTGAACATCTTGTAGCTCGATAGATGTGTATATTTTTAGTATAAAACACTATTATGTCCGTCCCCTGACACAGTGATATAAACATAGAGAATGGAACAGTTTGTTCATCAACTGTTTGACAGCAACCAGGTAAACAGTAAGTAAGTAATATGTAGTCTATTAATACCAAAGTAAAGTGTCTTATTTAGTCGAGTGTGAAACGCTTTATTTATTTAGACTAGAACTAAATAGGCGTCGTATATCTTAGTACCTCTATATTTATTCCGTATAGTTGGCAGCCAATATTCCTTTATGTATTACATTTATGTAGAACTAATGCCACATCTTGGCCTCGAATTGTTAAGTACACTTGTGTCATTTTGTTAGTTACATTAATCAAAACGCTTAATGTCGTTCGTGTAGTATAAAATATATTTTTTCATAAATATAGGTATCCTAATTATATGTTTAACAAGTGTTAAATGATTAGTCCTTTGAAAACATTATTTATAAAATCTCAAGTGATGATACCGGTTTACCACAGGAGAAATTCACGTGTTACCACATATTTGGTCTGTTACCACAAATCGTTATTTGGAGAAAAGTGTACCCTAAGTATTTAAGCCATCTTATCGATATGCTACCATTGTTAATATTATATTATAGTCGACATATAGCTTAAAAATATCGTGTAAGATGGCTACACGGCACCATTATAATTATGTCACCATTTTAGGTAAACGAATGCAATTATTAATGTATACTTTTTCATAATGCATTTACTTTAGATATAAGTTGTGTTCTATAGATATTGAAAAATATAGACATACCTAGTTCATTAGAGGCTATACCTAATTTCTTGTATGAGACTGCACTAAAAACTAAACTGAAACATTATTTTTCGATTGTGAATTAAAGGCGGTTAATAAGTGTTTTGTATCAATGTAATTGAAGTGTGAAATTATATATTATTGTAAAAATGAGACGTACCTTATTATATTTAGATAGGTATAGCTAATAGCTATACAGTCGCGTGTTTTCATATGTAAAAGTGACGTTGTTATGTGAAGACTTAACGGCTAGAACACCAAAGAAAGAGTACAGCGGTCAGCAACGAATGGCAACGATTGATTCGTCCATACTTTACGACTTGGAATGTGACTGAATAATGTGAACAACATTATTGAGGCGTTTAGAATAAGCACCCCTTTACCCTTGTATAATATTAAAATACCAAATTTTCACTGTAAAGCATTACGGTTAAACCGTCAAACCAATCTTCAATGTTTTGGACACATTATCATAGAAAATTATTAAATTATCAATACCCATTTTATTGAAAGTGGTATCGTCAGTCATTTGATAAGTTTGAGTTTAAGTTGTAATTTATTAAGGCCAGTTCAATATAAATATTTATGAAATATCTTTGATGTTTTATTTAGCAACACACACCTATGTCCCGCGACTGCAACTTGCAAAGTACTAGGCGCTTCTTGCATTAAACGTAAAACTTAATTGCAGAAACATTTAATATAGTTGCTCATTCTCAAGTCTCGACAAATATACCTAATACAGATACCTAAGTAGGTATACATCTGGTATATAAATAGACGCTTTTTTAGAAAATTTATTCTATATATATACCAATAATATATAACTTAGGGTGGGTACTATTACAAAAATGTACATTATACCTCTATAATACTAGCTACTTCCGCGCGGTTTCACACGCTCTGCTCAGTTCCTATTGGTCGTGATGTCGTCGCTTCTAGTGATGTTTTGGCCTATAGCCATCCTCGATAAATGCGCTATCCAAAACAAAAAGAATTATTCAAATCTACGGAATAGTAATATACTGAGATTAGCGGGTTCTAACAAACAAACAAAAAAACAAACTCTTTCACTTTATATAATAGTATAAGATTATTAAAATTGAAAATAGCTACTACTTATGTTAAATTAATTTACGTTCTCTCAAATCACGCACCTTTTTAAGTAGGTACACACGGCTACACATCGAGCTTTACATAACCAGTATAAACTGAACGTTAAATGTGCGGAAAGATGATGCGACATGATACCAGGATAAACTGGTTCTGTATAGATTGATGTGTGGCCGTGTGTACAAATAAACAACATCTCAAGAGACTAGATAGAAAACGTACTAATCTAGCTTATCCGATAAGTAGATTAAGAAATCACTATATAGGTTAAGCCGTAAGTAATTATACATAGGCATATAAATGTTTAATTTCAAATTGAAAATGTTAATGGTTTTGTAGGTTTTTTACATTACATTTTTACATAATTCCCAACATAAAATTATTTAAATCCTGTTAATATTACAAATGCGTAAGTTTGTGAGGAGTGTGTGTGGAGGTGTGTGTTTCTGTTACCTACTCTTTCACGTCAAAACGGCTGAAGGGATCGAGATGAAATTTGGAACAGGGGTAGGTTATGGTCTGGAATACCACATAAGCCATTTTATATCCTACAGAACGCGGGCGAAGCTGCTGGTAGAAGCTAAATGAAGTATAGTATGTAAGTCGTCAAATAATAAAAAAGTCCTCGAAAAAGGTATCATGCCAACGTTAGTATCAAAGTATCCAAATTAAATCAACAATCAACTGAAAGATATCGACGCCGGTACTAGACGCCGCCACTTAAACAAACAATTACGGGATATGAAATGAACATTGCGTACACACGAACTAACATAAGTCATTCGGAATTAATCGTGTTTATCAAAGCATTTTCATTTCAAGAGGTAATGTAACAACCAAGGAAATCAAAATGAAGAGTGTCGCGTGATAGTTATCAATTCTGTTGTAGATATGGCACTAAAAGAATTTTGTAATTTCGTCGACTCAATTATTTTAATAGCTTTATTAATCGAATGACATTGTCTAGAGAAGATATTTGTAAACATGTTCGTGAAAGTATGAATGAGTTGATGTGTGCTTTATTTTTTTCATGTTTTCATGTTTACAATGTCTAATGAAAACAATATTTAAGTAGATATAGTTTTGTAGATCTAAGGTAGGTAAGTATGTCGCGGAGAACCTAACAGGTTACCGGGGCTCGGGCTCGAAGCGCAGGAGACTGAACGGGGTGGTTTTTAGTCAGTAAGAGTCCCTCCCGCCTCACCTAGGCGGGAGCAGTCATTCGATGCTTTTCCCCCCTTAAAAAAAAGGTAGGTTAGTTAGTGCATAATTAGTAGATATTAGTTAATTCAAAGTCCACGTAGAAAGGACTGGCTTTTATCCCTAGTTTCTCCTTGTGCGATGTAAGTAAAAAGGGAACTTAGCAAACCAATGCGAAGCTTTCGCTTTGCTTTAATCGAAGTTTATGTCTCGTATTTGGTATAGCTTCATAAATGCAATTTTTTATCAAATTATCTCTTAATTTTGAACTCCGCAGTAAACACACCATTGCGTTGCGCTCGCAGTAACGATACATTTTGAAAAATTATTTTTGATGGTTTTTGGGACATGAATTTCCAAGATCAAGATATATACATATAACATTTTATTGGACTTATTATGAACCAATTTTAGGTTCTACGTTGCACAGGACTTTTACTTATTCAATGTTAAAATTATTTTTGTTTTCACTTTACGTAGACTTATAAAAAATTGCATACACAGTCAAATTCTCTCATATATCTTAAATGAAAGGTTAAACTATCTATTTTGAAAATAAAATAAGGTTTTCTGTGTCCTTTTGCGATTTTAGGAGTTGCATAGCCTCTACAACGGCATAATATTCCGTCGTAGCACAGTCTACGAAACACAGGTAACATTTTTTTTTTCAGATAACTAGAGTGATTAAGTGTACTTTCTCAAGACTGATTTCCTTTGAAATTTTAACTCATACTATTTATCAGCGTGATCTAATATTTTAATTATACCAATAAATTATAACCATTTAAGTTAATGTGGAACCACTAATCATGTGTGTAGATTGGTATTCCGTTTTATAAGGCCGTCAACGAACTTTTGTAATTCCTAGGGTGTTGACAATACCATAAAAAATTAAGACACCATGCAGTTATTACAATAAATATCACACAATATGCTTTATGATATTCTGTCAAAAGCCTTGCTGAAATCCATATGCCTATATCAAGCGGCCTATAATAATAGATTCCTGGCATTGATATACCTACACAATAAACAAGCTATAGATCTACAACATAACATAACTTCACGCCTTTTATCCCCGAAGGGGTAGGCAGAGGTGCACATTATCCCACTACAATGTAACACCCACTTTTCACTATTTATGTTATAAGTCCCATGTAATAGGGGTTGAGCAGGCACCCCTTGCCCGGCAGTCGCACTCGCGACCACACAGCCACTGAGGCAGTCATAGCAGGCTATAGATATACCTACCCTATATACTATATAGGTACTATAATTATGTATATTAGTTATCGGTGTCAACCCTTCGATATCTACTTAGCAACAAATCTCATTACGGCATTTCCAATGCACAAGCTGCGCCTTGTAAGGATTCTTACTTACTGCCTATAAATTGTATTATAAAATCGTAATAGTGTAGTGTAAAGGGGTTGTGTTCTACAAAGGAGCTAATGCCTCATATTTGTGATGTACGGCTTCTGTGGGCGGCGGACACAAACATGGGGGACAGCACCAAATATTGATAGGATTTTTATGTAAAACACATTATGTATTTATGTATGTTAGTACGCATATTAGTTATTTACTTAAAACTTTTTCGTAAATAGGACATAAATAACACATTTTTTCAGTTAATTTTAATGTTAAGGTATTTTCTCTTCATTATTCATATTTTATCCACAGTTCAACCTTCCTTGTGAGTGGAATTCTTTGCCAGAGTCTGTATTTCCTGAAGGGTTTGGGTGGGAGTCTTCAAGGCCCGAGTGAATAGGTTTCTTATGGGACGACGTGCTCCATCGTAGACTGCATCATCGCTTACCACCAGGCGAGATAGTGGTCAAATGTCAGCTCATCAAATATATAAAAAAGTAGGTATTGCCAGGACTACATTCAGCATTGCATTGCACACTGCAGAACCGATAATTCTATATATTTTATAGTTCTAGGCCTTGTATAGATATACCTATGTAACGCTAGCTAGATTATATAGCCTGCGAGAACCTACCTAAATGGGGGCTACCGTTATTGGAAATCAGATGGTGCAAATGTAGTTGGTGTTTTTTTTGTTCAATCACTGCAGCTGTCAAATATTGAACGTCCAATGGTGTCACACTAGCTAATTTCCTATTGGGTAAAAAACGAGAGGTTCGCACTAGCGGCATCTGGTGATCATAAATATAGTAGCCCCCATTAAATACAACTCTTCAGTTACTAACTACAGCTCAACCTGTTATCTTATTATATCTTATAGTTATCTTATTAGAGAATCTCAGAATTTAGATTGTTGATCAACAACTCTAAACTTGTTTAATTTACCTCTCAAAAAACTAGTTGAACTTCTTTTTTATATATTCGTAAATAGGTACATTCGTAACTACCTACGTATTGAGTGTAGCACACCGTGTGATTCCGTGTGTAAATCGCCATATTAAAGTCAAAATAATGGCTGCCACGAATAGCAGCTTACATAATATTCGAACAGAAACCGAAATTATTCCTGAGATCATTGAGAAGGTTCGGCCCATTGATTATGCTGTGTTTGTTCTAATAGTGTGTGTTTTCATATTTGGCATAGTGTCGTGGAAAATGATAGAAAAGTTTCGCCACTTTAAAAACTTCGTTCTACTTAACTATATGTTTGCAAATATAGTTTTAAATATAGTTGATATAACAATGCAACATACTTTTGCTAGCTCTGTGTTTAACTACGGCAATGAACTCGATGGTGACCCGCCAGAGCTATGGACAATACTAGTCTATGAGGCCGTTGTCTCATATTTGGCGTTAGTTGTGTTTTGTTGGCTAACAGTTCTGTGTTGGATTTTTTATGTAGATATTGTTAAAGTTTTTGTAACTAATGTTAACAGGAGGTATCTCAAAAGTACCCTATTTGCATGGGGTGCACCACTAACCTTAGTATTTATTAGTAGTGTAATTATTCCTAGTGCAATGTTCTTATCAACCAAATATTTTACACAGGAAACGACACAATTGCTTATTAAAGTATTTTACGTAATAGATGTCTCTACATTGTTTGTTCCTTTTGTAGTAAATGTTATATTTTACACAAATATTCTTTATGCGTTGTTTAAAACTACTTCGATGAATAAAACTGCTATAAAAACTCGGTGCTACATCGCTACTTTAATATTTGTCCTAAGTGGGGCTCTTTTATTAATGTTTCCATTAATTCAACTCTTAGAACTTTCAATGTATGTGGAATCAGTTGTAACACATGTACAAAGTCTTCTGCCGGTAGTATATTTTCTTGTTGTTAAGAGTAACCGCGAGTTGTGGCGTGTTTGTTATACAAACAAGTTGAAACAAACATGTTTTACAGTCTCTAAGTAGTTAAGTAGGAATAAAAAGATTGATAACCTACCTATTATACGTAGGTAGGAAACAATAAACATTAAAATGTTTTAATTTTAATGGTAAATCGCAGTACAAATATAATTATTATGTAGGATACAAGGAAATTAAATTACCTACCTACTTACGTCTAATGTCTAGCACATGTTTTGAATATTGTGTTGTTTTTTTGTAAGTTATTGTAACGGTGCTAATAAACTGTTTGTCTTTCTTTCTATTGAATACTTATCTAAGCATGTTTCCCGTGAGCAGAAAAGCATAGGTACCGACTAGTTACCTAATGCCCAAAGGTTAAAGTAAGTAAATAAGCGCCTATCTGCTACGGCCAAGTCGAGCAAAAAGGCAGTCTAAATAGACGTTTCCTTTAGGTAAGATTAAAGCCATGTCTAAAGAAGGAAATTAATAAAGCACTGTCAAAATGGGTGTCATTTTTTTTCTTTCTAATCTTAACGAATTTAGGCACTTAGGTAGGTAGATCCTAGTAACTAATGCTTACCTTTCTCTAGAACTAGAATATTCAATTCCAATGTAGTTCCTCCTAACTTCGTAATTGTTTATTATCATTAAGTGTCATTGGACCACGGGCGAAAATTTTGAAAAAGGTCTAGTTAGGTAAGGCTCTGATTGCCAGTCGGAAGTGAAGTTGGTAAAACCTAGAATTGTACTCAGTTTATGTCTTACTTACCCCCTATATCCCTAGACTATGCTTTCTGCCTCGCACAGCAAAACTGTGGAATGATCTATCGTCGGAGGTATTTCCGAACCGATACGAACTTCAAACCTTCAAGAAAAGAGTGTAGGTATTCCTTTTTAAAAGGCCGACAACGCACCTGACTCCTCTGGTGTTGCGGGCGTCCATGGGCGGCGCTGATCGCTTACCATCAGGTGATCCGTCTGCTCGTTTGCCTCATATTCCATAAAAAAAGACTAGTGATACGCTTTCGGAGATTTAAACACGTGTGATGTTAAGTTGTATTCTATTATTTTTGTATCTAAGTAAAAAGATGTCAATAACCTCATTACTATACTATCCATGTAGGTACTTGTAAGTTGTACATAATATGATAATAATAATGAAGTCATTAAGCAAAGCATTGCGTTGTCAAAGGTTATCATAAAACTGTTTATCTACAAAGTACCTACCTAATTAGAATTGTTCTTTGATTTATTATAATTTACACAAGTATCCACACCCACAAAACAAAATATCTTGTTATTACCTACAGGCCAACTTATTTATACTTCGAGATTAAGATTGCCGTAGATAGATAGGTATTAAGTCTTATCGGACTTATGATTGATACGGTAGATTTAGATTGGAAGGGGGTAGAATTGGTAATAAATTGTAATTATATTCTCTATGAAGTGTTAATAGCATCAGTAGGTATTATCTTTAGAACATTTAAACGTAAAATCTAATAATAGGAATAGGATTAAGAATCCGACGTGGGAGACCTTTGCTTCGGCACCACAAATAGGTCGGCCCGACCGGAATGTCACGGCCTTACAGAAAACCTGAACGGTGAAACAAAAAATCTCACACAGATGCCGACCACATACTTAGGTACTTGTACATATAGTGGACTGTGACTGCACTGTGTTGCCAGCCTGCTCTTTTACCATCCTTTCCTCCTTCTATCCCAAAAAATGAAAACCAAAAGCGGAATGGTAACACTACTTTTTAGGTCATTCTAATGAGGGTACTTGAATAATTCGTAATGCCATAGATAAATAAGGTTCAATGAAAGGATTGTGAAACAAAATTATAAACCAATGAAAAATATGATGGTAAAAAAAACATATCATTGATTTAATTTTTTATATTTTTCACTAACAAATAAGTTTACAACACCATCATTTCACAAATTATGATGTGTCTTATAAAAATCAAATGGTTTTAAGAATTTCATTGAACAAAATTTAAGCTGTTATTTAAATGATTCACAACCTCCATTTAGGAAAATATAGATAGATATATATCATAAATACTAAGTAACACAAGAAAACATGCTTAAAAGAAATTATGTATTTTAGTTTAAAGTGCATGTGACACTGATATCACAGGAGTAACATGGTTGTAACACTAACAATTTAAAAAGCTATTACATCCTTAGTCATCCCAGTTAACATGATGACAATCATGCCATATAAATGATCCTTTTAGTGACTGAGGTGCTTCCAGTGCCAAGTACAACGGAGCCTTTGCACCTCGTTCTGGGGTAAAGTCACCCATGCCTTTGGTCATATCAGTCATCACAAATCCAGGGTGGACACAGTTTATAGAAATGTCTTTGCCTTCTTCACGGAATTGTCTTTGCTGAACAAAAGTTAATGCAGACATAGCCACTTTTGACACTTTATAATCCCCATATTTGCCCGCTATGGAAAAAAATGCACTTTTTCCCATTTTGGCTGCATTTAAAAACTCATTGACAAACTCCAAAATTTGGTCAACAGTAAGATCATCTTTTACCAGCCTGTCTAGCCATACTTGTTTGCGAATATTAGACAGTAAGCCCCAGTCACTGCTAATATTTATTATTCGGGCGGTATTTGTAAGAAGAGGGTAGAGTATTCTTGATATAGTCAATAAACTCGTAAAGTTGGTATCGATGAGTTTCTTCGCATCTTCATATGAAGAAATAGCTTTGTCGAAGTCTAGAATGCCAGCGTTGTTTACCAAAACATCAATGCCAGAGTGATGTGTAGAAATATGTTTAGCCAAATCTTCGATGCTGTTCTCGCATGTAACATCCAGTATGTGAAACAACGGTTTGAGGCCTAATTCTTCTAATTTCTTTACGGCTTGTTGACCTCTCTCTTCATTTCTTGCCGTAAGATACACAACACCATCAAACTTTTGGCACAGCCCTTTCACTATTTCGAATCCTATCCCCCTGTTGCCTCCAGTTACTATTGCTACTTTGGTTTCCATTTTGTACGTAGAAATTTAGAAACTTATTATTAATTACGTAGAAAATACTATGTTTAAATTGTAAAAATAAATATTTATTTTATCAATGCGCCTAAATGACATTTCGTTTATCCGGTAATTTTGACATGCTTGTGGCGGCGTATGGCCAACTTGACACTAATAGTGACACTTCATCAAAACTGTCTAATAAGAATGACTTGAAAACAAGTATTTTAATCCCAACATACGTCCAATAAGAAAATCAATTTCTAATCAGAAAAAAATACACATGAAAAGTAATATATTTCATAAAAAGCGTGCAATGAAAAGTAGGTACGATATAAATAGTTGAGATTGCGAGCTGTGCATATCTCACGCGAGGGTATTTTTTTTTTTAAGGGGGGAAAATCATCGAATGGCTGCTCCCTCCTGGGTGAGGCGGGAGGGAGTGTCAGACTCTTACTGACTAAAAACCACCCCGTTCCTTCTCCTGCACGTCGAGTCGGAGCCCCGGTTACCCGTTAGGTTCTCCGCGACTCCGAATCGGCATCGGCCGTATTGGGCCCCATCTGTGGTGGTCTGATGGCTCTTTGAGACGCGCCGTACGCTCGGGTCTGTTTCTGGTCGGATGGGGAGCCACCCATGCTCGCCGTCAGCAGGCCCGCGCTTACGGTGGCCGGAAAACCGAGGGTATTAAGAGTTGTGCAACTCTTATCATCACACAAGAACCAAAGAAAGACTTGGGAAATCATTGTCATACCAATAATTAAAAAAACAAAATAAGAGCGCGATATGTCGCAGATTCGATTCTTTGAAATATCCTTAGGTTTGGGAGTGTACACAAAAGAAAATCCTAGTTTGTGGTTGTTATTCTTTTCTTGAATATTTATAGAGCTCTTAGCCAGCATATAGGTACAAAATACATCTTATTCGGTGATGACACCAGCAGAAAAATCTCTTACGTTCCTTAACTTCGGAAATATCCGCACCAGCACAACACCACATCTGTTTTTACATGCATGACGTTACACCTTTGAAAAGGTAAAAGCAAATGAAGAGCTGCACATTTTCATCCACTTTTCTATCAGTTATTCGTCAGTGTTATGGGGGTTTGCCTATTATTATATAATTGTGGCGGTAACTATACCAGCTTCGTGATATTAATTGGTAAAAATTTTCGAACGTATGTACCTATTTCTAATGCTATATTCGGCGAAGCTTTACCTGCAAATCGAACTCGAGTATCTGTTCGACAGCCGCGCTTTACACTCGACCAACGAGCCACAATGTGTTTGTTTGTTTGTTTTATTAAATAAAATAAATCCACCAGTAGATGATATGATATGTACGAATAAAGGAGTAGGCCGAGTAGGTCAGGCCAATAAGTATAGAAGTCCACGTAGGGTTGGCAGCATGTTGGCACAATGGCTGGGTTACTGGCTGCTGCACAATGTGTAGCTGGTTCGATTCCAACAACTTTGTATGATCCACAACTTGTTTCACCGGGCCCTACCTACCGATATACCTAGTTTATTTTTTATCCGATAGATAGATGCCTGTCCGCCAGTCCATTGGTCACCAGTAAAAATATAGAGCCGCGATGTAGATTTAGGCAGGTATACAATATTCTTATTTATTATTATTATTATTTATTATTATTTATTTAATTCAGACAGGCAGTTGAAACAACTGATAAATGCCTGTATCGTATTCTTCTATCAGTGGTTAATTCGATGTTGTGTATCTGTCAAGTCTGTTTTTGAACTGGTTAACATTCTGTGCAGTTCCATGCTCCGACCACGCGATTACTCAGAAAGTGTCTGTGAGGAATATTTTTCGATAAGCTTTTACACAGCTTAAGGTGGTGGCCTCTAAGATGAACGTTTTCATTACGTGAGAACAGTTGCTCGAAATCAGTAATGTCATAATGTCCACTCAAGATCTTGTATGTCTCAATTATTTAGAAGATAGGCAATTAAAGGTTCATGTTAATGGTATTAACTCGCAGGGCTCTACGATGAATATGGGCGTTCCACAGAGTTCAATATTGGGTCCCTTTCTCTTTTTAGTCTATATAAATGATTTGCCATTTATATTCAAAAATGAACCAAGAATGGTGCTTTTTGCAGATGACACCTCATTAATTTTTAAAATAGATCGACGTGCTAATAATCTTGACGACGTAAACAGCTCCATTCTTCGAGTGCAAAACTGGTTCACCATTAATAATCTAGCGCTTAATGAGAAAAAAACAAAATGTATTAAATTTAGTTTACCAAACGTCCGAAGTAATGATTGTGATGTTGTTTTAAACGGCCAAAAGTTAGAATTTGTCGACGAGACGGTATTTTTAGGCATTACATTAGACAATAGACTACAATGGGGCCCGCATATAAAGGCGCTTTCGGGGAGATTAAGCTCAGCTGCTTTTGCAGTTAGACAGATTAGACAGCTCACGGACGTAGATACGGCAAGGCTTGTCTATTTTAGTTACTTTCACAGCATTATGTCGTACGGCATTTTGTTGTGGGGTCGAGCTGCAGAAATAGAATCAATTTTTATTCTTCAAAAGCGGGCTATCCGAGCAATATATAACTTACGCCGTTGCGAATCGCTAAGAGAATTGTTTAAAACGATAAACATCACAACAGTGCCCTGTCAATACATATATGAAAATATAATGTATGTAAGAAAGAATAGGCAATTGTTCGAAAAAAGAAGCGATAGACACAATCTTAATACTAGAGGCAAGAATAAGTTAGCTGTACTGCAATTCAGACTGTCCAAGGTGCAGAAATCCTTTATGGGGTTAGGTATTAAATGCTATAATAAAATACCAAATAGCATACTAGATCTAAATGAAAGTAAATTTAAAACATATATTAAGCGCGAATTATGTAAACAAGCGTACTACAGGGTGATTGATTATCTTGAGGATAGGAATGCTTGGCAGCGTGTTGGTTCGGCTCCACTGGACAATACTCAAATGTAGTCAGTACCTAGTTCAGATTACGATAATAGGTAATTTAACACTTTGATTCCGATGAAGGCAATCTATTTTTCTTGTGGCATCGAGCATTTCTTTCTTTATTTAAACAAGAGTATATTTTTTATTTTTTTCTTGTATAGAAGCACTATTTTATATGGATTGTCAGTATACATATGTGAGGACCATGTCAGACCTAAGATATTTGTTTTCTCTTGGTTTTGTTTTTTTTTTATATTTTAGTATGTTCTGTTATTTGTATGTTGCGTCAGGTATGTCTTTACATTATTCTCACATGTGTGTACAATATTGGAATATGTATCAGAGCAATGTAAAACAGACTTTTTTTTAAAAGAGTAACGAATGGAGTTTCTTGCTCGTTCTTCTCCACTCGAATCGACATTTTGGAACGAGCGCCTAGCTTCACTGACGGACAGACTGACAGACTATTATATATCTCATATTTGTTGACGTTTCAAAAGTACCAAATTATGGTTTAATTGAAATAAATGCTTTTGAGTTGAGTTGAAAAAATTAGGTCCCCACGCTGCCTGCGATCCTTCGCTTCAAGCGCTCTTCATATTTATGAACGAAAAACACATTTTTACATAAACTTTAGATATTTTAGGAAATTAGGTACATTAACAGTTCAAGGAGATTTAATAGTCATTATGCGTGTTTTAAAATATAATGAAAGTTAATCGAAACTATACATTATGAAAATGTAACAATTAGATACATTTATGTGGGACAAATATGCAATGAATAAAAATGGAATTAGCTAACTAATGCTCATGAACAAAGCAGGCAGTGTTCTACGTTTTTATAAATATGCATCTTAGATTCAAAACAATACAAAATCAATCTTATGATAATCAGATAACATTACTTTTTAAAATGCAATTTAACTACATTCCTATTTACACAAATCATATGCTCAATATAAATCAGCAAAGGATTTTTGTTCACTTCATTCATCACTCAACTTAAAATAAGAATTACAGTTAGTGTAAAATTAAATTAGTCAATTTTTACTGCAGCATAAATTTTTCTTATAAAAGTGTATGCTGCGAAGAATCCGATGGTGCCAGTGAGAAGCCAAAATGTTAACACCATAAGACCTGGAAAATATAAAATTTTATAGACAAAAACACCAACCAATAGTTATGAAACAAAAATAAACTATAAAGTATAGATAAACTACTTCGAATACCAATTTAATAATGAATTAGGTCAAATAAAAAAAAATCTTCGCTTTTTCAGTTGGAAATTATTATTTTTCATCACAATTAAAAAGTAAGAAAATATTAATATTCTAATTACCTGTGTAGCCAATATAAAGCAATGTTGGTATAAATTCTGTGATTTCCAATTTCGTGAAAAAGTAAAATATCGAGTATATTAAAATATAAACAGCAGATCCTCCCGACACGACAAAACTCTTCCACCACCAATGGTAATCCTGAAGACAAAAGAAAAATAAATAAGTTTTGAATTATTAAAAATAGTAAGAGTAAAGTTATCATGATTACCTCTCCACACAGTTGAAAATACACCATAACAATTGATATTTGTGATACAGACACCACAAGTATACAAAACACGAGGAATAGGAATCCAAACAAGTAATAAAACTGGTTCTCCCACAGTGCGTTGAAAATAAAGAACAGTTCAATGAATACTGCCCCAAAAGGTAGAATGCCAGCCATCAAAACGCTGAAACAATTGACATTACAGTATTACGGTAAAAACATGAAGTATTTATTACTAAACTAACTTATTATAACAATGACCAGATTATTTAAAACATTATTTCATCATTTTGTGAATAAACTTTGATTCGATTCAGTCTCCAGCTCTAATAATCTGCAGTCAATCAACAAATTATAATTTTTTGCATCATATACCTCTACTATGATATGTATAATTCCGAAAGATTTTTTGGAACATTGCAACTACAATCAACTGTATTATATCTTTGAAGTAAAGTAATAGGTCTTACCAAATAAATATGTTCATGTACCAAACTTGCTCAGGAACTTTCCTTGGAATGAAATTAGTTCGAACTGGATGTTGGAATGGTTGTTTTCGACATCCAAAGTAATATCCCAAATATACTAATGGCAATGATATGCAGAACCAAAGACATAATAAAGCCATCATGGTCGAAAATGGAACTGCGCCACTGGAATGTTTACCCATAATAAAAAAGTTTAAAAAGAAGCATGTTCCAAACACAATAGCTGGGTACAGAGTCGCCGTTAGGAACGCAGCCTGCTGCCATTGTTTTCCCTTCATAGTATTGTATAATCGTGCCGAGTAATAGCCCGCAATGAGGCCCATGAACACATAGAGAAATATGGCGGCAGTCATTAGCGCACCGCGGCTCGCCGGTGACAACATGCCAAGCATAGCAATGACTGAAAAGTACAAAAATATTAGCTTATTAATTACTATGTAAAGCAAAATATAAAATAACACATTTTTATTAATATTGTCATTATCCTCACAACCACATGATTAAAAATTTAATGATTACTTTTAACAATATGTATGTTCATTTGATTATCAAACGAAATTGCTTTACAACATTTATCATGGTTTTAATTGATCAACATTTAGAGATTAATACCAATATTTTTATCAAACTTGTTATGATAACACCACTTATCCAACTCAATATAAAACTCAATTACTCAAACCATGCCAGTTTATAATTCCATGTGATGTAAAAAAGAGGTGAACTTACAGATTGTGATTAGGGTCATAAGAAACACTTGTATGCCACTGCCAATAACAGCAGCAAATAACATTCTCTTTGGTGGTGGTCGAAACACATCACCGTGAACCAACTTCCAACCAGTTTCTTCCATCATATCATCAATACTCTCATCTGAATTATAACGAGCTATATCTCTTCTTAATGTGCGCACCATTATCATTGTCAAAATACCTGTAAATTTAAAATTTGTAAAAGGAATATTTAGTTATTTCAGACTTCATCTACATATATATTTTTATTGACGACAATGTTCTTCGTCTAGTGTTTGATAAATATGCGATTGCAAAGCTGAACTAACATTATAATTCATAATACTATTGAATACCTACCTAGCTGTTTATTACTTATAGAAAATAAATAAATTACCTGATAAAAAGGACAAAACAACAATGGAATTAATAATGGAAAACCAATGGATTTGGACATCTTTCATGCCTAAATAGATATCCCATCTTGATGCCCAGCTTATTTCAGATTCTCCCCACTCAACTGAGTATGTGAAATATAACTTAGTGCCAGTGTCTTCATTGACCAGCTGTGGTCTGGGGTCTGATGGAAACTGGCATGAATCATCAGCAAATGTCAGTTCATCCTTGTCCACGGAAACAGTTTCTACTTCAAAACCAACCACTCGATAGGAGTCTCTGGAAAATCACAATGATTGACAATTTTAACTCATTTTTATATTCATTTTATTATAGTGTATACTATGGATCAGTTTGGTACACATTAATAGCTCGATATAACGTTAATATTTGCGCCTATAACATGTTCATTAAAACACATAGGGAAAACTTATTAAAATAAATGAACCTAAATATTATTCTTATCTAAATATTATTCTTAAGTGCTAGTTATTGGTAACATTTCATTGATTTCTCATATACACTAAATTGTTCATGTATAATAAAAAAAATATATAAAATCACTACTAAAAGAAACACAATTGTACTTACTGGCTATGCTTATGATATTTGAGTAATAGTTTCAAATGATTGTTGATGTATGCCTTGCCTTTCGACATAAAACCAAGACGGTAGCCTTGCTCTATATTTCTCTCAGAGGTGTCACTGTTTGTAATTCTGGTAGCTACTGGTAAATTATCAACAAGCCTAAAAGGTAATTTAAATCAATAATTAATCACAAGTAAATTGATAGCAAAAACAATTACAGGGCCATAGCTGTCAACTTACATGTTTATATTTAGTACACTTACTGTTAAATAATATTAAAAATTAACATTGTATACTCACAAATGCACAAAATATTCGTGCTCAATACGACCTGCAACTTTTTCAGATTCCTCAACACTCCAGTTTATTGGATTATTTTTCTGATGGCATAGAAGTCGGCATTTAATGTTCTCAGCCATATGGACTTCATACGGGGTGTTTACTATCCGGTCTCCGCGTAATACTTCACCTAAATTCTCTGATTTATATACAAATGTACCATTCTTGGGTAAACACAAAGGTAAAGAATAATATTCGTATGGAAGTTGTGTGTGTATACTAGTCATTTTGACAGCTTTAACTTCAATCCTCAGGCCTTTTTTGAATTCCACCGGAGCCACCCCGGGTACGTAGAATCCATTACTAAAGTTAACGAAGCTGCTTAATAAAAAGCAATATAAAAGAACCTACAAAAGACAATAAAATTACATATCACTTCAATAGAAACAAAATAAAAACAATACAATTTAATAGATACGCACCGATAGCATATTGTAACAAATATTATTTAGATAAAATTAAAATAAATTATAATCATTCTACAATAGCTTGTTTCGTCGCGTTTACCATATATCTATCTGGCATCTGCCACTTCTTCTGTCAAAAATGTAATAATGTCAAATATGACATTAGATATGGCTGCATTCAAAAACGACGTTTGTCCATGGTAGGTACGTCTTGATTAGACATTTAAAAAACACATTAATCTAGCAACACTGACTTCTAAATCATAGATCGCATCTCTATGATCTGGTGTCATCTTCTAACATCTATCAATCAAACGATGAAACGAATACCTAGCGAATAATAGTGCCCAAAGAGTATAATAAGTATAGGGAATAAGAGTTGCCACTCGTCAAAAATTTATGCCAATCAATTTGAAACGCCATCTGAAAATTGGATCCCAGTATATTTTTTTTTTTACTAATGTCAACAGATAATCTTATGTATAGCTAATGCCAATACTACCAACAATGTACCTTGCAGGTTGGTACATTGAAGGTAGTATTGGAATTAGCTATGTCTGGTAGCTGCAAAATCAAAGAAGTTATTAATTACAATATTACATTTATTTTACAGTAAATACAAATTAACACTTAAAAATTATCAGCTACTAGGGGAAATATCAGACGATAGATTTGTTCAAAGTACAATTCTAATTTTAGTTCTTTTTAATTTTATGTTTACATTTACAGATTTCAGATATAAATATGTCGTTCAAAATTTATATGAATTAGTTATTTTCTTAATTGTTGATCCCACAAAGAACTAAAATTAAAAATATTTACTGTTCACCGTTGTTTACACAGTACCTAATAGTAGTTAACAATCTAATGATATAAATTAACCGTAATACCTACACAAATGTTACCATCATTTTACCATCGATTTGAATCGCTTTCAGTATTTACAAAAACACAAAATTATTATACAATTTACATAACATAACATACATAACATTACGCCTTTTTATCCCGAAGGGGTAGGCAGAGGTGCACATTTTGGCACTTAATGCGACTGTACAATGTAACACCCACTTTTCACTATTTATGTTATGAGTCCCATGTAATAGGGGGTGAGCCTATTGCCATATACCGGGCACATTTCCACACTCTAATCTACTATTACTGAGATTTTTTAAAAACCTAGTAATACTTTGCCTGACCCGGGAATCGAACCCGAGACCCCTTGCCGCACTTGCGACCACTCGGCCAACGAGGCAGTTAATTTACAATTGCATTTAAAGTATGCAGTGAAATGGTATTTAAGTATATTAGTAAATAGCTCTCGCTCGTCAATATTTTAAAACTACATAAGCTTAAATTAGGTAGGTATTTCTTACCATACTACCCCTAAAAACAAAAACACCCAAACAAACACAAGTGGTAAACAGAGTAAAGTGGTAAAAGTAAAATTAGTTAGATTTTGTAGCACAATATTTTTCGACATTATAATTATTATTATTATGCCGAAAAATATAGTGTTTAAAAATAAGTTTCTGCCGCTCAGTCAGTCACAGTTTTTAAGTACTTTTTTTTGCTAGTCTAAATTATGCCTGACTTAGTCGTTTCCTATATCTAGTTTTTTATTTTTACAGTCATTTTTACTAAACAATTACAGATTTTTCCTATCCTCAAATATAATACTTTTATAACATTATAATGAAACAAAGTAATATTATTATTATAATTATAAATGAAAATGAAACAGGTAAAATATTGTGGGGAATTCCAATTCAGACAGACGTCACAGTTGCCCCCAACAGACCGGACATATAATATACACAAACAACATCCAACACCACACACCTCTTTGACATAACTGTACCAAGTAACTACAACATAGGAGCAAAAGGAATTGAGAAGTTCAGTAAATACCACCGTTTAAAGACACAACTCAAGGCTAGACGCGTTGAAATATTGAAACGCATGTTAATTCTATAGTAATTGGAGCCACAGGAGTAGGTACTAGCCAAAAGCCGCAGCAGATACACAGACAAACTAGAAACATAAATAGACATTAGCCACCATTCACACAATAATCATTCTTAGCAAAGTATTAGGAGACACAGTTTTCATCACAAACATTCCAGATTCCGATCAATTACAACCATCTCAAGCGCAAACACCACATACCTACCACTCAGTCAACCATCACATAAAGCTCACAATCCACAACTGGCACACAAGCTACACCCACACAAAATTCAGAACCACACACAAACAGTGTCAGTAGTCAAGTAGTCAGCAGAAGAGGAAGAAGGAGATTTAGAAGTCAAATTTAGGCTATGAGCATCGTTTCTCCCGCGGGTTGCGGGAAGCGGTGCCCATTTTCACCAGGTCAACCCCAAGAAGGAGAGGCCTTCACATATATGAATACAAATAACTAAAACCTAGAATATTTACACCTTAAAAAAGAAATGCTGCCAGTCTTCGGCACCCTACTTCACGATAGCGTTTAATATTACTTTGTGTCATTTTAATATTATAATTGTACGTAGGTACTTAAAATGTTGTTCTATTTATGATCAGCGATCTATGGGTTTCTTGTTTCTTGAGACAACAATACGTCTGAATGGTAGAATAATTCCAAATAGTACCTGAAAAAAAAACAAAGATTAATTTTACACGCAGAAATATGTATTTTATATATTTATTTTCTTTTATTTATTTAAAATAGGTGTACCTTATATGATATTACTGATGTTACAAGAATAATATAGTAGTTACCATCTCTCAAATAGGTTTCATAGGCACTGCTGGTATAAATCGGCACTTTATCCGGACATCGTAAAACTCGTAAGTGCCGATAAAGAAATTGCACTATTGATATTCTGCTTTGATGATGCTGAAGTAATATCGATGCAATAGCAATTCCAAATATCACTGTAACAAACATCCAAATCAGAAAGTAGAAATTTATAAAAAGTACATAGTTTGGTATCTCAATGAATCAAATAATATAATAATAATAATAAAAATCTTTATTTTCTCAAAAATACTCTACGGATACAAATTATATAATATGTTACAATTAAGAGACTGGTGTCTGTTAAAGGTATAACCTGTGTTACAGATCACCAGGCCCGGGTGACCCCCGGAGACATTGAACAATATAAAGTATTTACTTAATTAAAGAAAATTGACAACATTGTATGAGTGTGTGTGTGTGTGTGTGTGACTGTGGGTTTGTAACAATGTAGTGTGAGTGCGTGTATATGTGTATGTAAGTGAGTGAGTTGATGTGTATTATGTGTGGGTATGTATAGGTAAGTGAATGAGGTGGAAGTGTTGATATGAATGTAGTGATTGATAATTCTGCATCAGTTGTAGCTTAGGAAAATGGTCTCAGATTTTTTCAGTCTCCTCATAGTCTAGTTTATTTAGCCAGTCGCTGACGCTTTCTTTACATTTACTTCTGGTGAGATAATGAATGCTTAGCTCTTTATTTATTTTGTTATACAGGTATTGGCCTAAAAAGGTAAAGAAGTTTTGAGTGAAACCAAAATGTTTTCTTTCTATATGGCAGACGGTAGTAAGTCTTCTCCTGCTTGTGGAATTATCCGAATTAAATGGTAGCTGAGAGTGCATTTTTAGAAAGGTGTACAGGATGAATAGCTGGCGAACTGTTAGAACATTGAATCGCTGATATAGATCATAGGTTGGGTAACGGAAAGGCAGGAATAAACTTACTTTGAGGATGGCCCTCTGTGCTCGTTCTAACTTGAGTAAGTAAGATTTGGCTGCACCACCCCACGACGTTATGCAATAGGTAAAGACGGATTGACATAAGGCATAGTATACAGTTTTAATTATTTTGTTATCTGCTACATGGCGAAGATTCCTAAAAATAAAGATTAATTTGCGGGTTCTGGTGGTTAGTGCCTCAATATGTAATTGGAAGTAGAGTTTATCATCGATAATAACACCGAGGTACTTAATGTTGTTTGTTTTTTTTTAGTTCAGGGCAGTGACATGTTCCTGGAGCAGTTATGTGGCAAGTGTGTGCGGTTAAATGCAAGTTTGTATGTTCCAGCGTTCTTTTACTATAGGTCATATACATAGTTTTCTCAACATTGAGTGTGAGTAGATTCTTAGTGAGCCATCGAGTTACTTCGTCTAGACCCTGTTGATATAAAATGTATAAATAGGTTCAATAGCAAAAATCATAAACTTGTTGTAGGTTTTACCTTCAGCAACATGATTGTATTCTTCGTATTAATGTTCTTCATTAAAAACAAGATATATACGCAAATAAAAACGTTCCTTTGTAAAATCAAGTCCAATGAATAGATAAACAAACAAAATGCACTTTTGTGATTTGTGATATACATGTATACGAAAGTTCCTTTATAGAAAATACAACACACATTGCAGAACTTCCTTTTTTACAAATTCCCATCACGAAAATTATTAAATAACTTAAAATAATTTTGGCAAAAAATTCTTACAATTTTGACATTTCAAATTATTGTTTTTGTTTCTTTTCTTTCATCAAGCAAAAAGTATACATATTATAGGCCAGTAATAAATAGTATAAACTACATGCATACTATTTTATAGAAATAAGGAGAAAATATAAAAAAGTATTTAATATCAATATCTAATTATTAACAATATTACCTTAACAGTTATTTATTAACTAAATAATTTGGAAAATTATTATTGTAATGTTTTAATATTTTTTTAGTCGTAGCGTTGCCGTAAAAAATAATAATTTGACAATCCATATAGTGCAAGAGCCTATGAACCCCAGACCTTTGTTATTTTGAACGGACTTTAAAAACTACTACTACTACTAGTACTACTACTACTACTACTAGTACTACTACTACTACTACTACTACTACTACTACTACTAATACTAGTGATAAATGAAGTAGAATTAATCAATTAATGACTAGCTATTATGAATAAATTCTTCGAAGACTTGGATAAAGTAATAAAATCAGCAAGTGGAAATGAGCAGGGCTTTTTTGAGATACGTACGACACGGCGGCTGAACGGATTTTCAATGCGAGACGTTCTACATTAAGTCGTCATGCATGGGTGGTCGTATTAATTATATTCGAGAAAGGTGAAACCGATGGTGCTGTCAAAATGTAAATCCAAGATGGCGACTGAACGAAATTTTCAATTTATCATCATGGGTGTCGTTTTCATGGTTTTCGAGGGTGATAAAGCCGATGGTGCTATCAAAATGTAAATCCAAGATGGCGCCTGCACAAAATTTGATTTTATCGTCATGGGTGTCGTTTTCATGGTTGTTGAGGGTGATAAAACCGATGGTGCTGTCAAAATGTAAATACAAGATGGCGGCTGTACGAAATTTTCTATTTGTCATCATGGGTGTCGTTTTCATGGTTTTCGAGGGTGATAAAGCCGATGGTAATGTCAAAATGTAAATCCAAGATGGCGTCTGCACAATATTTTGAATTTATCGTCATGGGTGTCGTTTTCATGGTTGTTGAGGGTGGTAAAACCGATGGTTTTGTCAAAATGTAAATCAAAGATGATGACTGCACGAAATCTTCAATAATCTTCATCTTTCTTCTTCTTCACAATTCAATAAAGTAAGAAATGTTTCGAAAAGAATTATATTACCTACTTTTGGAACCTAACAAACTACTGACTAAATTTGAGTACTTTGCAGTGAAGCCAAACCAACAAACTGCCTAGCATTATTATCTTCAAGATAATTTGTCAGTTTGTAGTAAACTTGTTTACATAATTTGCGTTGAGTACCGTCATTATTATAGACACAATTAAAGAACAATAGGTTGCGGTCATCGGTGACCGCTTGGTGTTTGACAGTTTAACATATGTTTTTAAAATAACTATCGTGAGACATACTAAATTAAGTAAAAACGCGGGCTACTCACGTGAATATACTGAGAAAAGCTGTAGAGCTTTTCTCCAAACATCTCCAAACAGTAATTTTATAATAAATTTTAAAGTAATTGATTTAAGAATTACACAAAACGACTTGCCCAAATAGAATTGATGTACTTTATCGTTACTTACTCGGAAGTTTTACATTCCGAAACTCTGCAGAACAAAAGTCAGGGTTTCATGCAAAGAAGTTTGCGACCAGAAATGAATCCACTTTAGATACATTTGAACTAGACTTTTATGTAGCCTGACTCCATTTCCTTAAGCTTCAAAAAACATAAATTGAAATAGTATACGTATCATTTTCAGAGATAAATACAAGAACAAAGAAAGGAACTATTTGTTTATTGAAATGTGACGTCATACGATGCTCAATCATGGCCGTTAGCGTTTTGCGCATTATATTCTTTAGATAAAAAAAATCTCGGATTACTTTTCAAAAATCGATTCTCTCTTCCCTGTTCCATTACGGTCTCCAAACACTGCTTTATCTCTTCCGCCAAACAGTGGCTAATCCTGGGGTTCTTCAAGACATCGAGGGAGGATATAGAGTCACTCAGTACTCTTACTCTAGTCGCTGTCTAGAACCATTTTAACAGCTCTGTTCAATGCGTTTAGTTCAGATTGGCAAACCGTGCAAGAAGACTAAAAATGGAATTAAAGTTAATTTTGGTGTTAGTGCATTTATCGAGGAAGATTAAGTGTGTGTGTGAATGTGTGTGTGTGTGTGTGTGTGTGTGTGTGTGTGTGTGATAGGGAGACAGAAAGAATGTGTGCAACCTATTTTATAGATTTTCTATGAAAATTGAGTATTTTCATATAATATTAGTTTTTATATAATAAAAACGGTGGCCTAGACCTGGGGTTCACAGGCTCTTAGGTTATGCTAATGTTAGGTAATGCTTTTGGATGCAGAAACCTGACGCAGTCACTTCATAGAGTTTAGTTTGTCATCCATCACTTGATATCTTTTTAATCTCTTTATTAGTAAAAAGGCCGTCATCTTTGAACGATTATGCCAGCATAACTGTCATTTGATCTAAGTTTAAGGAATTATTTTGTAAAAATTGCAATATAGTATTAAATAAATGTGTATAATGTTATTGTACTATTTCCAAAAAATATTATTTTAACCCTAAATTTTGAAATAATGTTGCAACCTTGGTTGGAACTGTGTGGCCACTGAAAATATTAGTTTTGACAACAAAAAAAAAGTTTTGACAACATTTAATTTCAGGTTCGAAAACTAGATGTAGCTGACGGTCCGATTTTTAAAGCTGTCAATGGCTCTAAGTGTGACGGCCCTGATAGTGCCCGCCGCGCGTCACACGCACCGTTGATTGGTTTTCAGTGACAAATTATAAGATTTTATAGTTGCTAAAAGTCCATCCGTGGATAAATATTAAGTGCCATACCTTCTACATTATTGTATTATACATTCTGCCGGAGAAGCTGCATTTTAAGAGAGGTTAACAGCACAGCATTATGGTTCAGGTGATTGTTTTGAAGTTTAGTTAAACCATGTGATTAGTCATTAAATTAAAAAAAAGTTATTTTTAACTAATTTACCAAATTTCGTTTTAAACTTTAATAAACCCATGCTTTAAACAAGACCAGTTGATTTTAATTTAACTGTATTATGATTCTAGGCTTCAGAGGAAGTAGAGCAGCCTGACCTGCCTCAAGCTGTAAAGCTGCTTAAAGAAATGAACACTAACGTGCAGCAGGTATCACAACTCGTGGACAACATGCTAGTGCGCGTCAAAAGCGGAGAACTATCTACAGATAAAGGTCTTAGTTTTTTAGAAATGAAATATCAAATGCTACTTAGTTATTTAATTAATTTAACTTATATAGTTCTAAGGAAATGCTCTGGTGAAAGAATAGAATCAGACCCATCGATTGAAAGGCTTATTGAAATAAGAACCGTTCTTGAGAAAATTCGTCCTATTGACTCCAAACTAAAATATCAAATTGACAAACTTGTTAAAACTGCTGTTGTTGGTGGCACATCAGAAGACGATCCTCAAGCATATCATGCTAATCCTGCAAACCTAGTGAGTAAAATCAATGACTCTGCAGAAGAATCTAGTGAATCTTCAGATGAGGGGGAAACCAAGACAGACAAGGCTAATAAATCAAATATTTACGTGCCCCCTAAATTAGCTGCCGTGCATTTTGATGAGAGTACCTCAAGAATTGATAATGATAAAAAGATGAAAGAAAAATCAAAGAAGCAGTTCTTGAACTCCAGCATAATGCGTGAACTCCGTGAAGAGTATTCTGAAGCTCCACTAGAAGTCAGCACAGGGAATCATGTAAAACAGTCAATATCGAAATATGAACAAGAAAAAACTGAATATGAAGAGAATTACTTGACACGTCTGCCAGTTACAAAGGCTGAGAAAAATCGCAGGAAAAAATTATCTACAGTAGGAATGATTGCTGATGAAATCACAGGTACAAGCAGTAACCGTGTATCACGGAAGCATAAAATGAAATCAAAGAAAGGTAAAGGTTTTAAGAGAAGGCGTACACAATGAGATAACATTTTCAATTAAATTTTGTATCAATAAGATTGTATTGTTGTAAAGAAATGCCTCACTTCATAGGATTGGCAACTAGAGTTCCATGTTATTGAATTAAACTTATTTTTCTCTGTATTTTTTTTGTTTTTTATGACACACCAAAACTTGATTCATTATATACTTCTCAGAATAATAGTATGAATCACATGAATAAGTTGGAAATATTTAATTTTGTAAATGGGTTTTCCTAAATGTTGTTTACAGATATAGGTAGTCAAATAAACATAGAGCAGGCCACAGAGAAGTTGTTTTAGTTTAGTATCTTTACTGAAAATGAAATGTCTTAATAAAAAATACCATGCACTGCAAGTTGCATACAAAGCCGAGAATTGTCTACAAAAAGCTTTGCGAAAATACAGTACATATCTACAGTATCTGCTGAATAATACTCTAGGAAACAACTAGTACTGTATTGCTTCTGAGAGAAATGTTCAGCAGAGGTTAATTGTATAATTTAGAAAGTTTGGCAAATTCTAAATATTTCTGCATATGTACCTTATACAACTAGCAGTTTGGTGTATGTACTGGGAAACCACTTACATTTTCTTTACACTCTTTATTTAATTTTAGTTATTATTTTTAAAGTGACTATGTTATGTATAACTAAATATTTTGTGAATATTTTACTTGAGCCTTTTTAAATGGTTGATTCAGATTTTAGTATTCATGTTGTTATAGTGGCAACAGAAATCAAAGATAATTTTGTATAAATGATTTATCCATAATTCAATAGAATGAAATTTCAATACTGGCACTGCCACTGCCACTGACAAGATTAAAAAATGGAATAAAACATATTATAGGTCTAACATTTATTTTAATTAAATTACAATACAATTTTATTAAAGGTAAAATAAATACATAACAATGTTAATGAAAACTATTCTTTATAAAGTAGATGCATAGGAAATTTTAAAAATTCATGTTTCATTACTTACTAGCTGTTTTGAAACAAACTAGTTATTCATCCAAATAAAAATATACGAATTTAATCGTTTTCAGAATCACACAGAATTTCCAAAGTTAATATCTCAGTTAAATGAGTTCGGGTGGACAAAAAGAATTCATAATCCTATGTTTAAGTTCTATTTTGTTTTTGTTTGTGTTTGATTTAATTTTCGTTTATTTTTGAGATTGAATAATTATAATAAATTAATGTATTCATATCTTTTTGTTTTCATTAGTGTCTAAAGATTTCTCAAGATTGGGGAAATTTTGAAGGCACGTTGCTGGATCGAAAGATTGGCAACGGAATAATCTCATTTCACGTATGTGTCCTATAGGCGTGTGTGTATCCAGACACTGGTAGTCACCACGTGGTGGTGCTGTGCCGTGGTTGTGTGTGAGGTCCGATCGAATCACCCTGTTGAGCAGCCAGGGCGGAGAAGACATCATCAACTGAAACAAAAAGTGTCAAGTCAGCTTATTTCCACAGGTATAGTCAATTTTTACGAGAATGGAAAGTTATCAAATGACTCCCGCCGTGGGCGAGCAGGGGAACTGTCAGACTCTAACTGACTGAAACCCCTGTTCCACCTCATTCCCTATTCTAGGGCCACCGAATATGGATGGTCTTACCAGAGATCCTGGCAGTACTTACCTATAAGGCCTGCCAATTTGTTTGTCTATTGAAGAAATTCGAATACATACCTACGTCAAAATACCTAGGTGCCTAAGTACCCTGTCAGGATCAGTCAGAGCAGGTATCTATCTTCTATATATATATATATACCTCGTGTGTTCATAAGTTTTGAGACAAATTAAAAGTTGCATATCTTTTTAAATAATAAACTTATGAACTTATGAATTATATTTATAAAAACAATAACAAACATTTAGTAGATAGTAAGTAAAAATTAAATATAATTATTATTCAAAATGACCACCCCTGTTTTTAATACATGCCCTTAGACGATTTGGCCAGTCATCAATTGCGGCACGAATCTTTTCCAGAGGAATGCGCTTCGCTTCTCGGACAAGAGCTCGCTTAAGTGACTCCAAGTTTGGGTGGGACTTTCGGCAGGCTCTGAGCTCTAATTCGGTCCATAGAGAATAATCCAGCGGGTTGAGGTCGGGGCTGGAGGAGGGCCATTCGTTCGCCGCAATGAAGGCCGGCGGAAATTTTCCTTCAGCCAAGCTTGGGTGGTTTTTGCCTTATGGGTTGGCGCCGAGTCTTGCTGGAAAACCCAATACTTGTTATGGAATAGGGTATTAGACAGGGGTTTCACAACAGTCTCTAGAATGTCACTTCGATAATTTTTGGCTTTCACCTTGACGCCTTGTTGGCAGAAATGAAGCTGAGTGACACCTTCTTACGAAACTCCCCACCATACCATGACACTAGCCGGATGATGAGTATACGCGAGACATTCCGTGCTGAAGGTGGGACATCCTTGCTACTTTTGGCATACACTTTATTGTTTTGTCGATTGAACTTTTCTTCGACGGTAAAGATTTTCTCGTCGGTGAAGAGTATCTTCCTCGCATCGTGTCTCCTAAGCAGTATTGGACAACGTTCGCGTCGCAATTGACGAAGGCGATCGTTTAAAAAGTGTACTTTTCTACGGCTATACGCCTTAACCTTGAGATCATATTTCAGTATTCTGTTGACTGAAACGCGCGAAATATTGGTCTGCAGAGCGAGTGCGACATGGATTTCGGCGAAGTCGCTCTCGGATGTTTTTAATGTTCGCAGGCGTCCTCACAGAGCGTGGACGACCACTTCTTTGCCGATCATGTAAAGAACTTGTCTCCTGGTATCGTTTAATAGTGTAATACACGAAGTTACGGCTCACACCAAAACTTTTCAGTTCTCGGAAAATGTCCATAGGTTTTCTTCCCACCTTAAATAATGAAATGACGGTCGCACGTAATTCTTTTGTTCCCTCCATTACGAGAAAATTTAAATAAAATAATCCGAAATCATAGATACTTAACACGTTAAACGCCATGGCAGTCACCGGTGACCGACATTAGCGGAGGATTTGCCTTCAACAATTATTTGTTGGCAGCCAAAGCCAACTAGATTAAACTAGATTAATTGGTGGATTTTATATTAGATTAAAATGTTTTTGTCAATTGGATATTAAATCTTTAATTGCTTATTCTTCAGTAGCTCATATAAGAATTGTAATTAGAGGTATTATAATTATAAATTATTGAGGGTTTATTGGTTCTTATATTTTAATAATTGGTCATGGATTATGTTCATCTGGTATATTTTGTTTAGCTAATATTAGTTATGAGCGTTTACATAGACGAAGTTTATATATTAATAAAGGTATAATAAATTTTATACCTTCAATAAGATTATGATGATTTTTATTAATATCATCATTAATATAATAAAAGTTAACATTCCAAATTCAAAATTAGAAAAAGAAATATACAGCAGCCAGTAATTTTTATTTTATTTTTATAAGCAAAAAGTTTGTCTCAAAACTTATGAACACACGAGGTAGTATAATTCAAAGGTGACTGACTGACTAAAGTGATCTATCAACGCACAGCCCAAACTACTGAACGGATCAGGCTGAAATTTGGCATGCAGATAGATGTTATGACGTAGGCATCCGCTAAGAAAGGATTTTGATCATTTTAACCCCAAAGTGGGTAAAATAGGGGGGGTGAAAGTTTGTTGATACTTTGCCAGTTTTAAACCGATCGGGCTGAGACTTTGCATGCATAAAGTTACTATGAAATAGGTATCTCCTTAGAAAGGATTTTGATAAATTCCACCCCTAAGGAGATAAAATAGGGAGTGAGAGTTTGTATAAATCTTCTTAGCCATTGAATCTAGAACCATTGAATCTTTTTGAATTACCTACATTCGGTCAAAGCATTTATTTCAATTAAACCATATTTTGGTACTTTTGAAACGTCAACAAATACAAAAAAATAAAAACTGCATTTAAAAAACCGACCTCAAAAAACCAAAAACTAATAACAAACAAAAAGTCAAAACTAGAGGTAAATAGCAAAAAATAACTATTATTAGTACTGATAGGTTACCCACCCACTGATAGGTTAGAAGTCGGTGCCATAAGTTCCATACAAAATTATTCATTAAAACCTTAATAGGTACCTACCTAATTCACAATTTTGTGGACATTAAGTTATATCATTATGATATGATATGAGCTTATGGCACCGACTTCTAACTTATCAGTGGGTGGGTAACCTATCAGTATCTGTACTAATAATAGTTATTTTTCTACATTAGAATATAAAATACTAGTCTACCTCTACATTAGAATTAAAGTATTCAATTACCTACTATTGGAATTTAACTACTGACTAACTGGCGGTAAAACGATGACCTGGGTAACGTATGATAGTTTTTATCACAGAAGTCCCACGGGAACGGGAACTATGCGTCAATGCCCTAGGACTCTCTATCTCATAACCACTGAACTTATTTTAGAGAGATTCGGTATAACAATAGTCGATAGAATAGTTTTTATCATTCAAACCTTACGTGATCGGGCACTGTACAGGTAAGATCCCTGCGGGATTATTTATTTATTGAAACTACGATAAATCATTTCACAGTAGGTAAATATTACTTGGGCAATTGATTTTGACGAATTCTGTCAGAAGTCATTAACAGCACAAACAGCTAGTTTAGATATATAAAAATCTAGGCTGGTCTAGTTCTCATGTGTGACATACGTACCGGCTTAGCCACTGATGGATAAGGATTCCTGTAATCGTCTTTTTGAGTACATATGTAATCCATGACTCCGAAATCTGGAGGCAGTTGGGCTAAATCGGCACTTTTCATTAACTTATTTCGGCCTGGAGTGCTTCATAATATAAAACAAAAAGTTATAAGTTGAGTAGAAGAATTAAAGATGACCTACCAAAGTAATTGGTTAATAATAAGGTTTCAAATTCAATTAATTTATTTAGTACAGAGAGAGAGAGGTCCCAAGTGTGATTACGAAAGGTTCAGGATAGATTATTCGAGTATTTTTCAGTTTTCTAAAATTCTCAGTATGCAGCAGTATCGATATCCATCCTGGCTGATTTAGCGAGTGCCTACGATGACTATCTTTAGGTTCCTCTTCTTTATAAATTATCATGAATTTTACATGTCTGCGTTACGCAGGCGGTGTTTTGTCTCATACAATTCCTTACATTACAACTCGGTGGCGTGCTACCGGTACCGTGCAGGTCTACGCATACACAGTCAGTCTGCTTAGGCCATTTAGCATTGCATTAATATCAACAACTTTACTTTTAAATTGTAAGTTATAAACAAGAACATCAAGTCTTATTTCTAAATTCCACTTACTCTGTGCATGGATAAGATGTGAAATTAACTAGTGGCTTGAAGGAATATATTGGATCAGTTTTATTAAATATTTCTGCGAGCATGTGGCGAGTTTCGGTCATGCCCGTACCTTGGTCATTATCACCCAAACGATTGTATGTGCTAATGTGGTTACTTAGCTGGTCGCGGTACACATAATTATCTTTTTTCTCCGCAAGTATAGCAAAGTTCCAGTTTTCCACTTTTGTTTTCGGACTATACATATTTTTCGAAAACAAAATCTGCTGCGGCTTTTTCGCCGTTGCATGTCGAGGCCTCATTTTTCCCGACTAAATAAACCTAAACCAGTAAGTTCTACCGGTACTACACAAATAAACGAATCGTATTGTTATAATAAAAATATGTTGTACAGATAAGATGTAGGTAGGTACTATCTTATGACAAAAGTCAAATTTCTAACGTCATTGTGATTTGAAGGAATTAAAACGAAACCAAAAAAGTATTTAATATTGTCTAATATTGACTGACTGAAAAAAGACTTTACTCATAAATACTAGGTACTATCTACTTACTATTTATCCAGGCACCTATTGTTGCGAGGGGGTAATCGAATCGGGATACGTTGTCCAACCACTACACTACTAACCGTAATATTATTATTTATTTGTTTTTGCCGCGACACCTCCAATATCGTTGCGGAAGGGCGACCGCCTCGTTTTAGTTTCATTCACAGTTACGCTACGATTTCCGTACCCCGAGAAACGTATTACGCGCCACGATCTACGCTCTACTATCTCTGTACTACGAACTAAGAGCTACGAACTCCGTACTACGAGCTACGCTCCACGAACTCCAGACTACGAGCTACACTATGCGCTACGAAAGATGCGCAACGACGAACTATGCGCTACGAATTCCATGCTACGAGCTACACGCTACGAACTGGTTCCTTTTTGACTATGCGAGGTATGATCTTTGCAACATTTTACATGACATATTTTCATATATTGTGGGGATTTTAATTTAATAGATACACACTATGTATTTATGTACCTACAAACCTATGCTAAATACTAATTTTGTTCATTAAGTGCTGTCAATCATAGTAAATGTAGGCGAATGTTATAGGCTATAACACTCGCCTACATTTACTATAACTTATAGCTAATCAGTGATTAGCTATAAGTTTAGTAATCACTTTAATACCGGTAAGTAAGACAAAACATTAAATGATTATTTCAATGCACTCGAGATCACTTGGCAGTTATCGTTATGCTATCTCTAGGTACTTCATCAGGAATTCTCAGAACGTATGTACATACCGACCTACCTATTTTCTACTTGTAGGTAATAAGAAAATAGTACAACAACATAAACAGGATAAAACAACAGGATAAAAAGCGTGCTTTTTATCGTCGAAGTGGTAGGCAGAGGTGTACATTCATATATTGCGGTACTTAATGCCACTGTACAGTGTAATACCCACTTTTCAGTATTTATTACGAGTCCCATGTAATAGGGGGTCAGCCTCTTGTCATATACCGGGCATATTTCCAGACTCCGTGATACTACTGAGATTTTTTTTAAAACAACCTAATAATAAGTATACAGTCAAGAAAAAACAAAATACTAATGTGGACACTTACTTGGAAATTTTTATTGGTTTTTATTCATTTAGATCTTGCACCGTGTCCCGCTGGTGTACTTGGTGGTGCTATAGTTTCATTGTACATAACCATTTCTTTATACTTCAGTTCTTCATCTCTAACGCGAATGCTTTCTTCAGCGCATGAAATTAAAGCTTGAAAAAATTCGAAAAACGAAAGTTCTATGTCTAGATTCATAATTTTATTTTGTTCACATAACTGTGGAAATATTCTTGAAAATATTTTTATGATAGCTTTGCTTGATAAGTTGCCGAAGTTGAACAATTTTAAATTCTCAATATCCTCTGGTAATTCAAAAATATCAGGGAGCTCGTTATCATCTGGAATAAATGCAAATCGATATTATGTTATGAATGGCTATGAATTCGTATAACTGTAGTATATTTAGTTACTGCAACAATCGTGCATTCAATGTATAAATAAATACTTTAGATAATAATACTTACCAACAACAAAGAACAATTCATCTCCAAATATATAAACGTTCCTCCCTAACGGCAGGTATCCATCGGGTACTTCGACAAGATCTGGTTGAAGATGGTGCAGGAAGTGTGGTGATCGGCGAACGGCGCATAGAAAAGTGCGCACTGTGTGTGGTTCTCCCAAACTGCGATATAGGTCGTAGGTGGCTCTTAACGGTACAAATTGACCGAAACCATTTACCAGGTGACCTAAAATTAATGTTAATGTCTTAATATTATACATATATTTACACTCACTATCACTAATCAGAGTTATAAATACCTCTATACTTATAACTCTGATTAGTAATAAACTTGAAAGACTCCTACCTCTCTGACGACTAGTTCCCGGAATAACATCATTATCCATGAAATTTCTAAGAGCACATGCTATGATTGTGTCCGGTTTAGCACCAGGCAATACTCTTTTTGCATATAATCTACTAGCAACCGAAATTACACTATGTAAGAACTGCCAAAAGTAAATCTTCTCGAACGGATTGTGAGCAGACCTTGCAAGCCATTCAGGATTTTGGTGATGAATCCTATCAATCTCAATGAGTGTTAGACCTCGCTCGTGGACATTACAGTCGTAATATAATTGCCATAAATATAAACGAATCAAAATAGGCGTGAACCCTACTTCTTTAGAATTGCAAATAGTAGCATAATTGTAGTAAATGTTCAACAATTCAGTTTCGTAGCATTTCAAACAATTTCGCAGCGAAGTTTCCTCAAACATGATCAGCGTGACCAATTTTTCTTTTCTAATTGCTTCTTCTGAGGAAGTCTCCTCATTTACACCAACTTTTAAAAGTTCTTTATTTATAATATTATTATTTTCCATGTATTCCATGATTATATTTTTTCTTATTTCATCCCGTTTATCTAAATTTTTAAACGCTTGGTCGACATGATAACTGAGGCCTACATTATTGTCGCATATATCAAATTTATGTGGTTCGTGGCTAATTGATAAATCTCTTTTGGTTTGCTGTAAGTATCTTGCTTCGGTTTCAAGCGCTGGTGCTATATTGTCATCAATGAAAAGGTCTTTATCTTGGATAATTAATCCATTGTTCGTGACAAACTTGCCTACTCCGTGCTTTTTATTTTTATTAAACTCGCCCTTATAATGCGAGCCTAAGCCCAATCCGAGGTGAAGAGTACCATAGCCATGGCGTTGACCTTTTTCCCATGTACCACAAAATGAATTTATAGAAGGCACTGACATTGTGTTATTATAAGAAGTTTCCCATATGTAAATTCCGTAACCGGACATAACTCCATTATGCCATTCACCACGGTAAAACTGTAAAAATATATAAATTAGTTCATTTGAGACAAGGCGGGTTACGTAACAAGATTAAAGCAGAAAAAATACTGTAAAAAAACCAAGGCCCAAAAACAAAGTAGCGTCGAAAACTTGTTCCAGTACACAAAAAATTCATTACACAAGACTGTAGTCTTTAGGTTCCTAAGCGCTGAAATACAGTAGGTACAATAATTAATTAGGTACCTACCTTGGTAATTCTACCTAGATACCTAACGATTTAATGACAGAAGATGTCTATGAGTTCTAACGATTTAATGACAGAAGATGTCTATGAGTTATGAAAATGAAACTTACATCGTGGTTTGGCCATATCATTAATCCCTTCCCTTGCCTAATATTTCTGTCCCAGTCTCCTTTATATCCACTTGATTCATCGTACTCCCGAGAACCGTACCCGAATCGTTCATTCTTGAAAATATATATGAAACGCATGTACAATTAATATATTTTGTGACTATAACACAATAATTGGAAATGTGTCTGGTCTATTTCAATAGGCTCATCCTCTATTACATGGGACTCATAGCATAGAGGTAATTAGTGAAAAGTAGGTCTTACATCGTATAGTGGCATTAAGTGCCGTAAATGTGCACCTCTGCCTTCGGGGATAAAGGGCGTGATGTTATCTTATGACAATAACACAATCGGAAACAATTGTGGAGGTACCAACAAAAAAATACTGGTTAAGAACAGCAATACCTATTTAATTTGAACAAAAAAGCAATTTTTAGGTACACCCTAATCGTACAAGTAATTTTGAAAATAGATATTGTTGGATATTACTTAGGTTAAGAGTGGGGTTAGAATGACAGTTACTATATAAGCGGCGGAATACCGGCGCCTTGCCCCTATTCGGTCACCATCCGTCGTGCAACATACATTCAGGTTTTGTTTTGTAATTTTGTATATTTAGCGAGGGTAGATTGTTTTCATTTTGTTTATTTAAGAATTTGGTCATTAATTTTTGGATAATTGTGTAATAATTTTAATTTTAGGTTTAAGGTAATAAATTTTCCTTTTTAAAAAATTTAACCTGCTTCTGATTTCTAATAATATTATAATAATACGAACAGTACGAACTCACATGAATCCACTGACCATCATAGGAATTCTTGAAGTTATGAGAATAGTAAATGACTCCATCTCCGTGTTTAGTTCCACAGTGCCACCCGCCCACGTAGGAACGTTGGGTACGGGAGTCTACATATATGCCATTACCATGGCGCAAGTTACCAACAAACTCTCCTTCATACCACGTGTCATCTTTCCAGTGAAGCACACCCTTTCCGTTGATTTCATTGTCTTTAAATTGACCCTTAAATAAAATTAGTAGATAAGTAGGTAGTACCAAATTTCTAGTCCTGCATGACGACGACGATGACGAGCCCAAAATTTACACGCCCTACGATGTGAGCGTAAGCTACGGCTACGGCTGTCGGCTATAGTCGTAGCTCGTAGCACTTAGCCGTAGCACGTGTAAGAGTGTTTTACGGCGTTAATCTTCCAAGCTTGTAAACTGTGAACTTGGCTGGCGAGTCAGCCACGAGTTAAACTGACTTGACGTTGACTCAGGTATATACCTGAGTCAAAAATGATCTTTTGATGCGCGTCATGTACGCCTCGACGTAAAAATAACATTTAATGTTTATACTCTTCTAGGACATTTTTGTGGAGTTTGTAAACTCTTTCTGTGCGACTAAACTGAACAGAAAACACTGCTATGCGCTACTAACTACGTGCTAGAAAATATGGCTACAATATTTCGCCGTAACTTAAAGGTATCTCATATGATACAGTGTTCAACTCACCAAATAAGTAGTTCCGTCACTCCAAACAAAACGACCTTCTCCGTGCATACATTTAGAAGATATGCTTCCTTCGTAGAAATTGCCGTTTCGAAATTTAATAATGGCTTTTTCATCAGGGATAGCCCACCAAACCGTTTGGATAGAGTCCATCTGTGCATTTAAGATACATAAATGGAATTTGAATGCTTAAAGTACTTTACCCAATTCTTTCGACGTTTGGCCACTGTCTTGCCTGGTGGGAAGTGATGATGATGGGCCCTGAAGACACCTAGATTCGAGGAGAACTTCCTGTATAACTATGTAACCCACCTTTTGTTAAGTTTTGTAGCTATAGATTTCAATCGGAACAGGAGACATAGGCTCATAGGTATTAATTTCCACACAAGGATTAAACTCACACCTAGAATGAATTTTTTTAACTTATCCTGTTTTCGCATGCTACAGAAATATTAGCAAAACATATTGTACCTTTACCATGTTTTTGTAATACCTAGCTATTTACCAATTTTTAAGCAAACAAGCATGTTATTTGTATTATAAAGGTCGCTCGTAAAGTTCGATAATTTTAATATCAAAACATTTTGTCAACTTATTTACCCCAAATTCAATTCTTGATCGGCTTCGTTTACTTTTAGATCCTTTTGCTGGGAAAAGAAAAAATGTACTTATTGTAAATATTATAAAATTTCAAACAAGGTAACTTTAAGTTTCAAATTTAACTCTTATGCAGATAAGCGTTTAACGTCAAGAAGAGTCTGGCTTATAACAAAATGAAAATCTAAGTGTGAGACTAACTTGTAGCTTTTTTCTTTTTCCCGCCCATGAACATTGTGTCACTCGTTGTCCTGGTCGCAAAATCGAACCGAGAGCTGTCCTCTCCCTTTGTTGGAATAGTTTCCCACGACTCTACAATGCTCTCTAACATGGCATCGAACATCATTGTAATTATATCTTTTCGGATGGAACCTTTGGGGCGAGTTGATATAGAAGCCGAAGAATCACTATTTAGTGGCACAGTAGATTGACCTCTTACTGCAGACCATGCGTCAAATTCACCTTCCAGGCCCGTCCGTTTATGCGTTACCAAAGAACTTTCACGACGTGTAACCGTACGTTGAGAATCCACGTAAAACATTCTGGATAAATTATTAGGTAGAAAGAGTACAAAATAATAATTATGATTGAGAAATGCACATTAAAACTGCTGGAGGCTTTTATTTTATGTTTATTCCTCAAGCAGTTTGTCCCAAAGCCAATTTGTCAGTTTTTCTGGCTTTTAACATTTTGTAATGTTTTGTAGATCTTTGTCATGAAATGACATTGACTGACAATTTTATTATTTCTACAGATCCGAATATATTATATAGACAAGAATGAGATTTTAATACATAAATTAAATTGGTACGCTTGGTTTATGATTTAAATAAGTAATTAGTTGAAAGATACCTAGTTGGTTCTCTAACAGATGAGCAAAACCCTTTATTCGACCTCGAGTTCGCTCAGGTCTCATTTTTTATTATAGGTATCCAATTCCGTCACACCACAAGTCTTTACATTTTCAGATTGTCAGAGGCCTTAGTACGAGTTTGTTTTACCGTTAAATGAACCAACCAATCAGACAACTCGTATTAAGCCCTCTGGTCCATTCACTGTTCTTTGGTACCTACTCTATACAAAAAATAAAAAGCATCACATTTCAAACTGTTTTATTTTAAAGAGAAATTTTATTTTATTTTTTAACTTGCGGTTTGGTTTATCGTGATGGTAGCGTAGTCCACGATGTCCACTCTCCTTCATGGTAGGGGAACGTGCAAACTTTTTATTTAAAATTGATTCACCTGAAAATAAAAAATAGTATATGGTTAGGTAGGTACCTATTACCTAAACACACAAGTGTTGTGATTTCTAAGTACCTACTTGCGCATCAGCACTCTTGTCCTTTGTCAACCACACTAAACCTAACCTGATGTCTTCTATATCAATTAAAAATCTAAAAAATGCCTTGTGCGGGCGTTAAGTTACCGTATCATTTAAGCAGCCGTTAAATATTTTAAAAAAGTTTCAATATTTAAATTTCGTTTTTATCGTATTATATATTTGAACTTGATATAATGAAAAGTGAAATTACCAATGAGGTATGTAGGAATCGTAGTAATTGGTCAGTCGCGAATAACACCGCTCAACCAACGAGGTATTTACCTAATTTAAAAACACCTTTAATCATTTTATAGGTAATCCACTGACCTAATTTTCTGAAGGGTCTCCAAAACCGCCATATGGTAGCATCTTGATCAAGGTCTTTCTCGTTTGAGATCCACTCGTCAGACGCGGAATCATTCGCTTCATTTGATTCACCAAGCGTCGTCGCTGTCACCGTCGTCGTTATAGCCCTGTGTTGATGTCGGCACTGTCGTATTTTCATGACCATAGCACAATGTCAGGACACACAATACTGCACAAGGAACCGATATCTTGAAAAGAAGATAATAACATATTAAGATTTATTTAACCCGATGAGTTGGTTACAAGGATTACTTTATTGACACTTTAAATAACAACATTTACCTTAACACTCATTTTAAACTGAGTAGCGATTTCCTTACGTGATTAAGGTACGAATACTATTTTATTTCTAAACTAGAATGAATAAAACATGTACTTATATCGGGTATTTCAACTTCTACAATGTGGAGCGGACGAGTTAGGACATAAGTAGGTACCTACGATAATGTTAAAGCAATTTCAGTGATCCAAATAATCATTGTGTAAACTGGTAGAGCCGTTTTTATTATTTTAATTATAGAGCTGTTATAATAGACCTATTGTATCTACAACTTTTTATCACCATCTAAAAGTTTTTTAGGATCCTGTGTTAACAATTTTACACATAGGTAGGTACCTGCACCAATTTCAAACAAATAAGTAGATACATATCGGAAACGAACTGTTGCGATGCGTTGGTGTCAGGTAGAAGTTGTTTATTTCTTAGGTACTGTACCAACACATGGAGTTACCATACCTATGTATCGGTACCAATTAATCATACTTATATTGTAGGTATGTATGGTGTTTAGCACTCAAATATAGTCAGGTAAAGTACAAGCACATAGTAAACAATAATTAAGTAAGTAATTAACCTATCGTTTACTCAAGTTATTTCTTAGGTGATTGGAACAGCATTTAGAGCGTGCTTTCAAGCGTGTAGTTCAGTGACACGCGGGGCGGCACGTCAAGCGTTGACTGCGGGCAGTAACTTAAGTACTGCACGCACCTTTCAACTACCACATACGCCACACAGGATACGGACTATGTATTAAATATCAGTGTAACTACATACTCTTCATCACAATATTGTAACTATCCCTGCATTATGTAGTTAGTGAAGAAAGTTAAAATAATAAAGATACCGTATGCCTGCTCGGTAGTCTCATAGAGAAAAATAAAGAGGGTACATACTACATTAATACATAACCTGTCTCCCATGGGGGTATTTTTTTCAGGGGGAAATCATTCAGATATTTCTCCCGCCCGGGTGAGGCGAGAGGGAGTATCAGACTCTTACTGACTAAAAACCACTCCGATACTACTACATTCAATCTTCCGCGGCTAAAGGTGGGTACAGATTGGTGCAATGCAACATGTAATGTAACATTCTGCCTTACATGAATGTTTGCATGTTCCCTGCTGCCTTGGACGTGTAGCGCGCGCGGTACGCGCATTGACTACGAATCATTCGAAAACATCTGTTCCCGCATTTCGTTACAAACACACCCTCGTCACACGTGTTCTTTTCTTTGCCCACGTCACTACTTAAGTACACGAACCATGGAGTCTGAAGACAGCCTTCTTGCTCTGACGATTATCAGTGCTTCATTGTTAATCATTCATAAAAGTTTTCATTTTGAGTGTTCCATAAAACTTCCCTTGTTCTGTATTCCTCTATCAATAACATCATTCCACGCTCTTTCACCGCCATGATCGTTGCGCATGCGAACGAAACGAACGACCGTCCACGGCTGAGTCCTGCGCACACTGCGCGCCCCTTTGTGTTCGTACTAAAAACCAACAAATCTCTGATCGAGCCGCGCACGAGTTGTAACGCTCGGAGTGTGCGCGACCCAGGCGCAGTTCGTGCGCGCGAGGCGTCCACACTATGGGAATCCTGTTACATTACATGATACATTGCAGCAATGTGGACCTCAAATTCTTGCATTGCATGTTGCATTACATGTTGCATTGCACCAATCTGTACCTACCTTTGGACAGGTAGTATGAAATGTTAATTGCTATGATTTTTACATATCTCGTTCGCTTCCTCAAATCTTTTTACGCATGCTCTAACGAGGGTACCAGCCCCAATTTGTAGGTACTAATTCTTACCTAACAATAACATAGAGTTAATAATAAATTAAACGAGTAATCATTTTTCAAAAATTTATTAAAAACAAACATTAGATTGCACACCATTTAGGTAAGTACTTAATAATAAAAATAACATAACACTTACACCTATGTTTTTCGCACTCTAGCTCAAATGTAACGAAAATAAATAACTTCCGATGTGACAACTTATTTACTTAGCTTAGCTTATTTAGATAGATAAATACATGTGTTCATATCACAGCTGCATTATTTGGCTATAATACAATTTATTACATTATAATATTTACTTAAGTTAGCGAGGTGTTGATACTAGAGATAGGATCAAATATGTACAATAAGGGCCAGTGCTCACTGCCGGCACGGCACGGTATGGCAATGGATTTTATTACTAGTCAAGTTATTTTGAATCTCATTTCAATGACTTTAGAGTTCACGTTACTTTATTTCGTTACCACATTGCATTTCGCAAGGTAACGGATGCCTTGCATTGGGGAATTATGATTGCTAAGCTAGTTGAAATAAGGTTGTAACTTGCAACTTGCTCTCAGCAGAATGTCGCGGGATACCGCATCACAATCTGTCGTGCTATGCTGGTAAACAGCGCCGACTCTAAGAATTTGAAGCAGCGCCTGGGCATCGCAAGATAATCAATATTTTCTGTTCACCTATTTGTTTATTTAATACTGCATTTACAGTAAGCTAATGTTTACATAACAGTTGATTGAGCAACATTATCCGGCGAATATGCAACTAATCAAGATTATTCAATCAACAACACAACTTCACACTTTCAGTGTCGAATAAATATTATCAATTTGTTTCGTAATATAACAACAGGCTTATAATTTTCAATGTTATTATTATTATGTATGTATATTGGGGCCGATGAGCTAATTAATATTACATTACATACTACATTACAACGTATGCTTGAGCATTACGATGCCGTGACTAGTCAATTAGGAGGAGCACATAGTGTCGTTGCATAATAGGAATATTTGAAAAAAAATATTTAATTCATAAATACTTCTAAACTATTAATAAAATATTTTTATTCACAGGATATAATAGCTAGCGTAATCAATACATTTTGTTTGAATTTGAACTACTTACATCTTACAAACTATGACAACATATGTACCTAAAAGATTTCAATGAACCTATATTCTAGTAGACCATCTCATGCCTAAGTGTAATTTCGATGTAATATTAAGTGAAATAATTCTAATTATTAAGTTAATTAAAGTGTCTACTTTCTACAAATTACATAAACACTAAGCTGTACAAAATATTAGCAAAGATACATCTTAGCTGCTTCAAGTTGAAACTCCACAATGTGGATAGCTTACAATCTAAGTTAGAGTCGCTTTAGCTTAAGAGACTTTCTACATCAAGCTACTTTTCAATTTTTGTCTGTTATTTCGCCTTTAGGTCGCCGCGGTTACATACTCTGTGAGAAAGGAAGTCGTACTTTCATTATAACGATATTATGAGTAATGATTCGTCTAATATTTATTTAACAGCTCACTTCTTAAATACCCACAATGTTTTAACATTGTTCTAATATCAATGAACACTTTACATCCAGGCACTAGCTCTTAGATTGTCTACGATGGTGGCACGTCTTCTGTGACACACCCGTATACATGGCTCGAAGGCCAGTCTGCGCCAAGGTCACGAGTCGTGGAGCAGTCTCTGGTAGTGTGGGAACACCTCATAGGGAGGTACGTGCAAGCCAAACTCCAAAGCAACTAGTACTGCGAATTCGAACCGCAACAAATCTTTCCTATTTACTCTGAACGTGGTTTCGATGCGCTGAAAGGATAACAGGCATAAAAATCATTATTAAGTTGAAATATCAAACAAAAGATGGTAACATTTCCAAACTGTGTCACTGAAGACTAATAAAAATTATGTAGTTACTGTCTTACCTCTATAAGCGACTTCAAAGCTTCTCCTTTCACGTCATTGAGTTTCGCAGACAACAATAAACACGCTCCAGCACATAATTTCCTATTGTCTTTATTAATGAGATTTGCAAGAATCAATTTCTCAAAGTAAACATATGCCTGGGCGACTGACAGTAAATCAACTCCACCACTGTCGTGTTTAGCAATCTTACGCATTTCTTTCTTGATGCTGTAAATATGGTACAAGGGACAATTAGTATTTAACATATTCGAAAGTACATCAAAATTGTTATGAATTTACCTTCTTAATTTACTGAGAGTCAATTTTATATGAGGGAACTTCTCTCTGAATTTATCATTTAGTTCCTTTTTGAGGTCTTGTGGCCGCACATAGTCAATGATAGACGTCATGTAGGATGTGAACGTCAGAAGTGTTCTGTGCTTGCCAGCTATGAGCTCTGGGTCATCTAGCACATTGGGGCAGTATTGAACCTATAACAAAATTAATTCTATGTAGTGAAGTATTGCAAAGACCATTGCATATTCTATTGCTTCAAGGATCAAAAGATTAATTTCTATAAAGTTATATACACCTACATATTTTTGCGAGAGTAACGTCCCTTCATCCCAGTCAAATGTTTTCATATCAACTGAAGAGTGTGGTGGAGATGATGGAATTGCAGTCCTCTGAGATGATTCATAAGAAAAACACCTAAAAAGATAACAATAGTAATTATTTCAATCATAATTTTTACAGATGTGCAGGCTTATTGTTTTGATGTCAGAACAAATAAATTAGCATGCATTTAGTAATTTGTTAGTTAGATGTGGTGTTATAACATGCTCTAAACTTCTAAATACAAGGTTGTTGTACTTGTTAATTGTGTTTGGAACCTCTCCACCTCATATGTTATATTCCCAATAGTCATGCATACTCTATCTAAAATCATTCTCTAGCTGTGAACTTTGTCATATCCAAGCCAGGTTTGTTGAATGAATTACCATGATTAGTGGGTGAGGTGAGTTTTACGTAATTAGTAATTGTAACATGGATTTACATAGTAAAAGGTAAGTGGAGAATATACTAAAGTTTATCATTAGAAACCAATTACTCCCAAATATCAAGCTATAAAAATATTCACTGCACAACACCTAGAGTAACCTGGTAATATGATTACTTGACCAAAACTAAGCAGTATAAAATACAAATTATCCTACTGTATATTGTGAAATATACAGAAACAACTCCATAGTTTTAGCAGGGACATAATAGCATTAGCAAAATCTAAGTGTTGCATAGCAGATTTTAATCTGTTCAGTGTTTACCATTTTTTATCCTTGTGCCTCGTCAATAACTTAGTCCTGAAAGTCAAATTTGTTAGTGATGAAATGATTGTGAAGATCGTATGAATTTCAAAATGCATTCTATAGTAATGTATGCAAATACCAATGTCTGGAACATTTGTAAGATAGTTGTGAGTGTATGTTTGTGAACATGTGTAAATGTTTGTTTTAATAACTTATAAATAATGTAAGATGTGAAGTGCACTGCATCATATTTATAAATGTATTGAGTCCATTAAGATCTAATATTGATAAATAGGTTATTTATTGAGTGTAGAAATGTAAACTAAACACACTGCAAACAATGTTATGTAGAAATCAAGAAAACAACATAAACACAAAAATCAAAAAGATTGGGGATACATTTAATTTTCATTGTATTTTTAATATTATTTGTTTCTGTATGTAGAATCTACCTAATCACATATATAATATAGTATTAAATAGAGAAGATGGCCACTCATTGAAAATGTAAAACATTCAAATAACATGCACAACACATGGTCTGTGTAAACATCTAGAAGGTTGGTACTCCATAAATATTATACTTGGACATATTGATGTATCTATTTTGCATTTAATGCTACCACTTGCATTAATTCTTAAGAACTTACAAATCAGAAGAATCACTTAAAGTGGTCAGTAGTTTAAAATGTTAACAAAACCAAAATTACCTGGCTATCACATGGGGATGTCTGTTTACTATTTTCCAATTAGCCTTCTCAGTGAAGTCACCTTCATACATTTTTTTATACTGCTCCCTAGTACATACTTTTGAAGGCACCAACAGCTTTGAGTATGATATTTCCTGACCGTTTTCTTCCTTCTCCAAACCAAGAAGGTCAAAGGGATCCATACCATTGTCGGTAATGGATGAGAGTGGTCTTGGCCCTGAGGTGTTTCTCCTCCTAACACCATCCTTTCTTAGATCAGAACTAAAAAGAAAAAGTACAGTTTGTGGTTTATCTTTACCTAAGTTAAGTTACAGGGTTCCATACAAATAATCAGACAAAATAGTTTACCGCGCATTGCGAACAGTCTTAGAGTATGGTATAGTGCTGAATATAACACAAGGGGCGCCCTGTCCTGGTGCTATTGCTAGTCTCTCATTCCTGAATGAAACTCCCTTAGTTGGTCTTACCATGCGGACCTCTTTTGTTAATGCATGATGTTCTGGGATACAAGTGTTACTGGTTCTAAACTTGCCTGAAAAGTTATTACATTCACAGTAAATGTCAGTCCACAGATAAGGTCACAAAGAACATAGAATAGACAATGGGTTATTTACCAAAGTTAAGGCTTTCTGAACTGCTCTTTTCATCTGCATTAGAACCAGTGAGGGTAACAAGGTGAGTTTTCCTAGATCTAGATGAGCCATGCTTTTCCTTAAATGATTCTGTTGTTCCCGAAGAACATCTATAAAACAAGAAATGTATTCAATAAGTTAAGCCTTGTTCTAATAACACAAGACACTTTTTCCTTTTATTGTTACTAAGTAATTTAGTAAAATAGTTTTATCAAAATTGTAGAGTTATTTATAAGATTATTGATTATTTTTAATCTTTATTAATTTATCTACAATCACAGCAGATAGGCAATATAATAGATTTTAGTTGATTTATGGATTATTATCAGTTGTAACTGAGTATGTTTACATTTAACAAATATTAAATTAGTGAGAAATATTATAAATAAATGGTAATGGTTAAATTATAAAATAATTTAATTACTTTTTACCATATTTAGCTTCACAATTCAATGGGGTAAAGCAGTAATTTGTTAATTAAAAATACTATAAATAAGGTAAATATGGAATAATGTTACCTTTCCCTGATGAAAGAAGTATTTATACCCTTTACAGGTGTTATAGTGTTGGTGTGTTCTGAATCTGAGCTAACAGAATGATTGTCGGCGCCAATACGGTGGACTGGGCTTGAATTTGACCCTTTATTCTTGTGTCGGACACTGTTTCGTAAAGCAGTATCTTTAACAATATCAATTGCTTTTGAAGCCGATTCTATTTTGTCTTTTTTGGGGGTTTTTTCAACTACATGGACCAACTCCGGGTCTCTCATCTTCCCATCTAATGATATATTTGATAGAAATGTCACAGCAGATAAACGTCTTCGAGCTTTCTCATATTTATTGCGATTGTTAGACATCGTTGTAATGTTTATGTAAGCTCGACACTGATTATTCTGATAACTGACCCCACTTATATCGAATAACTAAGCAGTTTATATAAAAATAAACTTTTGCACGGTTCCGCCAGACTTCAACACGCAAGCACAGTGTTCATCAAATTAAAACTTCAAGGAATTATGAAAACTGAAGCAAGTCAAGATCAATCTAAGTAAATTTAAATAGATCCTCCTGGTATATGAAAAACACTGCTGAAAGAACATAATCGACATTGACATTCTCAGCTGTCAGTTCGATCAAGTTCGATAGTGTCATGTGTCGTTGGAAAGATAGCGAAAAAGGAAAGAATTAAATTGAAATGATTGAAAATATTAAATATTTAATTTAAATATATTACCAATATTTTAAAAGTCTTGATATTAAAATTACTTGATTTCATTAAACCAAATTTATATATACGTTTAATTATATCATATCATACTTTGACGCCTAAATTTTTGTTGTATTCTTTTTTACTTTCGTTTTATTTTGCTTCGAAAAAAAAAATAGGTATGTCATATTGGATATATTTACATTGGATTCCTTCGTAATTTAGTTCTCGACTTTCCGGAACGAGGAATTTTGACAACGTTACCGAATGAAACTATATCTGTCAAATCAAAAGTTTTGACATATACCTTTAGAGCTAGGTGGAGTGAATAAATAACTTTTTACTATCTTATACAACTTAATAAAATTATTCCAATGGAACCTAATATACCTGGATCATCAACATCTTCTAGGGCTACTAGATTTATGATGGAAGGAGTCGGAGCGCGAGTAATTCGTGGTCCAGATTGGAAGTGGGGCAAACAGGTAGACCACTGTTTATTTTCTTAAATAATATTCAAATAAATGTTCTCTCAAAATGTAAACATGTTGTGCTCTTAAACTTAAAATTTAACAATATATCCTGTTTGTTGAACAACCTGAAATATTTACACATACACTCAAAACTCATAAGTTTTATGATCATTAATGACAGATTCCATTTCAACAAATCAAAAATTAATTAATAATTGGAATGTTATATTAATTAATTAATGGTTAACTTTATTAAACAGCACTTAGTTAAAACATATGAAACATTCATATTCTATGTACCAAAATAATTGTTGTTGGAATACCTGTATTATGAATTGTGAAAGATGATGTAAACAAAAATCTTATGGGAATATGTGTGCAGGTTTATGTTCTCATTGAAGTATTTTGACTTTATTCATTCAATTCAAAAACAAACTTCAATTTCTTTGTATCCTATACCTTGCTAAACTAAAATTCACTCATGGAATCAGCTGGCTACTTTTGATTAATAGAATGTTCAATGTCATCTAGTTATAAACATGTGAAACTTTTTTACAGGATGGTGGTGAGGGGCATGTTGGTACTGTGAGGAATTTTGAGTCTCCTGAAGAAGTAGTTGTTGTGTGGGACAATGGAACTGCAGCCAACTATAGATGTTCGGGAGCATACGACTTGCGCATACTGGACAGTGCTCCAACTGGTGTCAAACATGAAGGAACTATGTGTGATACTTGTAGACAGCAACCCATATTTGGTTAGTATAAACCTATTTCTGATCAGATTAATTACCAGCTAAATAAAACAGAAATCTTTTTATTAAGCATCCGGTGACCACTCTCCACTAACTCCATTGTACACCTTCTTTCCTATGTTTAGAGACTACTTTTTTATAAACAAATTTTGGGGATTGTAGGTTTGATATATCAACATATTAAATAACAAAAATACACATAACATCACACCTTTTACCCTTTTTTAACTCGTTGAGTACCGTCATTATAGACACAATGAAAGAACAATAGCTTGCGGTCACCGGTGACCGCTCCGTTTTGACAGTCTAAGGGGTAGGCAGAGGTGCACACAGAAGTAACACCCACTTCTCACTATTTATGTTATGAGTCCCATGTAATAGGGGGTGAGCCTATTGCCATATACCGGGCACAATTCCAGACTCCATGCTACTACTGAGATTTTTTAAAAACCCAGTACTACTTTATTTGACAAAAATATCAAAATTGTTATAGGTATTCGTTGGAAGTGTGCAGAATGCAGTAACTATGATCTGTGTTCAGTTTGCTATCATGGTGACAAACATAACCTCAGGCACAGATTCTATCGTATAAGTGCCCCAGGAGCTCAAAGGTGTCTTGTTGAACCTAGACGTAAAAGTAAAAAGCAAGCAGTCAGAGGCATATTCCCTGGAGCAAGAGTTGTGAGAGGGGTATGTTTATGTAGATTAAAATATTGAATATTTCTACTATTATAGAAAATGCAATCTAAGCAATACAAAATTTATTTGAAAATAATTTTCATTCCAATGAGTCAATAAATTGTAAGTGATATGAAAAAATGTTTCAGTAATTAGTAAGATCATATGATATGATACAATACTATATTTCTAGGTTGACTGGCAATGGGAAGACCAGGATGGTGGTAATGGTAGGCGAGGGAAAGTTAATGAGGTACAAGACTGGTCAGCAGCGAGCCCTCGGTCTGCTGCATATGTTGTGTGGGACAATGGTGCCAAGAATCTCTACAGAGTCGGATTTGAGGGCATGGCAGATTTAAAGGTATACTTCATCAATGATCAGTACCTATTCACCTATTGTTATATTTTATCCTTTACTGAACAAATATGTACTATGATTACTATGAATGACTGTTATATTATAATTAGATTTGTAATTTTATTATCTGGCATTTCATTGTTTATTTTATATGTTTTCAGGTTGTGAATGATGTCAAAGGTCAAAATGTATATAAGGAACATTTACCACTTTTAGGAGAACTGGGTCCAGGTCGCACTGGGCCTCATGGTTTACAAGTTGGTGATCAGGTTAGTATTCCACTAATAAAATTACCCAGTATATTACCAGGAAACCTACAATTATTTATGGTACATCTTTTTTTCGTTAATGATATTATCAGACACATTTTAACAGGAGTTTTATGTACACAGTGGTCCAATTTTCAAATTTCATATTGAATCTACTAAAAACTTAGTAGTTAGCATACTAATTGGAACATATTCCACATCCAAATCCCGACTTCTCGAGCTCGGCAGTCGCGTTAACGTTCTTGATCGTCGCATAGTCCGACATCAACATCAGAATATTGATTGACTGGTTATTAATTTGTTCTATTCTCAATGTTTTCAGGTGAATGTGGATCTTGATCTGGAAATAGTTCAGTCACTGCAACATGGTCACGGTGGTTGGACAGACGGGATGTTCGAATGTCTCGGCACTACAGGAACTGTGGTCGGAATAGACGAGGACCACGACATCGTCGTCACATACCCCAGTGGAAATAGATGGACATTCAACCCTGCTGTACTGACTAAGGTAAATCTATTTTTTAATATAAAGAAATAATTATATCATCGCGCGTGTTTGTCAAAGGCGTAGGTATTAGGTAATTATTACACTAACTTTTTGCGATTTTTCGATGTGATTAGGGATTACAGCCATACAACATACACAATTCCAAATTTCAATGACAATTTCCGAAAATTGAAAATACTCAATAACTTTACCCGGAAATCGAAGCTGAGAACCCTTGCCCGGCAATCACGATTGCGACCAGTAATTCTTTCCATGAGGATAAAATGCTATACCATTGTGCAGGAATGTGAATTACAATATGAATATTTAACAATAGTTACAAGAATTTCTTGGAGAGGAAACAACAAGGAATAACTATGTAAACTAGAGTAAACAGGAAAACATGTGATACTTTGCAAAATTAAATTTTATAGTTGTGCATATTTAGGTATTGTAACAGCGAATATTTCGGTTTAAAATCAAAATAATTGTTTCTCAATTAATAATTATATTATTATGTTATGGAAAACGAGAATTTCATTGATAACGGCCTAACATAATATTATTATTGCCAGTCGACGTATTACAATAAGAGGCTGGAAATTAGGATGCTCATCAATAGTTAGTCCAATGAACATCATAATTATTATACTACCTACACCAGTTCCAATGTTCACAAGTTCCCTATGGTACGCGCGCCTCAAAGAGCCATCAAACCACCACGGATTGGGCCCAATAAGGCTGATGTCGATACGGAGCCGCGGGGAACTTAACAGGTTACGGGGATCTGGCTCGAAGTGCAGGAGTAGAAACGGGGTGGTTTTTAGTCAGTTAGAGTCTGACACTCCCTCCCGCCTCACCCAGGTGGGAGAAGTAATTCGATGAATTTCTTGAAAAAAAATTACCTATGGTGTACCTAAGTAGGGGTATTTCCAACTAGCTACTCCCGCGCAGTTTCTCTCGTTACTTGGCTACTATTGGTATAGTAGGATTATAGAGGTAGATAGATATGATGTGACATCATGAAGTCCAAAATGCAATTTTATACAAAGATCACCCATTTCAATTGTCTAATTTTATTAATCACATCACATCACAACTGTCCCATACCTCCGTGTTTCCTGCTTTGTAAGGCAAACTTGTGTAAATAATTATGATTAATCATTGTATTTACAGGAATCCTTTGGACATGAATAATCGTGTATTAAGTTATTTTTAAACAAAGTACTAACGCTTCTGTATTATTCGTTTCCTCTATGCCTAAGTACTTTATAGTATAACGAAGAATTTTTCAAATCAATTGTCGTTTAAACAAACAATCTTATTACTTTAGTAAATAATAAAATATTCCTTACTATATAGCTAGCTATTGCTTACTACTTGTCATTTATTCATTTGTGTGCTCGAATTAAGACAATTTATGAACTAGGGACGTACCTATTATTTTATAATTTATGGCAATAAAAACCACATCATGATAATTATCAAAATTAAATAGTCTTTATTAAACAATGTGATTCTTAAATGTAGAATACCTAACCTTATACAGGATCTCTAACAATATTTTATGAAATAAAAATCCTACTAATCCTACTTACTACTAATATTATAAATGCGAAAATTTGTGAGGATGTGTGTATTTGCTACTCTTTAACGTCAAAACGGGTGAAGGGATCGAGCTGAAATTTGAAATAGGCATAGATTATGGTCTAGATCCTATAGGAACGCGGGTGAAGCCGCTGGCAGAAGCTAGTACAACAATACGATAATTATAACGGTTGACGTTGTAGGTGTGCAGCGGTAACCTGAGTGCCTCTGCGTCGTCGAGCGGTGCGGGCGGCGGCGGGTTCGCAGTGGGCGACCTGGTGCAAGTCTGTGCGGACCAGGAGCGAGTCAAGACGCTGCAGCGGGGACACGGCGAGTGGGCGGAGGCTATGGCACCAGTGCGTTACACACTTTTATTATAATTCGTGACGGATTTTTTTTTGGACAAGCCCGCCTCTGCTTGCTTCCCAAAACTGCTGCAAATTCTGTGTAAGCCACGATCTACAGTAGATACAATCATTAAAACACCGGAACCACGGACATGAATAACTGTCTTGGTTCCCGCAACAAAGTGAATCGGAAGATATAAGAGGAGAAGAAAAAAACGAAAGTTTCTCCTTCTCTCGGTGAATTACTGCAGACTTAATACATTCTGTCCCAGAATGCGTTAAGTTTTAAGGCAGGCTTGGTGACGGAATAAAGACTCGAGAACTTCGTAATAACAGCCCAGCCAACGCAGTACTGGGTTAACTGGACAGCAGAATCATCAATTTTTCAGCACTACCTAAGTCACCTGCTAAGAGGATTATGACAACCGCCTTAAGAATTTTTCCCTTTTTCGAATGAGAATGTCTTCGTTCTTATGATGTTATTAATTTTTACTATCCCAAAGGATAAGCAGAAAATCTAAGTGTGCATGTTATAAGTACCTACCGTTCAGGGTTCGTAATTTTACTCAAATGACAAAACGTTTCCTCTTCCTCAGACACTTGGCAAAATAGGTCGCGTTCAACAAATATACCATGACAACGACCTCAAGGTGGAGGTGTGCAATACATCGTGGACGTACAACCCTAACGCCGTCACTAAAGTCGCGTCCTCCGACGGGAGCATCCCTGGCAACTCATCAGGTAAGTATTTGCATATTTGTTACTAACTCGCAGATGTCTTAGCTTAACAATAAAGCAATGTTGGCTTACAAATGTATGCTAAACTTTTAAGTACATTTCTACGAATACTACTTGAGAGTAAAACGTTAATTAGGGTCGCCTTACATAGTGGCCAGTTTACACTAGTCTTCACTGTACCTCTAAGCTTTGTCAAAGTGAAAACACAATTTAATTAGTAAAAAGTTCCACTGCCACACAACGCGCATTCTGCAATAGCTATAAAGCTTTCTTTGGCTGAACCTATGTGTACCGTGTATTTGCTTAAAAGCAAATAAACTTTCAGTTAGCCGACACAAATAGATCAAACGGTGGAGGGTGACGTGCTGACGAGGCTTCCGTTTTAGAAAAGGTTAATTTCAATAGAGATTTTTGATCTGCACTGGTCATGTCTAGGAAACTATTAATATTGAAATATTTAACCCATAATCTAACGTCTGTCGACATTTTCTAAACTATTAATAATTTCAGGGGAACGTCTGTCAGCACTGTTGAAGAAGTTGTTTGAATCCCACGTGACGGGCGATGCTAACGAGGAGCTAGTGAAGGCGGCCGCTAATGGCGACGCGACGCGCTGCGCTGAGATACTCGGACGCACTGATGCCGCGCATGTTGATGTTAACGGCTTCTACGGGGGACATACTGCTTTACAGGTATGTGGCTATTTAGCAAGTAGAAAAGGTCGTTTGTGATTTTAAATAGACAGGCAACCATCTAACTTTTCTGGTATTGCAACATGGACACCCCCTTGAGCAGCATTTTATGCTCAAAATCGGGCGATCAGTGTGCTTATTTGCCTTCTATGTCGTAAAAAATACAGTACATGTAGTTGGACAATAAATGTTTTTTTTTTAAATGAATCTTAACCTATGTAAATTTGATTGGTTAGGCGGCAGCGCAAAATGGTCACGTAGAAGTGATCCGGGCGCTGGTAGAAGCTGGGGCAGATGTAGACGCAGAGGATCGCGACGGAGACCGCGCCGCTCACCACGCGGCCTTCGGGGACGAGCCGGCCGCACTGCGCGCGCTGGCCGTGGCCTCGGCCGACCTCAACGCCCGCAACCGCCGCCGCCAGACGCCACTACATATCGCTGTCAATAAAGGCCACCTTGGCGTCGTACGCACTCTACTGCAACTCGCCGTGCATCCTTCACTGCAGGTAAGCTCCCATTTACTAGCCCATTAAGCCAGGCACTCATTTTTGTCAGCTATTCCCTAGCTAGTCGATAATTCATAAGATGCTTTAAATAACTGTATCATGGAGCGTCATGAACATCAGATGCAGCGCCGGTGGTGAGTTGAGCAGTGGCAGCTGCCCAACTGTCAGGTCTCACACTTTGATGCACAACGACACCTCGGCGTTGTGCATCCTCTATTGCAGCTTGCCTGCTACGTTGTAGGTGACATCCCCTAACTTAGGTACATACCATTATGAGATGACCTAGCAGAGATTAGGCATAGGACCGACGGCTCATGGTGCTATAGAGGCAAGGGACAAGTGATAAATAAATATCGTAATTAATTTGGACACTCGAAACTTAGGAAAACTCAAACGTGTTCGAATCCGAGACCTGACTTTATAGTTCGGAACTACTTGCACTTACCGTTTCACGGCACACAACTCTAATAAGCTGTATGCACGTAAACTTGTTTATACAGCCATGAACGTAGGTGAGATGGAACATATAACCTGAAGTGTTGCTGTTTACTTTCCTTCACTCGACTCCTCGTAAACAACAGTAGTTAACTTCACCGACGCGTCTAGGTCCGGCAATGTGGTTATAATAAAGTTGGTTAAATATGTATTAGGAATTTAACTTCACACTCGTAAATTCTGCTTTTCAGCTTCACTGCTTAGCTAGTAGTTCCGTTACCTAAAAGTGTTTGTGTAGCATGTTTCACCACATGTTTTCTTTTCAATACATGCTAAACAGAACAGCTAGCATGACCGAAAAAAATTTAATAGATTTGGAATTTTCCGCTTTACGCAAAATCCAGTGAAAAGCCTGCAATGGTTGAAAAATACGTTTAACGAGTCAATATTTACGAAACTATGATTTAAGATGCTGAAGATTTCCGTTTTGTTTGTGAAGGTAGAGCACGAATAATCGCGTAAAATAACCGTTTCTAGAAAATAATATTCGTTCGGAATATAAAGTAGCTGAACAGCAGCATCGTTCGCGTAAAGTTAGCACTGAAACTTTCCTCGTTGCTCTTTACTCAGAAAGTGTGTGTCTGACTATCAGAAAGTGTTTGTGTTACGAACTGACTATGAATAGGACTTGTGATTTATTCATTCATTTAATTTAATAAATCTCAAGAAGAGCTTTAGTTATAGCGATAAATGGATTTTTAAATGAGTGTTACTTGAAAAGAAATCGAAATAGAAATTTGGACATTACATAAAAGTATTTCTTCCGTGTAAAAATAGATGGACATAAATACGACTTTTACCAACTTGTTTGTATGTGACTGGGATTCGGACGCTCCGACTTGTTTCAACTTGGGCGATCCATTACAAAGGCACACAACATTGTAACTTATACACGACTAAACTAAATCCTCGTACTGCTCGTCTTTTCTACAAGGATAATCCGACCTAAATAAACGAAAAAGAGTGACTAAGTTACATCCTACGTACAAATAAATATTTGTGAATTATACAAATGACATATACATAGTTCCTAAGTATATGTATACTAATGATATCTATTATCTAGGAGGAAAGGTCAGAACATTTGGTTTAATATTAATCTTAATAATCGGATATTTCACGTATACGCTACGATAAAATAAAAATACCTATAAAAATTAAAATGTCGTGGTAGCTGCTTTTCTGAAATTAATTTCATATTATCTATACTACTATTTAGTTGAAGACTACTCCTTTCTCTATACAGGATGTCTAATCTGTACCTATGTTAGGTACCGAAAAATGGTTGCATTATTTCATGAAAGAAATTCACAACAACCTTTTCTGTAACGTAAATTAAACATGTTCAAAACTGAGTTTTATAAGTTACGTATTCGTCTCTACTTTCTGTAAGTCCACTCAATATCCTATTTAAAGAGTAATACGACGTTGGGTAGGTGCCTACTTGTATATTCTGTGATAAGTTTCCCTGTATTTTCGTATTCGAACTAAGAGTACTCGAGAAGAGGGGAAATCTAACTACGTTATTTGTTTAGATGTTCTCGAACACGGAGCGAAGCAGTTGGCGTGGCACAGTTAGCTTGCTACTTATTAAACTTACCCGTTTGTTTACAGACTTCGTGATTTAATTATCCTAAGACATTTTTCCCTTCTTGTTTTTGTTGAAGTCGTACTAGGTGGAAGTTTATCGTAGGTAAATGACGAACATTGTATAATGTTCCGTTTGAGCCGTATAATTGATTACGATGTTTAACCAAAGGGCACTTGAACTATCGGGGAAGTCTTAACTACGCTATTTGTTTAGACGCTGTCTCGAACATTAATCCCCATCTTATTCAGCGCTTGGCGCGGTATTTCCCGGGACCCGTGTCTCTTGGACTTTTAATCTAGACGAGTTGAGTTTCAGTCGGTAATGAGTGTAGCGACGCTCTCAGACATGCGGTCGCCATAATTGCCAAACTTTGTGCCGCCCTAGACCCCGCACCCCTCTGCTTGTCGCGCGCCATTGTTCGCATGGTAACGCGTGCGGTAGATGCCTTTGCTCAACGCCACTTGTAAGTTCACACTAAATTAAGGATGATTACGTACGATACAGTTATAAATTATCCCGTTACATTGTTATTGTTACCCATATCTAGGTATGTTCAGAGGTAGGTATACATGCACAACACGTTATATAGCCACCGACTATTGCCACTGTATCTTCATTACTCTGACCCCAAACAGTTGGATCTGTCTTGGATCTACGTTGAAAATTGATACGACGTTCTTCACGGGTTTCCGTGCTATAATGCCGCCATAGTAATGCCGAACTTATTATTTTTGTGTTTATTTTTTGTAACAGATATCGACGTTAATTTATTTCCAGTTTTACATCGTCAAAATAAAGTTAATAGCAATTTGAGGTGCCCTTATCATTCGTAGTAAAAATAAATGCATAATCTAAAGTTAGACCAACAATGGTCTAACTTTAAATATCTTGTTGTTTCTGTAGAGTTTTCATTTATTTCACTTATTTATTAAAGTTTACAATAAGTCAACGAAAAAATAATAATTAGACCCCCTCTTAAATACCGTCCAAACCTAAATTTATTATCTTTGGAACAAGTAAAACAACCAAGACCTCTTTTGTGGTTGGTTAATTAAAAAGATTTGCTTAGCATCTGGATTTGTGATCACAGTATTATGCGTATCCCTGTTAAGGTGGATATTGCTGCCCATCAACGTGTAATAATCCTCCAATCGCCTATTACGACCCCCACAGGGATGGAGGGAGCGGCTTATACTCTTCCAGGTACCTGGCGACATGTTGCTAAATAAACTGAATTAAAAGACCAGGATTTGCAATAAACGTAAAGGTCGTAGGTATATAATTATGTATGTATGGAGGTTCAGTGTGTGTCTCTGCTATCCTGACCACCTATGATTTTTTTTATACTAGCTGCTACTATGCGGTTTCACCCGCTGCTCGGTCCCTATTGATCGTAGCGTGATGTTTTATAACCTTCCTCGATAAATAGACTATCCAACACAAAAATAATCGGACCAATGGTTCCTGAGATTATCGCGTTCAAACAAACAAACTCTTCAGCTTTATGGATTAGTATAAGATAGTATAAGATTTAGTTTTGCAATTTTTCTATACCAATACATTTATTGGTAAGTATATTTTTTAAGGCAAATATTTCATACAAGTGATGACTACTGACATGACTGATTAGTTTGTAACACTTAATTAACAACATCTATCCCATTGCGTATTTCTTTCACTGTTATCTACTATTAATTAAGTATTTCTATTTCAGAAATCTTCCCTAGAAATTATCGGCCGTAGGATATAATAAATTCTTGGAAGATTATATTTAACTCAGCTCATAAATATTTTCGGAACGTAAAACTCATGGAGTTCGTTAAATTGTTTCGTGAAGTATTCCGATGCGGACTTATCTCTAAAATCTTTGTTTAATTATATAACTATTCTCTCGAGCTACAGCTATATTGAAGCGCAATTGGGCGTAAAGCTATTTAAATCTGAATAGGGCATTGTGAAGACCTTGATTCAGCGACGAGTTTCGTCCTTAATAAAGTTAGAGTGCCGCCGCTCGCGGACACCCATTCTGTCCGCCGTACCGCCGCCCACCGCTGCCTCGGGCGACTCTCCAAATCATCTTGTACGGACTAAATGCCTTCCTCCAACCTCTTTACACTCCGCTACCTAGTCTATGTGCAATGGACCATGTGTATTTGTATTAGACACAAAGGGACACTGATTACTTTGATTGTCTAACTATGGTTAGACAGTCATGTTCTGTCATGACACTATTAGGGAGTAATGTATGAGTTATTTAACCTATATAAAAAACTACCGTCTATGTAAATCGTACAGTCAACTTGTGTTTTGTAAAAAATGTCACAATAACATTTTATCCTATTTACGTATATGCGCAATTCAAATGATTCTGTAACGAACAAAATTGGTCCTTACCGTGAAAGAAAAATAGCTTCCATTACATTCACACAACAAATAGATTGTAATTGGGTTTCTGCCAGTGTGAGATGTATACGGTGCAGATTTGTTATGTGTACTCAATATTACATTGCTTTGTTACGCTTAGAAGACGGTGTCAGAAGTCAGCAGAGGCGTCTGTTACGTAAATATCGGCTGGGCGTGTTGCGAATAGGACAGAATACACGATGAGGGGAGGACGAAAGTATGGCCCGTTTATTCTGTATAAGTAAATGTATTCAACAACGAGTTAAAATAAGTTTATGTTCACTTCTTTACGTGACAAAAAACCCAATAGTGCGTATGAAAGTTTTTTACGTACCCATTTAATGTTCGATAAAATGTTGTATTAAAAACAGTTTTATGTAAAATTGCTTCGGTACGTAGGTATAGGGTTCCATCGCTGACGTCCCGTTAAAATCTAATTTGCTTTAAGCTTAAGGAGATACTTTCAGTGCCGTAGCCTTTCTTTTACATTGCTACAGCTTGAACTAATAACATTTAAGTTGTTCCAATCTTCTCGTATCAAGCAGACGAGGTACTCGCTTCTAGCAGCTACTCGTTGATCGCAAAATTGAAAAGGGGTATCTAAATGGTCGTAAGTATCTAAAGTAGTATCCTTTTTTAGGAAGCCGTTAATATTTAATCAACCATAATTCAAATAATTTTCTATTTGTTTAAGGGTAAAAGTTAAGCCCGACCATTCACCACGAAACGGAAATTCACAGCCCTTCCATTTCTGGTTATGCGTCGATTTATATTCTGCGCCCACTCGCCGCCTGAGAAATCTCATGTTGGAGGTGCTCTTTCAATTTGAATCGGAACACTCGGATCGGGGAATAATGTATTTCGGTATCGACCCTCCGCTCAGTACGGATCCTCCTGTTTATCGCAGCTCTCATTTATTCGGGCGTCGTCGCGCCTTTATTTTTTCAACACAAACTCTGTGTCGCGTAGTTTATCTGTTGTGCGATACTATTAGCAGGGCTTTTGTTTGGAAGGCAGTCAGATTGCGTTGGTCTGACTAAAGGATAATTGGATTGTCTCATATGTGTCTCAGAAGACCAATTCCAGGGTCATTATAATATTTTATAAGTATTTTGTTTATGGGTTCACATTTACGTCACGCAAAGCTTTTAAAACTGAATGTTTCCAAATCTGTTTTGGATTTTGAAGTAGTAATGTGTAAATACTCACAATTAATCTTAAAACTCCATAAGAACTTGGGTACGAAACTATGTTCCAACTATCAAGCTTAAAAACATAGAAAAACTATGTTAACTACAACTACTAAAAACTATCTAACCTATCTATTATGTACAGGTAAGAGGGCACTTTAGTTAAGTCGACATTTATAGAGAGTCCCAAGGGCTTAAGTTTCTCTATGCGATCGTCTAAACGCGAACGTGAAGAAAAACTACATTGCTAGGTAGTCGTCGCCTTTATCGAACGCTGCACATGCGACGTTGCTCCCTGAGCGTCTGTTCGTTGTGTTTATATTTATGTGTTGCAACTGAAAAAGGTTAGTTGTGGGTAATGATAACAAGAGCAGTTCGGCAAATGCCTCATCTAGCATTCGAGTCGCGCTACGTATACCCCGCGGACCCTTAACCCGCGCCCTATTTCTTCTATTCCGGGGACTATTTACGTCGTTTTGTTTGATAATCTGCTATTGTTTCGTTGGGCAACGCGGCGTCCCTGTGAGAATTATGCTAGCTATCTATACAGAACGTGGACGGCGTGCGAATATGTAATGAACTAGGAACCCATCCACGCTCTGTCTACGTGCTTACGTTTTACGGTTATTCGTGGTTGTTCATCGAGGTTGGCAGGTGTTGAACAGCGTCTGTGTAGGTATCTGCGAAAATGTTGATACATTATTTTGCTTATTAATATTAATGTGTTGTATTTTCGTACCAGATTGACGCTAGTACCAATAAGATAATGAAATTAGAGGTAAATTACATTAAATGCATAGAAATGTATGTGTGTACGAGTATTCGTTACTTGTTTGTAAAGTCCAACATTGTTGCAATATATTTACCACAAGGTTTTCTCAGTTAGTTTTCTTTTGCACAAGTAAAGAATGTAAACACATTGATGTGATGATACGTAACATTGTAAAGCAAATGATGTCGCGTTACAAATACATAAAATAAAAGTTCGAGCTCGACTAGTTTTCTCGCTCAGTTTTTCCAACAATAAATTCTTTGTAATCTTTCCCTTGACAAACTGTCCTTCGATGTGACTCGTCCATACGATTCATGAAGCCATTTCATTTCCGTTTATATGCCTATTTGTATTCTCTCTTCCTTCGCGGTTAGAAAAATCTCTATACTGAGATGCTCTTTCAATTTGAATCGAAACGGCCGAATTGGGGGAATAATTTATTTGGAAAGCTACTTTTTTATTCAGAACAGCTCTCCATACTTAACGTCCCCGGGTGTTTTCCTTGTTGCTAGTTATTTGGTCACTGTTTGAAGCTAACATTGATGTAAGGGAACCTATTTATGTTGAAATTACGAGCAACCTAAATAATTTTACATTCTAACTAAGGTATGTACACCTACCCAAAGATGTTAACTAATGTTGAAAACATACCTATGTGTATATTGTTCCAATTTATTTCGGTCGTTTCGGACTCGAGATCCTAAATTAAATTGCGACCCCAAAGCTGTTGTTTATTTATATTATGCTACTTCTATGTATTAACTTCTGCCTTTTATATTCGGTGTAGGTATATTCAAATGTAATTTAATCGGGTACAAAACGCTTAACTGATTCAGTTGAGGGTTGAAAATTGTTTGAGTAAATACGACTTGCACGTAGCGTAGCTATAATTTGTACATGACTGTATCAGCTTAGCGTGGGATTACGTGTTTATTTAATGAGTGCGTATGTAGTAGTGCAGATCTGACAGAGCCGGGCGCCCGGGTTGCTGACATTGCATTAAAAGGTGGAGCGTGACCGTCTGCGCATTACCCGGCTTCAACTTAGGTTTGTTCCATGCTTCGACTCAAATGTCTTATTGAAATCTAATTTTCGTTAATCCTCGAAACGAATTCGCCTGGAGAAGCGAAGCCATTGCCAATAATATTGTAGTTGTTATTACTATGGAAAATGCATTTCATTTCGTCTGCTACCATCAATAGATTCTATATCTGGACGTTGTGTGAAAAATTAATTAAACCTTTAGATTTCTTATGAAGACGGATGGTTTAAGTTGGTATATGTAGATGCCTAAATTATTTTAAGATATTTTATTGAATGTAGAATTTATTCTGTTTTAAAAATTAATATTTTTAATTATCCTTTGCAGCGAACACTGAATTGATCGAATAAACAAATATCTTAAATCAATTCATTTACGATTAATCAATGGACGATTTAGATGCAAAATTATTTTGTATGCTTTAAGGCTTTTTATAAAATACTTTAAGCCGATTGGTTTAATTTGTAACGGCGGCGTCGCTTCGTCTGCAATAGGACGTATGACAGGCGCTTAATTTACCCACGGCTGCTCTGGCTGGTGCTCGGAGCGGTCTTGCGGCGCGAGGCGCTACACTCTGATTTATGTTATTTGCACGTAAAGCGGAATTAATGGCTTTATTACTCTTCTCTGTTTGCTGATCTCGAATGCCGAGCTCCGTCCGCGTCCACAACTCCGTTTGAACAGCCCAAAAGCCCTTTTGAATCAGCGGTTTGGCAAATACGTAATGTATTCGTATGTAACGTTTCAGCGAATTTCAACATTTGCGATTCTTCCCTGAAAGTCTTTTGAGATTACGTACTTACTTACATGAACGTGTACATAATATATACTTTTGGTATATATTTATATTAAACGTAACGTAACGTAAAAATGTATGTAGGTATAAATAAAGTATAATGCACATAAAGTTAAAGGTGTTATAGTGGGTCTGGCAAGTTAGCCAGAGTTTCATTATAGAACGTCATAATTCATGTGTGAGTAATATCTCGCGTGGCACACATTCTCTGGCGGCGTCGTCGGTGCGCAGCCCCAGGTGAAAAATTTGAGCGTGGCCTCGTTGTGCCGCGAGCTTAGTGTTTTATCTCGGCTTAGCGTTACGAGGATTTGTGGCTCGCTAAGTAACGTTTTATGTCCCTGGAACGGTAGCAAGTTGGTTCCCTTGATAAAAATCTATCTCTGATGCTCGCCACATCAACTTTCCGTATCAAAACATGTTCTTGTGGTACATTTTCGAAATGCTCAATAAACTAGTAAACCGAACAATAAAAAATAAGTTTGTGCGAATGCTTCGGGAACAACACTAAGCTGCAGGTGGATTTCCTGCACAATCCCAGTTGCGCCGGAATCACTGGTCGTAAATAACACGTCGCATTCGTGCTTCCTTTCTTCTGCTTTAAGGAGAGCAGCTTCCAATTTGAAGTAATAAATCATTTAACTTTATGTGTGCGCTGTTTTTGTGGACATATTTTTGTAACACCTATGAAGGAATATGAATTGACATATTCACAAGTAGCGATTGCAATGACGCTGTTAAGAAATCCCGATATTAATTTTCTTCTTCTCTCTATTTTTTTTTCTGTGAACACAAGCGATACTACAAATACAAATGTAAAAATATATCTGAAATCTTCACTAATCTGTAAAATATGGATAACGTACAAAATCTGTGAGGACAATTCTTATGTTCAAATTACAATACATGTTCTTCGTACCAATACAAGCAACAATGCCTTTTATTGAAAGTTTTAATTGAGAAATATTTTATTTTATACCTGTGATGATTATAATTAAAACTCCTCAGTACATGATAAGTGTTGCCTACTTGTTAAATCTTAAATTTAGATCATGATCACTGCTGTGACATTTTGAAAACTTTGGAGTTTCGTTGCTTGGAAATGAAATCAGTAATAAAACCGGGTACATTCCCATAAAATTCGAGAGAAGGGTTGTATCGAAGCAGTGGAGTGGAATGCACGCGACGTGCCACTCAGTGTTGTGTCGGCGTTGTCGGTTACAGAGCGCGCAGGCGGCAAACCATGCTCGCAGCTCGCAGCTGCAAGCGTACGTATGGAATGCGGAATAGACTACGGTTACACCTCGCATCCTCCAAATAATTTATACCCAAGCCATTGTCGAGTAGGCACCTACGTTAAATTGATGTCAACCGGTGGTTTATTGTTCCTCCATTTTACCGCGTGAGCTTTCGTGCCTACCTACATTCATTATCAAATAATTTCTTGTTGTGCTCCCTGTTAGTGGTTATTTGAATTGGTGAGAAATAAACTTAAAAAGTCAATAATCAAGTTGTTCGTTCTTTTGTATTTTCATGTTTTTTGGTACCTACTTTTAGATTAGGTCCTTGAATTTCAATTCTACAATCAATCGAAAATTTGTTACACAATTTTTATATACACTTTATTTTACCAAGGCAAACTTTTATGCGTTTGTATTGTCGAACAAGATACATGTTTGTTTTGATTTCATGGAGGGTAAAGACAGTAGAACAAAATAATCAAATTCATCAGCCCTTTGTCTTGGAGCCGCTCTGTTAGCCCGCTCGTCGGACGCGAGTTGTCTGTGTCGATTGTTTACTTCGTTAGCCGACTCTCTATCTCTACCCGCACACACAGTGCTTCAACGAACTTTGATCGTGTTATATTCGCGAAGGTAAATATTTTTCCGTAAAGTGAGAGCATCGTTTAGAAATGTTGACTCGAATCGATTTAAGTTTTCTTCATAAAAATGTAATGAGGAGACAAAAATATTGGCCGGAATGTAGCTATATATACCAGATTCATTAATAATGTAACGCTTCTTAGTTGGATATAGGCTTTCTCTCATAGCCCGTGTATGGCACCACCTGTGCCCGGCACAAGCTCGTCTCGCGCAAATTTATGAACGCTTTCAACATGTGCCACCTGACCTGGCGAACGACGTCGTGCCGGACAAATGGCTCTTTGCCTCCATTTCTATTGGATACTTATTCTAACTGGGTTGCTTTTTGTTAGCAAATCAATGACACCATAGTATCCACACACACTATTTGTATGAAAACTTCATAAAAACGTTACTATGAATATGTAATCTTGCGCATATAATGTGGTACCAGTGGAAAAACAAGGGGTAGTAATGCAGGTACTTAAGTACGTATATTTCCATGAAGCAAGTTCGTTAGTACCTAAGAAAGTAGATATATTAGCTTACCTACTATGAAATGTCGACAGAGTAAGGCCTTTTCAATATTGAATTATAAGAATTTAGCGTTATCAGTAATTGGTTTTTTCCTACGTTATTTATAACGCAAAATAATTATGTAAAGGTAACAAAGTAATGGAATTCTATTTTCTGCACGTCTTCCGTATCTTTGTTCCCATTCTATTTACTCTCTAATAACATTGTTTGTACAAATGTTGAAATTCAATGAAAAACATCAAGTTTCTTTGGAATCTGGAATTTTACTTTATGGTTGCGTTTAATTGCAATGGAATCCTCGCTCTCTCCTTGGGCGAAGTCCTTATAGAAAAACTTTTTTAATATCAAGCGTTACAGGCCGTCCTTCCGATCGGAAACACCTATCTGAGACAGTGAAAACAAAAGGCTTTTTGTATGAAAGAATTGCAAGTAGAATTGTGTTCTCGGCCGGGCTGCGGATAAATTTATAGCGAAATATAATGCCGTCCTGGGAGACTGCTCTGCTTGTGAGGTTCGGCCCTCCCCTTACACGACACTATCTCGCATCTTATGGTCCAGTCTTGCTTTTCTATTTAACAAATTAACTTAAAATCCATTAAGGCTAATGTACCCACCTATTTATTCCAAGATAACTTCATTTCGAATGTTATCTTCTATCAGAGGAGTTTAGAGAGGTCAACAAATTATTGTGATTTGCTAAGGTGGAATGTTTGATATACATTGATTTATTTAACTAGCTAGGTATAAAAAGAAGAGACAGAATAAAACTGCAAGAAATTAAAAAGAAAACTAAATTTAAAAATGTACGCACGGTCTACAGACAGCTTAAGTGGCGTTGGACTGGACATATGCTAAGGGAAAATAGAGACAAATGGACTAAGCTAGTGACAGAATGGTATCCAAGGGACAGTAAAAGAAGAAGAGGTAGACAAACGAAAAGATGGGAAGATGATATCAGGAAAATAGCTGGCTCAGTATGGACCCGTTTAGCTAGAGACAGGGATACATGGAAATGTTTAGAGGAGGCCTTTGTCGACAGACAAGCTGTTCCACAAAAACACCTAGTTGCCGATAGTTAAAAAGCAAGTAATAAAAATTTGTATGTTATAAAGTAGGCATGTTAAAGAAAATATGTAATAGTTGATAAGAAACAGCAATAAAGGCTATTTTATTTATTTTATTTAACTAGCTGTTGCTCGCGGCTTCGTCTGCGCAGAAAAATGAATTCTGGCAGAATTAGGGTTTTTGAATTTATATTTTCCAAGGTATATTTTATTCTATGGCAGTAACATTTTTTTTAGAAACTTTCCTTTTATTACATTAGTGTCGATTAGTTTGTACCATAGAACGTGTACCTATTAATTTTGCGAAGAGTCTCACACATTTCTCAACCTATATTTTAGGGGGTTGGGGGCAGGTTTATAAAAAGCTCATGCATGATTTTTTTTCACTGCGCATACCAATTTTTACCTTGAAAACGGCGAAAAGTCCCATATAAAGTTTTACCTCCTCTTTTAAGAGGTAGGTCTTTTACATTGAAAATTGGTAATTAGGTGAATAGAGGGTTAGAAGGCGAATAAAAGTTAGTTATGTCACTTTCCACCCGCACAACAATCTCCATTTAAAAAAATGATGTCAATTGGTTGCTCCGTTTTCGCGTGATGCGCACGAAAATAAACCGATAAACAAACAAACAGATAAAAAATCGAAAAACTGTAGGTAAGTTTTCTGTTATCAATTTTAAGTATCCCCAAACAATTTTTAATCTAATGTCTTCTATGTACAGACTTTCGAACAAGCTTAGCTTTATACGTATAGATAGACAGATTTCAGTCAACATCTGATTCTTTAATGTTTGTCTTTCACTTATACGTTAACTAATCAAGTATTCAAATTGTTAGTCATGCAGATATAACTAATACCTAGACCAGAGTAGATAAATTTGAAAACAAAAAAAATTACAGTAGGATGAAACCGATTAGAAAAGGAGGGGAATATGATCAAAATGAAAGGAAAAATAAATTACGGTCGATCCGAGTTCGGGAAGTGGGAGGGGGGGGGTTAAGGGTAATAAATGGTTTATCTTGATTTCCGGCAAAACTACAAGTCCTATGGAAAAAAGTTAAATGGCAAAGTTGTAGGCAATAAAAAGATCTACAACTTTTGCAGATTTTTCACATAACCTCAAAATTTTGGTGAAAAATTCAAAAAACCAAGTTTTTGGTTTTTTATTTATATCTTTGTCAAATAAATTTCATTTTCTACGAAATTTGGTGAAAACTTACCTTATTATGTCCCAAATACACTGTAATTTATTTGATTAAAAATATTTATTTTTTCGCTTCATTTTAATTTAATATCAAAAAAGCACCCTAATTTTCAATCGAAAATTCCGACGTCAAAATATCAGCTTTTTTCAAAAAGTTTGGGGGGTTTTTGTTCGTTGAAATATCTACTTTCTGATGGTGTAAAGAAAAATATACATTACTATTTTTTTTTTTTTTTTAAGGGGGGAAAATCATCGAATGACTGCCCCCGCCTGGGTGAGGCGGGAGGGAGTGTCAGACTCTTACTGACTAAAAACCACCCCGTTCCTTCTCCTGCACGTCGAGCCGGAGCCCCGGTTACCCGTTAGGTTCTCCGCGACTCCGAATCGGCATCGGCCGTATTGGGCCCCATCTGTGGTGGTCTGATGGCTCTTTGAGGCGCGCGCGGAACGCGACGCGCCGTACGCTCGGGTCTGTTTCTGGTCGGACGGGGAGCCACCCATGCTCGCCGTCCGCAGGCCCGCGCTTACGGTGGCCGGAGATCGTCTCGCGATCCCCGACGCCCGGTGTGTCCTTCGCGATGGCTGGGTTGCGAGGAGGCAGCGCTTCGCTGCCTCACGCGTCCCGCCTCCTCCTTAGCTAGCATGACTGCTTCGCAAAAGGAGGAGACGGCATCCCAGTCCCCCTCGCTCCGCATCATGGCCTGCACTAGGCCCGGACGCGAGAGGTCGCCATCGCCGATCACTTCCCTGAGGACACGGCGGTGCTCAGCCCACGAAGGGCATTCTCCCACCGTGTGTTCCACCGTGTCCTCAGGGCGGTCCTCGCAGTGATGACACCCGGGCGTTTCCTCCCGCCCCATCAGACACAGGTACCTCCCGAAACTTCCATGTCCGGTGAGGACCTGCGTCAGGCGGTAGGTGAGGACGCCGTAGCATCTCTCAAGCCACTCCTCAAAGAGGGGACTTACCGCTGCGATGGCAGCGAGCCCAGCCCTCGGTTGCGACAGTCGTTGCTGCCATTCCGCCATGAGATCGCGCCGGAGCTCATCCCGCCACGCACCTATTTGGCGCGGCAGCGGGGTTTCGCCCCGGCGACGTGCCTCCGCGCGCATACCGTACACGCGCGCGAGCACCTTCGCCTCCAGATCCCACGGCGGTAATCCGGCAAGGAGGTTCGCCGACTCCCCAGAGATCGTGCGGTATCCACGGATCATTCGGATCGCCATGACCCTCTGTGCCATGAGCAGCGTCCGAGCGGAACGCCGCAACAGGTTTGGCGCCCAAACAGGGGCGCCGTAGAGGGCCATAGACCGCACGACCATATACATTACTATAGGAAATATTCTTAGAAAATGCAAAAATATGAAAAAACCTCAAATTCGAAAATTTGTTTTTAATCATCATGTACAATTTTGAGGTATTTATTAAAATTTACATTTTAATTACTCAAAAAACGTAAAATTTAATGTTTTATTAATACACGACAAAAATACAAATTAAAATATCCTTCTATAATTAACAAACAAATAAGTTAATAAAGTTAATAAATTAATTAGAATGTCACTCAGGTGAGTGACATTCTAATTAGTTAAAATTATTATTAATTATTTGGAATTCTAATTAGTTACTCATTCGTTTTTGTCTCTTTGGAGGCATTTCTTCATCGTCAGATTTGACAAATCTTTCCAACTCTAGTTGATCGTCGAAATCTTCAAGACCATCATCTTCGTCTTCAATGTTATCCAGTCTGCATTGGTTCTTCATCCATAATTTCATCTGAATCATTTACTTCCTCGTAGATTTTTTCTTCCATATTGGAGCAATTTTCAGAACCATGACAATTAGTGCATAAATTTGTGCACTTTAAACCATGTTTTCGGCAGCCACATTTTAAACTGTTGCATCCAGTTTCACAGCTGCAGCAAATAGTTTTGAGCAATACTTCCGGAATTAAATCCTTTTCTGTAAATTTGGGCATAATGCCATGCTGATGTTGCTTCCATCCCCAATCTGTTGCTGTCAATTCGTTACCCAACCAAGTTTGAAGCTGATAATATGCTCTGTAACAATGTTGTTCTGGTGCTCCTTCTGTGGGTGGGAGGTTTGCCAAAACGAAGGATGATTTAATTTTTGCCAATTGATATTTTTGAAACCTTGATTGATTTAGTGTTATTTTTTCTTTTTTACATTTATAAATAGATTTGATTAATTGTAATCCATTTTTTTTATATTTTCTTTACTTTCATCTTTTTTGTAAAAAACATTGGCCAAATTTGACAAATTTTTCGCGTCTAATATAGAATTAACGATACTTTTCTTTCCTTTTCCGGTAAATCCAGATGTTGTATCGCAACCAGAAAAACAATGCAGAAATGCAACAAAATTTTTGAAGGATTCGTGTTTGAAACTATTAGACGTGAAAAATAGATCCTTTCCATTTCCAGAGCCTGGTATGAGAAAATAAATGTCATGATTATTTGAATTTAATTGATTTAAAAGAACCAAAAGATCAATATCTTGACCCACAACTATAACAGTTTTATTGGTATCTCTCGCAACTTCTATCGAGGTCTTAATTATGTCGGCATCAGCATCTTCTTCAACTTGTTTACAGGAAAATCCTTGTGACTGTAATGTTTTCATTAAACTTTTAATTATTTTGTCCTTGTTATTCTCGTTAGATAAAAATTTTTCTTGCGAAAATGGTATTTTTGTATGGTTTTGATAATTGAACTCCAGAATATTGTCTGAGGTTTTTCTACGATTACGTTCTCCTCTTTTAGTTGAAGTAGCTGCTGGTACTGTTGTGACAGTACCTGATTTCTTAATCTCGGGGTACCCATCAAACACAATATAACTGCTTGCTGCGTAATGTTTTTGTACGTAGCGCAAATATTTATTAATGATCCCTTCCACCGTTTCATTTTTCTGCCAAATTACTTTGTGCAGTAAAAATCCACCGTCGACGACATGCATTATGCTTTCAGAATGCATTGGTTGATTCACACTCACAAATAATTCGTAGAGTTGAGATTTTACATTTTTCCTGAGGCCATTTTCTGTAAAAAGTGACAGTAGAAAAGGTGCAAGCTCGTATTGTAAGTAAGTTTCCATATCTTTATTCGATATTCCCTTGAATCAATATCAATATCTTCCAATATCATTTTTAAGTATACTTTACAGCTGCTACGAAATAGCAGGTATGTATGAATCTGACGATGAAGAAATGCCTCCAAAGAGACAAAAACGAATGAGTAACTAATTAGAATTCCAAATAATTAATAATAATTTTAACTAATTAGAATGTCACTCAGTTATATAAATTACCTTAAAACAGCAATAAATAGGCAACTACAAATATTATTTAAAGAAAGTTCTACAACTTTTTAAAAATATTGTAGATGTCTTATTAAATATTAACTTTATTAACTTATTTGTTTGTTAATTATAGAAGGATATTTTAATTTGTATTTTTGTCGTGTATTAATAAAACATTAAATTTTACGTTTTTTGAGTAATTAAAATGTAAATTTTAATAAATACCTCAAAATTGTACATGATGATTAAAAACAAATTTTCGAATTTGAGGTTTTTTCATATTTTTGCATTTTCTAAGAATATTTCCTATAGTAATGTATATTTTTCTTTACACCATAAGAAAGTAGATATTTCAACGAACAAAAACCCCCCAAACTTTTTGAAAAAAGCTGATATTTTGACGTCGGAATTTTCGATTGAAAATTAGGGTGCTTTTTTGATATTAAATTAAAATGAAGCGAAAAAATAAATATTTTTAATCAAATAAATTACACTGTATTTGGGACATAATAAGGTAAGTTTTCACCAAATTTCGTAGAAAAAAAAAATATTTGAAAAAGATATAAATAAAAAACCAAAAACTTGGTTTTTTGAATTTTTCACCAAAATTAACCTCAAGGTTATGTGAAAAATCTGCAAATACAAAAGTTGTAGATCTTTTTATTGCCTACAACTTTGCCATTTAACTTTTTCTTTTCCATAGGACTTGTAGTTTTGCCGGAAATCAAGATAAACCATTTTTTACCCTTAAACCCCCCCCCCTCCCACTTCCCGAACTCAGATCGACCGTAATTTATTTTTCCTTTCATTTTGATCATATTCCCCTCCTTTTCTAATGGGTTTCATCCTACTGTAATTTTTATTCACTTTTTACCATTTTTGTAGGCTCTGACCCTAATGTATAATCACAACTCTCAAATATATTGATTCACTTGAAATTAATTGTACCGACTCGTATAAGTACGTAGTAGGAAAAACAAACTAGATTAAGAATTAATATTTTCCTGGAGTTGCCATATTTAAATAAGTGTTAGAACGCCCCACCGGTGAACTATTTTTGTTCTTATTGAAAATAAGATAAAAATAATTGGCTTGTGTAAGTAATAAAAACATTCGTATAGGATTAGTATTAATAGCTAGTATTTCTGAAGTTATCTCTTACATAGACTACAAATATATCCAAAGTGCTTATAAAAGTACTTTCGAAAATTGGATATAAGGCGAGCAGATAGATACCGCAAAATGTGCCAAGAGAGGAGTATTATTCTAGCGGTACACTCCGGTACAGTCACAGCCGGTGCGTGAAACAAGAGGTAGTAGAAAAGCGATTGTGGAGCTATCGTGCCCGTGCCCGGCTAGATTTAGTTTACAGAGATACGCTCCACTTTAATGTCCAACCTCTTGGTACGGAACGTTGGTTCCCTCGCTATCTAACTATACTTATGTATCTACGCGACTGCTTTGTACACTTTTTGTTTTTACTGTTCTACTGTTTAGTTGTTCGTAAATAACTACAGTTTGATTATAATTATTTAGTGCTTTACTTCAACGATGCCGTAACGACATTTAGAAAGTAAACAGTTGTAATTGTATGTGAATAAGAAAAATTAAGAGTTCCAGTTTGAGTAGTTAATACAATACTTATTTCAAAATAGGAGGTTATAGTATGTTTAGCTTTAAATTGTGTGGAATACATCTATGTAAATATCGAAAATCGAATCAGATATCAGAGAATTCAATGTATTCAACGAATGCAGCGTTGACAGTATGCAAAACTAACAGAGACATTAACCCGATACTCTTGGCGACTAGAATAGAATATAGGCATATTCATATTCAAATATATTCTATTTAGTTTCGCATAGGTTCAGCAATATATTCTTTGTGTCCCAAACCTCCCCCGACATAATAGAGTTCACATATATAAACTTTATCTGTGTATAATAAGCGCTAGTTTTGCTTACAAAGATGTTGAGCACTCATAACAAAACCCTTGGTAGATAAAATGTTTTTATCGTCTAAATATATGACCGTGATGATATACTATATGCTAAGTTAGAGTCTAGGATTTGATTGCTATATAAATAGTTATTTTTTTATTTATTTATTTATTTATTTTTTCTTCATAAAATACATCAGTGAATGGCGGACTGAATGACTTAAGGCATTCTCTTACAGTCAACCATAGGGAAGTGCAGAGAAATGAAGTGGTTGATGCGAAGCCAGAACACAATTGAAAAAATAAAAAAAAAGTTATTTAATATGTATACTACACACATAAATAACCTATAGAGGTAGAATAAATATATTAATACAATATTTTATAAATCAGTATAGACATATACATACCATATAATACATACTACTAAACAAATACTTATACCTATTGCATAAATACTACAATATTATTATATATATATAAAAAAAAACGTTGTCAGAATAGTTTCCTCAATTGTTTTGAGTCTGCCAATGCTTAAGTAAATGCTCACGGACTTTAAATTTAAAGGAATTGCGACTTGTTGCCATTCTGATCTCCTTGGGCAACGCATTCCACAAAATAACAGCTTGAATGAAAAAGGAAGAATGAAAGAAGTCAGTGCGATGAGAGATACATTGAAGATGTCGATTTTGAGACGAACGAAGAAATTTTGTGTGGTTTGCGCACGTATATTGGAAGTAAGAAGCAAGGTAAGTAGGTGAAGAAGGAGAGTCAAGATAAGAGAATAAAGTGGTTAGTGCCCTCTGCTGCCTGCGCAAGCGTATGGGCAGCCACTTCAGTTGCATCCTATGTGCAGAAATATGATCATATTTACGTAACTTGAAAACGAATCGAATGCAGTTATTTAGAAGTCGGTCTAACTTGTTGAGTAGATCTGCATTCAGGTCGTAGTAACAGACATCAGCGTAATCAATAATCGGGAAAATCAAGGTCTGTACAAGCTGCGTCTTCACAGAGGACGGAAGAAAGTTCCTCAGACGATACAGAGCCCGCAACGATCCAGTCACCCTTTGGCAAACACTTGTGACCTGAGCACGCCAGCTCAATGTGCTATCAATAATCAGGCCCAAATCCTTCACGTCCCGACTGAACGGGACAGTCACACCATTATACGAGATAGGGGGCAGTGCTGCACCGTCAATCGATCCAAGATTCCGAGAGCTACCTATGATGATGGCCTGGCACTTGTTTGGGTTTACAGCTATGCCAAACCTCTCCGACCAACTTTGAACAGCTGTTAGATCACTATTAAGTTTACTGATAGCATTGGGCAGATCGTCCACCCCAGATTGACGGTACAGCTGCAAGTCGTCCGCATACAAATGGTACGCACACTGAAGTTCAGGAGTGATAAGGTTGATAAAAATAGAGAAAAGAAGTGGAGAAAGAATGCCGCCCTGAGGAACGCCTGCCGTCAAGTCACACCAGTCAGAGAACTTCTCATCATACTGGACAGACTGCTGACGCTCCCGAAGGTATGAAGAGAACCATTCCAGTGATTTGCCAGAGATCGCAAGATGGGATAGGATTGCCAAAAGGATATCGTGACTGACCATATTAAACGCGTTAGAAAAATCAACCAATACCAAAAGTGTTACTTTGGTATCCTCCATACCAGCCCTAACATCGCCAGTCACTTTAAGGAGGGAAGTTATAGTGCTGTGGCCAGGGTGCTTACTCTTGAAACCAATCTCAATGTCAATGCAATTTCAATCCAATAAAATCTCAATAATTATCCAATGTCAAAACTATGCAACCCCTATCGTAGCTATTAAAGTAGCATTCAGAGTACGGAATATAAAGCCAAACTCAATACCAATTAGTTCATGAAATATCCACGCAATACGGATGCAATGGGCGCTAGTTTTGCAACTCAAGAGTACGAAGTTTCACAATGTCAATGTCGATCGATCGGAATTGGATTCAAGAGTAAGCGCTCAGGTCGAAACCCAGATTGCAACGGGCTTATTAAGCTATGATTGTAAACAAAGTGAGATAATTGTTTATGGACACAAGCCTCCAGCACCTTAGATAGGAAGGGAAGGATTGAGATAGTTATGTGGTATTAGTACCTTCATTGCTTTTCTTAATTCATTAAATTCAATTAAAAGATTCTTCTTACTTTTTCGATTCGCGTACGTGTGTGAAAATTCTATAATTTCCATGATAGACCCAGCTAGGATTTATTCAAGTCTATAGTGTATGAAAAGTTGTTAAAAGTATTCGCAACCGAGAAGTTATCGGAGGCTGGTGTGTTAGTAGGCAGCGGCGCGACGCGATGCGGTGCGGCGGCGGCGGTCAGGCGGCTCCGACACCACGCCTCGGGAAACATCGCCCGAGATGCCACAAAAACTTCACCCCCGTTTTATTATTACTACGATGCTAATTAAAATAGCTCCGAATAGATTACGGGCAGCTTCTGGCAGCGGCGCTTAATGCGCTGGCTTTACGACGTCACGCTTTATGCTCTCTCATTAGCGCCGTCTCCTAACTCACCGTTTTTATGGATACACATTTTCCCTCATTCTATATTTCCTTTTTTGTTTGATTAGTTTCCCTTGTGAGAGAACAAAAGACTATTTGTATCGTTGGTGAAGGAACAAAGAATGGTTAAGATTTCATCTCATTTATTTCTGGTGTGTCTAATATTGGTTATTGGCACTTTATATTTGGAATTGAATGTATATATATACATACATATAATAAAGCCAAAGAGGTACGAAAGTTTGCAAATATATAGCAAATTTTATATGAAACTTTTTTTCATTTTCAAGGTAGAAAGCTGTACATACAGATTCTTTGTTACCAACGAGAAATACCTTCTTTATTTTTACCCGACTCTTTTATACACATCTCCCATCAGCCCTTAAAATAGTGGTTGGAAAATAAGCGCGACTCTTCGCAGAATTAGTATACAATAGTGTATTCTATGATACAAACTAATCTACACTAATATTATAATAGGAAAGATTCTGATGACATTAGTTACAGCCGTAGAATAAAATTTCATAGGTACATCATTCGATCTAAAACAATAAATGAAAGGATATAATTGAATGGAAAAGTCAGTACAGTTTATTTTTAGTCAAGGAAACATCCCAATTTCGTAATACCCATTTACACAGAACATACGTATGTTCACGTAATTATTTTCCTGATAATAATGCCAGCTGATATTTACGCAGGCAATGAATGGACACTACGATAATAACAATAAAATAATCCAGTTGCCGAGGCGTGTGATAATGACGCGACCAGCTCGTTAGCCACGTGGGGATTACCTATTGTTAATGTTTTAATTTGTTTCTGCCCCCGCATATAGCCCTTCGTTATTTGTCGTTTTACGATTAACATTAACGCGTTTGTATTTGCTGTACTAAGCTAACATGTTACAAATGTATGTTTAATAATAATCAGTTTTTGATTGCGATGTAAAAAAGTCCGCTTCAAACTTTTGCAATTTTCTTTTTATATAGGTATTGTAATTTCTTTGTGTGGTGAACTGTATAAAATGAAATAAGGTATTATTTAATCCCAGAGCGACAAAGCTAATATTTTAATACGCGTAACATATTTATTTGTTCAGTGGTATTGACGGAGTCTGACCTCGTTTCCACATGTGTTGCTATGAGTTTTCGGGCGCACGTAACTTTGCCTTTTCGTAGCAATTCTCAGCGAGCAGCGGTGCCGACCGCTGGCACAGCCCCCTCGCCGCAAACTCACACCCTATTGTGTCCATTACAACCCTTTACAACTTCTAGTTTTTACTCACCTCAGTTTACGTAGCACAAAACGAGCGTAAAGGCCTTACATTGTTAAATATAGTTGTTACGTTGTTACGTTGGGTTGTATTTTGTTGTGTTTATTTAGTTAAATAGTTGGTAGTGTTTGTTAATTACGCTGATAACCGAGTATTTTTCTTATTTTAATATTTAGTTTATTATTTTTTTACCTATAAAATTTAGTTAGTAGCTACTATGCCTATAAACGTAACTTTCATTGTTCAGCATAGCTAGTTCATCTTCGGTGATGAAACACAGAATGGGTTCCCATTTCCCAGAACCCTGGTGTTTGTGCTTTACTGTCGGCTTGTTTATTTCAGAGGCCTGGCTCGTAAACACTCACAGACCGATTTAAGTTGCCCTTGTTTATATTCTCTCCCGACATTCTTTTTACAAGAAATATGGCCTTCGTGCCAGATATCCGAATATTGCATATTTAGCGGTTTTTTTTCACAATATATCCACAGCAAAGTAAAAGTCGAGACACAAGTAAACAACATAGTATAGAACTATAGAAATACAGGTAGATAGGTTGTAGCTGTTCAAACTGGAAACTGATATAAGTGCACTTGCAACATTAAAAGGTTTCCTGGTTGGCTGCGGTGTTAGATAGTGTACGATCCTCGTGTAAGATAGCTGGCTGCGAGCCGCGCGTCCCTCGCCCGTGCCCGTACTTAATTTACTGCCACGGTAACGCCACAAGCACGCTCCATATCCACCGCGTTATTGCCAACTTGAAAGCAAGAATAGCATACACATTTCCTTCATATCTCCTGAATTTAAGCGTCTGCCCACTCTAACATTACATTATATTATTTTTATACAGCTCGTTTCAGACACGCATTTTATACAGTAACCCATCGTATATATTCTTACCGATGTAGTTTCGTTGTCTGATAGTTATTGTATTAATAGGCTCACAAAACATGATTGTGGATTAAGCTTACCCCTGTATATGAAACATTTTCTGAGCCTATCTTTACTACCGACGTGATGTAAGTAATTAATAATCTAATGTTGTTTCTTATATTATAAAATAAACATGGGTATGTAAAATATGTAGTACATTGGCATTGTGATTATTCTGTGAAGAGCATCGGTAGTCGACAGGTAGTGCGAGGCGTGGCGGGCGCATGCCACGTGTACGACACTTTTATTACGCCGCAGTCGGAGGCCGCGAGCGAACGTTTTGTCACCTCTTCGAGAGGCTTACACCGTGAAAGGCGAGGGTATTTTTCATGACTTTTCCACGCGGATGCATTTCACCGCTTTGCTTCAATGGGTTTGCGAGGTACCTAACCTTTGCCGCTGAGTTATATCAAAGTGCTTTCGTTTCCACGTTCGCACTGGAAAGCTTTAATTCATGACTGCTAGGAAATATTCTTTCGCTGTAGTTGGGAGAGGAAAAATCTGTTAAGTTTTGTGAAAATACGTGAATGTGGTTTTAACTTCGTGACTTAATTACTTCAAAGAGCGAATATAACTTGGTAATATAAGCAATTAGAAACTTATTTGACGCTGCCGGTCCGCCTGTTCCGCCTCGGGCGCAGGAATCGTGAGCGGGATGAGCCATTACGTGCTTTCGCAGAACTTTTCCTTTTAAAAGTCGTCTCTTACTCTTTTGAAACTTATTATATTGGATAATTCGGCTGAAAATATGAATATGATGGCCACAAGTTTAGTAATTTTAGCACAAGCCAGAAAAATTCAGTCGATTACGCCATGAAAAACGGTCCCCTACGGCGTTTAGGCCAGATTAAGGCTTTATGAGAATCCTCTTTATTAGAACGTTAGCATGAGGTGGCGCGACTACTTTACATATAAAGTTTGCCTAGTAAAGGCATTAGGGCAAAACGTGTCACATAGATTTCGTACTTTGTGTACCTAATTACGGTTTTGAAAAGTTGATAATTTATTAGTAGGTACCTACTGAAGTTGGCAATAATAATTTACAAAAATATTTTGGTTAAATTAAGTTTTTCCTGTAAATTCTCAAGGAAGCTAGCTTTCTTCCTGACGTATTATAGTTTTATTAGAAGCTTAAGAATTAGAAGCTTTTAAGAATGCTAAAATGTGATCTTATCGACTTACTCTAACCACTAGTAGCTACATAGCTGCGTAAGCATCCTAACTTTTTTACGTCAGCAAAGAAATACGCTATGAACTTGCATTAATGTAAAGAATGCACAGGTAAACAAAAATACTTTTTTGCTGATTGTACAAAACAAGGAGGTTGTCAAACGAGAATGTATACACGACTTTAAAAAAGTTGGAAAAGGAGACTGAATGTTTGAAGATAAATATAGTTACGAAACTGGAAAGTTACCAAATGGGAAGTAATCTCGAAAGCGTAGGTAGATGTCTATTTCTGGCACAAAAAGATGGGTGCGAAACCCATTGCTTGCCTGTCTGTGGCACCGTACCTAAGATTCGAAAGTGTGGGCTGTACATAAGATTAAATACATATGGGTAAGTGTGTAAATTTGTATGTTTCAGTGGATTTTTTTTGTAAGACAGTACTGACCACGGTATTGAAATCGAAAAACAATGTTTTACTGGTTTCCACGGTGGCTATTTAATTACCATTTTTTGGACCTGAATGATAACGACAGAATAGAATTGTCACAATCTCTACTCTTCCCAAGGGTCTCAAGAGTTGACTTGACGACTCGACGATAGGGATCATACATTTGACAGAGACCAGGTAGCAGCGCTCTCGATCCTTCCGAACTGCTATCTCCTACTTGCCTGCCTAACGTAGAGATAAGGGCAAAACCCTCCTCTTAGTAATGGAGACCCATAACCCAACAGTGGATTATCACGAGTTCTTGATGAGTAAGCTGAGTAATCCTTGAGGATTTAAGTTTTATGAAGTAATTTATCTCCATAAATTTGTGTTTTAATGGTTCTTGTCCATCACACTAACCAGTTGCACATGGAATTCGTCAGTCTTGCAACTACCGGTGTTCTGTGAATTGGAGAGAGGTCTTTCAACATTCATGAAATATATGCACGGTTGTATTTGCAGTGCTCCTGTACATACGTACTTGTATTAGCAATTATGCAAAGCGTCTTCCGCGTTGCGGTGCGCGGGCGGGGCGCTCGCGGGGTGCAGGCAGGGCGGCCGCTGTCGCGCTCTTTCCTCACTCGTAGCGAAATAACGACCTCAATTTGCATAACAATGCTCGTCACCCCTTATTCCCCACCAGCGACTTTCGCAGGCTACGCGGCTGTGTCCCATCGGACCCAACACCTTTTTTTACTCAAAAGCTGTCCAGTGAGAAGTGTCATTCGTTAGCATTAAGCTAAAGCTAATAAATTTCCGTAACTACAATTGTACAGTCAAGCTAGTTTTCCATAAATCCATAGTATATGCAATGAATGTTCAGAACTAGCGGAACTAAGTTTAAGTTTTGATTTAGTGGTGGTAATGCGCCGACAGCGACTCGGCTGCAGCCGCACCGAGCCACGCGCCGGCCGCGCTGCGCTTGCCGCCTTGCACGACCCGACTGAACACTTTCGGCCGCGCTCGTAACTTCTTCGTCCAACTTTCTGTTTTAATTGAATCAAAGTTTTCGGCTTTTTGCGGCGAGCGTGCCAGCCACGCACGCTTCCTAAACTTTCTTTATTAAATTATTGGAAGTTCAGAAACGTTCGCCTTTGAACGTGAATTCTGAAACAAAATTGGGGATAGTCGTGAGTTACAGAAAAGTATTTATCCTCTACGGACTCTCAGCAATAGTAGAGTTTAAAGCTATAAATAAGTAATGACCGGGCGTCTGTACCAGGAGGAATTCCGGACAAAAGAACAGTAACAACAATTACGAGACACAATTCAAAATCCGACGAGTAAACAGTTCATAAAGATGTACGATTCTCTTTGCTAACGACTAAAGCATTCGTCCGGAGCATTGTTTTGCGGCGTAGCTTTATCTGGCGCGGAACGAGTTGTCGTTCCAGTAATTTATAGATCTTTCCCCGCCCCGGGCTCCGAGTAACGATTCAGCCAGAGGAACTAGTCTGCTGGCTTTGGCTCTGCCCGGTCCCCGTCAGAACGCTATTAAAGGTCACGTAATAGACTCGGTCCTCACGATCCGGATTCAAATTTGAGTAAATATGTCGCCGCCAACCTCTTATTGTACTGCGCCTTTGTATTTACTTTGGGTTTATTTGAATTTGAGCGTGAACGTCCGATTGTTATCTTGTATGATTTGTATGCATTGTAAAGAAAAATCGTTTAAACGTACGTTTTTCATTAACAAAGGTATTTCGTAACGGTAGGAAAATAATATCGTTTATTCATTGTACATATCACGTTACTTAATGATATTAATGTAATATTGGCTACCGTTGGGGTCTGGAAAATAATTCCATGAATGCTAAATATATGATTGCATATTCTGTAAGCGTTTCCTGAAACAATGATAATCTAATATGCCTTATTCATATGTTACGTTGGAACTATATTCATGCATGTGGCTTTTCTGAAGCCGATAGCGGCGGATATTGGAGATTTACCTAAGTGTGACGAGATCCGAAGAAGACTTTGTGCCGGAGCTTTAGTATCGGATCCCGCCGTCACATACAATAGCTGTTAGAACATCTAGTAATAGTTCTCTTCCCCTTACACAATTCATCTTTTACTTGTATTATTTTGCTTGACATTTTTGAAGTGATGCTGTTAATATATCAATCGTTATTATTCTGTTCAAAATCTTATTTTCTTACGCAAATATAAAAGTGAAAGTGCTTCTAAGTAAAAGTCCTCGAGTTAGATTCCCAGATTGGATTGGAAAAGTGGTTATCTATTACATGTGGGTTATATGTTACCATATAACACAACTGCCAAAAATGCATGCATTTTATTTATAGATTATCTTTATTAATTGCGAAGTGCGAAACGGGCTGCTAGTTAATTAACTAGCAGCCCGTCCCGGCTTCGCACGGGTTAGACAATTATTTATTTTTGGAAATTTGGATTGTTGTAGTAAAATAACTACAATAGTTAGACATATGCTACCGCGGAGTTTTTTGTAGACATTATGATGTTCTTCAATATTTATTTATTTATTTATTTATTTCTTCTTCACAAAATACAGTGAATGTCGGACTTAATGCCTTAAGGCATTCTCTTACAGTCAACCATAGGGAAGTGCAGAGAAATGAAGTGGTTGCGAAGCCAGAACACAATCAAAAAAAAAAAAAGTTATGTAATATGTATACCAAACACATAAATACCTATAGAATAAATATATTAATACAATATTTTATAAATAGACATATACATACCATATAATATATACTACTAAACAAATACTTATACTGCATAAATACTACAATATATTATATAAAAAACAAAACGTTGTTAGAATAGTTTCCTTAGTGAGTTTGAGTCTGCCAATGCTTAAGTAGTTGCTCACGGACTTTAAATTTAAAGGTATTGCAATATTGTTGTACATTATTTTGTTCTACCGCTAATAGTTTCGGCAGCGCATTCGACGAAAGACATTTTAAGACTCATTTTTCTACACCTTCGGTTACATTGTTCAAATTTTGCCAAGGATCCCTAATGTTTTTCAAAGGAAATGTAGCCTATGTCAAATTGGAAGAATGTAGCATTCTATTGGTGAAAGAAATTTTTAAATCGGCCCAGTACTTTTTGAGCCTATTCATTACAAATATACAAAAATAGGTACAAATCTTTTCTCTTTATAATATTAGATAGTATACCTCTAGATATAGATATTATACCTAAATTAAAAATTCCAGTATGCTCTATTCAATAAATGCCATTCGTTTTCGCTAGAATGATAAACACAAAATAGATATAGATAACGGCAGTCGGCAGGGTAAGTGCAAGCGGCAGGTACGTGCGCGATGACAGTGCTATGACTCCCAGTGGAACCCTTCTGCGATCCTCGTAAATTGCGAATATTAGATTATAAGTACGAAGTGCGGCACGGCCGGCAGCACCGGGGCCATCAGCCGAATATCGAACTCGTGCGCTGGTTAACATAGCGCCGTGATCTGAATCTGCTTTTACTTAATCCCAATTGTACCATTGCTCGTTCTCTACTTTTTGCTTTTTAACACTTGTCAAATATGGAAACGTTTAACTCTTTGCTTTGTACTTTTTTACGGTAATAATTGAGAGATTTAAACACACAGCATGTTTAGAGTACGAACTGCAATAAACTTTAATTGGAAATGTTTTAAAGTAGGCACATTACCTACTAAGTATTATGTTGAAAAGTTAAGATGATTATTTTTTAATCTAAGTATGCGTTATTTTAAATGTCGCTTCGTTATTGTTGTAGATACGTCTGCGAATACAAATTCGTATTATGATCAGTATAAAATTATCTTGGTATTAACTTGCTTTACATCTATTTTGCCCAGAGATTTTATCATACTTAACTAACTACCATAATTTCTGAAGTTGTTTTAATATTCGAAGTTTATAAGAAACTGACTCTCAAGTAGGTAATTTTCCAAACAAGCGCATTGTTTTGAAATGTCTTCTATATAGTGATGATAACAATAACAACAGCTGTGCCGGTGTGAGCCGGTGTTGGTTTTCCCATTGCTCGCTTCGTTACGGCTTCATTAGGACAGCGGGTGCGGGGCGCACGCTACTCTAGTACGCTCGTCCTCGTACTAAGACAGCGTGATTGCGCACAACGCCATTGCCGCAAGATAACAACCTTAATGTTTCTATTCATTCGATACGGTCACAAACGCTACATGAAATAACAGCTTGCATTGATTATTTACATAAAACAGAACCGAATATACTTTTTATTAATACAAATAGGTACTTAAAAATTGGACTAGTCAACGGTTTGAAATGCTCCGTCAAATCTTGTGAATTGCGCCTCGGATGAAACTTAAGTCAGTTACATGCGTCTACAGTCATTATAGCACCAGAAATCTTCAACTGTTCTTCGTTCAATTAAAGTTACTTAAGCTTTATAGCCTTTATCTACCTTCTATTACTTTTTTATTTTTCGTTAACGAGCAATTTATATGAGAAGGAAACATTTTAAGAACAAACAAAATCCTAACTCCAATTTAATGACAGGTGAACAATGAGCATACTAAATACATACTTGTACATATTATATGCGCGATAAAAGTGTTGTTTAACGAAATTCATGCTAATTAGTCGAGAAGACTTGTTGTTATTAAAATATATTGTTTTATATTTATTTATTACATTTTGTGTATTATTGTTTTATTTTTGTTATAATGAAATTAATTTTGAATTGATAAGTCAAAAAATGACATTTACCTTTATTAATTGTAATGGCTAATTATTGCATGTATAATTTTTAGAATGTAGGTGTATTGTACAAATTCAAACACAATGTAATAATTGTTAATGAATAAATGAAAAAAATGAAAATTAATAAAAAAATAACATAATAGCTTACAACTAGCTAATGGTGACGTACGGAGAGTAGGTGCTTATATTGGCAATGCATTAGACGCCGACTGTGCCGTGCCCGTGCCCACTGCGCGCCTGCTCTCCGGCCTCGCGGACTTTGTGAACCGCGCCGTGTAATTACTCTGGGACTATGGGAAAAAGCTCACCGGGCGCGAAAGCACTTTTGTGTTATTACACTAAATTAAACCAGATAAAAATACGAGATTTTTTCGTACTCATAGTTTCTGCAACTATTCGCAAAACTAGATTAATTGATAAAATATTTAATTAGTAACAGTTGTTGATAAAATAAAGACACAATGATAATTCTTTATACTAGTGGGTGTATAAAAATCAGAGAAATGTAACATGTGCCTGTCTAAACATAGATTGGGTTGGACGTTTCTTATAGATACGTAACAAGTGAAAGTTATCGTCATATCTGAGTTGGGAAGTTTCGCAAAGACAAATTGGAGTGGAGGCGGTAAATAAAGTTTTACGATATGCGCGGTTATCAGAAGTGTGCGTCGGAGCGGGGCTGGTGTGGGAGGGAGAAGTATTTATCTTCGGCGCGAGTTCCATCTCGCCGTGAGGTTACTTCCCGTACACCTGTACGTATTAAATGCCTCTCGTTACTACTCGTTATCTTTCCACCCTCTCCAAATTAAGAGCTTTGTATGTCGCCTCGCGTGCCGAATAAAATACTAACGTAATTTGTTATCGCACATCAACTTGTATTCGTCAAAGTTGATTGTTATACTTTGTCGATTGGTGGTTCTCTTAGTGATTTAATAGAAAGAAATATTGTATCACGGGTAAATGTTTGTAGAAAAATGATTTAAGATGTTATTTACAAATGTTGTATACCTACCTGCATGTTATCTGTCCAACATAAAGTTGAGAAAATAATTATGCTCTCATGTGCACACATGCAGTTGAAGTTCAAAGTTTGTTTACAGGTCCGATGTGAAGTATCTTTTAAAAATTCTTTTTATACGCCAACCTGGGAAAAGTTCCACTTAGTTTCGTCCGTCGTCGTACCGTATCTAAGTAAAAAACTACGCGAGTGGTTGGAAAGTCCAGGGATGCTTTTAAGGCGTTTCATAATAAATGTAAGATGGGAATTTGTAGGCGATATACTTATTTATATAATTTGTCCTAAATTGTACATAATGTGATTTGTTTCTATGTTTAACTTTATTGTGCACCCGACAGAAATTTTAAACACCCACTTAATATAAATTTCGTTAATATGATGACACCGTCAGACAAATTATGAAAACCTTTCCTTTTGTACCTGACGTCAAATACGTAGGTAATTAGGTAATTATCAGAGTCAGATTGTCTTTTATAAAATATTTATCTGTTTGTTGTCGGATTGTTATGGACGCAGTCGCTCCCTAGCTAGGCAGGCAGGAAGGTCCACAGCTCGCGCCCGCGCCCCTCGGCTCGAGTCGTCCCTCCACCCGCGCTCTCCCTACACCGTTACGAGCTCGAAAACCGACTCCGTGAGCGTAGAGATAAAACGTATGTTCATTTTATTTCCACATTTGTCAGCGTTCGTTTTGTGCCCACTAACATAAATTGGACGTGGAGGGAAACCTCGCAGGTGAATGTAAAATAGCCGGGTTTTCCCAAGATAATACCGCCGAAATTTTACGACACCATTATGCGATTTATTGGTCGTGTCACATTCAGAAAGAATGATATTTCCTAAAATATTTTCACAATATATGTCGTTTCAAAACGGTGTCAGATTTCTATTACAAATTGCAATATATCATTTTGTAAAGTAGGTACAAGTAACTGTTAATTCAAGAAGTGAAACAATAAACGAATATAAAATGTACCGCTATAACAGCGTATAAATACGATGCAATATTCTAATATTTGGTATTCGCGCTACGAATCGCTGTCACAGAGTGCTACGCCAGTAGATGGGAACATATCGATAAGCGGTAGGTAACGCGCTACGCGTCCCGAGCTGCGTGGTCAGGCGCTCGAATACTGCCAATAAACTGTCTTATTATTGACTGATTAATCACTGGAACAGCTGTTCAATTAAACACACCAATTAGCCTGAAGGAAGATCTGTCAAAATGTGCAATACAAAAAATATGTTTAAAGCATAACGCAAGCGTTTTAGGTAGTTACAAAACATGGTTTAACTTAAACTTAAATCTAAATAATGATAAATATCTGAATAGCTTGTTGGCTTTATATATTATCTAAAATAAGTTTTTATAAACAGTCGATCTTTGTCCTTTCTTGAATGGTAGGCTAATAATTAGCTAATGAAAATCGCGCCGGGTGCTATTCTACTTCATAAATATTTTCCTTATTGCCCGTTACCACGACATGTCGATAAATTTATGGAAGGCCCGACGTCACCTGAAATTTTATGGTTTCTTTCTTCGGCACTCACCTTTTATATTTATAACTTGGGTAGTTTGAGCTTATGATATAAAAATATTTCTCCATTGAAAACGTACAATAGTGTGAGTACTTTATTAATAATAACAAGCTCTTATATTAATTTTGCTAATTGCATGTAATGAGATCTATGAACTCATTAAAACTAATTGAATTTACGTTGTGCACCTATAATATACCTACTAGTACCTATAATAAAACGTCATAATATCTGATAGATAGCTACAAGTGTACGGGATAAAGCAATACAATGATTAGGTACTGTGAAACATCATGATAAACCTAAAAAGACATGCTGACGCGAGCTTGCTTCCTGTCTATTAATATACTATGGAAACAAACTTAGGATTTAAACAAAGATGTAATAATACTAAAAGAAATAGAAAATCATTAGAACTAAGTAATCTGTGGTTACATTTGACTGTTTGTAACAATAGTTTCAGTTATACAGTTCGGTTTTGCTCACAAAACATGCCAAGTTGGTGTTTTTGAGCCGAAATGCGATTTGTGCCTCATTACTGCCACCTGTGCGTTGGCCGCAGCGTTAGGACCGAAAAACTATCCTCGCACCGTAATGTCGCGCTCGCAACGGGCCAATATTCACCCAATAAATACTTGCCTTCTCCAATATTCACAGCGCTACTATCGATAGTTCCACGACTAATATTGAAATCGTGGAACTGAATATTTTATGTACCTACTTAGGCGGTATTTTTTATGGTGAATGTTCATGGTCTGAATATTTAAATTGATTATTCAATGGGACCGCATTTTTAATTTGATATTATAATTCATTTCATTTCCTCGCCCACATAATAACAAAGTAACCGAAGTTTGTACCTAAGCTTAATTACAAGAATATGATAATTTATGAAATTTATTATTTCCCGGCCGGGATGCCTAGTCTATTTGTAAACGTAAAAATAAAGTTTGTGCTACTATTGCATGGGGTTGCGCATAGCGATAGAGCTCTACTCAGTGCTAAATCTCAGCAAGTACATTAGCATTTTCCGATATCTAAAGCATAGCGCTCACCACGCCCGCGGCTGCGGTCCAGTTGAATAACAAAGAATTGCGTGGTTGAGATATCGGAACACTAATGGACTGCGGAATTTATGAAGCTTTCCAGAAGCTTGTCGTCGTTATGAACGTTGTATGTATAAGTAATGAGCTATATGTGGTAAAACTTGTGTTTCATACGTTTCGTAATATAATATCCATGAGTGAGTGAACGTGGATGCGAACCGAAAGCTGGGTTTATTTCCGCACAATCAATCAAGGCGACTTATGAGGGCGCATTCAGTTACTGCAAAATCCGAACTATATAATTTTATAACTCTATTGATATATTTGTGTTATCGATATAATTTGAATTCAATCACTCATATTGTGCCTATGATTTCGTTTCATAAACTATGCATCTCTATTAAAAAAACTATATTTTCATTTGTTTGAAACTATAAATCTCTCCATGCATACACTTGTAGCATATGCCTATGTATGTATGTATGTACCTCTACATACGTTTTACTACATGTTAGTGAGTACCAAAACACATTATTTGTACTCTGTGGACCATGTATAAGTAAATATTTTCGGGTAATATGAGAGATATATCTTATTTCCATTGATTGATCCATTGATCACTAAGATAAATTAATGTTCCGATGGTATCCAGACTGTCACAGAAATATTTAGTGAGGAATAACAAGTTGAACGTTTAAATTGGTGCGAAACTAATTGTGCAATGCGCTTTTAACTTGTAGCAAGAAATGAATATGATAGTGTTGAATGTAGACATTACCGGTTTGTTAGAGGCGGCGGTAGTGGTGGTGGCGAGCCGGTACGCGCAAAGCGAGGCGCGCCGCGGCCTGCGCTGATGCTGCGGTATATGGTCCGTGAATAATCCTCCCGTAATACTCGACTTAATGGCTTGGAATTAAACAATTAGTTGTTTTCTTTCTGCCTCGTCAATGATGAAGCTTCGCCTGAATGCCACTGAATACTGGTAACTAAGATATTTCTTTGAAGGTATTACTTCGTCGGTTTGAAAAGTATATTTTAACATAACTTATTTTTTAATAAAGTCATGGTAGTAAAAAAGCTAAGTAATGTTTCGTGTGAAGTATATTCTTACGGTTTCGCGTATAATTCGTCTGATAAGCCGGCTCTTTGTTCATCCACAGTAAGGCGACGAGCAGACGTTTTAATCAAGGCTAACGAATTTTTAACCTTAGTAAAAGGCTGCGCGATGTCAACCGCCTCCCGCCTCCCACTGAGTACGCCTCGCCACTTCTAGTGCTCGACGCGTTGTTCTTATCTTTGAGTAATTACCTTGTTGTTTTGTTTTTATTGTTCAAGCTTCCGAGTCGCTTTGTTTTATTACATGATCACTGTAGTGCTGCGGCAATTGTACTTTTTCCAAAGCTGTCATTCATGAAATAGATTTTTTAAGTCATTGTACACTAAGCGTTACTAAATATATTTATTGTAATGTAATGGATATTGTGCTTACAAATATCTATGTAAAGACCCCTTTAAACTACACAAAGTTCAGATGGGTCAGTCAAATTCTGCTCATATAAGACTACAATTATTTATACTTTCTAAAAAAATTTTACGTATAAGCAAACCTTAATATACATCAAAATTCATTATCGCAGTTTACGAGTCGGCCACACGTGTAATTTAGTTTAAAATGAAAGTACCGTATGCGGTGTGCGAGTGCTATGAGGCCGTCAACTAGGCGGCTATAATATTCGTAAGAATATTTATATCGCAGCTCGGCGGCGGCGGCTCGCAGGGTGCATCTCACGTGCACCTGCGGATATTGCCGCGTAAATCAAATTTCTTATTTCGCCTCAACACTTATTTCTGCCAAGGCGTGTTTACCTCAGGGCTCAATTTTGGGACCGCTTCTGTACATTCTCTACAGTGCCGATATTGTAGACTCAATTAAACATTGCAAGTACCATATGTATGCGGATGATATTCAGCTGTACATGTCTTGTAAACCTGCAGACGTCTCGTTGGCTGTGCAGAATATTAATGCTGATTTGCAAAACGTTGTTACTTGGTCAGAGGACAACTGCCTGGTACTGAATCCGGTGAAATCCAAATATATGGTCTTGGGAAGTAAGAGGACAGTCAGTGTTATGCTATCTGCTGGGCCAGTGGTTACAATAAACAATGAAAATATAGAAATGGTAAACACGGCGACCAATTTGGGTCTCACTATGGATCCAGAGCTACACTTTGAGAAGCACATATTAACACGTTAAACGCCATGGCAGTCACCGGTGACCGACATTAGCGGAGGATTTGCCTTCAACAGTTTTTTATTGGCAGCCAATGCCTTAAATAGTACAAGGAACTGTTTTTATAGACTAAAAACTCTATACTGCTTTAGGAAATACTTGAGTGTAGCTCTGCGCAAACAACTTGTGGATAGTCTGGTCCTATCAAGACTGAACTACTGTGAGACAGTTTATGGTCCATGCTTACTAGCAAAAACAAACAGATTGGTGCAGCGTGTTCAAAATGCTTGCATAAGATACTGTGTGGACATACCACGAAGAAGCCATGTCACCCCTTTTGCGAATCGAAACAATATTTAAAAAATGGAAGCTCGGAGACGTTTGCACCTGGCAGGCCTATTGTTTAGAGTTATTACTACCCAAAAGCCACGGTACCTATATGAAAAATTACAGTGGAGACAGCATAGTTCAATAAACCACATACGCTCAACTACAAATCCACTATCCCCAGCACAGAACAGCGGCCTTCAGGGGGAGCTTCAAATATGCTGCGACTCACTGTTGGTACAACCTGCCACCACCAATGCGAGGCCTGAAAACCAAAAAACACTTTTTACAACAGTTGAAGAATTTACTGTTAAACACACAAAAATGTACATAGATTACACACACTACATACATAACACATACAATTCACTACTCACCTCAAGGGTCGCGGCCTTCCAACATGGTGATGCACAGGTATCCAACAGGTTATTGTTCGTAGCTGCAGCCTCCCCCATCATTTATGTTCAATATAGGTATATCTGTATTTTACAGGTCATGCTACTTGCTGTAAATACAAAACACACAATTCATATTACACTCACACACGGTACACTACTGTTTTATAGCAACAATTCACGTCACTACATTTACCAAGTTAAGTGAATCATGGTCTGCACTCACATCATTCGTTGTTTTGTCGTTTTGCATTCTTGTTTGCTGGCGATTAGTGAAGCTGGCGGGACGCCATTACGTCACCCAAGGATGTGCTGAAAATCAGCGCTGCGACGCTAACCTCTTGAGGTTGAAGTCGCAGAAATTGCTGAGCATTATCCTGTTTTTGCGCACGCATACATGACGCACAATATTAGGGCAATGGGTTACACTAGCATCAAGTACTTATAATGGCTTCGTATTATTTTATTATAATTAAACCTTTTTAATACTCCTTTATCCAATTTAACAATTTGAATAAATGCATGCAACTAGAAATTATTATTATTTGAAGTAAGTAGGGTGTTTCCTTGTCTATGGTCCACAGATAATATTAGATATTAAATATTCTATCATTTCAGTAAAATAATTTATTTATTTATTTATTTTTTATTTTTTTTTATTTACTTACTTACATTACATTTACCATTACAGGATGACCCAATGCGATAAATGCGAACTATTTAATCCTGACTTATTGCTTATAACTATTTACAAACAAAGCATTTCTTGTGAATTCACTCAGAGAACAGTAAAATAAGTCCGTCTCACTCGCTATGACGCGCTCAACCGAGCGTGCGGAGTGCACGCTTCAGCGGCGCGTCCTTTAGAAGGTTAGTCCGAGAACGCGGCTCCACCAGCAGTCGTGGCTGTCGTCGTCGCCACACGTACCTGTCCGGAACGTACAGACTCACCTGGCTTAAAATAATTGCATTATGCACTTTCCCTCTTAGCAATGTAAATATATATAAAGCTAATGCAAGATCCCTTCTAACCCTTAGCTCATTGTATCCAACCATACCTAAAATAAATAAGGTGGGATACATTAATGGGTAAAAGGGATAGACTCCGTAATAGCGCTTATACAAATATCTTATAAATTTATTTTGTACCTTCTCCAGCATGAGAAGTAATTGGTCCAGGTGCACCCGCGCCGTTCCGTTTGCGCTACCCGCGCTGGCTACAGCCGCGTCTACATCCAACTCCGGTCGTTCAGCCCTATACACAGAATAGAAGTAAGCCGCAAACTCTTCCACAGACCGTTGCCCAGATAATGGCACACCGTCTTTCAAGATTGCTCGCGGGCTTCTCCTACCTTTTTTGGACTTGGCATAATTCCAAAAGGATTTAGGATCACTCAGCATCTGCTCTTGGACACGGCTGCGGTATTGTTCCTCTGCTATTATTAACATATTTTTGATGTTAATTATATCTACATCGAGCAAATGCTTCGTAATCGACCCTTGATCCGCTTACCTTGTATTGCTTATGCCGAGCAGCTTTCAACTTTATGTTGCGAATTATTTCAACAGTGTACCACTCAGGATAAATGTATCTTGAGTTTACACGACATCGCTTTTTTTTTGGGTACACAGTCAAAAATAATTTAAACCTACTTCTAAGTCCATGTCATACAATGGAGTCCAATCCACGTCTGTAATTAATGAGTATAATAATAAAAAGTCTGCTTTATTAAAGTTCCATCCGTCTACTACACATGCGTTATTGTTAGGTGTCGCTGAGCCTGCTGAGCCAGGGTGCCGGAGCAGGCGCGTGTGTGTAATGACCGAGATGTCGAGCGGCGGGTGGTACGCGTCTACCGGTACAAGCGGCGCCTCAGCCGCGCGCACGCTCACACTCCCTCCCTCCGTCAGTGTACTCAGCACCAAATCCAAATGACGACCATTACAGTTTTTCACTATGTTACACTGAGTGAATTCACAGAAAGTTTCGAAGTATTCATAATAATTCTTTATGGTTACAGAGCACGAGTACAAGTTAAAATCACCTAAAACTAGTATATTTCTGTACTTATTACATAATTGTTCTATGATGTTAAACATTATCATATATTCGCTGTCACTACTACCAGGTGGAATATACAGGACACAAAGCAAGAACAAAAATCTGTTGCGTAGGTAAACAGTAGCACAAACCAGTTCGAACATATGATCGTCCACGTTGACGTCATCGGGTAATGACACTCGCCGCAACTCAAAACGCGGTGTGGCCACTAGACACGCGCCGCCTTGTTTCCGCCCATCTGCTCGGTCACACCGCAAAATAGTAAATCCAGGTGGACATAATTCTGCATCATGGATGGAGTCATTGCAACCGGTTTCCGTAATGGCGAACAAGTCTGCATTTGCCATTGAAATATTGTTGTAACATTCTTCCAACTTTGTCCGAAGACCACGCACGTTCTGATAAAATATTTCGACAGAGTTGCTCAGGGTTTCTGGGGCGGTTGATTGGTCTACAAAACCACACCCATTCCGCAAATTCTATATTAATGGCCCAGCTTTCAGGCTGGCATAACTTTCCATATTTGCTCTCCGGAACTCCAATGATAAATGATGCATAATCCCTCTCAGTTTTATGTTTTATTTTCTCCACTTTGATTGGTACTTCTTCGTCATAAATATTCCTTACATATTTTTCTAAACTTTCTTCTGTTGTTTGTTTTTGTAAACGCCATACGTGCAAGTATCTTTTCTTTTCCGCTCCTTGTATGTCAATTACACTCGTATTTCCGCCTTTTTTAACTTCACTGTTCGAGTGTCTGGTTTTTTTCCTTGCCACAGTAGTCCAATTTGCCTCTTTTTCTAGATCTTCATTTTCCTCGACCAAAACACTCCCAGACCTCTCATTGTTTACCACTGGCATCTGCTCTTCCTTCGACACTACTTTCGCTGCTTTCGTGGCCACAAATTCCTTTGCTGGCACTTTATTGCCCACTACCTGCTTTTGTTTATCTATGACGATTTTTGCAAAAGACGGTCTAAGCCTTGTACAGCCTTCCTCACTATTACTTGACACTTTTGCTTGACTTTTCTTTAGACTGTCTTCTAAGGTCTCATTTCTATCCATTAAAGTTTTAATTTGTGCTTCAAGTATATCAACTTTATTCGCTTTTTGCTGTAATACGACAAGATCTCACTTCATTTTAATTTTTTAGCTTTTTTTTATTTTTCAAATATGTTATGTGTGTTTTGCGCAGAAATAAATGGCTTTTCTTTCTTCTTCTTTTCTAGAGCGATGTTCTTCCTGGTGTTCTGAGATATCAGATTTCATGTTCCATTTACGTGTGGAAATGTGATTTAGGTCTAAAGGTATTCATTATTCTCCTAATAACATTACTAATACTAAGCAGTATTGTACACAAAACTATCAACAAGCATATAATTAGTAGCACATATGTGTAATGCATACACCGCAACACGATGGCATGAATTACAGGCCGTAATGACCATCTATATGCCAATACGATTAATATTTAATGCTGCTGTCCTGTGCGGAATTACCCGGTGTCTGTGGTTGAGCTTGCACTGAATTACTGCATCTGAATGGGTGTTGGACGCTTTGTCATCCCCCTGATATACCTGTGACTGCAGATTCATCTCTCTGTGTAAGATAAATCTTAGAGCAGATTCGAATTGAATTAGGTGTGTTCCCGAGTAATAATTTGAAATAAAGGAAAATATTCTCTTTTATCGGTTTGAATCCTTATAATTATTTTCAAAGACTTTACTTAATGTATTTATTAATTTACTTACAAAATAATAATTCGTTCGTAAATTTTATGGTTTATTTAATTTCGAAACGCTTTCAATTTGGATTAATAAATAAGAAAGCTGCAAATGCATATCATTACTTATTCATAATTATGTATCTGAAAAGCTTTGAGAAGGACTTAGCTCGAATGAATGTTATTACATCAAAGTGAAAGCACTCATCTTACGGACCCTTGCAAATTAATTGCAGGAATGACAGAGCACAACGCCCGGCTCTCTTAATGCACGCTCACAAAGCAAAACGGCTTGGGCGGCACCGTCGCGGCACGCAGCACTGGTGATTATGATAATGACGCGGTAGCCGCGCTTTTTGCGCTGTTCATCCTATATTACTGACACGACACTCGACACCGTTTCTGATATCGCTCGTGCGCCCAGCACCGCTCCGTGCCGCGTACGAGCGCGATTTTGCCTTTTGCTGCTCGCCTCAACCACTCCGAGACGCTTATAAATTATGCAAGTCGCCATAATCCACGCCCTAAACGCCTTCTCCACTGCCTCAATTATTCATTCGAGCGGTTTGATGTTTTAGAAAATTGTCGCGATACTCAAGACGAGCTGTACTTTATAATTCAGCAGACGGGTATCACCGCAGCTGCCACTGAATCTCTACATCTATAAGATAAAGTGCATACTGACCTAATTTGGACACAGATAATAATACTACCCTTAACAGTACTCGCATTGGGGCCAAATTAATATTTTATTATATTTTCCTCTTACAGGATTCAGAAGGCGACACTCCCTTACACGATGTCATTTCGAAGAAACGTGACGACATGTTGACTTTATTGTTGGAGCATGGAGCTGACATGACTCTTACGAACAACAATGGTTTCAACGCTCTGCACCATGCAGCTCTGCGAGGCAATCCAAGGTAATGCACTATATTTACAAAGAACATGTATCAAATAACTTTATCCTTGAACTGGAGATAACTGTTTAGAGTAAATCCTCCATGTGTAAGATATTAGACGATTATCATACATTTGTATATGGTTGAGAGTATTCAGTCTCACTTTAGTAACACGTTTGCTACGATAACAACAACCCCAAATGATAATAAAATAAAATAAGATATAATTTGTATAAAGATAATATTCGTACACACTTCTACAGGAGACCTTTATTTCGTGGACTTTGTCTCAAATAAACATAACGTTGCTTGTTGTACGACATTATCCCTACGAGAATGGGTAGTTATGAGCGAGCCTGCCTCACAATAAACTGCTTACACGTCTAATACAGTGCTCTGAGGCGATGGGTGTTGCCTACACCTTCTGATATCTTTATTGCTAGCAACGTTGGTGCATGTTTTATTTTGTACCTAAAATATGGGCTACAGGCGTGTTTCTGATCATTCGTTGGATTAAAAAAAATCTTTATAAATTAAAGAAGAAACGATTTAAGTGGATTTCCTACTGTATGCGCGTAGTGTTTTAATTTTAACAATAATACTTAAGACACATAAATATACCAATACACTTAATATTGGTTGTTGATATACAAAGCAATTTTGCTTTGTGGATTACGAATAAACACCAGTCAGATCTACTCTTGGAACTCCAACGTAGCAAGTAGCGAGTTGCGTAGCAATGTAGCACATGTCGTAGCATCGTAGCAAATTCCGTAGCCAAGCGCAACTTGTGTAGCAGACGTAGCTGGCGTTTATGTCAAAGCTCGTAGCACTATATTAAACTTTTCTGTTATCTGTAATTTCTAAATAATTTAGGTATTCTATAGGTATTTATTTACTGTAATAAGTCTCAATTTATTATGCAAATATAAAAATGTTGATTTTAATATTATATACCATTCGAATAAATCATCATAACTTCGCAATATAAGAATCATATTAATAAACTAAAGTACTTAAAAGATCCCGACCATTCTATATTATGGATCGAAACCCAGAGACCCGTAAGGGAGGGTGGTCAGATAAAACTGATCTATGAAAAAGAAAACTTTGGTAATGTATTATGAATCGGTAAGAGTTAGAATAATGAATCTCCGCTGCCGAATCGTGCGTAAAGCGGTTTATTTGTGGAGGGTCCGAGGAGACGCTGGAGTCGCGGAGGCCCGCGCAACGACCGCCCACATTTATTCAAGTCACGTGACGCGTCCCAGGGAAATAATACGAAATGTGGCTACGTGACCAGTTCATTATGCGGCGGCACAGAGCCCAGCCCCGGCAGTCACCTCGCTCGCCTTCCGACACTTTTTCCTATGTCCGTCCGCTCCCGGCTCCCGGTACCCAGCGCATATTACAAACAACAGAACGTGTTGCGACGCACCGACCCTCACAGATTTCTTTAAATCTGATCGGTCGCGATTTTCTTAAAACAACTATGTACTTTGTAGTATGTTTCATAGTTGAAAAATACTACACTTAGATGACCGCTTCGCCCATAAAAAACTGTACAAACTTAAAATTTTGTAATTTACATAAAAAAAAAACAAAACGGTTAAAACGTTTTTGCTTAAGATTGTTGTTTAACGGAAGGTAATCGAATAGAAGATTGTCGTAAAACGTTCCTGATTTTATCGCGGAATGAGAAGTCGCTCGCGACTTTTCCCATTTGACAAAAACGTTCGTTTCCCCCTGGAGATGTAAAATCGTTTTATTTTATTACTTCCGCCAGTATATCGTAATATCAGGAGGAACCGTCCTCCTAGGTTAGGAAATATCCTTACTATATTGAATGACTTTGATGTTCCTCGCTCTCTCAATTAAAACGTGTTAAACTTTACTCGTATTTTGTCAAGTCTAAGGAGAATAACATAACTTGTAGGTAATACTATTGTCAATTCAATTAAATGATACGTAGTCGTTACTTTTTGATATAATTTATCTCAAAAGATTGTCTTTATGAATTCACATAAAGTTATATAATTTTGGTCGCCATTTTTAATTTAATAAGGAACGGTTGTTCAATTCCACGATATGTTATTAACTCGCAGCATAAATCTACATTTAGTTACACCAAGAAGTAAATCTGAATTATATTTTAAAGAGAGATAACATATTAAGGACGTATACTTAAAATGTATTTGGGAAACATTCCATAGCTTTTGATTAATACAATATTTGGCTTGAACCTATTATCGGCAACGTGAACATCTGCGTTTGTTTCGCCGCACACCGCCGCTACTCATTCGATAAGACGCGTATCCGCGCCTGGCATTAATCGCGAGCTTAAATATTTTAACGCGTCGTAACATTGATTTATTCAGAGCGTAATCTCAGCTCGCGGGTTGTTTGTTCTTAGGCTCGTGACGTATAGGTATGATTAAGCTACGCGCCCTCAATCCACGCCGGCCGGATCTAACTAGTCTTTCCTTTACTAACACTAGATATACTAGTTAACAGACTGAATCATTTGCAATCTTGCAATGTTTGCTATCAACCTTAACTCACCAGTTACAAGTAACGTAAATTAGTAGTAGAGGTATATAAGCTGGACTACGTCGACAAGTCCCTACGTGGAATATAGAACGAACAGAGTATTCACAGAAGATTTATATGGTCATTGTGTAGCGTTAATTGCAGCGAGTGGAGCGAAGTACGATGGTATCGTACCATCCGAACGAGAAATGTAATGCCCCGTCGACTGCTTCGGTGTGTAGCTCATGAGAATAATGTGTGCGATGTAAACACGTGAACCGCGCATACATGACGTCCTATTTCAGATATTAACATTCATGTTTGTGTTGCTGTGCGGTATTTAAATTGATAAATTGTTGCTTTGATGGCAATACCTTTCGCTCAAAAAATAATGGTGTGATTTAAAAGGGGACCACGTCTATAGGGACAGATAGTAAAGGGCGAGTCTGACGGGCCACTGGGCTTAACTGAATCGAAATAGCGGGGTACACTGGCATTGAAAACCTATTGGCACAGATATCGACGGCGTCCGTCACAGAACTGGCCGGCAACGAAGCACATTTCAGTGTGGCAGATTTATGAGAACCGACCGACTGCTATAGAGGCATGGGGAGGCTTATAACTAGGAGGGACTGTGGAGAAGGGTCGGGCGGTCGCGGGAGGCTCTGTTATTGTGCGACGTTTGATTTACGCACGTACCGCTATCACCCTTTTGTTAGCCCGGATACCGACTGCTGTGCCAGTTCCGTTAGCCTGAATGCAGACTCTCTTTGCTGCTGCTCACCTCCCCCACCTCTCAGGTCTCACACTACCATTACAGACTTTAGGTTTTTTTATGAACATAGTTATTGAGAATATTGTATGTAGACTGCCTCGTTGGCCGAGTGGTCGCAAGTGCGACTGCCGGGCAAGGGGTCTCGGGTTCGATTCCCGGGTCGGGCAAAGTATTACTGGGTTTTTAAAACATTCTCAGTAGTAGCACGGAGTCTGGAAATGTGCCCGGTATATGGCAATAGGCTCACCCCCTATTACATGGGACTCGTAACATAAATAGTGAAAAGTGGGTGTTACATTGTACAGTGGCATTAAGTGCCGTAATGTGCACCTCTGCCTACCCCTTCGGGGATAAAAAGGCGTGATGTTATGTTATGTGTATGTACACTTAATGAACTTCATATATTATTGGAAAGTTAATAAAGCAAAAGAACAATGTTAAATATTGCACTAAATGTATGGGATTACATATGGATAACATTATTTGAAATTCATGAGAGCATAGGACGTGTACCGGTCTGTTGGAGCGCAGTGATTTGGTGGTGGGTGCATCGCAGTAGTGTGTGGCGCGCGGCGGTTGGCTTCGTCGTCGTTACCCGCAATTAGCGGCTCTACACACGCGGATAATCCGCGCGCTCGCGCCGCCGCCGCCCGCACCGCCACCCGAGCCCGCACACGATTGCACTACGGATTCAGCGAATAAATTCATTTGTACGCAAATTGTATCGGCGCTTGCAATTAAAACTTTGTTGGCGCTTCGAGCTAAGATAAATAACACTAATACATTCTGCTTATTGCGGGAAGTTGCCGGATACAGAGGATATATTAATGTTGTTCATAATTTGTTTAGGCGGATTAACCTTGTTCGTCGGTAAACTTACATTTAACAATAGTCCCGAGCTGTCCCCTATTACACATTCAAAGTTTCAGTACCAAAAATGTATGTAACAGTGTACAATGATGATATTTGCATAATTTGGCTGTTACATGCATATCGTTATGTGCCCACAGCATTCAAATGATAGAGTAGTGAATGGGCAATGACTCGCTTCTGTTAGGCAAATTACATTAAAATGTGTTTCATTAGGCCCTAGCCCTACACACGTGGGGTGCGGTGCCAGAAGACCTCCCCGTGGTGCACCCTGGGTGCGGGCGACAGTCTCCCTAGCGGGGGTGATAGGGTTGGAGTGACTGTCGCCCGCAGCAGACTTCTGGACTGGGCGGGCGAACCCGATAGGGTTCTGGAGGCGGCGGGCTGTGTGCTCATGGCCCGCGCTTCCGTGGGGCGTTTCTCCGCCTGTCTCTCTGAACTTAGCAGAGAGCGTGGCGGAGAGGCAAGGGCGGTGCTCGTTGTGCACTCACCCTGCCAGCGAGCAGCATCGGGACACAAGCTGTCCCCGATTGCAGCCGTCGATATCGTAATCCGTAAGGAGGTCACGGTCATGTTTTGTGACTCTGAACGGGACGAGGGTCTTGGCTTGGTCGCCCGGACCGCGAGGAAGATAACCTCTATAAAAAATTCCTCTAATACTAAGTTCTGGTGCGCGGCGAGAGTATGCATGGCTGAGGAGTAGTGTCAGTCGCGAGCGCACCCCCAGCTAGGGGACCAGTGGACCCTCTAGTTGGGAAACAAATTTTCACTTACCCAGGTACAGGGGGCACTGCCTGGGTGGACCGAATATTTCCCCCATACTCGTGGGAACTTTATGGAGTTGAATACAAAAATAAAAACCACACAACCGGAGGAGGAGAGTGCGGGTGAGCTTGGCTCGCCTGCAGTAGCAGGAGAAGGGAGCCCAAGTGGCTCCGGGACTCGTGGTGGGGCGCTGGACTCGTCCAGCAGGCCCCACACACGGGAGTCTAGTCGGAGGGGGTCGGACTCAGAGTCCGACGCGACATTAGCGGAGCGGCTGAGCGTGAGCTCGAAAGGCTCACGCCGCCGCGCGACGGGGACGTTCAAACGCCCCAGGCTGGAGGAGGACAGTTTGTCCCCGTCCTCCGGCGCTCAGGAGGCGCCTCCCCCCAAGGTCCCCACGGCAGCGCGGGGTAGGGGCGGCAAGGGCAGCGGTCGCCGGAAACCGGCACCAGCTGCCTGCGCGGAGTCAGCCGAGCGGCTGGCCGCGGAGGGCAGGGCTCTCTCGAGCGCTGCCCGTTCGGAGTCCTCTGCGGCCGAGATGTCCGGCGTGGAGATGTCGGAGGGCGAGCGCGGCTCTGAGAGCGAGAGCTGCTCCGGGGGCCTCCAACAGGCCATTACGGCGGAGCTCTACAAGCTGGCGATGGGCAAATCCCAGCCGGTTAGGCTCCGCCTCCTCAGGGCGGCGGCGGCCACTATAACGGAGGCGGCCTTGGAGCAGTATGCGGTGCCCACTGCGGGAAAGGTGCGCTCTGAGCTGGCCGAGATGCGGCGAGAGCTGGCGCGCTTGGCGGCCTCTAACGCGGCTCTGGAGGCCGAGCTGCGGACGGCCAGGGCCGAGCTCACTGCTGCTCGCGGCAGTCGCCCTCAGCCCCCGGCGGAGGCTGACATAGTCGGACTGCTGCGGGCGGAGATGGCTGCCTTCCAGCGACGTTTCGACGTGCTGGAGGGCAGGCTCTTGCGCCCCCCACTCGCGGCGAGTCAGGTTGCCCCCGCGGTCCCGCGGTCGTACGCGGCCGCTGCGGCCAAGCCTTCGACCTCGGGTCAGGCTAGCCGCAGCTCCCAACCGCCGACAAAGGTGCGAACGGCTGCCCCAGCGAGGGCCTCGGCGCCCCCGCCGGCGCAGACCCCAGCTGCGCCGACGGCGCCTGCGCCTGTGCCCGCTGGGCGCAAAAGAGGAGGGGCACTCCGGCCCAGCAGGCTGGGGTTGCGGCGGCGGCGGCGGAACCCGCCCCGCAAGCAGAGGACGGCGGCGGGTGGCAAATCGCCGGCGAGGCGAGGAGAGTCGCCAAGGAGGGCCGGAAGCGCCGAAAAAGGCGCAGCGGCAACGACGGCAGCAGCAGCGCAAGGAGAAACGCGCTGCTGCCTTGCTCCTCGCCCCTAAGACCGCGGCTGTAGTAATTACACTGCAGCCCGAGGCGGTCAACAGGGGCGTTACATATGGCGACGTCCTCGCCAAATTAAAGGGGGCGGTGACTCCTGCGGAGTTCGGGGCCCCGGACGGGTTCGCGGTCAAGGTGACCGCTACCGGAGCCCGTCTTTTGGAGGTCCCCGGCGCGACCAGCGGCCCATCGGCTGACGCCCTGGCCGAGAGGCTTAGGGCGTGCCTCGGTGCGGACGAGGCCCGCGTGTCCAGGCCCACCAAATGCCTGGATGTCAGGATTTTGGGCCTGGACGACTCCGTCACGGAGAGTGAGGTGGTGGCCGCTGTGGCCAGGACGGGAGGGTGCCCTGCTGACCAGGTCAGGGTGGGCACCATACGTCCGGACAACTCGGGGCTGCGCACGGTGGTGGTGAGCTGCCCCGTCACAGCAGCCAAAACATTAAAGGAGGGCAAAAGGCTCTTGGTGGGATGGGTCTCGGCGCAGGTCAAGCTGCTCGAGACCCGGCCTCTGAGGTGCTACCGCTGTCACGTGGGGGAGCACGTGAGTGTCAAATGCACCTCGGAGGTGGACCGCAGCGACTGTTGCTTCCGCTGCGGTCGGCCCGGTCACAAGGCCGGCTCGTGCAACGCCCCGCTGCACTGCAACGCATGTGCGGCGGCTGGCAAGCCGGCCAATCACCGGGTCGGGAGCAAGGGCTGCTCCCCTCCTGCTAAAAAGGGCAAAGGTAGGCCCTCCGCCGCCCCTGCCGTTTCCGCCGCCGCCGCCGACACTGCCACCGCAGTCGCCGCTGCCGCCACTGAGGAGGTCGGAATGGACTGTCAATAGTGGCTCCATTCCGCCTCCTCCAGGCGAACATCAACCACTGCGCCGCTGCTCAGGATCTCCTGCTCCAGAGCATGGCGCAGTGGTCGATCAATGTCGCCGTGGTCTCCGAGCCGTATTTTCTCCCGCCCAGGGATCACTGGGTGGCGGACCTGGACGGCTCGGTGACCATCATCTTGTCGGCCGCCGCCGGTACCCCGACTCTTGAGGCTGCTCAAAGAGGCCGGGGTTGTGTCGCAGCACGGTTCGGAGAGCTCTGTTCGGAGTGGGCGTGTACTTCTCTCCGAACCGAACTCTCGCCGAGTTCCACAACTCCTTGAGGGAGTTGGTCACCGTCGTCGTCGGGTTCCGTTCCCTCCCCGTGCTCGTCCTCGGGGACTTCAATGCCAAAAACTTGGCTTGGGGTTCCCGGTTCACCGACGTCCGGGGTAGGATGGTGGAAGACTGGGCCCTTGAGACAGGCCTAGTCGTCCTGAACCGGGGTTCTGTCCCCACGTGCGTGCGGATGCAGGGCGAGTCGGTGGTGGACATCTCGTTCGCCAGCCCTGCTCTGTCACCGCGTATTGTTGACTGGCGCGTCATGGAGGAGGTGGAGACGTATTCCGACCACCGGTATATCCGGTTCGACGTCTCCGCCGAGTCCGCAGACCCGCCGGTCAGACAGGCCCCATGTGGCCCGCGTTGGGCGCTGAAACAGCTGGACCGGGAGCTGCTCCTGGAAGCCGCCATCGTGCAGGCCTGGGTGATACCACCGGTCAGGCCTGCCGACATAGACGATGAGGCCAAGTGGCTCCAGGACGCCATGTCCAGGATCTGTGACGTGGCGATGCCCCGGATCCGGTCGAGGCAACAAAAGCGCCAGGTGTACTGGTGGTCGCAAGAGCTAGCAGCTCTACGCAAGGCGTGCACTGCTGCGCGACGCCAGTACACTAGGCACCGCAGGCGCCGCATCCGTCCTCCTAATGCGGAGGCGAGAGAGGCGGAGTTGTACGAGGGATACAGGGCGGCTAAGGCCCTCCTCAAGGTGGAGATATTGCGGGCCAAGGAGGAGGCCCGCCGAGAGATGCTGGGGACTCTGGACAGAGATCCGTGGGGACGCCCGTACCGAATGGTACGCGACAAGCTCCGCGCTTGGGCTCCCCCGCTCACCCAGAGTCTCCGGCAAGAAGTCTTGGAGGAGGTTTTAGGGAACAGAGAGTATAGTTCCCTAAGATCGGAAAAGGAGGATCCTCCGACCAGGCGAGGTGATCGTGCCTGGCGGGCTTTCTGCCCAACAGTTGCTCGTTGGGATTTTCTATTCGTGTTAAATCGAATGTAAACTTCGCATGTGCGATGTAGGATTTTATGACGTCATCCGTTGACTTGTGACATGTGTCGCCACAAGGTGATTGGCACCCTGTTCCCTCGACTGTGGAGGGGGTTCACCCCTCCGTATATGACTCCGCCCCCTGCGGTGCCCGACGCGGGCTACAGCGACGACGACGACGACATCGTCCCAGAGGTGACCGAGGCAGAATTGAGAGCGGCGGTGCGCCGGATGGGCGCCAAGAACACCGCCCCAGGACCCGACGGCCTGCATGGCAAGGCATGGGTCCTGGCCTCAGAGGCTCTCGGGCCTCGATTGATTGGTCTCTACAGCGCATGTCTGGAGAGAGGCCAGTTCCCGCTTCTCTGGAAAGCGGGAAAACTGGTCCTCGTGCGGAAGACGGGGCGCCCTGCGGACTCTCCGTCCGCGTACCGGCCCATAGTGTTGCTCGACGAGGTGGGGAAAGTCTTCGAAAGAATCATTTCGAACCGCCTCGTCGCGCACCTGACGGACATTGGGCCGGACTTGTCGGACGGCCAGTTCGGCTTCCGCAGAGGGCGCTCCACGGTGGACGCCATCATGCGCGTTAGAGACCTCACGACGGGGACTGCAGTGTCCAGGGGTAAGGTCGTAGTGGCGGTGTCTCTGGACATCGCCAACGCCTTCAACTCCCTGCCCTGGAGCTGCATCTTGGAGGCACTCCGATATCATCGGGTGCCTACCTACCTCCGTCGTGTAATCGAGGCTTACCTGACGGACAGGTCCGTCAGCTACCCCGGTCACCGGGGCGAGTGGAACCGGCGAGAGATGGCACGCGGTGTTCCACAGGGTTCGGTTCTGGGGCCGCTCCTGTGGAACATCGGCTATGACTGGGTGCTGCGCACCGACCTCCCGAACGGCGTTAGCACAATATGCTACGCCGACGATACGCTGGTGCTAGCGCACGGGAGGTCACACCAGGCGGCGGCCGACTTAATGGCGACAGCGGTTGCGACAGTCGTTGAGAGAATCCGGCAGTTGGGACTCGAGGTGGCGCTCCACAAGTCCGAGGCCATGTGTTTTCCTGGCCGCGGGAACGCGCCACCTCCGGGTGGGTCCCAAATAACGGCGGGAGGAGTTACCATCGACGTCGAGACGACGATGAAGTACCTAGGACTCGTCCTCGACAGTCGGTGGAACTTCATAGAACACTTCAGACGTTTGGCCCCAAAGTTGGAGAGGACGGGGGCTGCGTTTAAACGCATCCTCCCCAACCTCGGGGGGCCAAACGCCTCCTGCCGGAGGTTATACGCCGGGGTCGTGCGGTCCATGGCCCTCTACGGCGCCCCTGTTTGGGCGCCAAACCTGTTGCGGCGTCCCGCTCGGACGCTGCTCATGGCACAGAGGGTCATGGCGATCCGAATGATCCGCGGATACCGCACGATCTCTGGGGAGTCGGCGAACCTCCTTGCCGGATTACCGCCGTGGGATCTGGAGGCGAAGGTGCTCGCGCGCGTGTACGGCATGCGCGCGGAGGCACGTCGCCGGGGTGAAACCCGCTGCCGCGCCAAATAGGTGCGTGGCGGGATGAGCTCCGGCGCGATCTCATGGCGGAATGGCAGCAACGACTGTCGCAACCGAGGGCTGGGCTCGCTGCCATCGCAGCGGTAAGTCCCCTCTTTGAGGAGTGGCTTGAGAGACGCTACGGCGTCCTCACCTACCGCCTGACGCAGGTCCTCACCGGACATGGAAGTTTCGGGAGGTACCTGTGTCTGATGGGGCGGGAGGAAACGCCCGGGTGTCATCACTGCGAGGACCGCCCTGAGGACACGGTGGAACACACGGTGGGAGAATGCCCTTCGTGGGCTGAGCACCGCCGTGTCCTCAGGGAAGTGATCGGCGATGGCGACCTCTCGCGTCCGGGCCTAGTGCAGGCCATGATGCGGAGCGAGGGGGACTGGGATGCCGTCTCCTCCTTTTGCGAAGCAGTCATGCTAGCTAAGGAGGAGGCGGGACGCGTGAGGCAGCGAAGCGCTGCCTCCTCGCAACCCAGCCATCGCGAAGGACACACCGGGCGTCGGGGATCGCGAGACGATCTCCGGCCACCGTAAGCGCGGGCCTGCGGACGGCGAGCATGGGTGGCTCCCCGTCCGACCAGAAACAGACCCGAGCGTACGGCGCGTCGCGTTCCGCGCGCGCCTCAAAGAGCCATCAGACCACCACAGATGGGGCCCAATACGGCCGATGCCGATTCGGAGTCGCGGAGAACCTAACGGGTAACCGGGGCTCCGGCTCGACGTGCAGGAGAAGGAACGGGGTGGTTTTTAGTCGGTAAGAGTCTGACACTCCCTCCCGCCTCACCCAGGCGGGAGAAGTCATTCGATGATTTTCCCCCCTTAAAAAAAAAAAAAAAAAAAAAGCCCTACACACGTCGTGGGTATCATTACAAACATACTTTTTAACACGCTTGGCAGTTAGTGGATTACACAAAGAATTATTCCAAGTGGGACCGAACCCGCGAAACGTTGCACGTCAATCGATGAGAATACGCATAAAAAGAAATATTTTTACTCTTATTATAATAAAATGTATTCTCAACACAAATAACTAGTAAATTCATAAACAAGAAGTTACTGTTAGTGGCGATATGATTTTCACGGAGAAAGGTCTGAAAAGCATCATCATTATTTTTGTCTGGGGTGGTAAGCAAATTTGGTAAGCAAGATGAATTTACTGTTAGTCCGAAGCCGTTCGTCCTATTTGTTTATTCAAGTAAAAATGTAGATAAAAACATCTCAGCTGTTTCTTTCCAATCATGTTTGTGAAGTACGTGACTAGAGTAGTTGTTAATCATATACCGTCTCCGTGTCTAGTTTATTGCCTATTCACATGTAAAATGCCGTTATAGTTTGTTATTGTAGGTATATTATTGTGATAAATTGTTGATATGATTTTCTATTGTCATTGTCTATGTACTTTGAAGTTAAAAGTAGAAATAACCTAATTGGCTTTAATTATTACCTAATATAAGTTAGCACATGTATGCGAGAGTTGGAGGTAGTCGCATATGGACCTAGAATATTTAACCTAAGACAAACACGCGGATATCCTATGTTAGGACCTCTGCTACAAGTTGAAACCAAGAATGCGGGTGTGGAGCGTCCATGTGTGTGTACACTCGACTAAAGTTCCAGTTAACGACCACAACTTAAAATCTTCAGCGGATGGTAGACTGTTCTGTGTAGCATATCTTGCGCCGTAGAATTCCTCTCAACGATTTGACGAGGCGTAACTTTGTTCGATGATATATATTTGCACGTGGCACCAACACGGAACCCGCCTCGCGTACACTGTTTTGTCAGCGCGTTCCGTCTCTTTGTGTGCCTTGCCATTGTTCCGCTCGCTAATGTTGTTAGTGCACTTTTTCAGCGACTACGCTAATTTAAATACCTCTCCTTCCTTTTGTGAAGAGACTCGTCTTCCGTTTTCCGCGAGTGGCGGGTTCCCTTTGCGTTTGAGAAGTCCGCGTCGGGAGACTGCATTTAAATGAGACACTTAATCACCCGAGTTGGCCCCGCATTTCTTAAAGTCGTTTGTTCTCTTCATTCATTACATCCTTTCTATAGATTTATCAAGAACTAAACAGATTCACTTCCCTGACCGTAGTATTTTATACCATTTTTAATTTAAAATGATAATAAATATTTGAAGAAACATATTTACGATGCAGAAAACTTGTGTTTGGCATCCAATTTTTCAAAGAAGTTTCCATGCTGGTTTGAAGTGGCGAGACCGCTAACACCCACTCAAATTGTGTAAATATGAGGAAGGTAATAAACTCTTGGCGACTAGCGTGCTCGGATTTGCCTAGAGTTCTGTACGTGTCGTCGCCCCCTGCTCCAGCCCCCCCGGGCGCCGCAGCCGCATCTCTTCGCGCTACTGCGCTACTTACTTTGCCTAGCGCCTCGTGCACATATATCAAACTTTTACTTGCAGATAGTGTTAGCGATCCTTCGAGACATTTGTTATTTTACTTTACAAACACAGGCCAGACAAGTCTTTAAACCACTTTATAGTTTCAAAGAATGCAGTGGGACAATTAGTTTTGATTTAAAGTCACTAGAATGTAGATTTATCTGCATGCAGGAAAACTGGTCGAGTCGCGAAACTTCGACGTTAGATTGTAGCGTCATCATTGAAAATGGCGTATATTAGTGCGGCGTCGTTTTTAAACCATCGCAATATAGCACGTGAGGCCGCGTATTAATATCTTTACTAAGCTGAGTGGATCAGAGCGTCAGCGTGGCTTGGCCGAACGTAGCCTATGATGCATGGCGTGGCTTGACAAAGCTCGCTTAATGAAATATTCGTAGAGAGAGTGAAACAGACACGGTCATCATTCACAGGTGATGTCACTTTGCTAAACACTCGCGAAATATGTGGAAGGCACGAAAGAGTTAGGTACCTACTCTTAAACACGAAGCTGTTTTTCAGATTACTTATTTTACGAGTATTCTAATGGACGTTCACGGTTATGTGTGTAAAAAGGGTTTAAAGTAAAAATGCCAACGAATGGGTGAAATATAATTATGTTTTCATCATCCGTTATGATTTTTTTTATCTATAGCATATCAGATATTTATGTTCTGTAACTATTTTCTGTAACTATATACTACAAGACATCTTGTACTAATACACAATGCTATTCATTAATTCCATACTTATAACTAATACGCTGTACTGCTGATAGATATTATGTCCGGGCACTGTGTCCTTTTCGCTAAATTATATGTCACGTTATATTGATAAGTTCGCCGGTTTTACTCGTACATATGATCTATTCGCAAGTGAATCTTGGCGGAGATGAGATGGAGTAAAGAATGGCACCTTTTAACGGGTCACGTTTATACCATAACTTTGTTGCTAACGTTATTACGTCAGACGTGAAAACAGTAACTGAACGACGTGACCGCAATAGCAATAATCAATTGGCTTGTGTTTTATTACTAACGTATACTTCCAATGTTCCCGCAGAACAGTGATTTTTCTATGTTATTACTAGTCAGTGCTGAATCTCATTCCTCCTTTGATGTCGATCCTAATCTTAAAAACACGCATATTTTGCATAAAACCTTAAATCGCTTCGATGCGAATGATACTAAAATAATAAGTAACTTCATCTAAGCTTACTCTTATCTATACAGATAAATAAAATTGGTGTGTCTGTTTGCAATATTAAAATAACCGCTTTTTACTACATGCATATGAATATACATGCGATAGGTACATATACCAAAATATTTTTTTTTACAATTTTTGTCTGTCTATCTATTTGTACTGGCTAAACTCTGGAACGGCTGGACCGATTTTGCAAGAGTTTTATTGGCAGGTAGCTGATGTATGTAGAGGTATTAAAGAGTAGCAAAGGCTGCTTTTATTTTGGGAAACTGAACAAAAAAGTTATATTCTAAAATTCATGTAAAGAAAATCACTATATTATATTTTCTTAATTATTAAATACTCTGTGCTTAATTCTCATTGTTGAATTGGCCGCTTTATCATAAGAAATATAGAATAATTAATATAAAGAGATGTCACTGCCATTGTGACGTCTGTGTTTTTTTAGAAGAATGAATGTCATATGGTTATATTTTCTATTTTAGTTTATAAAGTTAATTTTTCCCATAAAAGGAATAATGCCTAATACAAAGAAATAAAGGCTTAAAATGTTGTTTTTTTGTTGTTTTTACAGGTGAGTTATTTTGTTTATTAGTGTTTATGGTAATTATCTAAGTTAAAAAGTTAAAGTACATTGTACGCAATTATAATAAATAAAAATTTTTGTTGTTTTTACAGAAAAACGCAATTTTGTTTTTATTTCGTTTAATGCGCAATATTATTATAAAACAACATTTTCTGCAAATATTTAACTCACTATGGAGAAGTTGAGATTTGATTTTGCTGTGATAACATCAGGAGATGGAAAAACAAATATTATTTGCATAACCTCAATAGGTACACTTACTGGACAAGTTTACGGTATACCAGACGAATACCAGCCTGCAAGTTTACATCAAGTAATTATAAATAGTTTAAGTTATACCAAGGTAAAAAAGACATTGACTAAACGGTACCAAACAAGAAAAATATGGATAACCTTAACAGATGAGATATCTAAGACATATTTAGATGAAGGACAAAACCTGCAGTTTAATGATTTGTACCTGGAAGAAATTAGGGAAAACGTCGATGATTATAAAATTTTACCTAGTAGCTCAAGTGAAACATTGGAAAAACTATTAAAAAAATTACTTGATGAAAAACAAACTAAATCTGAAACTCAAAATTTAGGGAAAATCTCAAAAGATTTTATGATTGAGAAATTTAATGGCAAAAATGCAAATGCTCACCAATGGATTAAAGATTTCAACAAAGAATGTGAACGTTTCCACATTAACGAAGATAAAAAGAAGATTGAAATATTAAAAAACTTTTTAGAATACTCTAGTATGGATTGGTACAGCTGTATGTTAATAAAGTTTACAGTTGAATCAGAGTGGAACAAATGGGAGAAAAATTTCTGTGAGACATTCGGAAACAAAGGATGGTCGCCCATCAGATATGCTCTTGCTTTTAAATATCAAATGGGTTCACTACTTGATTATGGTTTAAAAAAAGAAAAATTATTACTTGAAGTGAGAAAGTCGATTGATACTGGAACCCTTATAGATCTTATAGCAGCAGGTTTGCCTAATTATCTGATTGATAAAATTGACCGAGAGACTTTACAAGAAACCGAAGATCTGTACAATGAGTTAGGAAAACTAGAACATCTTGTTAGAAAGAACAAATATGATAAAAAACCCTATATACAATCTGACACAAAAACTACCTCTAAGAAATTTGAAGAGAAAAAGCCATGCAAAATCTGTGTCGCTGAAAATAAAGGGAACCGTTTCCACTTGGAGGAAAATTGTTGGTTTAAGGGGAATAATAAAAAAGGTGTTGTGAAAAGTGTAAACAACTCTGAATTGGAAATTGAACTAAATAATGAGAATCCAAAAAACTAGAAGTACCACCATTAATAAAAGTACCATTACTAATAAACGACACTTTACAAGTTTCTGGAATTTATGATTCTGGTTCAAATGTGTCGTTAATTAATGCTAAATTATTAAAGATACAAGAAAAAGAAGATGCAAGTATTACACAAACAGCTAACTTGAAAACTATTAATGGTGAGAAGAAAACAAAAGGTACGGTAACTCTAAAAATAAAAATGTTTGATATGGAGAATATTGTAAATATTTTTGTCATAGAAAATGAAAATTTTCATTATGATTTTTTGATTGGCTTAGATAGCATAAAGAAGTTCAAATTAATGCAAAATGAAGACTTAAATATAATACAATGTAACAATTCAGAAGAAGGGAAGTTCCTAAATGAGGAGAATGTGAAAAATAACAATTTAAATTTAAGAAATGTCAATATTCCTGATGCACTAGGTGACAAAAATAAAAAAGATGTTTCTTCATACACTAAAGTATTGAAACAAGAAACTAATTATACGAACAAATGGGAAGTGAACTTTAACGAACATTTAAACACTGATGAATTTGAAATTTCAGTGAACTATTTAGATGTAAATCAACAAACAGAGATTGATAAACTAATAGAAAAATACAAACCAGTCTTTGCTAAGGATAAATACGACATCGGCACTGTACGTGATTATGAAGCTCATATAGATTTAATGGTGGATAAATATTGTTACAAACGTCCCTACAGGTGCACAACTGACGATAGAAAAGAAATCGAATATCAAATATCAAAACTACTAGAGAAGAATCTGATTGAGGAATCATATAGCCCATTTGCTGCTCCAGTCACCCTGGCATATAAAAAAGAAGACGATAAAAAAACGAGATTATGTATAGATTTCAGAGAATTAAACAAAATCGTCGTTCCACAATCACAGCCATTCCCTTTGATTGAGGATTTAATGGTAAAAACCGTGAATTGTCATTTTTTTTCTACTTTTGACATAAATTCGGCATTTTGGTCAATTCCTTTGAAAATTCAAGATAGATACAAAACTGCATTTGTCACGCAAGAAGGCCATTTCCAATGGACTTGCCTTCCATTTGGTCTAAAAACAGCTCCAGCAATTTTTCAGAGAATATTGAGCAATATAATTAGAAAATACAAACTCTCAGATTTTGCGGTAAATTTTATTGATGATATTTTAATTTATTCAAAAACTTTTAAGGAACATATAGTACATATATCAAGACTACTTGAGGCAATATTAATGGAAGGATTCAGACTAAAATTTTCGAAATGTAATTTTGCAAATAATTATGCCAAATACTTGGGTCACATAATAGAAAATAATTTGGTTAGACCTCTCAAAGATAATTTAACAGCAGTTAAGAACTTTCCAGTTCCAGAAACAAGGAAAAATATACGCCAATTCCTTGGAAAAGTAAATTTTTATCATAAATTTATACCCCATAGTGCAATTATCCTGAATCCATTACACAATTTACTAAGGAAAGATGTTAAATTTGTATGGTCCACAGAATGCCAGGAATCATTTGATAAAATAAAAGAATTACTATGTTCGAAGCCAATTTTAAAAATATTTGATCCAGATAAACCGATAATAATTTATACAGATGCTAGTATTAAAGGCGTGGGAGCTGTGTTAAAACAAGAAGATGAAAACGGAGTTAACAAACCTGTAGCTTACTTTTCAAAAAAGTTGACAGAAACTCAAAAGAAAAAAAAGGCAATATATTTAGAATGTCTCGCAATCAAAGAAGCGGTAAAGTATTGGCAGCACTGGCTTATGGGAAAAGAATTTGTGGTATATTCAGATCATAAACCGTTAGAAAATCTGAACATAAAGGCTAGAACTGATGAAGAACTGGGCGATTTGACATATTATTTGTCCCAATATAATTTTAAAATAAAATATAACCCGGGACAATCAAATCAAGAAGCAGACTGCTTAAGTAGGAACCCAGTCCTGAATCCATGTGATAATGCTGATGATATTTTAAAAGTGGTAAATCTTTTAACCTTGGAGGATATAAAAAAGGACCAACACTCAAATCTAAATCTACAAAATGAAAAATCAAAGTTTATAATGAAGAACGAAATTTACTACAAAAAGAATAAGAAAAGGTATAAAATCATATTGTCCGAAGCATTCAGTAAAGCCCTACTTAGAGATGTTCACGATATTTACTGTCATATTGGAAGAACCCAGATGATAAATAAAATAACACCTTTCTATACAGCAAAAAATATCATAGCAAACATTAAGAAAATTTGTGATGAATGTGATATTTGTATAAAGAACAAATCTAGAAGAAAGTCCAAGCTTGGTTTAATGTCACATTTAGGTCCGGCAACACGTCCTTTTCAAATTATATCCATTGATACCATTGGAGGTTTTGGGGGATCACGGTCTACAAAAAAATATTTACATCTTCTGGTTGATCATTTTACAAGATATGCATATATATTGACGTCAAGAAATCAAAACGCCAGTGACTTTATTAAGCTTATTAAAAATGTGACACAAAGCTATAATATTGAGATGATATTGACTGACCAATACCCTGGCATAAATTCTAGAGAATTCAAGTCCTTCCTGAAAAAGAAAAACATTACCATAGTTTTTACAGCTGTAGACGAACCATTTTCAAATGGGCTTAATGAAAGGCTAAATCAAACTTTAGTCAATAGAATAAGATGCAAAATAAACGAAGGTCATAAGAAAACTGCTTGGACAACTGTTGCACAACAATGTGTAGCAAAATATAATGAAACAGAACATACAGTCACAAAATTTACTCCAAAATACCTCTTAGAAGGCGAGAATGTGGATATTTTGCCACTTGAATTAAAATCAAAACCTACAAATGAAGATTTGAAAAGAGATAGAGAACTAGCTCTTCAAAATTCAATAAAATCTCACTACTACAATAAGAAAATATATGATTTAGGTAGGGAAGATTATAAATTTGAAGTGGGAGACGAAATATATGTCGAAAATGGAAATCGATTAAATAGAAAGAAAATGGATGAATTAAGGATTGGACCACACAAAATCTTAAAAAGGGTTTCTAACTCAATCTATGAAGTTGATGCCGGACATAGAAAGGCAGAATCAAATCTCTACCATATTACCAAGCTATCTCCAGCAGTGATCCGCGCCTAATCGAACAATCATTGCTTGTTCTCTCGGAGGGTGGGAGATGTAAAGAAAATCACTATATTATATTTTCTTAATTATTAAATACTCTGTGCTTAATTCTCATTGTTGAATTGGCCGCTTTATCATAAGAAATATAGAATAATTAATATAAAGAGATGTCACTGCCATTGTGACGTCTGTGTTTTTTTAGAAGAATGAATGTCATATGGTTATATTTTCTATTTTAGTTTATAAAGTTAATTTTTCCCATAAAAGGAATAATGCCTAATACAAAGAAATAAAGGCTTAAAATGTTGTTTTTTTGTTGTTTTTACAGGTGAGTTATTTTGTTTATTAGTGTTTATGGTAATTATCTAAGTTAAAAAGTTAAAGTACATTGTACGCAATTATAATAAATAAAAATTTTTGTTGTTTTTACAGAAAAACGCAATTTTGTTTTTATTTCGTTTAATGCGCAATATTATTATATTCATATGAAACAACAACCCGTGCAAACATAAAAAATATATGAGTGGCTCTTTATATTGAAGGTTTAAAGCCAGCTACGATTTATCCAGTAAATTAATTAACTGTAATCAATTACAAGAAAACTTGTAAAACGATGGGTCACAGTTTTAAATCACAACATTTTTAATCGATACCTTTACATTAGCTGGAATTATGTATGCATTCAAAATCGAGCTGTTAAACGTTATAACGCCACTGTTGTGTTTCAATATGCAACACGTTGACGATATTGAATATTGCTAGGATATAATAGAATTTAATTATTTATGGTTGCTCACCTTGCTTGGCACGGCTCTATGTATTTCCTTGTAATAAGGAAAGGTCTACAAAGAGGAGCACAAAAGCTGTTGGCATGCAGAGCGGAGCATGACGCAGGCGTTATTTTACCATCAGTCAAGATGACAGTTGTATTTTTCGCGGCCAGCGGCCGACGCTCAGGCGCCGGCTCCGCGTCGTTTATCATCAGTTCGCGATCCTGTTCAAGTCCTTAGTTATTTATGGATGCGATGATAAAATTGTCGAGCACTAATTTGCATCAAAGTTCATGCATGTCGTAAAATTACACTATTTACTTTAATAGTTCCTTCTGCAAAGTAATTCAAGGTAAACTAAACATGACATGATATTCATCTCAGTCGCGTAAATTATATTATAAGTCAGCGAAATGTAGTATATGTATCGTGGAGTCGCTGGCAGATGTATATTGGAGATGGAAGTCGGAGGCGTTGGCGATGCATCCGGAGTCGGCGCGGGCGTCAGCAGTACGTGCGGCCGTAGTGCGGCATACTCGACTCGCTCCACGTTTATTATCGAGTGATTGCCTCCCTGCGTGATCCGACTTGCCAACTATCCTTTGAAACGATCTGTACGTTCTTTTCCTGAGATTAGCTGCTTTTATTTCTATTTTACAATCCGTCTCATGATTACAGCGCGATCGTTAGGTAATTTATCGAATACTCTCTTCAATTTAAGTCTAATTGTAAACGTAGGTGAGCGATTGGTTATTTGAGTTATATTTTACTTTCATAGTTTTATTTAATAACTATACAACCAAATTTCAGGTTTGTCTACATTTTCTAAAGAAGATATAACATTTTGATTAAATGCTTAGAACATTCTGAATGCCTTACCATTTACCATACATGTTTGTGTACAAAGCATACAGAGTTTTCGCCGACACTTTGACAGTTAGTAGGGGCAAGTCTGAAATATCGGCGTGCGCGGCTTAATCGCTCAGCGTGCGATATTGGCGTTACATCATGTTGTCAGCAGAGAGAAAAATTGCCGCACTCCGTCCCCCTCCGCGCCGGGCCGCGCCGCGCCGCGCGTTCCACACGCCTCGCTCGCCGATGTCGACAGCGCGTTTATATTACTTGGGGATTTATTGTAGTTTTACGAACGCACATTTATCTGTTTCTATAGAAAATATTATGTTACGTATTATGCTCCTTTAATTAACTATACAAATATCGATTTAGTAATTAGACTCTTCGGTTAAATTTTCTTCAGTTTACGGTATAATAGACACGAAAAACATTTTCTCTTCCAACGAGTTGGATTTGGAGTCAGTGCCAAGCCAATTAGGCAACTAATTATTATTAGATGTAGACTAGTAACCTAAACTAACTTTAGTTGTACATATATTATGTTAACGTGCTGTTTATTTATTTATTTATTTTTATTTAACAAAAAGTACAATTTTAGGATTAACATGTTGTTCTTATAATTATAGATCCTCGCCAAACATATCGTTTAATTATCGTTATGAATGTCACTTGTTTGTTTCAAATGACAGTACAGTACAGTTCAGTAGACAAACCCATTCTAGTCATGCGGCAATGTCTCCATCACATTTTTTAAATTCACGTCGCTTAATTCGTTTCTTTATTTCTCTCATTGCAAATTTTTAAGGTATGCTAATTACAAAATAGTGTTATTTAATACCCATTGATGACATGCACCTCATTTTATTGCACATTACGAACACAGCGTTTGAACTGCTGCATATTATATTTAAATGCCCTTAAGAAATAAAATACAGCACACTGCTTATTGTCCCGGTGTGGCACGATTTCAATATACAGAGTTGACATATTTCTGATTGAATTAATAGATAAAGATGTGTTGAGGAAAAAGTCTTAAACGATGCTAAACCAATAAACACGTCATTTATTCAAAAGAATACGACTTTATAACTGAATTATTTCAATTAAAACTACAGAATGTATATACCTAACAAACAAGCAGGTATACACTATCTATAGCTACAATAATTGTCAGAGTATATTCAATACCAGGCGCACACCTGCTGATTTATGAGCAGAACAAAATTATTGATATTCTCATACAACCAGTTTCGATCAGAACTATACTATTTGCAATAATTCAACATGATGAAGTAATTATTTATGAACGCCATGTGACGAAGACCTAGCAAAAAACTGAAGTATATTGCTGTACTAAAGTCGTAGTTCAACAGATACATATGCTGTGCACTATTCCTTTCATATCCAAAGGGGTGTGGGTAATTGAACCAGTAGATTGTCGTGGTCGAGTGTTCGGCATGGTCCACGTGGCACAAGATTGCGGAGGCGGTGTTTGCTCTTTGGCGGAGCCTGCAACGGGCTTTCGGTTCAGCGAGCCGTGCGGCGAGCGCGCGGCCTCTCGGGTCGCGTCTCTGGCCAAATTGAAATATCCCCGCTGCCACGACGTCCACCACTCGCATAGAGAACCTTGCTAGTCGTTCGCCTCGGGGCCCTCGCTCACACATAGATCTATCTCAAAATGAACTCACAACTCTCACTAATATTGTTAATTTCCATGTTTCACGTTAAAAAAACTCACGTCAATGTCAAAATCATTTGTTTTCATTAGACCAGAAAGGCACTTCTGAACGTCACCAAAAAATAAAAAATGAAGCTATTTGCTCATTCCAAGGCGTGGAGAAGAACGAGCAAGAAACTCCATAGTTTTGTTGGTTCGATTAAAATTTAAACAATACACGATTGTAGTTATTTGGTATTGTACCACACTATAGTGAGAATTTCATAACTCAAGTGGTAAGTAGACCCGAAATGGGTCGGGTTATATTTCGCTAAAAATTATATATTGGCATGGTTCTCGAACGATTCAATTTCCGTGCGCAGACAGCAGCGGAATTTACGTGCGCAGATTTACATGCCAACGAAATTATTTGCAAATGGTACCTCGAGCGATTCATCTATATTTTATGATTCGAACCGAGCACACTTTAAGGTTTCTCTCTTCGAAATGAAATTATCACTTTATATTTCAAAAGAAAAGATATTTTTCGTCGTAAAATATGGAAATATGAACAGATGTTTGGCAGATTGTTTAGAACAGACTTTGAAATTCATCAAAGTTTATTTATAAGTAAGGATAAAGAAATGAATTTCATTCAATACTGCTTGAGGTAGAGCTCTACGGTAACTTTTTATTCACATTTTTGATATGATTGGTTACATGTAACGATGGTTTGGTTTATGTCTTGAAAAGCAGCGATTTGAAGACATTACTGACATATTGTTTCGTTTTTACAGCACTTTTGATGCACTCATCAGAAAATAAATCGATACTTATAATCGGTCAATCTCAAAATTCATTTGACTAGATAATGCGCTCGGCTGAACACTGCATATCTCACACGTAGCTTATTTTTACATCAGGCATTTTTTCTTGCTATTATTGAAAATACGATGTTTACTGTGGAAATACTAGAATAACGACCGTTTTCTGTCACGTATTTCATTGATTTTTCGATAAAATTACTAAAAAGGAGACTTAAAGAAAACTTATTATAAGTATCGTCAATACTATCTTATAAATAACTAGCAGCCCGTCCCGGCTTCGCACGGGGTAGACAATTATTTATTTTTGGAAATTTGGATTGTTGTAGTGCCATAACTACAATAGTTGGACATATGCTACCGCGGAGTTTTTTGTAGACATGATGATGTTATCCAATATTGTTGTACATTATTTTGTTCTATCGCTAATAGTTTCGGCAGCGCATTCGACGAAAGAAGTTTTAAGACTCATTTTTCTACACCTTCGGTTACATTGTTCAAATTTTACCAAGGATCCCTAATTTTTTTCAAAATGAAATGTAGCCTATGTCAAATTGGAAGATTTTTTTAAATCGGCCCAGTACTTTTTGAGGCTATTCATTACACATATACAAAAATAGGTACAAATCTTTCCTCTTTATAATATTAGTTTAGATGACTCCTTCACTTTTGCACTCAACTATAAATAAATGTTAATTAAAACGCAAAAAATAAACACAACTGAACACAAATCAATACCAAAAGCTACATACATAATTGCATATTTCGTATAGGTATTTGCCCCCTCAACATAAAATGCCGACACTCAGGGATTCTTGAGAAATCTATAATATAAAACAAATAATAATGATATTACTATCATAAAAAAGTGGCCCTACAATGAACATAATACAACTTCAAAGCTTTCAATAATAGGAGCAGCATATCATTCTATCCCTTAAATATTTCACTACAGTTTACACGTCAAGCAAAATAAAATCGTGGAACAGCGCCTAACTCCTTATGTTTATTCCCGTGACTCCTTTGAAAAAAGAAAATAAATAAGTGAAGTAAGTGACGCGTGCACACATTGTTTAAATCGATAACCTTTGTAGAGGTGGTTGCCTTACGAAGCCCTTTTGCAGGTAATCCTGCCCACTTGGAGTTATTGCCGCCGAGGGAAGGAAAGATTACCTCGGCGGGAGATAAGGAGGTCGACGGGGCTTCGAGTGCGATTGTCCCCGAGTCAGGCGTCGAATTGTGTCAAGTGAAGCGGCAAATTAAACGGCCGAGCCTTCTGCGCGCCTTGCGCACTAATCGTCACATAAACTGCTGCCGCCCGAACGTTTAATTACGTAAAATGCTTTCTTCGACATATACCTCACTAACCTAATCACTAACTACTAGCGTTTATTTATTGTCATCATGCTATCATGATGTACAGCGAGTTATACACTAATGGGCTCTCATTGGTTGCCCTTAATAATACACATACCAGTAATTACCACGGGAATGAACCCAGAACGGTAATTGGGATGCGAATCGTAATTATAATCAGGTGAATAGAATCAGTTGTGAAAGTACTTATTGTCCGTATTTTAGGATACATATTTGAGTCAGATAAGATTTCAGCAGACTGTAGTTATAAGGCATCCGACCTACTTTCTATTAAATGGAAATACATTTTCATGTTACGAATTCGTAATAAAATACTAATAATGATACTTTACATCAACCACAGTACCAAGACGCCGACAATAAAAAACAGTGTACACGACAACATGTCAGACAGTAAACAAAATTTCTTACATCAAACAAGGTTTATTGATACGAAAACCAGCTCTTATTAATTGTATATTATTGCGAGCAATACATAAAAAACAGAGACATATATTTATGAATATTAAATTCAATTTCATTTCATGAAACCAACACACAAAATATGTGCTACGTGTACGTAGCGTGTTTCTTTGATGCGACGAGTCTGTAGCATTTTCGTAATACTACGATCTCATAGCATTTTCTGTAACAGCTAAGAATGCTCTTGAGATATTCGACAATCTACCCTATGAGATCAAAAATTTAAAACGAAGAATATATCTCTCAACATTAGTCGTGCGAGCTAGATAATGTAAAAATGAAGATAAAAATAATCGATTCATACAATAAAAAAATGTGTAACGGAGACTTGATGCTGCAATTCACTGTTTCAGATATATGATCGGATTTCTATATTAATTAAGTAAGGTACGATTAACGCTAGCGACAATCTGAATCGGTGGAAGGAAGCAAATTGTGAGTGACGCTAATGATAGGGCGTTCAGCAGTCGTAGTGCCACGTAGCGTCTTTCCAATTACGCTACGGCGTAGCGGGGCCGGAGTCACGCTGCGCTCCATTCGTTACCGGGACGTGCCACCAACATCTGGACCATCCGTGTTATAACTTCGATAACTTGTTGCTACACAAAATTGCTTTTAGTTTTTCTGATAGTATATTGTAAGTTTATTGAATGTGGTAAAACGATACTGTTACTGTAAATTAAGAAAGTAATTTGTAGCTACGACGTTTAAATAGGATTTTATTGGTTAATTTGACACAAAGGTTTAGCCGGTTTCCTTACTACGACTGCACACGTGGAGCTGAAGTAATTATTTAGTTTAATACGTCTATTTCACAGTTATTATAACAGTTTTTTTACAAAAATTTAAACTGTTCCCTTTGGTGTATCGTAATTTCAAACGAAGTAATGATTATTATGTCATCAGACCTAGAAAACAACTAAATATGAATTTAAAATGTCGAGAATGTTAAGTGTCGTGATGTGTCATGTAAATAATGCCAGAAGTTTGTTAATAGCCGAATAAAATAGAGTATACCGACAAAACACGCCACGTGGAATACAGTGATAAGGCGAAACTTTGTCTTGCTTACAAATTACACCCTGAATTTCAGTTGATAGAGACTCGCTCAAATGAAATCATTTAGACGGGACTGTTCGTGCTATTTAGGTTCAATATATTTTTTTGTATTTTGGTGCACTTTATTATTTTATATTTTAATATTTGAATCCCACTTATACTTTAAATACGACAGTCATTTGGTAACAAAATTACACCTGCGTGGAATTTGAAAGCGATTATCAAACACTAGTACAACTTCGACTTTCGTGTTCTTATCGGGGATATCGAAACGATAACGAACTTCTTCTTGCTTTCTTCCGTTCGTTTTTAATGCAATATAGATAAATTAATATTGCACGTGCATCTGTATCGCGTTTTCAAAAGGAACTCGGCCATGTGTCTCTTGTTACACCGTTACTCTACCCTATTGTTATACATATAATTTACCATGCAATAGATATTAGAGGTACATATTAAATTACTCTACAGACTTCACTGAAATATAAGTGATACGCTTAGGTAACAGTCGAGAGATAAGAAATCTAGAACTTGTAAACTTTGTCTTTGTTACTCGTTAATAGGATTCAGCGTGTTAGATTGGTTACAAAGTCTAAGCAAACAAATACTCGCTTTTTTTGCTAATAGTCAACTTAATAATTTCTTTTTACAATTTATCAAACAAAAGTAACTTGGTATAATTATTTAGTATGATTCAATATACAGACAGCGCGTTGAGCGTTGCATTCACCTACTCGTATAATAACCACGGCACTCCATTATGATATTGCCCTCTGAGTGAATTCGGTTTCATATCTTTCTACATAAAAGTAGCTTTTTGAGCTTTACGAAGCGCGATCATCATTCAACGCAGCTCCTAATTAATTTTTCCCTCAGTATCCAATCAGTTTTATTCAAAGTAGGTAGCTGCATTGTATTTGTTTTTATTCAAAAATGCTGAGATAATATTTAATTGGTTACGGGTTTTTTACAAACTATTTAATATTCGTATTGATGTTTCTCTAAGCACTCTAGAGAATTAGTCAGTTTTTAAAGTAAGACTTATTTATATATAAGACCAGATACTACATAAGTTTACCCATTTTTGCTACTATAGTCTATATATACAACGTATTTTCAGATTACTAGCATAGAAGGTACATCATAGGTGTAGCCAGTTAGGTTGTCAATCAGGCACATAATTGACGGTATGGCACTTACCGCGCCACAACGCCATTCATCTGGGGCTCGCTGACACAGCCGTCCCACTCGACGCGTCGCACGTGCCGATCACTGCCACTCCTCGCGATACTATCATACATGCGCTGCGATCATATACCACAACACATATACACTATTCTACTAAACCCACACTACACTCGTCTTTCCCTTTGCTTATTTACCTACTACCTACCTACCCAAAGTTCATAACTATTACACGTATTAGTTAACACCTCATAAGACAACAAAGTAACATCAATTCTACCCTTAGATGCTAAATACGAGCGAAAATTCATGTGAGTTATAATTTTTGCCGGCAAACTCTGCTTGTGCGGAGAATGTTATTTCAATGTAGGTACCTGCGTTACGGAATCCCCACACTAAAATTAATCAAATTAAGAAAGTTTGTTGCAATGAAACAAAACATCGACCCTTATTTCGTTAAGGTAATTTTGCTGGAGGCTTGTTAACTGACGCGTCGCGACAATTATTTTCATATAACATAATCCTGGGGCGTTGCGAGGTGTGTTCTCTCGGGACACGTGATTTCGAGATACCGGCCGGTGTCCGGGTGCGGCTGGCCGGACTCGACGCCGAACATAGCTCGTTGACACGCCGCCGCGCTGCCTCGTCACAGTTCCCGGAAAACTCGTATTAATGTAAATTAGAGTAACCTGTCCTTACCCTCCCTCGTCAGCAGAGGACACCCTCGTCATTATATTTTTACTAACTTATTTTTGTATAAACCGGCACAATTTTTCCACTTACATTTTTCCTCGAGGATTTTAATAATTTCTACGATTATCTTAATAGCATTCTTTCGCGTTTTTGTTAATGTGAGACTTTTACTGCTATTTGACTAAATTGAAAATATTTGACATGGTCCCTTGATTACGTATAAACGTTGTTTCAAACGGTAAATTTGTTTATTGGAAAACTAATTTTCAAAATTCCTGTTGGGGAAAAAACAGCATTTTGACAGTTTCGGGGGCAGTGTACCCTTGATTTAGCATTACTATTTTGGGTATACACATTTAGCTATTGTAACGCTAACTAACTGGTCATATTAAAAGTAACCTGTTTTCTGTTTTCAGGTAAGCAACGGAAAATCTGTAAGTATTTTTAAGAAATAAACACCTCATATATAGTGATTAAATTCATAAATATGTACCTAAAAAGGAACTTGACAACCATTTAGTAAGGAGGTATGTATAATAACTCTTAAAGTTTTGTTCAAAAACGCCATTATTTTCTGTAGATAGGTACCTATGGCGTGCTCGCTTGAAACTCTAGAGAACGGAGACATTTGATTTTAAGCCTCGCGGACTATAAGTGTTATTTCTTGGTGAGAAGTATTATTCTGCGACAGGAGCGCAGCTCCGCCGTCTCGAATGCTCCATTTAGTTCCAAAGTTTTTCTCGTTTATCACCGTTGGGCTCTCAGAGGCGGAGATTTTTCCTTTAGATTTGTTGTCACGCCAGACCTTTTTAATGTACCTTTCTTATCGTGGCTCGATTAAGAAGGAACTTGTTTTAGATCTAACTCTTGGCTACTTTATTACTTCCTTCTAATTAACAACAAGGAAGGAAAAATAAATTAATCTACAAAATAATAAAAAAATTACAACAGGATGTACAAAATTCTTTATTTTGAAATTTTGCAATACAAACATTTTTGTAATAAATTATTTTGCCTAAAATATTTTAATGAAATGTTACATTTTCTGTATATTTTCAGAAGGGTTCTTCTAAAAAGATTCTGTTTATATTGACAATGTAATGACTACTATTTTATTTGTTGACTAGCGAACCCCCTTGACGCAGTCGTGTTCGAACCATTGTAGAACCCGATTGTGGCGCAAACAATTGGGGTCCAATTGTGAATGTAAAGTATCAAGGGGCCTAATCAAACACATACAAAGAAGTTTTCAAAATCGGTCCAGCCATTTATTTGGAATTCAGTAACATACTCTCGGACATCTGAATTTCTAAAAGCTACAATCTGTAAATCCGATATTTTCTTGCAGGTTGGAAAATAAATAGAGCATAATTAAAATCAAAACATAAAAACGACGACGTGAGTAAACTTATTACATCAGTTTGGTAAGGTTGGTGAAGCGAGCGGTTCGTTAATTAAGCGACTGAAACGCGGCCATAATAAAAAGAGGGCAGATTAAGCTCGGCTCGGCTCAAGTGTGGCCGAACAGGTGCGAGAGGCGGTAAACTACAGGCACATTCTCCCAACTCCACCGCGTGCTGCGCTTAGATAAAAGGATTAGCAGACTTTCTACTCCCCTCTACAAAGTACTCACAATTACATTACGTTTACCACTCAGCAAATCCATGCGTAATTTACAATGACGTATAACAACAGTCCCAAAATAAATATTACGCAAATACTTCTTTGTGATCGTAATATTTCCGGCCGTTGCATATAAATATAAAGAATATTTTTCCCTTACGGATAAGATAATGTTTGTTTTGTGTCGTTATGTACCCTGGAGCGGGTAGTGAAGGTGAGATTGTATCCCGTGACGGTTCAGCGCCGCGCCATAATGACTCGGCGCGAGCCCGTTGACGTCGGCCCTCGCTCAGAGATTGGAAAATGCCTCCACAACTTTTCTACTTATACAAAAAGTTAACGTGAAAACTTTGTTAATGTTTCGATAGCTTAAGGGCTATTTTTATTGTTAGGAACAGAGTTTGTCGCATTAATTTTATGGAACTTAGTGTTTTTAAACCTTTTTTATTGCTACTATAGAAATATCATAAAGTCATGCCAATGATCTATGAGAATGTGTTACTCGTTAATGCGTTATCTTTACGCAGACTCCGCTTGTAATAATATTTAACCATTCTATCGAGTTTCATAAGTACCTATATACCTATGCAATACAAATGAGGTTATGTAAATTACAAACATTATCTTTCGATATAGGAATCAAAACAGTATTTTAGAAACATCGAGTCTCTTCTCTCAGTTGATGGCGTAGAATTTGCATAAAAATATAGTTAAAATGATTTGTGTTGTAGAAAATGTCTGACTTCGGGCAAATGGTGCTGTAAAAATGTTGGTAGATCGGGATAGGCAGGCTCGCGTAAACAGCTCGGTAAATCACGAGAATTGCGCGCCGCAGCTCGACTTGGACAATATTTGTGCCAATAAAATCCTCCCTAACAAAGCTGTTGTTGTCAACGAAAAGCCGCCTGACCTGTTTTTAGTCTATCATGGATTCCGTTGTCATCGTTTTCAAATCCCAATATAGATGTTGAGTATTTTTAGATCCACATAATTATACTTTCCAAATCCGCAATCTAAAAAGCAAAAGAGACTCAATGAATAAGATTCTTTAATTAAATTCAATGTCTATTTTTGTGATCCTCCTGTAGTTCAATGTCAGCAACTAATATATTTATGTATGTATGTATCACAAGAAGAGTATACGATCTCCTAGAGTGTGTTGTTGTGGCGTAAATGAATAAAACATCAACAACTTTAATCTAAAGTCCCTTTATTTAGAAAAAGGTTAGTTCATGGATTTACCCAATATAGCTATAATGCGCATACTGGTCGTCTTCTTGACTTCTCAATAACTTGAAAACTATCACCGGCAGCTTTCGCGGGTGGGTAACTAATAAAGTAAGTTGGAGAGGAAAAGTAAACTAATATCGGGTTGTTCTGGCGACGAGCGCTGCCCGCTGCTGAACCTCGACCGAGACGTCATCTTCACTACAGATTTATTACTTTTAATATGTGCTCTTCATTTACGAATGTTAATTACTTTCAGCTACATATAAAAGGGACGCAAATAGTGTTTTTCACAAGTTTGAAGATTTTTAGGATAACCTTTAATGTTGGTAGCCCTTCTTGTAGCTCTTGTCTTGACATATAATTGATTATCTCATAAAACATGAAGTTCCATAAATATAACGCTACTGTAATCATTAGCACTGCTCCCATCTTTTTCACTTCAAAAGTCGTTTTGAAGCTTCTTAAATTTTGTGAAAAAGTTTCGGTACAAATTAAGAGCAAATTTTACTCCGTCCGTTTAGCCATCAGTAATTTCAAAGTTCTAATGAATTTTCTTCTCTGACATTGAAAAATGAATTTCTACCCCTTATAGCCGTTGGGACATCTGTAAAGCACTGACCGGCTAACTCACCTACGGCACTTTAATATGTAAATATTTACCTCTAGTTTTTTGACTTACGATAACATGAAAGTGTTTGTTGAACTTGCAGTACGAAAAGCCTAGCGAGCTAGGTCTAGCAGAGTAAAAGGCGAGGTTCGCCCTATCCCCGCACCCCTCATTACCCCCTAACGGGCACCATTAAGAGCACGGGCCGAAGTGCCTCGGACCGTAGTTAATCCACGTCCTCATTCACTGTTATTTCGAAGGTCTGATCTAATCTAAACAGGGCTTAGGATCCTACAATGCCAGTATTTCGCGCGACTCATCCCTTTTATGTATTTGACTATCCTCATACCGGTCCCGACGCCGGTCGGTTGACGTTTGCCTTTACTATAAAAGGAAATAACACTTCCGAAACTTCCGATGCGATTTTGCGTTAATGCCATTGTATGAATATTAATTTAGACAACAAAACAAAAATAATAACAACAAAACTGCCTATTCAGATACGAAAGATATAGAGTATTGGCTAAATAAAAATCACATATTGTAATTGACGCAGAAAGATTAGAGATAATAGTCCATGAAATGTGTACGAGTATAGTGATAATGCTGACGCAAGCGGCTGCGAAGGCCGAAGTGGAAGGGTCAATTTGGAAGCTATTATACGGCGGCGGTTAGAGGCCTACTTCTGGCGGCTGCACTAAGCTGGCGTATTCCAATCCCCCCTGCTCAATTTCGGCCTTTCTGCAACACCATTCATCCTTCACTTATTTGATGTAAGTACATTTTCACGATGAAGCTGAAATATACAAATTTTAACTAGAAAAAAACGGTAATAACTAACAAACTCGTAATGACTTTTCTGTCCAAGTCTGGAAAAATCTGGTTCGAGACTCAGTTTTGATGAACCAGCTTAATAAATTGCTTTAGAGGTGGAAATGTTTTAACTGTACCGCACCCGTAAGCCGATTTCGGATTACCTCTTCATTTTTTACGATCCTCGGAGAAAATTTACGAATTTAGATTGAGTATTTATGGATTCCATATCCGATATTCATTTATAGCCGGGTCGGATCCGCGCCCGACCCCTATGTGAACGTTGAAAATGACTTCTTGATTCACCTTTTTGAATATTTTATGCGTATGTATGCATCCTAGTTAACATTTTGTTTGAAAACATGTATGACGGTTTATAATTTATAGAAGTACCAAGCAGTCTGTGTTACAACTTGTAATAGATTTTTTGTGTGTGTTTAATTTTTTATTTTAACACCGACCAACGACCTTCGTTTTATCACAAATACATTCATGATTACAGTTATTTTATATAATACAGGTATTTTATAGGTTTGCACAACAGTTCCCGTCTGTACTTTACTAATCCTTGGCTTAAAACCAAAATTTGAGAAAAGGCACAAAGAAAAGGCAATTACATTGACGACACAGCAGCTGTACGCAGTGTCCAGCAACACTATACCATTTTATCGCTTACTGCCAAATGACTGATTGCGGTTTTTAGCCCGTGTCATATCAAACTATCTTTAATAAAACTGAAAAACACCACTCTTGCTATAAACGTAATATCAGTATTCAAATTACGATGATAGTCTTTTTCAACGCTCTTTATTTGTCATTTTCCATTCGAATTACTTTTCCGTTTACAAACATTTATTTTAATCTAAATGTAATTTTCGTTATTAACAAATGTGCTTATGTTAGGAATTAAGATATGAGTAGCTCAATGGAGGTTCAACGGATTAGTTACTGTATAGAATCCTGCGAGACTCTCAGATGTTTTACGACTTAATTTTTATATACGGGCGACAAAAGTATGGTAATGGTGTGTTATGTTTTCATTTATCTAATCTCTCATCACCACGTAATTTTCCAAAAAAACTAACAATGTTTTACTTCTTATCGTATATTACAGCAAACGTGGCAACAATCTTACATTTACTCATATTTGAACTTACATCCATTTAATATTCTGAGAGATGGATATAAATATTTGCACTAGCAGAATAGTAGGTGGACGCACGATGCATCGCCTGTGTTTCGCTAGTGGAAAAGCGGTGTAGTACATTGTAGCGGGCCAGCAAACGAGGAGTTATGACGTCGGCGGAGGATTACGTGAGTGGATGTCGTAATAAAGCTTGCGATGAAGCCGTTACCCGAAGATAAACGTAAATATCTCCGGCCGTCGGTGTCGGCAGTATTCGCCCTCGGTCTACTCGTGTGCCTCTGCCCATTTCTAAACATTTGTGTTTGTCTTCTCCCTTCATAATTACGCTACCGATAACATCTACAGTCATTGTGTACCTACGAAGCGGTACGATTAATTTGCACAAAATAAAGCAACTTAATAAGCGTAAGTATTACATTTTTATCTGTTCTTATAAAATTTCCATAGTAAGCTTGATAAAGATTACCATCACATTAAAATGGTAGACCGCCGAACAGAATAGATCATACAGGCGCTTGTGGTGTAACGTCCTTTGTGCTCCATAACGTATGTATTCTCGCGCCTGCTCTTATCTCCTAAATTAATTACATAAATCTTGTTTGCACACGTCTTAAGCTTATGACACGCCGCCATAATTCAACCGGAATGGAGGTTTGCACTGCTAATGAAGCACGATTACTGTGTGATACGTGTGGGATGCATCAAATTATATTTATAAAGACTTGTATATACTAATTATAATTATGCATAATGTATAGATACTTATTTACAAATTCACTGTTAAACACGTTTTTTTATTGTTTAGTAAAAACAAATTAGATGTCTTTGTTGGGACATAAAACCAGTGATACGATGTCAGGATTCATAGTTGGCTGTAGGGTGGCGCGCCGTCGTTCATGATTTCCCAGGGTGTTTGCTGTCGCTGTCGGGCGTACAGTCGACAACGCAGGACCTACTGCAGTTGGCACCCCGTGTTACTCGGAGGCACTGCCTTATTGCAATCACATCAACCGTTGCTTTCGTGCAATGTTCTGCGATAGAATAAATAATTACAGTTTTATGACCAACTATGGTGTTTATGTTAGTTAGACAGACATAAAATTCTAATAATATTACCTTATTTCAGTAATAATCGATACGTGAAATATTCACACTAAAGTTAAATACCGCAAGTGCTCCTGTCCGTATTCTTCAAAAATAATTCTAATTTATTTTTAACATTCACTTTTATCAACGAAGAAATAAATGCGTAAACAATTCATTTAGCATTAACAATATTGGAGAAGTAGTTTGGTCAAAATTAAACGGCGTGGATTTCAATCAGTGGAAAGGGTTTTGCAGTGCTATCTCCTTGTGTAAAGAGAGTAAATGACGAGTTCCTCACAAGTCGTTCAAATATTCCGTAAGCGCACCGTTCGCTGCAGCCGAGCCGCGCCGATGACGCGGCGACGCTCCGCTCCGCCAGACCGCCCGCACCCGCGCGGTAATCAGCTTTTGTGCGCGGTAATTGGGTGTCTGAGCTGCCAACCGAAGCATTTATTCCCGATAAATTGAAAACTGCTTTGTGCTTGGAATCAGATGAATCTGCGGGTACCGCTTTTTTAACCATGAAGATAGGCCAGGGGATTTTCTTATCTTGAAAGTTGGTTCTTAAATTGAAACTAAAACGGTAAACTATGTTAAATTACAATGGTAATCGAAGTGGATTACATTATATCTATTAATGAAAAAAAAAAATACAATTTAATCTATTAAAATAATAACTTGGTTTCACGAGTCTTTAACCGTACAAATAAATCGGTATCTAATAATTATGTTCATAACGTGTAATGCGCCGTAAGTAATAAACATTTTTAATCCCTAGCTATGTGACGTAATAATTGTGAAGCTGTATAAAATTGTGATAACGCTCGTAGGTAATAGTCTCACTAATGAAAATATTGCGTCGTTAGAGATATCCTCCCCCGCAATTGTAAGGTCCTTACCGTAGTATCTACGCGGTGGAACGGCGTCATTTACATATTTTAATAAAATAATATCGCAACTGAATCGTAACCGAGAACTTGATTTAAGTTCTTACCGCGATGAATGTAAATTCGCCACCGCCGCCGCCGCAATTCCAGATTTCAATTCTGGAATTAATGGCAACCGTCGTGGGCCGAGCCTCGTCTAATATTTGTGTCCTTCCGGAGACTTTCTTAAGAAAGGAATTATAGTTCTGCCAATAATTGCAGCTCGGGCTCTGAAAGAAAGTACGTACATGTTAGGTCGTTGTTTTTCTTGCTTGGAAACGGATGCTTGCTTGATTCGTGGCTTTTTCGGAATATTCTGTAGGCGATGCACGACGAAGCTTGGCCCTGCTAAGCGTGCATTAATATTGTCAATAGTTGGAGTTAGTGGAAGTGAAGTACGTGTTCCGCCTGCCGCTATCTACGGCGCAGCTCGCGCGGTGAATTCGAATGGCCTCTCACACCGCCGCACCTCCTCGGCTCCCACCTTGTGCCCTCCACCCCAGTAACGCCCCATAAACTCGCGTCTTAATTTTAACTTTATTTCTTACCGCCGCTGTGTTCAAAGAAAATTAAGTGTGAAAATACTACTGAAGGATTCACACGGGCTTTAGTATGTTTTTCATCTCAATAACCTTAATCTGATATAATGATTGAATAAAAAACCGAACTTTATTAATTTTTTGTCTCTTAATCATTTCAATTTAAAGAAAAAACCCATATACTATTCCTCGCCTCATTAAAAAAAAAGTCATGAATGAATTCTGAATTATATTTTTAACAATGGCCTTCGAAAATTTAATACTTTTCTTTCATCCAGTGGCAGACAGATATAGATCCTAAAGAATGTATTTGGACAAATTCTTTGTAAATAACGATATCTGTCATATATATATAAATATATAATATATTTTAGAAAATGATTGCCAATTGTGTGGGCTTTATGTCTGACTATTGCGAGTTTACATCGGAAGCACGTCGAAGCGTTTGAAATTTCGCAAAGGTAAAAGTTTTCTTGAGCGCATGCAATTCCGGAGTTGTTCGACAGCGAGCAGCGTGCGGGGCAGGTACGGGAGCAGGTCGAGTTGGGTGCGGACGGTGGCGAACACGCAAAGTTGAGTAGGTGGTAGGCGCTCACTGGCGCTGCAAACGTCGCGGTCCATACAATAGCGATTATTGGGGCAATCGAGGCGAGCGAGGCCAAACCCGAGACGCGCCCCACGATGCAAATAAAATTCGGAGGAGGCCACGGCTGGACAACGCTGCCCCTCGTTATTATTCGACTCTCGCGGAATTGCTTTTATGTCCTTAATGGAAAAGCGAGATATTTATTTCGGGTTTGTGAAAAGACCTTCCTTTAACATTTTCCTTGTTATGGCTACGAACCTTGCCTGAAAATTATACGATCCCGGTGTTGTTTGATTTTACATTAATGTTAGCTTACCCTTGGTTCATAGATTTTTCTCTCCCTGCTTATTAATTCTCGGACGCAATAACGACTACATAACTTGTTGTCACAATATGACATATTTAATTTAATGGCACGCTGGCACCATATGTCGTATTTAAAACCATGTCCCGTATGCGGCTGTTGCTACTGGACTTGGCTTTCGAGATGAGAATATCTAATAAGCAACCCCTCTTGTACACCCTGCGCCAAATTTTCACGAGTTCATTAGGTAACTCCAGTCTTCGTTGTTTATTCTAGTTCACCCTTTCTGTTTCTTTTTGTTTGTGTTCCTTCTCATTAGATATACCTATATTTTTATACCATACTGTGGTTTTATTTTACTTATACAATATACTAAAGTAAATCATTATTATTGTCATCAAATTATAGTTATTACAAAGAGGTGTCTATCTCGTGTCGGGTGTCCTAATGCGTATAGATTTCTTCAGGAAACAGGCGTAATCGAAGTCCTTCGTGGTGGGTAACGCACTCGTTATACCCCTAGAAGTGCAAATGCATTTAAGTAAACTATATTGCTACTGTGTTGGTAGTTTTTACTAAATGTTCTTATCTCGGAAGGAATAAAAGATAAATATATGTACCTATCTATATGTATTAGGTCTATAGATTTATTGAGAAACGTTATGGAGCTGTCTAAAATATAAAGTATGCAAAATTCTCAACGGGACGACGGAATAAATTCACCTAAACGCAATCGAGCCAACGCTGAAGTTATTCACTAAATGAAAATCGAGCTTGATTTCAAATTTTAAGTCAGGACTTTGACTTCGATCTTAATTTTATCTGAAGTCGATTTACGCACATCTAATTCTTGTAGAGTATTGTTTTTCTAAAATAGAAGCTTATTTACAAAAATAGATGTCCGTTTGACTGCAATATGCACGTTTAATCTGCATGCAAGCATAATTAGTTTCATAGATACGTGGTGCACGATAAGTTGTAATTAATGTACAACAAGACAAACTAGCATTATTGAGGTAAGTGGCTATAAATAAGTTTCGCCAGTTGGTGCGAACTGCCCCTTTAATTATGAAAATGTATGCGAAGCACATGAAAGTTTGTGCAATTATGCCGTAGCCGCTGCGCCGGCGTGCGGTGGCCGGCCACGTCCTTAACTACCGAGCTCTGGCTTCTGCTGCTATTCAATTACCTACCTACGCCATTTTAAGAGGAATTTACAAGAAGCTTTTGTAGGAAAATTCTTGAATAGAAATAGAATACTTTGAGAAGTATCGCGGTATTTGCTACAATTCTTGATATTGCTATTTTTTATGCTTAATTAGTTAATAATTTAATGAAGTACTCATAGAACATAAAATCCTAGACATATACCTAGGTATCCTAAAGTCCACCTAAACTGATAGTAGATGGAAGATTATAAAAACATGCACTTTATAAGACAGAAGAATTATAAGTAGTTACCGATTCATTGGTAAACATAATATTTTCCCCTGATCGTATAAAATGCCATCGCATTGTATCTCTAAATTTTTACCACCTAACTAGTACAAAATAAGCCAGCAATAAAATGTCGCGGTCGAGGGTTATTTACAACCGGGGTCAATTATGTCGCAATAAAGTTTTTAGTGTTGCACAAATTGTCGATTTGGACTCGCTGACGGATGGCCGCGAGACTGGCGCCGGCAAATGAGCACACGATAAAATTATCGTTAGCGGTAACGACATGAATAAATGCAAGAGGGTGGTCCGCGGCCACGGCCCAACGCGACGAGCGAGACGAGTCCGCCTCGGCACTCGTTAGGGCTCTTGTGACGATTGCAACGTGCATGTATCCGTTTGCTGCGCCTGCCAGTAGCCGCCGCCTGCCGCCTGCCGCCTGCCACCGCCTGCCGCTTACCGCAATCTTTTTGTAAATCTGTTGTTGAGCCGTCGCATATTACGGACGACATTTTCTATTTAGATATGAAGCCGCTAGGTATTTATTATATTCAAAAATCATGACAGGATAACACATTATAAGTTATCCTCATGCTGTTGATGTTGCAATCACAAAATAAAATACATAGGTACCTAAATAATACTGCCAAAATGCACATTATACGCACTCGGTCGTATAAAACCAGTACCACGTTAACCAAGCTATAAATATCAGCAAACCAGAGCGCCTAAATTATTACACACATGAGGATTTACAGTAAAAGTATAAAATTTTCAAGCTAGAATTCCGGTGTCAGAGTTTACAAACGCGATGGTATTTTGTCCAAATATTAGTAGTTAGTGCAACAATCATGTAAATGCGGAGCTAATAATAGAAATCCACTCGCTGAAACTAGTGTTTGCGTTGATTTATAGTGGGTTGTGGAGCGCGCCGGCGGTAATTTTAAGTGTCACGCATTATGATGAATACTAGCAATTTTCTCACGGGATCACGGGGACGATAGCCTTGTAACTCGTGAAAGTTTTTACCCGCATGATAAATGATATTAGTTATTTTAATCAAACCTCCCGTGGTTCAAAAAGAATGAATAACTGTAGCATTAAGTCATTATAAAAATATTTAATTATTATTGAGCTACTAGTTCTCCGCTACTAGTTATGTTGTTGTTATCAATTGTATATTTACAAAGTATTTTAATTTACTAATACCTGTAATCCGAATTTGCTTGACTTAAATAATCAGGTTCGATGGGAGAATGCCTGATTAGCATTTTATTTGATTTTGTACTTACTTATTTTCTCCGCTAAAGCTATATGTTATTGAAATCCGACTTTTAGATATTACAGCTCCTGTCTCAATTTTAAGACGCAAATAAAAAAATACATAAAAATTGTTCATTACGACAAAATAACCAAGATATTATTACCGTGCCAAAAGCATCCATTAACAAAGTTCTAAGCAAAATATTATATTCAATACCTGTACACGTGAAACGAATAACTAATAAATATTTGCCATGAAGTAAGCACGTCATGCTTACTTCATGTCAAATATTTAAGCCATTGAGTCGGGAAAATAAGAGTGAGTAGGACGGCTGTGACATGATCATCACATAGCTTCTCGTAGCCTCATGCAGGCACCGCACCGCCACCGGCTGCCATCTTAATCGCGTCGTCATCGCGCGTAGGCGCTACTCGTGTCGCTGCGACGACCTCCAGCCATAAATCAGTCTACTCCAATTGATGGATGATTCTTCCCTGATAGAAAAACAGTGACCATAACTTCTCGATCTAAGATTCATAGTGATCAACGCTTTCAATTATGCAATCTTAATAATGTTTTTTTATAAATCTTACTGTCATTTTTAATCTCCCAAAATTATTACACAAAGAAATTGATAGTGACATACATTTCGCCAGTTAAAAATAGAATTGTCAATAAATTACTTACCTTAACAGGTAAACTAAACATATTTCGCTTACGTAAAGATGTTAACATAACCACAAACAACGATGTCACAACACACGCACACTAATTAAAATATGATTATGCATGGTTTATTATTATGGGCTATATTACCAACGCAACGAGAGATAATTAGCTTAATCACCGCGCCAGCTCCACCCTGATCATCACACAGGGACTCTGCTATGACGTATTACTATTATTTTATTACGGCTGGAGGCAAAACAATACACAAATCATTTATTATAATAAATTTATGCTTATGCACTAATATGGGCGCGCAATAGCGTTCACCGAATAGGTAATTAATGTTAAATGAATTATAGACGAAGCATTTAAAATTGGTAGATGTACTGCATACATAACATTACGACTTTTATCCCCGAAGAGGGAGGCAGAGGTACACATTTACGGCACTTAGTGCCCATTGTACAATGTAACACCCACTTTTCACTATTTATGTTATGAGTCCCATATTATAGGGAGTGAGCCTATCCATATACCGGACACAATTCCTACTGAAAATTATAAAAAAACCCAGTAATACTTTGCCCAACCCCCGAGATTCGGAACCCGGGAACCCTTGCCCGGCAGTCGCACTTGCGACCACTCGGCCAACGAGGCAGTACTGCATAATTGTAGCAATTTTGTCACGAATCGAATTCAGTTTTATAATGAACTTAAATTAAAAATAAATACACCGAGTTTGATGGCACTGTAATTAGTTTGTTTATATTCGAAAACAACACTGCAATCAACCGTGAATGTTTTATGTCGTACCGGTTTGTTATTAACTGTTATTTGTTAGTATTGTATTATTATTGACATTTCATAAAATTAATATTGTTAAAATAATATTTGTCTCTTACAAACTAGCAAAATTTCACTGGAAACAAATATTCATGATCATCTTTGAATGAAGACAAGTTTTACTTGGGTAGCAGCTCACTTTAATCGTGTCACAATTTTCGTATCACCAATTAATTAATCAATTAATCAACCTAATAATTGATTATTTTAAAAACTACATTAACATATAACGGTTAATATATAAATTGGAAAACAAAGCCCTAACATTACACGCGGACAATCAATATCGCGAGATGTCACAGCAGTAACAAATCATCGCCGTCACTTACATGTTTACAGACATGACAGCTAGCAACATATTGGACACAATAGACAGTCGTAACGGCGTGAATGACTCTTATTACAGTGTTAAAAAGTAAAAGAAATCCAAAACAAAAAAGAAATAACCATCTCGGGGGAGTGATAGTAAACAGGGCCCGTGACGAGGCCAGCCCGAGCCGCAGCGATCCGCCGCCGTACCCTCCCGGCGGCGGCGCCTCGCGGGCGCCCGTTGCTAACTTTTATTATTTTTGTAGCGCGAGCGCTGTTTTTATTATCGCGAATGGCTTTGCCTGCTCCATCTCCTATAATATCCCATCTAGTTGTAGGTGGGCTTACATACATAAGTGCGACAATGCTACACAGTACTGTCACTTACAAAGTAAGTTTTTCAATTGCAAAGGAAACTTCCATTCCAAACCCCTAATGTACGTATTGTATGTATGTAAAGTTTACAAACGATGTAGGTTCATGTATTGAAAATGCACACCCGCTCGTTAGGCCCGCGGCTGGCGGCCAGCACCGGCAGCGGCTGCGGTCCGACGTGTGATGTCACGTCGGCCCGCCCCGCCCGCGCCTTGCCCTCATTACCATATATTATACTCACCATTACGTTTAGCTCCACTTGCGACTTTTTGTGATGTTTTTAATGATACACCCAAGTGAGGACAACATCATATACTAACAGAATTAATATTATGAAAATCTGAAAAATGTTCCTTACATTTGGCGCTGATGGTCCATTTTTTTGTTTTAATATCCAAGAACCCTGCGTTGACAGAGTTTATCACTGAAAGAGTGGCAACATAAATAAAAGTTACATACACATATAGTTAGATAAATAAAAATGTATGTGGAATGACATGAGTAAAGCAGTGAGGTAGGTGGTAGATGGTGTCGCGCGCAGTGGGCGCCCCGCGGCGTGGCACTCTAATTTACGTGGCCGGGCGGCCGCCCACGAGCCGCGCACCTAGCTCACTATTGTGTCCTGCATGCAGCTGTGCAATACACATCTGTCATCGTTTGTACTCTCATAACTTCATAACAAACAGTATAACGAAAGTCACAAAATCTGGTTACGCCGTGCTGGTTAATTTTTAATAAGCGATGTAATTGCATAACATAGCGTCGGGACACGTGTAAATCACTAGCCGGTCAGCGAACGAAGCTAATATTTGCATATCGGGATTGATGCGAGCCAATCAATACTGCAAATAATGAAAATGTTATATGAAATCTACAAATACCCGTCACGAGACTCTTGTTATTTTAAATAATTATTTCATGACATTGGGGTTGATGCTTTGTAAATCAGCAGACGCTTACAATTTAAAGCAAATGAATGTTATTTAATTAATTGAAAATGAGTTAATTGAGAATGATGTAACGATAATTACAGATCGGATTGCACGCCACAATTCTTTTTCAAAAAATATCAAAATCAATATTAATAAAAATATTAAAATCAAGTATTTATATAAGGTTGAAGTTATAACTACACTAACACTGAATTTAGCGAGACTAAGTAAAGTAGAGAAATAAATTTAATTCTAGCAGGTTCACAACAACTGTTTCCGATCAAAGCATGGAATTTTTCATTCATGTAAACCTTGATGTTATAATAACGAGTAGGTATAACTAGGATAACTCGAAAACATCATCCAGTTTTGTCGATTGGTTGGCAAATTATGCCATCATCATTGGAATTTTCTCTTTTCCTTTTAAACCTATTTCAAGACGAAAATGATCAAGAGTTTTAACAGCGAGACAAACAGCAATTTATTTTTATATATATGGTATTTAAGTATTTTATTTAAGTACAGTTAACACAGCTATTTACTACGCAGGTAAGAAAATAAAGATTGACCTAGTACGGAGACAGTAGCTATACTACATTTCCCCGTGGTGCACCCTGGGTGCGGGCGACAGTCTCCCTAGCGGGGGTGATAGGGTTGGAGTGACTGTCGCCCGCAGCAGACTTCTGGACTGGGCGGGCGAACCCGATAGGGTTCTGGAGGCGGCGGGCTGTGTGCTCATGGCCCGCGCTTCCGTGGGGCGTTTCTCCGCCTGTCTCTCTGATTAGCAGAGAGCGTGGCGGAGAGGCAAGGGCGGTGCTCGTTGTGCACTCACCCTGCCAGCGAGCAGCATCGGGACACAAGCTGTCCCCGATTGCAGCCGTCGATATCGTAATCCGTAAGGAGGTCACGGTCACGTTTTGTGACTCTGAACGGGACGAGGGTCTTGGCTTGGTCGCCCGGACCGCGAGGAAGATAACCTCTATAAAAAATTCCTCCAATACTAAGTTCTGGTGCGCGGCGAGAGTATGCATGGCTGAGGAGTAGTGTCAGTCGCGAGCGCACCCCCAGCTAGGGGACCAGTGGACCCTCTAGTTGGGAGACAAATTTTCACTTACCCAGGTACAGGGGGCACTGCCTGGGTGGACCGATTATTTCCCCCATACTCGTGGGAACTGTATGGAGAACTTAAAATCAACAAACAAACCACAATCGGAGGAGGAGGGTGCGGGTGGGCTTGGCTCGCCTGCAGTAGTAGGAGAAGGGAGCCCAAGTGGCTCCGGGACTCGTGGTGAGGCGCTGGACTCGTCCAGCAGGCCCCACACACGGGAGTCTAGTCGGAGGGGGTCGGACTCAGAGTCCGACGCGACATTAGCGGAGCGGCTGAGCGTGAGCTCAAAAGGCTCACGCCGCCGCGCGACGGGGACGTTCAAACGCCCCAGGCTGGAGGAGGACAGTTTGTCCCCGTCCTCCGGCTCTCAGGAGGCGCCTCCCCCCAAGGTCCCCACGGCAGCGCGGGGTAGGGGCGGCAAGGGCAGCGGTCGCCGGAAACCGGCACCAGCTGCCTGCGCGGAGTCAGCCGAGCAGCTGGCCGCGGAGGGCAGGGCTCTCTCAAGCGCTGCCCGTTCGGAGTCCTCTGCGGCCGAGATGTCCGGCGTGGAGATGTCGGAGGGCGAGCGCGGCTCTGAGAGCGAGAGCTGCTCCGGGGGCCTCCAACAGGCCATTACGGCGGAGCTATACAAGCTTGCGATGGGCAAATCCCAGCCGGTTAGGCTCCGTCTCCTCAGGGCGGCGGCGGCCACTATAACTGAGGCGGCCTTGGAGCAGTGTGCGGGGCCCACTGCGGGAAAGGTGCGCTCGGAGCTGGCCGAGATGCGGCGAGAGCTGGCGCGCTTGGCGGCCTCTAACGCGGCTCTGGAGGCCGAGCTGCGGACGGCCAGGGCCGAGCTCACTGCTGCTCGCGGCAGTCGCCCTCAGCCCCCGGCGGAGGCTGACGTAGTCGGACTGCTGCGGGCGGAGATGGCTGCCTTCCAGCGACGTTTTGACGTGCTGGAGGGCAGGCTCTTGCGCCCCCCACTCGCGGCGAGTCAGGTCGCCCCCGCGGTCCCGCGGTCGTACGCGGCCGCTGCGGCCAAGCCTTCGACCTCGGGTCAGGCTAGCCGCAGCTCCCAACCGCCGACAAAGGTACGAACGGCTGCCCCAGCGAGGGCCTCGGCGCCCCCGCCGGCGCAGACCCCAGCTGCGCCGACGGCGCCTGCGCCTGCGCCCGCTGGGCGCAAAAAGAGGAGGGGCACTCCGGCCCAGCAGGCTGGGGTTGCGGCGGCGGCGGTGGAACCCGCCCCGCGAGCGGAGGACGGCGGCGGGTGGCAAATCGCCGGCGAGGCGAGGAGAGTCGCCAAGGAGGGCCGGAAGCGCCGAAAAAAGGCGCAGCGGCAACGACGGCAGCAGCAGCGCAGGGAGAAACGCGCTGCTGCCTTGCTCCTCGCCCCTAAGACCGCGGCTGTAGTAATTACACTGCAGCCCGAGGCGGTCAACAGGGGCGTTACATATGGCGACGTCCTCGCCAAATTAAAGGGGGCGGTGACTCCTGCGGAGTTCGGGGCCCCGGACGGGTTCGCGGTCAAGGTGACCGCTACCGGAGCCCGTCTTTTGGAGGTCCCCGGCGCGACCAGCGGCCCATCGGCTGACGCCCTGGCCGAGAGGCTTAGGGCGTGCCTCGGTGCGGACGAGGCCCGCGTGTCCAGGCCCACCAAATGCCTGGATGTCAGGATCTTGGGCCTGGACGACTCCGTAACGGAGACGGAGGTGGTGGCCGCTGTGGCCAGGACGGGAGGGTGCCCTGCTGACCAGGTCAGGGTGGGCACCATACGTCCGGACAACTCGGGGCTGCGCACGGTGGTGGTGAGCTGCCCCGTCACAGCGGCCAAAACATTAAAGGAGGGCAAAAGGCTCTTGGTGGGATGGGTCTCGGCGCAGGTCAAGCTGCTCGAGACCCGGCCTCTGAGGTGCTACCGCTGTCACGTGGGGGAGCACGTGAGTGTCAAATGCACCTCGGAGGTGGACCGCAGCGACTGTTGCTTCCGCTGCGGTCGGCCCGGTCACAAGGCCGGCTCGTGCAACGCCCCGCTGCACTGCAACGCATGTGCGGCGGCTGGCAAGCCGGCCAATCACCGGGTCGGGAGCAAGGGCTGCTCCCCTCCTGCTAAAAAGGGCAAAGGTAGGCCCTCCGCCGCCCCTGCCGTTTCCGCCGCCGCCGCCGCCACTGCCACCGGAGTCGCCGCTGCCGCCACTGAGGAGGTCGGAATGGACTGTCAATAGTGGCTCCATTCCGCCTCCTCCAGGCGAACATCAACCACTGCGCCGCTGCTCAGGATCTCCTGCTCCAGAGCATGGCGCAGTGGTCGATCAATGTCGCCGTGGTCTCCGAGCCGTATTTTGTCCCGCCCAGGGATCACTGGGTGGCGGACCTGGACGGCTCGGTGACCATCATCTCGTCGGCCGCCGCCGGTACCCCGACTCTTGAGGCTGCTCAAAGAGGCCGGGGTTGTGTCGCAGCACGGTTCGGAGAGCTCGCTGTGGTGGGCGTGTACTTCTCTCCGAACCGAACTCTCGCCGAGTTCCACAACTTCTTGAGGGAGTTGGTCACCGTCGTCGTCGGGTTCCGTTCCCTCCCCGTGCTCGTCCTCGGGGACTTCAATGCCAAAAACTTGGCTTGGGGTTCCCGGTTCACCGACGTCCGGGGTAGGATGGTGGAAGACTGGGCCCTTGAGACAGGCCTAGTCGTCCTGAACCGGGGTTCTGTCCCCACGTGCGTGCGGATGCAGGGCGAGTCGGTGGTGGACATCTCGTTCGCCAGCCCTGCTCTGTCACCGCGTATTGTTGACTGGCGCGTCATGGAGGAGGTGGAGACGTATTCCGACCACCGGTATATCCGGTTCGACGTCTCCGCCGAGTCCGCAGACCCGCCGGTCAGACAGGCCCCATGTGGCCCGCGTTGGGCGCTGAAACAGCTGGACCGGGAGCTGCTCCTGGAAGCCGCCATCGTGCAGGCCTGGGTGATACCACCGGTCAGGCCTGCCGACATTGACGATGAGGCCAAGTGGCTCCAGGACGCCATGTCCAGGATCTGTGACGTGGCGATGCCCCGGATCCGGTCGAGTCAACAAAAGCGCCAGGTGTACTGGTGGTCGCAAGAGCTAGCAGCTCTACGCAAGGCGTGCACTGCGGCGCGACGCCAGTACACTAGGCACCGCAGGCGCCGTATCCGTCCTCCGAATGCGGAGGCGAGAGAGGCGGAGTTGTACGAGGGATACAGGGCGGCCAAGGCCCTCCTCAAGATGGAGATATTGCGGGCCAAGGAGGAGGCCCGCCGAGAGATGCTGGGGACTCTGGACAGAGATCCGTGGGGACGCCCGTACCGGATGGTACGCGACAAACTCCGCGCTTGGGCTCCCCCGCTCACCCAGAGTCTCCGGCCAGAGGTCTTAGAGGAGGTGATTGGCGCCCTGTTCCCCCGACTGTGGAGGGGCTTCACCCCTCCGTATATGACTCCGCCCCCTGCGGTGCCCGACGCGGGCTATAGCGACGACGACGACGACATCGTCCCAGAGGTGACCGAGGCAGAACTGAGAGCGGCGGTGCGCCGGATGGGCGCCAAGAACACCGCCCCAGGACCCGACGGCTTGCACGGCAAAGCATGGGTCCTGGCCTCAGAGGCTCTCGGGCCTCGATTAATCGGTCTCTACAGCGCATGCTTGGAGAGAGGCCAGTTCCCGCTGCTCTGGAAAGCGGGAAAACTGGTCCTTGTGCGGAAGACGGGGCGCCCTGCGGACTCTCCGTCCGCATACCGGCCCATAGTGCTGCTCGACGAGGTGGCGAAAGTGTTCGAAAGAATAATTTCGAACCGCCTCGTCGCGCACCTGACGGACATTGGGCCGGACCTATCGGACGGCCAGTTCGGCTTCCGCAGAGGGCGGTCCACGGTGGACGCCATCATGCGCGTTAGGGACCGGACGACGGGGACTGCAGTGTCCAGGGGTAAGGTCGTAGTGGCGGTGTCTCTGGACATCGCCAACGCCTTCAACTCCCTGCCCTGGAGCTGCATCTTGGAGGCACTCCGATATCATCGGGTGCCTACCTACCTCCGTCGTGTAATCGAGGCATACCTGACGGACAGGTCCGTCATCTACCCCGGTCACCGGGGCGAGTGGAACCGGCGAGAGATGTCACGCGGTGTTCCACAGGGTTCGGTTCTGGGGCCGCTACTATGGAACATCGGTTATGACTGGGTGCTGCGCACCGACCTCCCGAACGGCGTTAGCACAATATGCTACGCCGACGACACGCTGGTGCTAGCGCACGGGAGGTCGCACCAGGCGGCGGCCGACTTAATGGCGACAGCGGTTGCGACAGTCGTTGAGAGAATCCGGCAGTTGGGACTCGAGGTGGCGCTCCACAAGTCCGAGGCCATGTGTTTTCATGGCCGCGGGAACGCGCCACCTCCGGGTGGGTCCCAAATAACGGCGGGAGGAGTTACCATCGGCGTCGAGACGACGATGAAGTACCTAGGACTCGTCCTCGACAGTCGGTGGAACTTCATAGAACACTTCCGACGTTTGGCTCCAAAGTTGGAGAGGACGGGGGCTGCGTTTAAACGCATCCTCCCCAACCTCGGGGGGCCAAACGCCTCCTGCCGGAGGTTATACGCCGGGGTCGTGCGGTCCATGGCCCTCTACGGCGCCCCTGTTTGGGCGCCAAACCTGTTGCGGCGTCCCGCTCGGACGCTGCTCATGGCACAGAGGGTCATGGCGATCCGAATGATCCGCGGATACCGCACGATCTCTGGGGAGTCGGCGAACCTCCTTGCCGGATTACCGCCGTGGGATCTGGAGGCGAAGGTGCTCGCGCGCGTGTACAGCATGCGCGCGGAGGCACGTCGCCGGGGCGAAACTCCGCTGCCGCGCCAGATAAGTGCGTGGCGGGATGAGCTCCGGCGCGATCTCATGGCGGAGTGGCAGCAACGACTGTCGCAACCGAGGGCTGGGCTCGCTGCCATCGCAGCGGTAAGTCCCCTCTTTGAGGAGTGGCTTGAGAGACGCTACGGCGTCCTCACCTACCGCCTGACGCAGGTCCTCACCGGACATGGAAGTTTCGGGAGGTACCTGTGTCTGATGGGGCGGGAGGAAACGCCCGGGTGTCATCACTGCGAGGACCGCCCTGAGGACACGGTGGAACACACGGTGGGAGAATGCCCTTCGTGGGCTGAGCACCGCCGTGTCCTCAGGGAAGTGATCGGCGATGGCGACCTCTCGCGTCCGGGCCTAGTGCAGGCCATGATGCGGAGCGAGGGGGATTGGGATGCCGTCTCCTCCTTTTGCGAAGCAGTCATGCTAGCTAAGGAGGAGGCGGGACGCGTGAGGCAGCGAAGCGCTGCCTCCTCGCAACCCAGCCATCGCGAAGGACACACCGGGCGTCGGGGATCGCGGGACGATCTCCGGCCACCGTAAGCGCGGGCCTGCGGACGGCGAGCATGGGTGGCTCCCCGTCCGACCAGAAACAGACCCGAGCGTACGGCGCGTCGCGTTCCGCGCGCGCCTCAAAGAGCCATCAGACCACCACAGATGGGGCCCAATACGGCCGATGCCGATTCGGAGTCGCGGAGAACCTAACGGGTAACCGGGGCTCCGGCTCGACGTGCAGGAGAAGGAACGGGGTGGTTTTTAGTCAGTAAGAGTCTGACACTCCCTCCCGCCTCACCCAGGCGGGGGCAGTCATTCGATGATTTTCCCCCCTTAAAAAAAAAAAAAGCTATACTACATTATATATATATAGTATAGAAGATCTGTAACCATGGGTCGGCTTAGTAGTCATCGGTCGCTTCATGCCTACTGTCATATAGCCAGTGGCATGCAGTCCATATAGACGAAAAGGCTTTGCCTACCTATAAATATCGTGAATATATAACATACATAAAATGTACAAACGCGTTTATTAAAATTCAATAATATAATAAAAGTTTGTAAAAAACGGCTAACATAAATACGCGCCTTTGTAAAGCAATGAATGCGCCCCGCACGCACCACGCATGCGCTGCTATTCCTTAAATCTTGGTCGCTTGTCGTGACGTCACAAAAGTAATGTACCAATAGTATGCACCGCGCATGCGTGAAGTTCACGACCATAGTCACGGTACAGAATAACCATTCATAATTATATTACACAATTCCTGTTGCTTGACAATATGTTAGCAACTAAAAAATTAGAGGACCGTTCGTTCATCACTTGGAAAACGATCGTATTTTATTAAGAATTCTAAAACAATAAAACAGCAACAAGTTATTGTATTTTTAAAAATAATTAAATCATAAAAGGTTTGAAATTGATAAAATCTGTATATCGTAAAGTACTGATGAATGGAGTACACCAGCGCCATCTATTGAATTTTTTGTTGAAACTTCTGAACTCGTTCAATATAATGCGAATGTATTTTTATAAATGCGTATTTAACAAATATGTTTCAAGTGTTTTAATTAAAGCTTAACATTTTTACGCGTTGTCGTTTTATAGAAATTTGAAACGAGGAGTTGACTTTATTATTATAAAAGTTAAAAGGAAGTTATTGAAACGTCAAGATGGCGCCATTTACAACGTTTCAAATTATATGAATGAATGTTTTTTAGTATGAAATATTGGTTTAAGACGATGATGCAATTTCATTTGACTTACTAAATTAACCTTTGTTTTTTGAAATTAAACGCTGCATTACCTTAATTTTTAAGCTACATTTTTTTTATAATAAACACTCAATTGACTATTGGTAATGACTTCAATTCATTTCCAATGTTTTCGGCCATATTGTTTTCATGTGATGTGCGATCGATTTGTTTATGTTTTTGTTTAAATTATTAGGAATTAGTTTCAACATAAAGTTGCATAAATGTGTAGTAGTAGTTAAATATATGTGTAGGTTTTTCAAATAGTGTATTGTTTATCAGTTTCTAGTACAAGTACCTATATTATTCGATTGTGAAGTTTGTGTGAATAATAGGTAATTTTATATGTTTGTTGAAAGTAAAAACAGATTTCGCAAGAAAATGTCCTTTATCGGACTAGATTCAGGTAATGACCATAGGCAGAGGTGTACTCGAGTTACGAGAATTGACCCAAGTAAAAGGTAGGTAATGTAAATATGTACTATAATGGATCTTTTATTTGATTTTCTGGTTTTTGTTTGATAATTCTTAAAAATATCAACTTAGACTTCGGGTTGTACTGATTCACATATTAATTTATTATTAATAATTATGTAATGTAGTAATAACAAATGTACCGCATAGACTCGCCCGGCTCGGCCACAGCCGGCCGCGCTTGTTATTGTTTTGTTTGTTGACATAATGTAGGTACCTACGCTCTTAAATTCGTAATATATTACGATTTTGAACAGATTGATTAAACTTAACAATTCCATAATGAAATTTGGATCATCAAATTTATGCTTCATTATTAAAATAAATAATAGATCCTTCATTATTTGTAAGTTTTGTTGGCTTATTCAATAGCTGATGAAGTACTTCACAAAAAATACGCGAGATGTCAGTGTATGTAATTTGGCGAAAGAATACACCACAATATCCTTGAACGCACTTTTCGAAATGTATTATGTACATGTACCTGTCTTTTGTGAGCATGATTGTATGACCGGCGGGGGGGGGAGGGGTTTAATCATACGATATTTAATTGCCTACCCTGTCTCGAAAACCTGTGCACGCCACTGCATATAGCCATGGCTACTGTCTCTATACTGAATCAAACTTGATATTCTTACTCGCACAGTAAATAGCTGTACTGACTGTACATATATATAACTGTAACAGGAAAATATGAAAGGAAAGCTGCAACTATTTCAAACGATCTGTTTGAAATAGTTGCAGCTTATCTCTCGCGTGCATGGTTCAATTTCCGGAGAGGGATATTTCCTACGAGGCCTCTATGTGGCTCATCTCATCATCTGCAAATAGTACATGATACCTTTTTATTCAATACCATTTCTGCACTTTAATACCAATATTGTCAATTAGCCCAATTATACGCCTAAGTACTATCGAAAATCTTTAAGTTATAAGAAAATTACAATTTTTACCAAAATTTTAGTGTAGCCGATTCCTATTATTTAGCGATTTTTATGTACATATGTATATAATGGATATATAGCCTGCTGAAGAGACAGTTGCTCTTTGTTACCAGCAAGGTTATTAAGGCGTTGGGAGGCAATATTCGAGTCTCATAGGAGTCATAAATATTTTTTTATAAGCACACGAAGGAAGCGGACGCACAAACAACACCGCACAAAAGCGGCGCAATCAAAATAACACATCGGATGCGCGCCGTCCAAATTGCTGTGTCAAAGTGTTCTCGTCCTGATTGCTCCATTCTGCTCCCAGGGCAACCTACCATACTTTATTTGCTTTTTGCTTTCTTATCATTGACACAACGTGCCTCTACTAAACGCAGCAGTTCTTTATTTTGTACAATTTGGCCAAACCAATACGAATAACATTTCCGGTATTGCAAGTCCTAGCAATACAAGAAAATGTGAAATAAAAGAGGTGAATATTGTCATCAAAGCATCTTTTTATTTCCTTAATGGTTAGTTTCCTTGACAATTTATACGTACTCGTATTCTTATCACAGTATTCAATTCTACAGCCAAGCTTCTACAACTAACCATCTATAGACTTTCTCAATTTGTCATCTACTTTGTACAAGACGACGGCCTTCTGTGTCCGTATACATTTTTAATCATGATGCTTTTGTATGAATTACTTAGGTATGTTGTAACACACGTTTAATTTGTCAATGGACGACTATTGATATAAACTGTTGTAAGTTAGCGTGTTGATGGCAGACAAGCTCCCGAGCTTGTAGAAGGCAGGGCGAACATGGCGGGTGCGCGCCCCAGCGCCGCCGCCACCGGACCTCGCCGCTCGCCTTGACAACGTCGCCCGCTCAGCCTAATTCAATTTCTCCTACTCGCTTAACAATTCCTCCAGCTAAAACGTCTAAGTAGATGGGTCACGGCACCGGATTTAGTTTATTACGAGTAGCATTAAGTGAGCAATTAATCTGAATCCGTAATGGATGGAACTAGAAACGTAAGCATCCCGACTGCGGCTAACTTCCAATAATAGGCGCCTATTCAAATTTGTGAATTAGCATAGTTAACGAAAGCGGTATCATTGATTGCAACAGATAAATCACAATCTCTTGATGTTTATTTAATGCGAACTCAATATAGAGGTACTTAAGTCATGGCATTGTTTCAGCAATTTTGGTAGCATTTAGAACATTTATATGGTATTTAGTTTTAAATGTTATATGTGGCGTGATAACGCTATGTAATAAGATGTTTATTCGGTGATAATAATACAAACTGGTTTTTTTTTCTTAGTTTAACTGTCATGTTTTTTTTATATTTTTAATGGCCATGTAAGTTATTGACAATGATTTCTATATAAAGCTTATTTGACTACAATATAGAAAGTAAACTAACAGAAATTGTCAGTCCAAATATTTGTCCTTGGAAAAATGTTAGTCATATTTTATTATTTGTGGTCAATGAAATGATATTAACTACCTCTATAAACTCCGAATCTTATTGGTTAATGTACTTTGGAGACTTAATCGGTGTCAAATAAATTACATTTTATTTCACGATCAACTTTAACATTTGCTTTGTTGATAAATTATAATTAGAACAAATAATAATGAATATATATAATGTACGAGCCTTCAGCGTACCCTTCTCCTACGTAAGACGTAGGTAACAATAATGAAATAAATGCCATATGCATACAAATTCCACATTGTGTATAACATAAATACGCGTCTTCCGAAAACAACATAAAGATTGTCTAAAATTATTTCATTATTTCCGTTTCAATGACCTGAAAGGAATGAGTTTCCGTTTTCCCCAATCGAAATGCGGAGTTTGCAATATTCTCTTCGGTTTCGTTAGAAACAATTTCATTTCGCTCATGGTCCTTTCAGCTCGTATGTAACAATGAGTTTAATCCTATTAAAACGGACACACATTGTGCCAGAATTGTAGCGTGGTGGCTTTGGTCTGTCGCCGGTCGCATCGGCTGCCTGCATCTACTAACCGGAACCAGACCTTAAACAGAATTAAACATGGTTTAATTTCCCTACTGAAGCTACGCTGAAAAAGCTCCGCCTAGTCGAAACACAACTATGCCGGGAGGAAATAAAATAGCAAGGGAAACGATGCGGGCGTCGGACGAAGCGATTATGCAGTCGAGAATAATGGGCGCCGGTCCACATGCACGTTTTTGTTTGTGGTCTGTGACGCGATTTATACGCGAATTTCTACCGTCGCTGAAGTGAGCACTGTTCACAATAATTGCTTTGAACAAAATTCCCTCGCACGTGTCTTTTATTCTATTCTGCAAAACTCGTTTTGTTATAAATGTAACATTTAATAAAATAAGGTTTAGAGGCAAATTATTTAATTAATTAAAATCTTATAACACGTTATTTGTTAGTATTATTATTCAAATATCTCTAAATGATCAGTACTATGAATTGGGTATTATACTCGATGTATTAACCTTACAGATGCAATAGAAAAGTCAACAAAACACAAGAACTTATTATTCACGTTGGACCAAAATGTGCAGATGATCGGAACAAAGAAGTTACTTATTATTTGCGTGAGCAGCAACATTATATTGTGGCGGTTAACATTCTAGTGTAGCTACTATTATTGCAATCTCTTCGCTTCGGTTTGTTTTTCTCTAAAAGGTTTTCTTTAGTATCGGTAGGTATAGTATCTACCTAATCCAGACGTTGGTCTGTGAGCGTAACTTTTAATAGTCTTATCAGTACTTGAGCAGACCGTGTTCTCTATCTCTGCCTCGCCCTTGCTACAGATTCCGTTGCTACCGAAGGCTTGGTCAATCTTTATTTAGCTTTCCAAATACGGACCACGGCCACTCTTTTTATTCTTTTCTACCAGAAATGTCATTATGCCAATAACCACGACATTTCAATTTAAAACCAAACATGATTGTGAGAATAACAACAGCTTTAATTATTGTAAGTTACTTTAGTGGAATTTAGTACGACGATAGTTTAGAATGACGCCTGAGAGTTTTCAACCGCCATTTTTCGAGTCTCAAACTATCGTCGTACTAAATTCCACTCAAATAAGTTCAATGTTTTAAAGAAAGAGAGATCCAGAGGTTTAACGCAGTTCTCATCCCGTGGGTTTGTTAAAATAGAACAATCTACGTTCTAACGTTCTTTCTAGTGCCAGTGTCTCAAACTCTCGTTGAACCGAATTTCAATTAAAAAGGTTCAGTGGTTAATAATGTTAGTATTCAGCCTCTTTGCAGACATTAATGTTACATCATGATAACAAAAAAAAATGCTATTCATCCATTGGTCTGAAACTCACTATTCAAAAATATGTCAGATAACATGGAGATGTGACTATTTGTTTTGGTGTGTGTGAGTGGAGATAGTTGAAATGATTAACAGTAGTAGGCTACAGTTTATTTCTTTCTAAACCAACACTTTCCTAAAACAGGGGGTTGAAGTTAGTATGGAGCATTTCGTAATTTTCAAGGAACCAAAAAGTGGTATCATATTAATTATGAACAGCAAAACATCGGCACCAATTCTTTTTTATCTTTTGTAAACCTGCTCTCAATACTTCAAAAGAGCACGAGCGAACCCGTGGGTAGAAGTTAGTCAGGGAATTAAACGTAGTCAGTAAATTGATTTTTCAAATTTTTCCGTTAAAATCCCTGTCTGATACAGTTAAATACTATTTATTATTAGTGCTTGAAAACAGTTTCCTATTGGTAGTCAAAGGCTTAAGCAATATAAGGAGTTTTGTTGGTTGATTTTTCACAGATCGGGTTACATTACCGAAATTTTCACACGGTTCCCTTTTTTCTCTCTTATTAAACATAACCTATGATCATTATCGATAATTTTCATAAAATAAAAAAAGATAAAAGATAATTCCAACGATAAAATAATTTTTCAAATCGGTCCGGTTGTTTCGGAGGAGTTACAATTCAAACAAACAAACAAAAAATCAAATCTTTCCTCTTTATACTATTAGTGTAGATTTAATAATAATAATATGACAAAATAGATATTGATATTATGTAACTGTTCTGCTCGTTTATAAAGTTTTGAAACGGGCAGTGCGGTATATAGAGGTAGAGGTAATCATGCAGGATCGTAAGTCGATTTCTGTCATCTGTCTCTCGCTTTACGTAGCGTAATTTGTGATCAATTGATCTGCCTATACCATGTGCACGGACCACTTTAGAGTTTACGGTATTGGTGAAAGAGTTCACTGCCGTTAAATCTGCCATAAACAATAAAATTTGCATTTATTGGTCGTCGTCAGTGTCATAAATTTACAGCGAGCGAGCTGCCAACGACATTTTGAGTGAATATCTGGTGCCATTATACGAGGAATAGTGGCGTTTCGTGAACTCACCGATGTGCATTAATTGAAATCACCAGTCAATTAAAGTCGGTGCCGGCAACGTGCGCCGCGATGTCGTTGCTCTCTGCACGCCAATTATTGTCATTTGTTCAGCCATCCGCTCGTGTACACCCTTCGGTCATGCGGCACGATACTCCCGTGTAACGTCACACAACACATGTACGCATCAAACTGTCCGTGTCAACCGGCGACATTCATCAATTTGTCACCATGAAAAATACAACGTTTGTTTGTTGTTTGCTCGGAAAAATGAATTCAAATAACCATAAGAGAATGTTAAACGGCAACTAGAATAACAACGACGAATTTCATGCAAACAAGAAACAAAACTTTGCACTCTCGGCGGCATGTAAGTAGGTGTGTAAGTCCAATAATTCAAGGGGAGCGGGTGGTCGTAATGTTGGAAATTTCCAGGGCACTCCGAAAAGTTGGGATCTTCCGGGTCCAGTGAACTAGTGACGCTCACTGAATCCTTATCTTTATGGTCGTAAGTGTTTATAATATCCTCGCGTTTCTTCATTAAACTTACATTCATTTTAAACTGATTAATATTACAAGTTGATTCAAGCGCTTTATTTTATATTGTAACTAAATACAAATCTAGCCTAAAAAATTGTAATAAAATTAAAATTTCATATTTTCATAAGTAAGTAAGTAATTGATGGATACAGTGCGTATACTTATGTGTAGGTATCGATCGAATCAGACATTTTTGGGATTAGAAAGCCATCCTGCACCTATCCACCCTGTATCATTCCATTAGTACTGTGCGCATAAATTGATTTACAACATATCATTGATGTCGTGGAACGTCGTGAATTTTTTATTATGTTCACCGCAGTAATGGCACGAAATATTTCGCCACTTTATGTAATTCGTCGAAGGTAAAAAATTAAGGAAAACAAAAGGAAATGAAATCCTTTTTGAATATGTATAACAAATAAAATAAATAATATGCATTCGCAATATTGATAATTATCTACAGAAAATATGTCCTCGTCACACATTTAAAAATATATTTCCATACTAGCTTCTGCCAGCTACACTTATTCAATGTATTGTACCTAATCTATCTCTATACTAAACATCCAAATCTGTCCAGTACTTTTTTTGTGAAATAGTAACAAACATACCATACGTCCTCACATTCTCATCTTATATATACTTTCGCATCTATATACAAATATAAAAATGAAACCCGTTTTCCGTTGTCACGGCATCACACGTGAATGGTTGGACCGATTTCACTAATTCTTTTATTTTTATATTTGTTATTATTAAGAGTAGGTTCGTAAGACAGAAAAAATCTTAAAAATCCTACGAGAACGGGAGAAAACAGGATTGCGCGGACGAAGTCACGGGCAGAATGATGTGACTATGTGACATTGCGTACAGCTTATCAAATACGAATTCGAAATGTTAATGTTATCATGTATTGACATGAAACTTTTTTAACTTTATCAAAACGACCTATAATACTGTGTAAAATTCAGTAATAAAAAGATCGCTATGATGAATCTCGGTGTTGTGTGAGCACAAGCATTGTTTAAAGGAATAATGTAATAAGTTTAGGTGGCCGGGCGTTAGGCTGACAGTGGAGCGGCACGGATACAATGGGAGCGATGGCGCGACGACGACGGAACCGGATAGCGCCTATTGCCGGCGCACTCGGTGCCGATAAGAGCAGCCGAGTCGGTCGCGGACGCGCCGCACCGTGCCGCTGCCGACGCCTGCCCCTGATTTATGTACGACGTGTCTCCTTTTTAATGAGTCTGTAAGAAGATATCTCTCTGAACACCACAATAAATTTCCGAACTGTGACTTGCCAAAATGTTTCAACTTCGATATCTGCAAACAAACCCAGTCCCATTCCGTTAATCTGCCGAAGCGAAGAACGTATCGCGTATATAAGTCGTGCTTATCTCGGGTAATGGCCGCCTATCTAGTTGATCTGCCAGTTTTATTTATAGCCATGTTTTCCTTTACGCGCTCCTTCCAATTTGTGGAGAGTGAAAGGGATTGTTATGAGGCTGCCATGTTTCATAGCAATAAACATGTGTATCCAAAATAACGACATTAACTATTTTTCTTTTCGCTGCTTTTGTTACCAAATTCCTATGACGATTGTTTCTCTTCCCTATTGTTCACATTCATCTTAACATTTTTACAATGGTACCCAGATACAGAAACATTAAGAAAATTTAAGTATTCCTCAACTATTTGTCAACTTATTCGTATTAAACTGTATATTACAACATTTGTAATTTAAGTTATTTTTAAGTGAATTCGCATTTTTATAGAAATTAACATGATATATTTTTCTATTGATGGATATAAGTAAATACGAAGGTCACCTTAGTCACTATCTCGCCTTCGTTCAGTAGCTTACAGCCAGTTTCTGTTATAACATTGAATATGGCTGCATGTATATCACCTCCTAACCTCTAACATTTCAACTACATTAACCAGGTTGTACCAATAAAAGCTCCTTTGACAGAATTTAAAACTAGTATCTGATAATAAAAAACAGAGAACATATTCGTATTGCGTACGATCAAAGTAATTCACGCAGGAAATGTAATATTTAATTGGAGATCATAGGTCATTTATAAAATGGTTTAAAATAAAAACGTCCTGGAAAGCCTGAAAAACGAAGGGCGGCGGCGGGGGCGGGTTAAAACACAGAGCGGTGGTTGCGTGCCCCCTCGTTACGGGCACCGGCGGCGGCGCGCGGCGTCCGCGCTCGTTCTGTGTAAGTAGTGCGTTCATCCTGTTAAATTTATTGCCGCTTTTATATCAGCCGTTACAGAGAGGTCCCCTTTCGTCCGTATCGGGCCGCGCGGAGCCCAGCTTAGTGAAGTCGCAATTACGTTTTACCGGCTTTGAGTCCAACGGAGGCGACTTTTGCCGTCCATCGAATCGTAATGGAATTAGCGTTTCAGTGCTCTTTTAATTTGTCTTCTATCCTTGTACTAAACGAATCTTCTACCTGAACTGTTTGCTCTCATCGTAACACATTCCTGACGAACAAGCTATTTATCTAATTCGTAATCTATTTCTGTTTATTTACACTAAATGTGCTCGTACCCGTGTAGAGTACCAATTGTATCTCATTGACATTCAAGTCGTTCTCATTCGTCTGCTGATAATGCGTCTGATGTTATTTTGAAACAACCCTTATCCTCTCTCAGCTAACGATATAACTTAATATAGCTATCGTGTTCGGTACTGCTTTAATAATACTTATTATTTAAGTACCATAACGTAACACACTGCTCGCCTGTTTCCTGTGAAAAAATTGTTAGATTTTATGTTTTATAACATTTATTTTTCACTCAATGTACTCAATATTCTTCAAACCTACATACCTAAATTTAAATAAATGTGTGGTCCACTGTGGTGTTTGTGTGTACATAAATTACACAATATTTCTTTCACTAAAGACGGAACTACGATCTGAGCTTCAAATAAGTTGCGTAGCATATTCGTAGCAGCGCTACGAAATATTCATCGGGTTAAGATACCTTGCGTAGCAAGCACGTAGCCTTGCTACGAAAGTAGCATGTAGCGAAACATGCTGATATACTAACATTTGTACGATACTTAGTTTTATATTAATTTTATCGAAATGACACAATTGCATGAGATCATAATCAACATCAACTAAAAACGTCTTTCCCGTTGTCAAACTCTTTGGTCTTTCCACTATACATACAACATCGGTTCCGAAGAATCCTATATGTAACAATTTTCTCTATAGTGTTCAAGAACAACCACACTTTGTAAGTTGATCCTTCTTTATAAACGAGTTCTTGAGTCTCAACAAATTGCAATAGATGTTGTGCATTAAAAATAAGTCGGACGTCACCTGTAGAGAGAGCACGGAGCGCGGCTCATCTAACTTGCATGTGCCAGCACCCGGCGCCGCCCGCGTCATGCCGCGCATCTCATTACCGCTTGACACCCAGCTACATCGAAATATAGCGCAACAAGAACTGATTGGCTGCTCTTCACATCTATGATTCATATTTCAAAAAACAATTGTTTTAACTTAAATCAAAATCACAAATAACTGTGAAGAAATCAACATTTTAACTTGTTTGATCATTACTTCCAATTCGTACTCAAAGATGTACTAACAATCGCCTCTTTGTTACATTTATTCCGGAAAACATGTATCATCAGAAAGATATTTCGGAGGCTCGAATAAGGATACTACCCTTAAAATTTGAGCGCCGATATATTGTTACCACAGCTAAAATTTAATATTGACGTGTGCATTATTAACAACAAGCAACCGGGACGACGCACGGGCGAGGTCGGAACTTGCTTTGGATGAGGCAATTTTATGGGTTTATTGAAAGATGACTATCTTAGTCGTCTTCACCGTACAACCCTAAGTGATGAGATCCGGCCGAACCCCGGCCTTCATAACGTTTGTAATACCATTTTACGACCAGCTTTGGACGTAACTTATACATATTTTGAATAACTTTACGTGCCGCTTACAAAAGAATTACTACAGCCCGGCCCACAGAGATAGCCTACTTTATACGACCACTTGGTGGCTGAGTAATATGCTGACGCTGGGCACTGCGTACTTGCATGCTCGTAATATTAACATACTATAACAACATTTTTATAAAATAGGCAATGAAATTTAAAATCCAAGTTAAACCTAAAATTTATTTATAAAAATATTTTGGAAGGCAGTTTTACGAACAATAGTTACAGATAATAAAGCCTGTAATGAAATAAATTAAACATCAAAAGCATTGTTCACTGAGCACACCCAGTTGCGTCACTTTCAGATATTATCTTAACAAAATAACCGCAAGGTGGCACTGGGACCGCTACGCACAAACGTCGTACTTACCAGCGAAACGACCTAAACTCTAATACATGTTTCGCGTGTTCCCTTCCGCTGAGTATAATAAAAGTAACATTTTTGTAACAGTTTCATTTTAGCCAAACTATGTTTGTACGTATTGAGTAGAAATCGTACGGGTCAGCACACGTGTTCCGCACATACAATCAGCCGTTAGGGCACGCCCTGACACCCCTAAAACGATTTGATTAAACTCATAAAACTCGAGGTAGCTGCTACCGCCGGTGGACGCGGCACGGCCCGTGATAGAAAAGTTGAAGTTATACGAGCCCTTCCCCGAGATCCGCCTGCCTGAACCTCCGCTCCACCAACCACCTTTTAATAACACAGTCGACTGCTTTCACGACCACGATTAAGATGACTGTGAATAATTACATTTGTAACTCTTTTTGTTTTTTATCTGGAGGAAAAATTACCTTACACACTAAGGTATACATAAGGAAGGTTTTCAGCAGCCACACCTAATAAAATAGAAAAACAGATATACAGTCTTGATATTCTTACATTGCATACCGCAATACGGACAGTGCCGACTGTTAAATACGTAATAGTTGCTTAACGCCTTTTAATGTAAATGGCTAGGCAGAAATGCGTATATATTATATATATTGAAAGTATCACACATGTACTCCAATTTATCACCAGTTGTGTTGAGTTTCTTGTAGTCAATATTAAACCTATTATTGCCTTATACCGAGCACAATTTCAGAAGCCATGCCATATAAGGTATCCCAATATATCTTTGCTTGACCCGGGAATCGAGAGACTCGTCCTTGCTGATTACCTATGACCCTATTAATTCACCCATATTCTTTTTTTCTTTTTTGCACCTTATTCCTGATTCTTTGATTAATACTTCATACAAGTAGTTCATTGCTTTAACAACTTCTGCCAAATAATGTTTATCTAAATGCATTGGTGTACTACGTATACTCGCATAAAGTATAATGATTGTATAAATTTATATTAATTCTTCTCTATTAATCTACTGTACAGTATAAAACATTTAAAAGTGTATGTTGTAAATTATTTGTATATAACGTGTCGTGTGTATAATTAAGTTGTAAGTTATGATTTACACTAATATTATAAATGTGAAAGTTTCTTTCTTTGGATGTTTGACCGTCAATCACGCTGAAACTACCAAACGGATTTTGATGAATTTGGTATACAGGCATAGTATGGTGGTATGGGCTGACTTAGGTGATAGAATACTTTTTTCCCGATTAAATGCTCCCACGGGATAAAACAGTGATTATATTCTACGCGGACGAAGTCGCGGGTAGCAGTTAGTATTTAATAATAGTCACCATTTGCATTGATTGCTATTGTATAGGTTGATATTATTTTGTTCACCTCGAAATAGGTTTCCCAAATTGAGTAGTGTTTGCTGCAGCGTTTACGTAAATACATGCGTGGCTTGCCTCTTTATTGGATGTTGTTACCAAGTATCGAATCCCAGAGCTTACGGTGCTGGCGCGTGCACGTCAAACTTCGCTAACCGCCCTTAAGAAAGTTGGTAAAGTTGCCTCCCGTCGGAGATGTGCTATGCCGCCCTCGCGACGTTGCCGATCTCGTGTAAACTCTAATCCTGCAGATGATGCTAGGATTTAGCAGCTTTATATTACCTCCGCTAGAAGTTGTTTGATAAATATTGTCTTTAACAACACAACATACAGCTCACATAGCATAGTTATCACTTCTTTTTATCTTGACACAAGATATGATAATCCTTCTTTTTCATTATATTCGACCAACGTCCTCAAAAACATTGAGATTGCTTTTATTTGTATCGTACGAGTTGAGTTCGGAGAAGTAATAGCCGCGGATAGCTCAAGGATTCGCGTCCTCGCACTCCACTGCGCGTGAATGGCGCTCGCGTCGTATTATCAACCGTCACTTCGCTCGACAGGTGTCGCCTTCAGCCAACTCGAGAGTAAATTACTAGCTTCGAAGTCGCTGAATCAACCCGACTCCTTAATCGATTTTCAAACCACTCGCCTAAGAACTTGAAACACAAATGAGTATAAATGACTACCGCGGAATTGAATACTAAATTATTATTTGTGGACACAGAAGTACAGCATAAAATATGTATAGACAAATCCAAACATAAAAAGTTTTGTACTTTAATAAAATACGAAATAGAATAATTTAATAAACAATGACCAAAGGAGTTAATTGAATGAATTCAAACATCTATGTATGTTCGTGTAGCAGTTGAATAGCAACATCTTGCATGCTAAGCGCGAGCTACGAGCTCGTTTTCGTATTTAAATAGGGAAATGGGAAATAGACGCGGAGAGTCGACGAAGCACTGGTGCCGTGGTATTGTTTTAATTAAAGTAATTGGAGGAGGCACGTTGAGAGCCGCCGCTCGGTTGGCATGATCTGTGCCTTGAGGATTTACACCAATTTAAGACCGAACCCAGCCAGGCGTCAATTAACGGTACAAGTCCTACTCAATCGTATCGTATACAATTTATCTTCGAACGCATTGCAATGAACTTGTCAAAATTGTCACTATCATTATTTTAGTTTTTCTTTACAGAACGATTTTATGACAGCAGTTATTTAGAGCAGCTTTCGTTTCACTCTGAACGACAAATGTAACGGAGGAATATGAGAAACGAGACGAAAGAAACTGACACTAACAAAAAAGCAACCAAAGATAAACGGAAACGGACTCGCTCATAGAGAAAAGTAGACAGTAGACGCTCTGTGCAACAGAAAACTTTGTGGGGAGTCACTCCTTAGCTATCTATCTGTACAGTACTAAAATCTTTTTTAACAAATGCTTTTCTTATACACTTGTATTTGGTTTTGTGGCTGTGTGATCTTGCACTAGTGGGAGCTGATGTAGAGGTATATATTCGAAATACTTATTCAATGCAGTGTTGTCTTAAAATAAACACTCTTTTGAAAAATACAAATATTCTAAGGACGTCATCACCTTTTGTCTGTATTCAAGCGAATGTTCTATTTTCGTAGCAAAGCTTGGATTAACCCATCTCCAAGAGCGCGTTTGTACAAGTTTCCTTAAAGTAATTAAAGGTTCAAGTAATTTGAACTCTGAAATGAAAATTCATAATCTATTTATCTACAAGAGGTATCTTTGAAAAAGTATTCGGAGACACAAATATAAAGAAGAAAACTTGTAAAATTGTTTAATTAGTTATTAAAATTGCGATAAATACTAAAATCAAGCTACACACGCAAAGACAGACACATGAATCATTGTATCATAACATGTGTTTTCTCAACCGCACTAGTGGGAGAGCGCGCATCGCCGAAAACAGTGAATAATGCAAAGGCCTTACGAATCGGATCATATTTTTTCAGAGAAATGTGGAATCGCGAAGTGGCAAAACAGAATTTAATATTCGTAAAAGGGTTGACGTCGGGATAGGGGCAGCGCGGCAGTTGACGCGTGCCTGCTCTAGGAGTTTTTTTGGCTACTTTCCAAAATCAATATCTTCGGATACACAGGCCGTCGCACATTTGCACTAATCTTACCGAAACGGCACCGTGCAGTAGACCGTGGGGAAAGCTGTCACCACAATTTTTATTTTTACATCCGAATTTACCACATTGTAGTTATTTTTTCTATTTTGCATTAATTATGTTTATAATATTTCAGTTATTTTGAAGTAAACATTTAACAAGATCGGGTCTTGGTATTTAATATTTATTAGTAATACCAATAATACCAAATTTTGAAAGGCGACACATGTTACACACAATTGTAACATACTAGAAAAGGACCAGACTGTCTGCCTTTCGATATGAGCCACGGTGTTTCAGGATTATGTTAGGAAAAAAGTTGCATAAAAATTTAATCAATGTTTATGTTACTTCCAAGTGCGTATCACGGGTTTATGGGAAATATCATTATCGTGGGACCAAAATATCATGTCGAAATGAAAACGCTCGAGGACACGTGAATGAATAATACATGAAAAATAAATCTTACCGAAGACATTCCTTTTTCTGAGCGGAATTTACAGTTCGTAAATGTACCTATCATAAGATGTAGGTACACAATATAACTTAACTTTTCAAAAATAAATTGGTAATGAACAATAAAAATTGTATTATAAGATTCTACAGGAATAATATAGACTTAGTCAATACCAGTTTAGTTAAAAAAAATGTAGTAATCAGTGGCGTGCACACCATACATATACATGCAAATAAGCACTGCATACCCTACAAAATCATGGTAAACCTACATAGTCAAATACATAGTGTCACTCATAAACACGACATGAATATTTACTGACATCATACAGAGATTTCGTAATTTTATTGATACTTAATTTGAAAAACTGGTCACTAACGCCATCTATCGAAAAAATATTGAAGTACTACAACCACTTTCTACTTTCTTCGATAATTATATTGAAGCATTGCGCCTGTGGCGCCGCCACCTCGCTATTGTGTGATGGTGGCGGAAGCATGTACTAATGCGTAGCCGGTACAATTTGCTTGTTTTCTCGTGCTGATGTTGGATTTTTTTTTGTTAGGTTGGTAATTTCTATACAACTGCAAAAGCACTGCTTCTTCGTTATCCGACTAATTTAAGAAGTCAACAAAACGTAGCGTTTGTTGATTGAAAATAGATATATTAATTTTGGTCAACTTATTGTTTACGTTTTGTTTGGCCATTTTGGTTTGATTATGTTTTTATGTGCAAGTGAATAAATTGTAATGTAATGAATTATAATTTAAATGAACTGTTAATTTACCGAAAATTATGTAAAATTATAGCTGTGAGCTCTGTGCTGGTGATTTGTGTTGTTCAATAAATTAAATACATAAGAGTGCGTTGTCCTTATTGTCGTTCGAAGAAGAAACGAAAATATTTCCAAAGGCGATTTTGCGTGTGTCGTATGTCCGGGCTAAGAGTACCTAACTCAAAAAAGGTAATAATTTTATTATTTCTTTTAATAAACTACGATTTGCGATTACGATTGCGATAGGTATAGTTTGTTTTGTTAGCACTGGTTGTGTACCAATTTCATTAATGTTTTTAAAATCCAGTCATCTTGATCTCGCTTTGTACGATTTTTCTATGCATTTAACGGTCAGTTTATACTGGTGTCGCATAGCTTGATGTGTAACCATTTGTACTTTGCCGCTCCAAAGTAGGTACCTAGTTAATAGATTTGTAAAATAGGTACCTAGGTATCTATGTTGATCAACTTTATACACTATAGTTTGAAAATAATTATGTACCTAATTTGTCTAAACAAATTAATAAAATACTTACTAAACCTAATTACTTACTCAAAATTATGATGTTTCGGGAGTTTTATTTTCCGAGATTAATGTAGACCAAATTTTTTTTAATCATGTGATACCTTCTGCCTACCCTACTTCAAATCTCTGTGCACGCCCCTGGTAGTAATTGATTAATATTCACACATTACAATCAAACACTAAGCGCTAATAAGTAAGGAATCTCTTCTTTAAAATTAAAATTAACACAGTTAGTGTGGAAATGGGTAGGCGGCGGAGTGGGCGCAGTCGGGTGCGAAGCGATGCGCCGTGCTCGAGAGCTCGGTTCATTTAAAGGCACTTGTCTGTAATTGCAGAGCGACTAAGACTTTACCCTGACTGAACGGCAGGCGTTATCGAATAAAAAAAGTTTTAATGGTATGCCTTTATTGAACCTTTACGGGCTTCGCAAAACTTATCTCGGCCTACTCTCATCTTCACAGTTTTGTAATCCTCAACTCCCTAACACGTCGTGCATTTGCCATGAATTTGTGGACTCCTTACTTTACACCAACGAACTTAAGTTAAACGTTCTGGGTATAGTTTCATTTTCTAATAATGATAGCAAGACTTATAAACGAATGCGTCTTAAGAATTGCACTTAAGAAGGTTCTTTTAAATTAAAAATCCCTGATAGCGGTTGCAATTTCGTCGGAAACGCAATAAATAGCTCGGGCGGTGCCGCTTGACCCACTTCCTGTTACATGCCGAAACGCCTGCGATTTAATCGCACCCTGCCTCACTCCATCCTTCCGTTGAGACCCCACACGCTTCGCTTCTTTGCCCCATAATTATTAAATCCATTCCGAACTCGCCAAGAAACGAACACACCCAAATAAAAAGAGCTAGCTACCTACCGGAATTAGTGAACCATGAGCATTAACATCAATAGCTTGTTGTGAATGTGACTCAGTAAGTTTACACAACATTCGTAAGATCTTTCATGCAAAATCCGACCATACAATGTAACTGTATTATAATACTACAAACGCAAAATATTAAAAAATTAAGAACGATAAATTCATAGTTATAAAAGGCTTTCTGAAATTGTTCAATGAAAACTCCGTTTCTGAGCTCCTGGATGCTTAAACAGTTCCACAATAAATAATTTCACTCAGATTCACGATGTCAATGCTTTTATTCAGCAGAGAATGTAACATCGTGTAGTCACCACCCTGTTTCACGTTCTCGGTTGAGTTCACATGGTGGCAAGTGCGGGCGGCGCGGGCCGGCGCGAGCGTCGCATCTGATAGCGAAGCGGAAATTGCGCGGCGCGTCGCGTGCGCCGCCCGCCGCGTGTCCGTGACGTGCACTCTATTCACTTGCTACTTTATTTCGCATTGCTACTCACCTTGTACGCTTCTAAAATCCAAAATTTTTCTTTCGCTACATTTTATTTGTGTTGCAACACACTTCCATTTGAGAAATTTTATTGAAGAATTGATTACTTTTTTTATATAAATATTTCACAAGTTTTTGATGGTCTTCAAAATAAATAAGTATTGTACACAAATTCTTAAAGCTGATACGAGGGAGAAAAACGAGGAGCATCTTATAAATCACTTTTTCCGAGAGTATTCCTCAACAAAGACATCATAAGTAGGAAGCGAGCGTGTCTCAATATGAAGTTGATACGGGCTCGTGTGTGTTTTGTCTATGTCGCGCTCATAACAAAGCGGGAGTATACTCAAATATTTTTGCGAAAGTTTCATGAATATATTAGCCATAATGTGACTAAAGCAACCTATATTCTCTGCCGACCCGTGTGCACTACCGCCCAATATACACTTCGAACACGTAAACTATTTTAGGACTCCAAATGACTTAAATGGTCTTAACAATATTATGCGCAGTATCTTCTCAAACACATTGCTTTAACAAATACATAGAATGAGTATACTAAACAATTTTTGCTAAGGTTACAATAATAGTTGAAAGAAATGTTAAAAGTCGTAAATCTAATTATTATTCAAGTATTCTGGCAGCACGCTCACACGCTAACTCCCGGTTTCGTCATAGGGACTTCTAGCGCTCGTAAAACGCAAGTTACACCATTATATTTTTACGACAGCAACGAATGTCAAGTTTTCAAAAACACGCCTGTCGCCTACCCGCGCCGCTTAACATTTGAGCGTTATCTCAACTGGAAAACAAATGAGTACCTACTTCTTGTCATATAATATTGGGTTCGTAAACTCACAACCGCTTTTTAAATTTTCGTAAGGGCATTTCGTATTCAGAATATCTATTTCTTTAATAATTTTAATATATATAACATCACGCCTTTTATCCCCGAAAGGGTAGGTAGAGGTGCACACAGAAGTAACACCCACTTTTCACTATTTATGTTATGAGTCCCATGTAATAGGGGGTGAGCCTATTGCCATATACCGGGCACATTTCCAGACTCCGTGCTATTACTGAGAATTTTTCTTTAAAAAACCCAGTAATACTTTGCCCGACCCGGGAATCGAACCCGAGACCCCTTGCCCGGTAGTCGCACTCGCGACTACTCGGTCAACGAGGCAGTCGGCAGTAATAATTTTAATTACTAATAATTAAACGCTACGATAATAGTTTTCCGTTTTTAAGTGTCACTTTACATATTTAACAAGCTTTTATATGATATTTTTTTATTAAAATGTTTACGAGACATTTGGACGTTAACCTTGTTCCTTGTTCAGTGGCTGCAAGCAAAGTCTTGTGGATAATTAGAATATTCGATATCAATGCTAACTTGTAGCAACTAATTTTTATAACAATTTAAATAGTTTAGAATATAATTAGTAAATATATACAATATCATGTGAAACTGAATAGCCCTTTTGCGTATTACTGAGCCTAAGCTTTCCATCGATAAATAAACTAAGTTTGAAAGAGCAGTGAGAATGAACAGCTGGGCGAATCTTGCTCCAGACGCCCGGCGCCCTTTTAACCAGTTCGTGCGATGCTCTTGTTTCACCTGTTGTCTGTGGCTAGTTTCAGCTTTGTATAAATATGCGTACAATACTATTTTACACACCACATCCATATTGTATCCTATCTGACTATGTTGGTGTGACGTACGACATTATTTTAAGTGTATTTCATTTATCTTAGTATTGACAAATAATAATATTCAATACATTGCCCGAGTTGGGACGGACTTTCAAAATAATTCTTATCCCCTATTGTTTAAATAGACACATTTTAGATGAGTAATGAGTACATTTGTGATTGCGCCGCCTGTATACGACGTGCTCATCATTTCGGTTACTAGTTTATTATATTGTTTTGTAGTCTAGTTTTAGAAATATCTGCGAAATCGTTTTTGTTCCAGTTTTATGCCAAAAACTCCATCTCATGCATACCTTATTACTTAAATTAAAAGTGCTAAGAAGTAATAGGATGAAGTTTATAACACTGTATTACACAATCCTTTACCACCTCCTAAGCAATTAACACGTTAACTGCCACTGAAAAAGTGCACATTTTCCGTTCAGGCCATGGGGGACAATGTTGAGCGACACTGAAACTTTCCGTTCAAGCCGCGTCTGACAATGTTGACCGCGCGTCAGGCCTATGTTCAAAACCCTCTATTGCGCCAACGGACAGCATTATCGAGATAATTCGCTTATAATGTGACCCGCGCGGCCCTTTAGTTTATCCTACATAGCTTGGTTTTTAAATGAAAGGAACACTTAGAAAAAAAATGGTTTTTGAAACGCATTACTCTTGACAAATGAAATCACTTATAGTTTAGAGATTATAAGTAAATAAAAAAAACGTTTGTTACAGAAAAAATTGTTTAATCAATTTGAGCCTCTTAAAAGTAATTAAAATAAACTTATACGAAAACGCTAATGGATTTTTGTGAAACATTCAACACAAAGATAAGGTTTATCTGGACAGTTGACACAGAAGGTGTTCACTTTTTTAGTTTTGTTTTTAGCCATTAAACGTCCATGGGTAGCTACCATATTCTTATAACATTGTTGGCATGCACGGCGGGATTTACTTATAGGTCCTTCCTTTTTCTTCAATTGGTGCTTTACTTTTTTCGTTCTTTGATTTGATGGAGTATCATTAGTATCGAAATCTACAAAACTCTTCATAATTTCTTTTCTGAACTCAAGTACTGATATCTTCTTTCTAGCCACGCTTTGATAAAGAATTAAAACATTTACCATAGCTGCACCCTTGGCTTTATTATAATCCAGGACTATTTTAGGTTTAGAGGTTTGTTTGCCATGTTTGATGATACTTTGGAATCGCACTGAATGTTTAGTAGAGAGAACCAATACGTCTCGTTTATCCCTCCATCTCAATACAGTGATTCCATCGTTACTTTCTTTAGCTATATATTGCCCTCTTTTCAATTTTGTAGACACAATTTCTTTTGGAAAATGCTTGCGATTCTTCCTTAAAGTGCCAACTAAATGCGTTTCGTTCTTTAAAAGTTCTCTAGCTAATCCGACGCTTGTGTACCAATTGTCGGTATATAGAGTATGCCCTTTATTTAACAAGTCATCGCAAAAGGCCATAACAACCTTCATAGGCGTAGTATTGACTTCATCGTTCTGTTTGCCAGCATAAATGCTAAGTTTGTATGTGTACCCGGGCAAAGTACATAGTTTGAATAACTTAATCCCATACTTATGGCGTTTTTGCTTATCGTATTGCCGGAATATAATTCGCCCGCGAAAAGGTATCATACTCTCATCTATACATAAATCTTCTCCAGGAGTGTAAGCTTTTTTAAAATTTGCATTCATTACTTCTACCAGGTCTCTGACTCGGTGTAAACGATCGGTCGTATTCTCTTCATCTTCTTGTGAAAAATGAAGCATTGCGAGTAAAAGCTCAAATCTATTGCGAGACATAATAGTTCGCGGAAATTGCTGTCCAATGATTTTATCTGTGGTCCAGTAATCTGCTATTTTCGGAAGCCTTACTATACCCATGTATAAAATCAGCCCAAAGAACTTTTTTATTTCAGTTAGGTTAGTAGGGACCCAGCCACGAATGCGCGCTGCTTTCGAAGCTTCATTAGACATCGTTATTCTATTAAAGGCATAGGCGTTAGTGCATAAAACAATTTTATTTAAAACCTCATCCGTCACCATAAGCGCAAAAAAATCAGCTGGACATTTTTTTAACATAGTCATGCGAAAGTTGAGTGTCATTCCAGGAAACTCAGTAAAAGCAATAACTCTACGCTGATTGCCTTTAGGGTCAGTCCATGTTGAAGGCGGCAAACTTCTGCTTAGGTCTTGGATGGCACGGTTGGTTAAATCATCACTGTCTTCGCTTTCGGATTGTATAACTCGACGTCGCTTCGAATGAGTAGGCTGAATATTGTCTTCTTTATCGGAACTTAAATGAAGACTTCTATTCAGCAAATCGAACTCGATATTTTCGATCTGCGTTATATCTTCTTGCGTTATGTCAAAGTCGTCAAAACTATCCATGTCATCCATAACGATTATAGTAAAAACTCAAAAACACATCGTAAACAATAAATTAAATTTACAATGTAATGTGCACGTCACTAATCGGAGATAACGACTGCGTCACTGCGAGCGCCAATGCAATGAGAATGAGACAACTCGGCGTATGCGCGGGGAAGGAGTCGCGGGCGGCGGTGGGCGGCAACCTGACCGCGCGGCTCTATTTAACGAATTTTTGATTTTTCGTCCAGTGAGGCCATGGGGGTCAATGTTGTGCGATGCGTAATAACGAATAAAAAAGGTATTAAATCATTGTGTTTTCATTACTACACGTTATTTAAATATATAAGGTGGCTAAATAATGAATAAAAAGTATATGTGAAAAATTATAAAAATGAGGAATTTTATTTAGCTTGATAGCGTATATGAGCATCGGACAACATTGACCGCGTTGGCAGTGAACGTGTTAACAACATATTTCGTATTGTAAGTATACGCAATGGTATTAAATAACTTATTGTACAAACTAATAGCGTAAAAATATTCTACATTCTCGTCGATACTACATACAAGCCTGCCACGTACACGAAATAAAATGTCCACCCGAATCGTTTTTTCATTTACGAGCTTAAGAATGCCTATTTATATCTCAGCCTGACTGATTACCATACAGACGTCGTAAACTTAAATTCTGCTTCCAACAAAAATGAGACGCTACGATACAATTTACTGTTCCACCGCAAAATTCAAACTAAATTATTTCCAACATAACAATCCTTTTCAGCTTTTCATTAAATATATCTGGAATTAATTGATACAGAGAACTCAATTAAATAATATCTGTCTAGCGAATAATTAATAATAATTTAATTAAATATATCTGGAATTAATTGATACAGAGAACTCAATTAAATAATATCTGTCTAGCGAATAATTAATAATAATTTAATTAAATATATCTGGAATTAATTGATACAGAGAACTCAATTAAATAATATCTGTCTAGCGAATAATTAATAATAATTTAATTAAATATATCTGGAATTAATTGATACAGAGAACTCAATTAAATAATATCTGTCTAGCGAATAATTAATAATAATTTCAGCGAATTATATCAGTACAGGGAACGACAAAGTTTAATCATCAACCTGAAATTTTTAATTTCACTTTAGAATTTAGGCTTATAATCGTATTGTTTGATGTTTTATAACTTTTTAGTTCTTAGTTAATACTAAACCTCCTCGTATTTGTACTGTTGAAATTAAGTTGCCTCTAAGACTTGAAAACTTTATATTAAGTAAGGCATGTAAAATTTCAAACTGTAGGCGATGTGAAAGTTTACTAGTTCTATACAGGATACTAATGGTGAGGAGGATGATTAGCGTACATTCAAATGATTCTATTACGTCCTCATTATTAATGCGAACACCATTATACATTTAACATTGAACGCTCGACTATACCCAATTGATGTTGACATGTCGTGAAACTTTATTTCGTCAACATTATTAGTCGAGGACTGAATTAAAACGGTTAAATAACAGATTCGTAATTAATTTCGTTTAATTAATGTTGTTGTAAGGTAGTTTATGGAAGTATTTATTTAGTGCATAGTTAAGTTGCAAAGCAAAGGATCGATTAGTCAGTATGGGGGCGCGGTCGCGTGCACGAGGGCTATAGCGGCCGGGCGGCGGGCGGCTTGGTGCGGCGTTGCCTTCCGGCGAAACGCGAGGAATGTTGCCGATAGATTAACTTCTGATCTCTTTTCCGATATTATAGCGGAGCGCTTATGTAAGGAATTCTAAGCGCTTCAATCTGGTTTAAGGCCAACTAAGGCTTTCCGAGAAATCTGCTCGGTATCTCCCGACATAGATATATTATTCAACATCTCACTAATACCCCAAGCTATGCGACTCCAGTGTAGCGCCGCACGTACTACATCCCTCGTCTTTATATATTTAGAAGTACATGTGACTTTCTAAATCGAAACTCGCACTCGCTACTCTACGTATTATATTTAGGTTTTACGTTGAATTTTTAAACAAACATTATTTAAGCTAGAATGGGACATGTGCACAATAAATTGAAATGTATGTATTCTTTACTGGAAGCTATCTTTATTCGAGGCTCGCCAGGTCCTTCGCTTTAACATTTTTACGGCACTATATCACTGTCCCTGTGTAGTGGATACTTATATTACTTTGAAATATCACACACATAGAGTCTTTTCGTCTTTGCGACACCACATAATATAACGACATTATAGTGAAATATGAAAGGACATCAGTGGTTGCGAATATTTTCTCTTACGACCATTTTGTGTGTTTTTTTTTCATGTGTCTACTTGCACGTAATTTAATAACATGTGTTTTGTTTCAGGTAAAATTTTGATAAATGCTGTTACGAGAATAGTAACTAGTAACATAATGGAAAGTAAGCAGGTAACCCAAATTATCTTGATATTTGAACTTGAAATTACTCCGCAAGCATCTTTATAATCACTTACGACTGTTACTTCGACCTACAGTGTGCCTATAGGATCCAAGCTATGGTCTAAGTGAGGTGCAACACCGTAATCCCAAACGCCTACGGTTTTCACGTCACGGTGTAATCACACATTAAAGGTGACGCATGTAATGTAATAAAACGGCGCGGGGTGATGCAGGCCCGTCGCATACTTACGTCTGCTCCGCTCAGGTGGGGCGAGGGCGTTCTGCGGCTTGTTTGCGTACAAGTGAATTCCATTAGATCCAGCGTGTGTACCGCCGCCGCAACTTCCACGCCCGCTTCATTCATATGCCATTAGCTGATCGATTTACAAGTACAATATGTGTTCATTTACTTATATCTACGTATTAGCATATTATAACGGCGATACCTACCGACTGAGTAGATCGCTGGATTTATATGCTGAGCACTGCAAACAAACAACCAGCATGCTATGTTACTACGAAACTACGACGAGTGACGTATGTTGTAAAAGTTGAAATATTACCTATTTTGGTGGCGACCGCAGCGGACTGTTCCTCTTTATGTAATTATAATAACTCAACATGAAAACTCATTTAATGTCACAGAAATGTGCTTCACCATTTAAAAGTGTGTTCAACTGTGGCGCTGTAGTTGTGGAACAATAATTAAATTTTCCCTCGGCGCTGAGTGCGGAGTATGTCGTTTCATCAACCTCGGCACTAACTCGCGAGAACGGCGCACCACCTGAAATATTTAATTCAGACCAGCCATTGTGCTTTAATTCACCGGAAATGAAAATTCATGGCACTTTCTATGCCATTCAAATTTCATCAAATAAATCACCACTGTCATAACTACAAATTATAACTGAGGAATTATTATTCATGATTCACAAATTGTTATTATGATTTATCAAAAACGCTTGTTGAGCTTACTCGTTTTGAACTAATAACAAAATTATTCAGCTGTAATTTTGAAAATTTATTAACATTACATATTTTGTTGTTACCTTATTAATTGTACCGTGTTGCTCCAAATGTGAATTGTCTCTTAGATTATCATGTCCTAGGTTAATTTACAAACATAGCCTCTGCAGATAATACAAATATTTGTTTCGTGCGAGAACCAAATCTACGACACGTTACTTGACACGCAACACCTCTATACTGTTTCCATAATGATTTGACAACTGAGTTTACAGGTCTCTGAGGACAAGGGTCCCTACACCCGTACCTTCCTACAGTAACACTATGTACAAATCTACCCCAATTTATACGATAAGCATGTTCTGTAGCTAACACTAGTTGTAACCTCGCATTAAACATGTACCTACTATTACAGATTTTACCATAGATTTCACGCCATAGTGAAATTCTGTAATAAGTACTACTGTTGCGCTTTCCTCTATAATTATACATTCCTGCTTTAACCTAACCTTTTGTAAAACAGCAAATAAATTATATATAGTTCCATAATAATTGTTGGAAAAGTACTCCAGTCATACTTATAATTGCTAATTATAAGAAGACATGACAGATGAAATGTATGTAGACATAGAAATTGATTGGGAAAGCTTTCCTTGTACGTATATCTTCTTTGTGTGAGAAGACATCGTTACCCTACTAAAATAACAAGCTTGTATTATTACGTATTTTATTATATGTATAATGTATATACAATACATATAAAATACAATTTGGGTTGACGGTAATACTTGCCTGTGATCGTAAATAACGTTGAAATCTTTTTACGTAACAAAATCACAGATCATTATTTAAATTACAATCGACACAAATACACATGTACGGCTTACATACGGATCTATATATCGGTAAATACGACTACGAATGTACATATCTACAATTACATATGTATGTACGTATGTAATGGGGGTTCAAGACATTTTGCTACAATTAGAAATCATAAATCATCTAAAACTGCAAAAAGATGTGTCCAAGTCCTAACAAAGTTGTCTGTGATAAAGCTGTAAAAATAGAGGAAAAAAGCAAAACCTGTTAGAGTGTAGCTTCTCGCGGAGGACACTCGGTGCGCTCGGCGCGGGGCACTAGGGCGCTTTCCTCCCGTACCATTATAATTTTATTTGCCATGTCAAACATCGAACCATGCGCCGTATAATCCATGAATTTTAAATGAACCGGTAATGCAGCTACTTTAAATTTAGTCTTCAGTACTTATCTTTTACCGACTGAAATAAAGCTTTATACTTTGAGTGCTTTTCAAGTCTTAAGTCTCAAAAACTTTAGTCTTGTTTGGGAGTTTAAAGAAAACAATTATAGCTTAATATATTCTAGATATTCGTCAACGCGTAAAATCTAAGTAAACAGACAATAATATAGATCTACAGACGGTCTATATTTAAGAGAAGCTGCTAAATATGTACGAAGAATACGGCGAAGCAGACATGGCCGCGGTTAGAAGTATACAGCAAATATTTTGCTACGACATTTATTCGAATACTTTGGATATAGTGACTTTTTGAAAGTCATGAAAGCCAAAGTGAATTTACTTTATACTTATCGAAGTATGTACATTGGCGGTGTCAAGTTGCGAACGGCAATGATTGGCCCGGTTTCTTGCCACCGCCTTATTTCCATCTTATTACCGGCAGCGCGGCGATATTAAAGCGGGCGCTACGCCGCCACCCGCGTCTCCGCCCTGTCTTTGCGTCCGTGAATTAGGTTAATGGCCTGCCAGGTGATTTCCTTCTAAGCCGTATTTCGAGCAAAGCACCACCACCTTAACACGCCAATGTCGCTGGAATAACTCTAAATGTTCACCTTTTTTCCAAACCAACCGTTCTAAACATAGGCACACTTACACATGTCAACTTCGAGTTACATAATAACCAAAATTAATAAGTTGCTGCCTGCGTACAGAAAAATCACAACGGTAATGGCGACCGCCGAAGTTTAGGGTTGGAATGACTTGCTAAAATGTATGAACAGGTGAAGAATGCTCTATAAACAATCTGTAGATTCGTCGAGGTTATACACACTCTCACATACGCGTGTGCGTATGTGAGAAACACTGTGTTGTGTGTTATGGCATTTGTGTTGATATATATTAACCTGGCTACTTAAAATTCCTTTGTGTTATCATCAGTGATAGAGTGTTTTATATACACTTACATTACACGTACCGAGGTTCCGAGGGTTCCCGCGGGTGCTTTTGATTTATGGTACAAAGTCGCACCGCAGAGAGGCGCGGGGCTCGCCGCCACCGGCGCGACTGCAGCCACTGCCTCCGGGGTTTTTGCGACCCCACCACCCTCTCACAGCAGTCACACTTTCCGACCCAACAAAAACTAATCATGTAGAGCAGTCAGGAATGTTATTGAAATTTCAAGAAGTTTAGCTTTCATTTAAATACTTTACGTCTAAGTGAAAATTTACATTTATATCAATATTTTTAATATAACGTCTTTTGTGGGGGTTGGTTTGTTCATATAATATTCTAACAATGTTGTACCTACTTATGTAGATACCTGATTTTATCAGAAAATTCAATAGAAGAACAAAATAATATAAATTTATACCGATAAGATATTACTAATACGCTGTTATGAGACACAAATATTTATAATACGCTTGAAAAGATAAAAAACCACACAAAGACGCGACGTTTTCGTTTTGTCTACCAAAGATATTTTGAGCAGATTCACGCGCCCGCGTCGTCGTGTCGTAGTCACGTCAAAATTTGAATGTCGAAATCTTTTGACAATTTGGTATAGACTTACCTACTTTCACAAAATAAGTATTTATTGTAAAAAAAATATTTAAACATTTTCAAATGTGCAAGAAAAACCTTTTTTCAATTAATTTACAATACAATTACTATTTTATCGTGAGCTATAATAAATTTCTTTTGGGTCAATGTACTTTTTACAAAATGATTAACAGAAAATAAAAAAAACATATTTATAATTTGTCATTCTATATAACTTACATGAATAAGTAGGTAATTAATAAAAATAGATAAAATACCTATTCATCGATATTTGACAAAAAGAATGTAGTACTTAAAATCTTTTAAATAAAGAATTTTGTAAATGCTATTTTTATTAAAATATCTTCTATCATAAGTTGTAAGGGATAAGAAGATCTTGTGTTTATAACATTTACAATATTAAGAAAGTAAGTAAAAAAAGACAGAAAAACTTGAAAAAAATTAAATATTTGTCGAAATTGTTATAAGTAATTTCGTTGTAACACTGTTATGAGCTTATGCGATCATCATCGAGCGAAACATGTCCATTGCTTAACTAAGGCCTCCTTTCCAAAAGTTGGTTTATCATAGTCCCCCGTTAATTTATACTAGTCTAATTTGTATCCCTCTTGTTAACTATTGCTATTATTAGGTACTTATTTACACATAACCCAACAACATTAAACCTGTCGTGTGTAATAAAATATTAAACCTACTGTGACTACAAGATTTTAAAATTGAATACGATATTCATTATCCCCAACAATTTTAACTAATTAATGGGGAGACCTCTTCTCATTAACCTTATAAGGTTACTAAGAAAACTTCGATGATAAGTTTCAGACTCAAATATATATAATATTTAATCGAAACAATATTAGTTTGAAACAGCACGCGACACATTTATGTCATCATCGGTGTAGTTTGGAAGTTAATATGTAAATACTTGATATTTATGCGGTATGTGCCCAAAGTCGCAGCCCGTTAGCGGTTCCTCGAATAATCTCGTTATAATATCAAAGTGCGTTGTGCGTTATGATCCTTCCCTTGCGTGCGAACTTCGAAAACCGTACTGCCTTCAATCAATATCATGACCGCACTGGCACAAACGACTTTATCCACTACCTTCTGAAAGCTTGTTTTCCCAAAGGTACCCCTTGATAAAAAAATCTGTAAAGCCATCAAACCGCCCGCACTAAATTCAGGTACGGCTCACGACTCACGAGACGCATACTTACATTACCTTTTAAAAGACATCTTTTTATTCTTTCTTAGATACTTATTTTGGGATCCCTCGCCTTTTATTTTATATTCTTTTTATTCCAGTATTGTTTTTCAATAGGTACACTTTTACCTACGCTAGTATAACATCAAACGTGATTGAGGGAAAATCTAGCTTATCACGGGTTTCATTAATTAAGTTATTTGTACTTTATCAAGATTTTGGTGTTCTTGGTTACGATTTTAAAATTTTGTTTCAAATATAAAGTTTTTTGTACTGGTTTTATACGTTAAATTATTATATGCGCATTTTCTTGAGATTAACTCTATAATCATAATGGTGATTGGTCTTAACGAGCAATTGGAGGAACTTTTAGTCTTAGTGACATTTTGAAGTCAGTCAGTCAGTCATAATTTTAAAATATATTGAAGTGTTCGCTGGTTTGGCTACGAATATGTAGATTTGGAGGGAACATTATTCTCAAGACTGCAATGTGAGAGTTGTATATATCTTACGTTTACTTTAAAGTGTAATTGTGTCGTGTATACTGGTATACCGGCCTGCCTCAGAACAATAACACGTCTCATTAACAGTTGTTTTCCACTAAGTAATGCATGTTTCCTCGTGTCGCAGCGGGCGGAGTGAGACAAAATGTAATTAATTAATTACACTTACGGGACCACTGTTTGCACATACATTAATGTCATATGTTTTGACTGAAAGGATACTGTACATTAAGAACTTGACAAAGAAGTAATAGATCTTCTATATTTTACTGAACAATACTAATTCTTTTTAATTTTCCAAAAACATTTGAATGTTATTTTAATGTTACACTTAACATGTATATACTTTATGTACATTGTTAAAACAGAAAGTAGAAAATTAAAATGTGTATGAATGGAATCATCATCATGGTAAGTAATAAAAAAAACAGTTCGGAAAGCAAACAAATTCTCAAATATGATTAGAATTACGTGCTTCGTGGACTGCAGCTTATCTTCGACATTTGCGCAAAGAAAGCGAAACAGATGTCAACTACAGCTGGTTGAAGGGGACCAAATGATATACAAATTACAATTTGACCCGAAGTCAACCAGCTAAAGCGGACAACGCTTACACTTTCACGCTCGACGCCTCGGCCTCTTGAACAGTCTTCGCGTGTTTCACATGCTTCAAATTCTTCGCTTGTCAGTAACGTTGTCATCGACGTACATCTCCATGTTGCTCGTTGAAATATAATATTATGCATGTAATAAACGTAACATGCGTGGGTTACACAGAATACTAATTTCGGTTTAATAGAGTCTTGTATCATCAGTGTGCTTAGTTTATGTATATTTAGAAAGGTGTAAAATTTAGTGTATACAGTGAAACAGATGACTCCAGGAATAACTAGTAGTGCGAGGTGCGAGGGCGTGCGCGGCGCGGAGAGCGGCGCCGGGCGGCGGCGGCGGCGGCGGCGGGCCCGCAGCGCCGCCTCCACATATAGGGCTGGCCTCAACTCGCTCTGCAATCAGACGCAGTGTAAGCTTACCCGCCGAGAGCCGCCGAGGAGCACGCGGCCTGCCGGCGAGCCGACATTGACGCGCCGCATGTAACCGTACACGCCGCCTCGCTATTTTAGTCTCGTCCGGTGCACTAATTCGGGCAGGGTTAACGCGGTGGCCTCCCCGATCGCCGCCAGTCGTTACACACTTCCGTCTTCGTTCTTCATGTCGACACTCAGTTATTTTTCTTCCGGTTTGTTACTTTATCTTACTGGAGCACCACACAATTAAATTTGAGTTTAGAGATCGGTAACATTGATAGTAGTAGTCTACTACAATGTTAAAAGTTTTCAGCTGTCAACCTAAACGTCATCGACCTGACGTGGGCACCGGACGAAGGGGTTCGTTGACACCTAGCAGGCTTGACCTTGCATCTCGTCATGGTTGACCCAAAAATAATTCTATACTCGAAGGTTGCAGCCGAGAAAAAAATACCGAATTGGAGGGAAATGTTTGAGTAAAGTTTCATTAATAAAAGAGGTGACCGACCCCGAGTAGCCAGGTGAGAATCGCGGCGGCACCTCAGGTCACCGCTCTACGTTCGCGAATGCATTCCGACCGACGACGACGCGACATCGCGAACCTACTAACCCCGCGTCGCGAGGGGCCCTGCGCCCCGCGACCCTCCGAATCCGTCGACCCTCCCGCCCCCCCCTTCCGGTCCATCCAAAAGCTTCGAAAATACTCGACGACTATACGCGCGTGTAAGCCCAAATGACGAGAAGATAATTTTTAAAATTTTGGCGAATGTGATAATTCATTAAGTACACATGCGAATCTAGCATAGGGATGTAATTAACGAGCCTAGGTAGAGCGATTCGTTGAGAGCGACGCGTGACGAGCGCGCGGGGCGGGCAGGCGGCAGCACGGGCGGCTAGGGCGGGCGGGCCTCGCGTCTCGACTGAGAGGCGCGCAGCATCGCGCCGCCGCGCCACCGCGCCCCGCGCGCGCCCCCGCGCCGCCAGTAGGCGCCGCCGCCGCGCGAGCCGCACTGTCTACCGCGTCTGCAGCCGGCCCGCGCATGCCGCACTCTCACATCCCTACCTGCCCTATCAGCTAACTTTACTTCACACTATTACTCTTACTTCTCATTGTAATATAACAGCCGCGTCTGACGCTTTCTCTTACACTTTTTATAACCCATTAACATTCCCTTAAGGTTTTCAACACTTTAAACACATTAATCTCTTAACGCGACTGCACCGTGCACAACCACCAAAGAGCTTAATGTTTTTTGCTGTCTAGCGTTGTAAGTTTAAAGTATAGGTTTCCGTCGGACCCCCCTTTACTAGGTTATATTATACTTATAGAAATAACAAACATGGACAGTATGGTAGCTTAGGTATTTCTATTATTTACTTTTATCCTAAAGTACCAAATGATGTGACAGGATCACAAACTCTGATACATATACTACATAAAGAATGTTTGTAGAAGTACTTACAAGCTGCGTAGCAACGTAGCACCGGCGGCGTAGCACCGTGTTCTCTCGTGCATTCTACTTAAATTGGGGGGGTCACATTTTTTTTTATTATAATTAACTTTTCTATGGGATTATACATATTATAATGTACGTGTAAACAGTATAAAAAACTAGTTATTAATCCAATAGCAATTATTTCGTCGAACTACCGACGCAATGCAAGGGTAGTTTTGTGAACTAAATTATATAGATGGAGTGTTAGTTGTTTGAGACTTAGGAGTTGGTCTTAGATAGACCAAACCACGTCAGCAATGCATTGTATTATATGATTTTACAATACGTTATGCTTAATCTGTCGTAGAAATGAGTTAATAAAAAAAAATCTACTTGCATATCCATATTATTTTAAAGGCATACACATCCCACCAATGCATACACCAAAACAGGTACACTAACATTGCATTGTGTGGTCAATTAACAGTACTAACAAAATACAATAATAAAAATGTCAGCAATTTATTTTCCTGTGAAAAAGTTATGCCATCATTTATGCAACAGAATCGAAACGTAACGTTATACGGCCGATAAAATTGAACTTTTCATACAACTCTAGTCAATGACAAAAAACACACACTACACATTCAAATAGCTGAAAAAGCTATGTCCGCATAGACTGTCTATCGACTAACAATAAAACGGGGCTTTGAGCTTTTAGGCTGATGTCACTGATATCCATTTGCTGAGTCGATTCTTTTGTTCATCTACGAATGTCAGAAGATTAATGAACCTAATTATGTTTTGTCTGCAAAATATTATGGCTCCCATACTGTGCTGAATGTAAGAGAAAATGTAATATATTTTTCATTTAGACGACTGTATCGTGTGTCTACTTGAAATCCAACGTTGTTATCAAACCTGTGTGGTGTATAAAAGCGACTTTATAATTTTGATTGCGCTACGGCATTATACTTTGCCCGGTAATATAAAGATAGGAACAATTCCCAACTTTGAGAAATTAGTGCAAGTACTTTAAGGCAGTCCTACAAACATTGTTTTGAAATACACAGGAAGAAAAATTCATACTCACCAGTTATAGTAATGCTACACAAAAATACCTCAATGGTTTTTACTAAGTCATTTAACGAGGGGGATGGCCGAGCTAGGGCATCTCAGGTTCATTTCTCAGAGCTGGCAAAGTGTATGATAATCGCTCTATATATTAAAATGTGTGTTTCATTAACAGCCGATATAAATAACCGATCTCGTCCAACATCTTTTTGTTTAGATCGATTTTTTACATTTGTTGTATTGAGAGTCTGCACAAAATCCAGATCGAACATGATAATTGATATTTTAAATAAAGGCTGAAATTAAATGTTGGCCTTTTATATTTATGTTCCTATCCTTTAAGAGTCAGGTAACAGGCTTGATGTCTTTTTAATTTTTGGCAACCATTATCTCCGCTAACGTTGTCTTGTATTTAATGATTTTGTCTATTTTGTACTATTTTTATCTTTACTTTATGAGCTAGAATGTATTTACGGGAATTGTAAATGAATGTAGTCGCCATAACATTAAAAAAGTAATACTCTTAATTCTGGCCTATTTACTTGTTCCAATGCAACAAGATATCACAAATGATTCAGAAGAAGCCTACCAGCCATATACATATTTTTGTTTCTTTTTTAAACTATTCGTTCTCCCACCCACCATACAACCTCAACAAGGTTGCTTAACCTCGGAAGTCGATATGTCGTTAGCAATTTAGCCCCTATTCCCCCGTGGCCTAATTCAATATATAAAAGACCTTATTCGGGTAGGTATATCTTCATTCTTATCTCTTTCTTTTATTTTCGTATTACTATTGAGTGGAGTTAGAGGCCGTTACGGTTCCCGGTTTCTAGCCAAAGCAATTACATTTTATATCGCCAGATCTTTTAAAGCCTTTCTTTTTATTTCCGTTTAGTCTTGAATGAGCTGTAGAGGTAGACTCAAACTCACATACTTTATGGTTTCTTCAAGTTTTCCGACAGTTACCTACTTACGTATTATTTCTTGCTTGCAGACGTAATCTGAATTTGTCATTGTTAGTTATTCTTCTGCTCATTACGAATTCTATCCGATAATGAATTCTGTGCCTGTGCTTCAGTGTGTCATCTGCGTAATCAGTAGGCACCAATACACATAGTACATCCTGTCACAATTTCCGTGATTATTTCAACACGAACGCAATTAGAGAGGAGTGGCGAGCCTCCTCCTGTTTGTTTTAATTACGTCGAAATATCCACCGCTGTGTCCGCGACCGCGCCGCGTCGCGCTGCACGCAACACACTGCACGACGCGACACCGCACCGCGTCGCCACAGCGCCGAATGAGATCCACTTTTAATGCAAATTGCAAATCCCGTTAATGATAAAAACAAACCGGCTCCACCATTCGAAATAACAAACCTATTTAAGCTTAAAAGTAATCAATTACCTACCATCCATTCTAATTGGAGTGTTTTAATCCTTTTGTACGAATGGACGGTACTTTTGTCCATTTCAATTACTAGATTTCAAATTCCTATAACAAATAAAATATCTATAAAAAATTAAAAGTAAAACGTAAGTTTATAATATTACGTATTAAAATGTATTTCTATTACAAAAGTAAGATTATTTTATCGTTGTAGCCACATATGTTGTTGTCAATCGCTACACGGCCCTCTTGTATCAGTTTTGTGGATAATATCATTTATCGTGTTGCCCTGTCCACAACACTCGGTCCGTAGAGTTATCCGCTTTTTATAGAGGTATTTCAAATCTTAGCTCCTTTCGAGAAAGTATACAGGAAAATCTCTCGTATAGTGAAAGATTTATGAAATGCTGCAAATATTACAGAGCTATAGGTTAGGTACGACTTATATGTACTTTTATATTGATAGCAGATACTAATACTTAATAGAGAATGTCATCGGGCGGAGTGTTTGGCACTCGAATTCTCGAAATGTTAATTACACACCCTGTTAATTTATGTGTAACCTACAGCTAACGCCATCTATCGACGCTCTTGGTACACTAAATTTCACGAGATGTCTTATTACTTTTCGATTATGCATTTAACTTCACATTGTTTATTTTTTTTAAAGATAGATTATTGTTGCTATGTTTATTTTAAGACGACTTAATTAAACTCCTACGAATGTGAATGAAACTTCTTTACTAATCCATGTTCATTATGTTTAATATTATAACAGCATATAATATACTTATTTATAAATATGCTCCATTGATCGGTCATAAGTACAGCTGCTAATCAAAGAGTCTATGGTGCGGTGTTTTCTGGTTTCTTAGTAATAAAATAATACGAAGTCTACTATCAAATTGTTTTAATATAATATGGCATTAGGCTCCCTGGTACCTAGTGAAACGTGGGTGTGACGTTACTCCTCCGTGAATTTAAAGTCCTAAAGTTATGTTATCTATGGTACTTGCCTACATCTTCTACCTTATCTATTTATGTTACGTTATGCCAAATTCGACAATAATGATATGAATTCTTGTCAAAAAATTAGGTATATCAAAGTCCTTTTTAGGGTGAATTTTAAATTCTTAAACTACTAACCAATGTTCGTTCATGTCGTATAACTTAACAAATGCTCTGAACGTTGCAGTAACTTTAAAAAAAATCTGTCACCATTTTTAATACAGACATTCCGAAAGAAGATAAATCGAATAACACGTCGTTTATCAAAGTCAGTGCAGTGCCTTGCAGGAAAATTACAACACACTAAAACAAATACCATATCCACACAATTTTCATATGATAGTTAACTTCAAACGTAGCTGTACGAGTATTTATAACGTATCAAACTTAAGCGACGACATCCGCCGAACAAGTTATCGATGAATATATTTTGGGATGATTAAGATGTATCAATTTAAATCTGGTAGAGATACATGTATCGATCAGGCTGAGCCAAGCGTGTACCTAACCCCGTTAGTTGGTAGCTCGGCCGGCCGCGCCGCCGCCGCGCGCCCTCCGTCCGCGTCATTGCCGAGGAAACACGTTTCCTGCTTCATTGTTTCCTAATTTTTCTAACTTCTTTCTACTCTTCGCTCATTGGAGCTTCTTTTGTTTCGTCCTTTCCTTCCGGAGATGTTCCGGTTAAATTGTCACTTTTATTATCCGTTCCTGGGATAGGTTGCTCTTTGGTAGAGGTTAGCAAAATTATTTATACCAATTCATTTTATTACCTACGTTTATTTGGCTTTCGAGACGTTCTACGAATGTTTTATGGTAAAAATTATAAATATTATGATGTTAAGTAAGTTATAAACTTCCAGAAGAAGGGATGAAATCCATACCTCTAACAAACTCACTCGCAATTACAAAAGAAGTTACAGGAAAATGAAAACAGGAAAATGAGGCTCAATCTTATGTTCATGTTGATATTTGAGCTTGAAAACAAGAAGTTTTTATGTGATGAAATGATCTTGGCCAACTCAAATACCGTACCGTATGAGTGTTTCTGTGTAATCAATTTAAGACAAGATGTAAGAACATGTACAAATATCGTTGGTTTAAGAGACGGTAGCCGGTTGAGTGAGGGGCGTTTAACGGGCTAATTATCAAACGGCTAATGAAGTTTGTATTCAGCGGGCGGGCGGCGGGCGGCGCGGGGCTCCGAGCCGCTACGTGCTGCGACTCGCAAAGCGCCCCACCTGATAACTCCCCGCCCTCCACAGAAAAATTGCAGAGAAAAAGTTTCATCGCAAGGGAACGTGAATGAAATGAAGAATTGTGTCGGCCGCTTTTGGGATTATTCCCAACATAAAATTCCTTGAGAACCTTTTCGATCTGTTTCAATTCATCAAAACTCGTCTTTTATAAAGATAACCATTCGAAGTTGTAATAATACACATATTATATTGATAGTTCGACATGTAGACAGTAATACATCTTAGTAATATAAAATGTAAGATTATACTTACTTTATCAAATTCTATGATTACTTTTTTGATTTGATTATTTGATTACTCAAACATGTAGCTTTTCATAGAATTTAATAAATTCACCCTATTTTAACGGCATCTAATCTCATATGTTAAGGCTTAATCAAACAGTCTGCACACTTCTCCCTGTGTGGATACTCGCTACCCTAGTTGAAATTCTAAATTATTTTTACTATCCTAATGTATCTAAAGTATTAACCTATTAGTAAAACTTTTCAAATCCAACTTGTTAATTTAGTTTTTTAAACAATAAGTTAATTTGTGAGATGAAAAAAACAAGTCGCATCTCCCGTGTGATAAAAGTGACATTTTGTATAAAATCTTTGACCCTTCATCTCTCTGGGGGTGAAAGTTTCGAAATTCCTGAAATACGTAGACTCTAACCAAAATCATAAATGTCAAATTTCATTAAGTTTACTTAAAACACTTCCAAACTTTTGGATAAAATTTTATGTATCATCATCCCCTAAGGGGTCGTGTTTCGACAAATCAGAAAATGATACTATAAGGGGATACTGCTGTAAAATATCTTAATTAGTCAAAGTGGGTATTGATTAGTGTCCGACCGAAATTTCGGTTTCGGTTTCGGCCAAAAATCAAGTTTCGGCGGCAGTTTCGGTTTCGGCCAAAATCGGCCGAATCTTTTGCCGAAACCGAAACTTATGTCGCTAGTTCATACACGTTCACGCTCGCATAACTCTGTTTCCCGCGGCACTCATTATTTGACAAATAAAATGTCACCGCCAACCTGTATAAAACTTTTTACTCAGGCCATACAATAATATCTATAAAGGCATTAAAGGGAATCTCTGAAAATGCATAAAGTTGTGGGAAATTACATAAGTATTCAGTACAGAGAATAGAGGTATAATAAAATACCAATACTTAGTATTTAATGAAACAGTAACAATTACTGATTTGATTAGTGTTTACTGATAAACATTATGCTATGAGAACTTAATTTGAAAAAATAATAAAAATGTTATTAATATTTTTTTAATTATTATATTAAATAAATGATTACAACAAACTTAATACACTGTGTTTCCATTTCATGCCCTAATTAATGCAAAATAATAGGTAAAATGCACCAAATTTCAGTATCTTAAGAAATTTTATACTTGACTACGTAAGTTTCGGTTTCGGTTTCGGTTTCGGCCGAAACTGAAGCCACGGCCGAACATTCGGTTTCGGTTTCGGTTTCGGCCGGAAAACCAGTTTCGGTCGGACACTAGTATTGATATGACAGCGAATGGTTGTATGTGTACGATAGACAGTAATTACTATTTATAAAAATTGAAATAGGAAACGAAATATACTTTATTTCGTGGAATCGCGTGATTTCATCGACTTGCTGGAGAACATTTAAACTCCTCTCCTTAAAGATGTCATAATATGCACCATACAGCATCCCAGCCATAAAACAACAATTAGTGAATCAGACAAGTTCACACAACATACACATGCAGGAATCAAACCCGTGCGTACTACGTTGCGAAGAAGCCAATCACTGATTTTGTCTTACTTTGCATCACTTCACATTAGAAAATTAGTTATTTTACAAAATACATTTAATCATTCAACTTTAAACTTGCAGTATATTTATTACCTATACAAATATTTCTATACTACCTCTATAGAGGTATATACTACCTACTCTGTGAATATTTCTAGTCTATTTAAAAACATAATATAAAATAACTCTTTTACGTACCTTTTATTAGTATTATTGCTAGATGATCGGTTACTTCGCTAACATATCGCTTGTCGCAGGTTCGATGCCCACAACGTTCTTCATTATTATTGGCATCGTTTCAATTAAATGTAGATATTTTATGCTTCAATATTTTTATCTCGAAATTAGATTATCACAACTCTCACGGTTGTTTTTATTGTTTAAAATTATTAAGCTTACCCTATCGCATGGGGTTAGCAACTTGATCAGTGTAAATTGGGCAGAACATTTAATACAGTGTGCTCTGCCTGCCCCTCCATTAAGGCGTGATGATATTTAGACAGAGTGAATCTTTTCAATAAACTCCCTTTAATCGGTATAGGAAAATATATAAGCAATACACTTTTAATATTTTTAAAGCAGTTACGTATAGTCCCGTGTGCGCTGTTGCAGTACATCCAAGTCATTTCGTGCAATAGTTCGCGCCGCGGGTCTCTTTGCAAAGGCCACTTCCATCGTAACGACTGCTATCATGTACCAAGAAAATATAAAGAGGTCTATTTGTTTTATAGCCACCTCGTTACAGGTTACAGAACTTAGTTCACAAACTAAATTCAAAGGAAGCTACGTTATTTGAATAGACGAAGACGTTTTTAATTTTCATAAGTGCTGCGTGCACTAATACGGAGTTGAAAATTGTTTTGATGCAACTTTGTCTACTTACCTTTTCAGTTTTATTACGATTTAAATACAAGCACAGATATACTAGACCGAAATTAAATAAAAGTAGTAGGTAATTTATAACATTGATATAGACGCAAAGAATTAATTTTCTAAAAGAGCCAGAAAGAAATCGTCGCAGAGAAATCTTTACAAAGTGACCCATGGCAACCTTGTGAACCTATAATAAATAATTCATGGAACAAGAAATATAAACTTGTTTAGCAAAAAAATCTGCGGGAGACCGTTACTGGGTTTGTATTTTAATGGTCATTAGTCACGGAAAGATAACACAATGACAAACGAAACCGACCCGGCAGGTAAATGAGTGATAGAGCCATATTTTTCCTGAATGTCACGTAAACCATTCCCAAATGTAGATTTTAAAAGTTACAGATGTCCAGTTTTTGCTATATTAATATTAATGAAATAAAAGTGACGGGACATTTCTGTACTTTCCGTTATCGTTATATGTTGGAGTAATTGGAGGCTTTAATTACAATTTTTACCTTTTAAGAGGATAATGGTAGGTAATATTTTACCTCTTAGATTTTGGTTGGGCAAAGCATACATACAAAACACTTGAGTAATAATTTGTTTATACGTATTTCTATTGCAGTAAAAGTAATACTTATGCAATAAAAGTACAGGGTGCAAACTTTGACAGATTTTAATCGGTTCGATTACCGTGTGAGGTAAGCAAATTTTTGAAAATGTTTGAAAGCAGTTTTGTTTCTTTTCAAAAATAAAGTAATGTTTTTTTTTTGAGTAAAATTTTCTATCTTAAGTATTAAGAGGTGGCATTATAAAATTCCACCCTGTTATAATAATGAGTTATTGTAAATGATAATATTCTACAATGCTATTCATTTTATTATTCTCTAGTAAGTGACGCAGGTGGTCACAGAATATACAGCGGTATTGTGTGTTTCGTAATTAATAAAAAAGATGAATGTTCTAGTCTAGTTTACTCATAAAATAACTCTTTTTTGTAGCCGGGTAAATCTGAGGGGCTTTTTCCTTAAAATCATAATATGCACCAGTTTTTTGCGCGATGTTCATAGAGCTTGCTATCTTTGCAGCAGATTCTCGAGGAATTTTTATAATGTCTTAGAGCTGGCGTTCCGGTTTGTGTTCTTTATTACCCCGCTGCAGCTCTTTTTGCTGTTGTTTCCTTGAAACCATGTTGCTCATCTTATTTACGTTTACGTTTTTAACTAGCACCTACTATAGATAGGTATTAATAAATTGTACTACAAAACTCAACTAAGTACCCATATAAATAACTAGGTATGAATATTGTTCTGAACTACCTAAATAAAGTTTTCATACCGGTGGACACATACCTACATAAATTCAAATTAGGGTTCCCTAAAATCAAATTAAACTTAAAATTAACATATACACAAATAGTCGTTTGCAATATTATGTACGGTACGAGTACCTAATCTGAAAACGGTAACGTTATTATTCATATCTTAAAAAACGTTGGTTTAATTAAAGCTTGTTTAATTACGCCGATATTTCTGCGGAGCGAACATTTTGTTGGGCAATAAGTCTCAGCTAATTGTTTGAAAAGATAATTTCGTGGCGGTTTATTGTGTTGTGCGATGGGTGGGCGCCGGCCGGGACGCGCGCGTTGTGACGGCAGCCGGGGACGGCCAGCCGCCCAACCCGACACTCACATATGCCACTAATTACTTATTTACTTGTTCAAGATACGAGCGCTAAAAGTTAAGTAAATAATAGCCGTAATGACTTTGTTTGTACTGGGAAGTCTTACAATGGCTGTTTGTTTATCCTCAAACAAGTAACAACGCCCTTACACGTTGCAAAGTGCCTGTCGCAATTACTTTGAAAAATTTTGGAAAGTAAGCCATGTAGGTGTGTACTGTCGAGTTTACCCTGAAATATCAATGAATCTTCGTTTCATAACATTGTCCCCTGACTTCTGTCTGCCTATTCTGCATGTTCTTGTATAGCTTGTGTAAACAAAGGGTCTCGTGATGATAAATTGAGATAATCTTAAATAACTGACTAGTCTCGTTTGCTCTATGTTTGCAATCTCAACTGTTGTATACAAAGTCAGGTGTTGGAAGTATTCATTGTGGATCAAAATTAAACCTGGTTTCTCAATTTCGAAATCTTTGGTGTTAGAATGAATTTGATATTAATACCCGGTATATGTCCTTAAATATGTCTACCTCTATTACTGCATAATAGGTTAGTTTCTAAAATTTTATTTTAATGTCCGTCTGGTAGCTTCATATAAAACAAAATTAAATACTTTCTACGGTATATTAATTTGAAATATCGTGTGACGTCACAACGTGCTACATTTTGTATTACTTTGTGACGTAACGACCTCCTCTGACTCCTAAATTTAAATCCATTTTATCTACGTATTATAACTTTATACGAGAAAGTAAAAAATACGTGTCTAATATTTTTTCATTATCTAATGACGAACTAATTAGATTTTTAAGTTTCATACCCTGGCAACTACCCTATACCTGTCGTGCAATACGTCCCACTCTAGTCCTTATGTACAGAACAGGTGTGATGTTATTTTTAGGGTGAATGTATTGTTTATGACAATGCTAGAATAAATGGGATATTGAAATATTTACTAAGCTACATATAAAATGAGTCAAAAATCTATAAGGAAATTTACAATTATATAGGTAAGTAAGGTCAAACTGGCCGTAAATTAAATAAATGTACATGTATATTGAAATGGGCATGAACACTGTTCATTAATCAAAGTGGGTAATATTTCTTATTGTTTTGTCACCGTAACATTATCATAAACTTACTATTCATAGCCATACAGTTCATTATTGTCTGAATGTTTCAGCGTCACAAATTACAATACATGTATCGCCATCTAGCGTACGTAGTTGGGAACACTTGATTACTTTATTGACCTGACTATCACATTCATGCGATCTATCTTATCTAGAACGAAATATATTATTCTAGGAAGAATGAACGAAAGAACGTTTACTACTTACTCGTTCATTAAAAATACAGTGTCAAAAATCTATATAATTTGGCTAAATAGAAAGTTTGGCTAAAGTTATAGAAGTTACAGAACATGTAAGTCAGACAAATCCTACTAACGCTGATTAATTATCTTTCTAATTTTATTAAATTAACTGTTAATTAAACTCTAAAAGTAAATAAATAATTTAATGTCACCAATAGACGCCCACGTAGTTTCTAAGATCTAAAAATAACACACCAACATCTTCAGTAAAATAGAAACACAATTTAATTTGCTTCACTGTAAATTATTCTTTAACAACTTCGACTTCTTATTACTAAATCGTTTAATGATATCGTCGGAACACACGAAACTCTCCCATGTTCTCGAGTAAATGGCTGTAATTAACGTATTTGTATTTTATAAGTTTTAATTGTGTCTACACATAATGTATGGAAATATATGTAGAGTGAGGCATGGCGTCGGAGACTTTCAGTGGCCTCTGGAGCGCTGCCAACGATTCGTCTGGTGGTTATTTTCGCACGTCATCCACGAATAACAAGGCATCTACCGATTCAGTTTAGTATCTAGTCTAAGAAAAAAACTACATCGTGTATAAAAAATGGTTTACACTAAAGTTTGTGACGCACATGTTATCATTCATACAGCACGTTTCTATTATACTCATACAAGCCAGTTTTTACATTCAACTTCAATAAAATCACTAAACCGAATTGCACGCAAGTAACTCTATTAAAATACCCTTTGTCTAGTATTCATTATCCCCCTGTCTAGTTTTAAATTCTTTTGTTGGTCGTAGTCGCTGCATGGATGCATGAATAAATTGTTTTTGAGAGTCGAACGTACCGAACAAACTGGTAGGTCAAGATCCCTTTCTCATAGAAGACTCTTTTGTGTGATAGTAAAAGGAGTTCACTATTAAAGGGCGCGGATCGGGTAGAATCTTGATTTGTGGGTAATTATTATTTAATCTATAGCTGTGCAATGTTGGTTTCGTTTGTTGAAGGGACGTAGACACAGTTGTGTCGGTAGCACGGCAGCACGGAGTTTGTTGGTGGCCGCGCCTTGTACGCGAGTACTGCGAGCTGCGAATGCTCCTGATCGTAATGCGTGCGCGCTGTCATTGCCCTAGTCCCGCCGCTGCCCCCTCGCCTCTTGAAACAATGAACGGAACCTGGTTAATGATCGCCCTGTTTTTGGCGTTATTTAAATTTTTTACCTTTGATGATTGAATATTCAATGACAATTTGAAAAGTAATATATGACATTAATTTGAATTCCATATGCGAGGTACTGGTATTTCGTCATGTTTCGTATAATGTTAACAAACGTATATAGAAAAACTTGTAAAACTCTATCTTGCATAAATTATATCTCAAGATACGACAAGACAGTTTCCGCCTTTTGTTACTACGTTTCAGTACAATATTACTGTAACTAATTATAATGCAGCTTCGTATTGAATTAATAGAAGTGATTGTTTCTGCTTTACGAGAATTCTCAATAAATCTAACATGTAGTAATTAATCATTTTACAATCGAAATCTATAATTATAGCTAGGAAAATTAAGAGATTTCCTATAATTTACACGAATTCAAACTAACAAACTGCTACAAAATAAGAATTATGCGTCTTGTTCCGACAACGTACGTCTTTTACTTTAGTCTCTTTCTGAATATAAAATGAAAGGCATCAAGATACTACATTATTGAGTAACCTGACTTACATCTGTGCGGGAATAAAAATGTGTGCACATTGAAAAAAAGTGGAGAATAATATGACTAAAAGCAAGAAACAATATAATGTCCAAATAATATAGTTATATTGGTAGCATTGTTCGGCGAGGGCACGGGCGTCCATTCAGCCGCGACCGATCCGCATAATGAGATGCAGTGCTCCTCCAGATGTGGCGCAGGCGCGGCCCCAACGCGCTGCCGTTTTTTGTTTCCCCTTTTTTGCCATCCACTCACTAGATAAACGGTTTAGCAATGCCGCTTACTTACACATTATTCCACTTCCAACACTGAAATATCTTGAGGAACTAAAACAAAGCATTAGTACATAAACACAAACCCTGGAAAATTTATTCAAATGTAATAATTATATTTCCGGGTATTCAAACTAATACGAAACACTGAATATTGAAAGAAATCTGGTTGGATGATAATTTGAAATACTTTTGTAAAAAATATTTACATTTTATATTAATAACGAGTTGAAGAAATGTCCATCGTTTGATAATACATTTAAACATTGCAAAGTTAAACAAAATTTAAAGTATCGAAACGAAACAAAATTACAAGATTCATTATGTAAATGTCATCATTTAAATTGAACGAAAAGTAATCATAATGATTTTAATTAGTTCACATAAATACCCCGAGTTAATTCATTTGCTGAACATATTTACTCTTGTCTACACCTACACATAATTTAAAGTTAGGAGTGGAGTTGTAAGCTCTGGGCTGCGTTAGCCTCGCGTTTATTTATGTTGCCTTAGTCAGAACTGTTACCTACGCCAGATGTTATTTTACGACAGTTCGCCACCGAATAAACAATCTTTCCTTTTTCTTAGTTTTATTACCCACAGAACTAATATATACCCAGTCGTTGGGAAGGATAATTTAAGTATTTAATATATGCACGTTGCTAATTGTAAAAGATAATTAATAAAGTAATCGAATATTTACCCCATGTCTAAATTAAGTTTCAGTCGCGCAAGATATTATTCCATCCACAAACTGAAATATAATAGATCCATGGCAAATATACACATCGCTTCTGATTAAACAGATATCACACAAATTAATTGAAATGAAACACTTAAACTGTGATCACAAATAACAAGGCAAAGCTTCTGTCACACATGTGAACCAGGATGATGCGATTTCCGGACCGGCGGGCACGCCCGCGCAGCTCCATACTTCTTTACATTCCATACGATTATAAGCACTATGGGAAGTAAGGAAGCACGGAACTCGCGCAAGGCTTTGTGTCTTCATTCTTGAGTGTACTGCAGTCCTGTGCAGTTGCAATTAGCAACTACCTGTTACACGTCAATAATATTCAGCCCAGGCTTAGTGCGTCACGCCATCTCTTGGTGATGGGATTACTGGCAGCACGGCGCGACACTGCGACAACGTGGGGGTGGCGAGCGACGCGGCGTGATGGCTGCTCGCTGAGCACTGGCAGCGCGCTCGCTGCGCACGCGCAGACCAGCTCTAAAAATGGAGTCAACCGGCGGCGTTCGCTTACGACTCGGGAGTACCATCCATTCCAAATTTGTATTTTCCCGAAATAGAACCGACGGCGAGCGTCCATCGGATCGGTTACCCGAACGTGCAGCGACCTGCAGTGTGCGAGGACTGGTCGAAGTGCACGTCTGAACCTCGCCGGAGGCCGGCTCTTATGTAAGGAACACCGTGAACCGCGCCGCGTGACGACCGCTTCGAAAATAAACGTGCACGCCGAGTACGACGGCGACGGGCGCCACATGTGCGCGCTCCCGTCAGCGTTCCAATGATCGCGCGCTGGAGGGGAGGCTATTATTAGTTGAACACCATCCACCACTGTCACCTCCCGCAGGGTAGTCGAGCTATACATAGTTCCGATCACGGGATCTGGCAATCCTCCGCGTTCACTGACCTCCCCTGAAACAACATTAAATATTATGTATCTGATCAGTGTACAAGAATACCTTAACCTACCTACCACAAATTACATTTACTCGCGGTTCTGATATTGTATTAAATCAAGCTATTGACTACCTAAGAGCTTCATCTAGGCAATATTCATTACATCATACAATATTAAACCAGCAATTGCCACTGGTTTCTCGTCTATCTATACAACCTACTACGTAAGTAAGTACATACGTACTACGATAGAACGCGGCAGCCGCATCGCGGTAGAGAATTCCCGCTGCCGATGTCGCCCGTAAAGCTTGCCTCTCCGTACACTCAGTCAATAAAAGAATTTTGGCAAACTTTCGTAGACAAACAAGTGGGACGACAGCCAACTCATCTTTTGTCTGGTTGAAAGCAACATGGTTGTGTTAGTATTTCGATACCACAATGTTTTAAAAGTACCTTCTTGAAACATTTACTACTTAATACCTTCTTCGTCAGATGAAACGTATTTTTTTTATTTAGTTTCTTCGTTTTATTTACTGAAATTGTATTTATTCGAGTTACAATTGAAACGTCTTTGACGTTCAACGAATGACTTAAAGATGGCACAGACAAGACCAGAAACGAAAAATGAGCATGAATGAGATGATTTACTAGGTATTTTTCGCAGGCTCATAAAATAACCCGGGGCTAGTAATAATTGGTCAGTGGTTATTCAACGTAATTTTATAAGATGAGCTACTGGGCTATCTATTGAGTAAAGAAAGTCGGCGATGCTGTCCGCAGAGCAGCCGTCCGTCCAAAGAGCGTCTGTTGAATATTAATGCGACATTGTTATTGGCCACTAGTGCCCGCTACTGCCCCAATCGCACATTTCCATAACTTACTATTCTGGATCCGCGGGGAATCTGCTCACTATGTAGGAATATGATCACTTGGGCCACTCATATTTGCCCTGTAAATTGTGTTCCGTCGCGACAATACATTACATTATTCATTATGGAATCTATAAGTGGACGGCAACTTGCCTTCTCGAATACTGCGCATGATTCTAAGTTCTATGGCAACGCCATGATTCACGGCCCAATTGTTTCACATCATGGGACGAAATAATATCGTGAACGCTCCACTAGTTATTGAATATGTCGTTTGATTTTAAACAAGCAGTGAGTGAAATGCGTCCAATGGTAATCGTTAACGGGAGCTGCACCAACAACATTACAATTTAAAAATACATGTTCGCTTTATATTTATTTATTAACTGAGATAAACCTACTTCTCCATTCAAAATTCTAAGCAGCTCTCCGCTGCTTTGTTTTCGGTGGATTTACTTAAGTTGAATCAAAGTCGTTTCAAGTTAAAAGGTCCCCTCTTTCCATTGCCATAATAGTAATGCGTGTTTGCTGATTATATGGACCGTACGCTTACAAGGGAGCATTGCTGAACGATGTAGTTATTATAAAATTATACTTACAGTGAAGTATCAATATTAACTTTAGCAATTTCCAAAAGTATAACTGGTATCATTATGCTGGTATGTGATGTATTGGCAAGCTAATGATTCAGTCTTCTAGGGATAGTATGTCTTACCCAAAATCAGGAATAGCTTGGATGGTGGTATTTAGATACTGACTCATACACTTCTCGGTATCGCAACTGAGTCAGAATTATAATGAGGATTGAATATCGTACCTTATAAATAACAAGGTTTCACTGGTTGGAGATGTCATTAATTTAGACACGCTAGACGGGATGATCTGTTGCGAGCAACTTATTTTATCTATAAGTTTTTGAATATTGCATTACATATTACGAGCATATTTTGTAGCTTTGATTCTATTTAATAATACGTCTTCTGGTCAAAAATGAAGGATTTTAAATAAGGCATTAGCCGTCACTTCGAAAATAATTAATTACTATATTCACTGTTTTTATTACGTGCAATCGGTTAAGTACTTCATTCATCATAATTATAACTTAGTAAGTATTTCCCACGAAAGTAAACTGTTATATTGATAACAGTTTGCATTGGCATGTTCTTATGAGAATAACATTATTTAAACGCACAACTTAGAAATAACCATAATAGGTACCTAGGAACTGCACCTACAAATTTTTAACTAAACTTACTTACTCTTTGAAATTTTACTCTATTAATAAAACAAAGCGCGTCGCGCCCGTAAGTCTAACTAATTAAAACGGATTACTCGTAGGAGACTAGCTAACAATGCACCATTATTGTCCTATATTATATTATCCTTAAGCCCAACACATTCCTCGACACGCTTCAAACTTTGGTAATTATTGGAGCTCTACTTACTTATCTTGAAGCTATCACTTAAGAGACACCAGTAATAAGTTGAGACAGCAGTTATAAATCGAGTTTAAGTCGTTGCCCTCGGCGGCACATCTCGATGCTTCATGAACATTTCACAAGATCGATAATCTTGTTTGTATTACAAATACTAACTTTGGTATCAATTTATGACATTTCTTATATATTGTGTTTAACGTATTAGGTGTCTGATTACGCAGCCAATAGTATAGCTTGTACCAGGTATATCATTTTGTGTTGCTGTGTGTGTTCGTTAAATGTCGAGAATCCCTCTGGGAACCCTGAAAGAGAAATCAATATTACTTGTTATAAGTATAAAAGTATAGGTATTATGGTAGTTCCAAGGAACAAGGAGCTCCAATTGAAAGAATTAAATACATGTTTCCTTAAATTTCTATGGAAATGACGCGCGTTCCATGAACCAAATCTTGAATTCTATTTCTGCTTTCGGTATGCCGATAGAAAAAAGCAGTTGATACTAGTTTTAGAACAATTGTTCAGAATATAATATCAAATTAATCGAGTTGTTTAATATTTACAATGAAAATGAAACTGGATGGTTCTGTAATTTGTGCGGAAGCGAAAGGCTTGGGTGGAGGTGTATAAACTAGAAACACCCATCTTTCACTAGCAATTATGTTATCCCATTTAATGGGGGACAAACCGTTATAAACCGTGCATGAATTCTGCCCTATACTACAATTTAGCTATCAAAAAAATTCTTACCTGTATAGATAAGGGACCATTTTCTAGAATTACATCTAAACCAGTGTGCAAATATAGGCACTTATTTAAAAAAACCAGTGCACAACAGTTTGTGTTTTTAACAAGAAACAAAAGAAACTAAAGCATAAATTGTTCACAACGTTCGCCTTTGCGAGTTGGCTCTTTCAGATTTATATTTCTTTTAAAGTTTTTTTTTCTTAGTACATCTGTAGCGTTCGTTAAAGTTAATAAACTGAGTTTGCACAGAGATTTAGCAATAGTTTTTGGAGAAAAACATTTTTATCTAAAGTAAATAATCTTCTGCTCGTATCCAATATGAGTATGGACATGTATAAAAGGGGTTACTCACCCCCTAATAACAAAGTGTTCGCGTCATCAACAAATATACATTTTGGCACATTTCAAATTCCTTCGTCACGTTCGCTATTTATGAAAATCGTCTATGACAGATGACCGGCCGAATGCCGCTAGAGTGATCTTTGGTACAGGACCCACGAAAATTTTATGTTCAGATAATAAAGTAAATGTTGCTTGAAGTGTGAATATATTCTACACATAATTCGTGCTATTGTAAAATCTTTGTCCTCGCTATAGTAAAGCACTTACACACTTGCGATCGGCTCGGTAATGTGTGTATTCTGTATTATGTAGATGTAAGAACAATAGTAATTTATTTAAGGTTTCCAATAATGACAAAAAAAATCCTTTTTAGTACACATATATTTTTCCATGTCTCGGGAGCATTCTATCCTCTATTCTATCGGGTTTATACTTTATACACACGCTTAAGGTCCTTATCAAAATATTCTTGTAGTTAGAATTTGATGGAATTTGACCTTTTTACGATACTTGTTGATAGTTTATTGGGTCGTATAGATATTATAAAAGAAATTTCTTCGTATATTACTTTAACTAACTACTAATACAACATATTTCAACTAGTTGGAAATGTGTCATGTCACTGAACGCGTTCCTTAACTTCAATATATAACCAATGTCCAATGCCCATTTAAACAAAAACACAACATAGGATCAGATAATTATTTAACAAAAAAGATGAAATTCATTTGGCAACATATTAAATGTCATGTCTGTCGTGATAATTCTAAATTTTTAGGTTTCTTGTATTCAAATATCAATACAGGGTACTCATAAATATGTATAATTTTTAACCGACTTCATAATACTCAGTAATTATGTATACAGACAGGCTACAACCAAACCCCGGTTTGCGTAAAGGACTAAATTGTTCATAAGCTTGAAATGTGTTATTGTATCTAATTGTGACATTGAGTCGGCACTGAAATATGTAAACTTACCACCGCTGCGCTGTTCAATCCTTTACTCGAAAGCAGTAGACATTCTTGAACTAATTAATGCTACGTGATAATGGTCGTAGTTGGTATTGTTTTAGCACTATTGTCGTGATTCAACCACTTCATGTACGAGTTAACGAGAACTGGAAACTTGTGCATTGATCTAACACTGATGATGCGGTGCGCAGTGACAGATGAGCGGACGCGAGGCGCGCGGCGCGCTGACGCGGACTGCTGGTGTACGTAGGACGAGCGCTATGCGTGCGCGCGCGCCGCCGACCGCCGCCGCGGCCGCCACTCTCGACGTTTGACCTTATTTAATTAGTTCGTTCGTTTTTACTCTTTGAATGTAACACAGCATATTAAAATGTGTAACCGTCTAATTCATTGTTACCATCCACTCGGTTAATATTCTCTACTCTTAACTAACCCCACTAATGTTACGATCGCGCACTAATTGTACTTATGACAACAACGTAATCATAGTGTAGCTTTATCATTTAAAGTATTCCAATCCTTATGATTGTAGTTGTAGATATTTAGTCTCACTCAGTGCCTAAAGTGTTTCAATTTTTCCAATTTTTCCTCTTGTATAAACCTTGTATCTGGTAGAAACACAAGACTTGCGCTATTTCTGTTTGGAGTTCAGCCACCCCGGCATCGCTGTTGATTTCTGCATCATATAAATAATTTCCCTTCTCAACATTATCTCGCACTAAATTCTTGTAATATACAGCTATCAGAGTATGTATGGCGTACAAATAAAAATGCACTTGTCGTGCTCTCATTACCCACTTGGCTCATGTTTGGACATTTTAAAAGTTGTAAGTTCGCGTTTTTGAATCGCTGTAATAAAACACAGTGGTCTACAATTATTATCGAAAACAATGTTGATATATAATTACTATATTAATAAAAGATAATAAGACAAGAATATAATATGTACCCATTTCACAAGTTAATAATAGTAGCTACTTATTGCTCAGCGGGGGATGTGTTACAATCCAGTTTTTCTTTAACAGTCTATGAATACGCCGGCTGTACGCGGGGGTGTAAATCTCATTTTTTTGGGAAAAAATATTTTGTCACAGGCAGGCGTTGCTGCAACGGCTTTTGAATACAACGTACTATTTACATAAATTTGCATATGCATAGGTACTTAGAATAAAACCAACATAAATATTTCCGGGATTTTCAGGTTTTCAGTATACGTAGACGGTTTATGATACTTCAAAATATTGCTGCTTCTATCATATCTTGGGCATTAAATACAAAAGTATATGTGGTCGTAAATAATACATTTATCAGAAGAGATTAGGAGAGGGGCACATTTAACAAGCAGACCCCGAGGCCCAACAGATGTCGTCATTCTGTCAAAAGTTATCGGACTGTATTTTCCGGTCAATTTTCTCAATTTCTCTCTTCATACGAATATTTTTCGAAGTAGTATCTCCATTAATAGGGACTGGGATGCTCCAGTTCGCTGATGATATTCCTTGCATGATTACTTAGTATAAAAATAAATACAATTTATCTTAACAATGACTTTCATCATCAGTGCCACCAATAAGCCAGATTAAAAACTATAAAGAAATCATAGTTATATGAAATAATTAAAAAAACGTTCTTTACTTACGTAAAGCCTTTATTATGGACTTACTTTACTATAAGCTCTTACCTAGCTGAATTTGCTCTATTAAGTCGTTTCTTACACCAAACTTTGGTTTAATTACAGTGCAATGAAAATTATGCTGGGCAAGTTGCCGCGACCATGGATCGTCGACGATGCCAAGGATGATGGGTACACAGCACTGCACCTGGCAGCGCTGAACAACCACGCCGAGGTAGCAGAACTACTGGTCCGAGGAGGCGCGAGACCGGACCTTCAGAATGCCAACTTGCAAACAGCTCTACATCTCGCCGTCGAACGACAACACACACAGATCGTCCGCTTACTCGTCGCACATGGAGCGAATCTCAATATATGTGACAAGGTACCCTTTTGTACCACATTTAGATGCAATTACATATGTACGTGTCTGTTTACTTGTTAACATTGTCACTTTAATGTCTGTTACTACTACCAGGATGGCGACACTCCGCTACACGAGGCGCTGCGCCACCACACGCTGCAACAGCTACGTCGTCTACAAGACGCGCGCGATGCAGCGCTACTCACGGGTCTCGCGCACGCACACGATAAGAAATCTTCCGCTTCCATTGCATGCTTCCTTGCTGCACATGGAGCTGATCTAAGTATCAAGAATAAGAAAGGTATGGTAATATATTCGGAAATACCTACTTACGGATAATCAACGTTATTTCTTGATATGACTGTTTTACGTGAAGTAGAAGTAGATATTTTGAGTGAATAGGCAATTATAGCTGAGGAATAATTTTTACTTTCAGGTCAAACACCCCTAGATCTATGCCCCGATCCGAATCTTTGCAAGACATTGACGACATGCCGCAAAGAAGGAGCCAGTTTGGGTGGCGAGGGCACTCCGGAGAGCGAGCCGTGCTCATTGAATGCAGCGACTGCAAGCACATCGGGCGCGACGGCCGCGTCACCCGCGCCCGCAGAGAGCGCCGCCGCCCTCGCCACTCCCACACAGCCTGCGTCCTCTGACCCCACGGCAGACGAGTGCCTCGTTTGCTCCGATGCCAAACGAGATACACTCTTCCGTCCGTGTGGACACATTTGCTGCTGTAGCGTTTGTGCAGCTAGGGTAATCATAATGTTTTTTCATACTTTTTTTTTATGGAATAGGAGGCAAACGAGCAGACGGATCACCTGATGGTAAGCGATCAGCGCCGCCCATGGACACCCGCAACACCAGAAGAGTCACAGGTGCGTTGCCGGCCCTTTAAAAAGGAGTACGCTCTTCTCTTGAAGGTTTGAAGGTCGTATCGGTTCGGAAATACCGCCGACGACAGATCATTCCACAGTTTTGCTGTGCGAGGCAGGAAGCTACGTGAGAATCGCATAGTTGTGGCCTGCCAACCATCTATATGATGGGGATGCATATGCTGTCGTGAGGGTCGATGGCGAAAAGATGCGGCAGGTATCAGGTCAAACAATTCCTCAGAGCACTCCCCGTGGTATAAGCGGTAGAAAATGCACAATGAAGCTACATCTCTACGCATTGCCAAAGTGTCGAGCCGGTTTGAAACATCCGGACATCCAACAATCCGAACGGCTCGCCGCTGAATGCGGTCCAGAGGAAGAAGCTGGTACTGGGGTGCCCCCGCCCAAAGATGAGAAAAGTATTCCATGTGGGGCCGCACCTGTGCCTTATATAGAAGCAGGCGGTGGGTCGGGGTGAAATACTGCCTCGATCTATTGAGCACACCAAGCTTCCTCGAGGCTAATTTGGCCTTATCCTCTAAATGACCGCAAAACTGGACGTCGCTCGAAATGTTGACACCAAGTATTCCAATACCGGCTGAGGCAGTTAGGGGGGTGCTTTGAAACTGAGGAGAGACGACCAACGGCAGTTTCTTAGCGGTAAACACGCAGACTTGTGTCTTAGTGGGGTTAAATTGGACCAAAATTAAGTCCACCCCAATCAGAGATTCTCCCTAAAGAGGTCTCGATTTCAGACACGAGTCTGTTTCGGCTCTCTATGACGTTTTCCCGAGAAATGTTAGCGCGGCCGGTGTAGTAGGCATCGCCTGTGCTGTCATCCGCATAACAATGAATGCCGCTGATTTGCAGCATGTCATTGATATGGAGGAGGAACAATGTAGGCGATAGCACGCAGCCTTGAGGGACACCTGCATTTACAGACATCAAGTCAGAGCATTCACCGTCGACGACGACTTTAATGCTTCTGTGTGCAAGGAAGTAGGAGACCCATTTGCATAGTTTCTCGGGAAGTCCGTAGGAAGGAAGCTTCGAAAGAAGCGCTCTATGCCAAACCCGATCGAAGGCGCCATGTCTAAACTTACTGCCAACGCTTCCCCCTTAGACTCGATCGCCTGTGCCCACCGATGCGTTAGGTAAACAAGGAGATCACCAGCAGACCGACCTTTACGAAAACCGTATTGCTGGTCACTGAGCAGCTGATGATCCTCTAAGTAACGCAGGAGCTGGCAGTTAATAATGGACTCCATTATTTTCGAGAAGAGGGAAGTACTTTATTCATATTATTATTATCTGTCACTGGCTTCTGTTATCTAGGTATAAGTCACACCAATCGAGTGCATACTTAGAAATATCTTATGATTACTAATATAGGTATCGTAGTAAGCTTTTACAATGTCGTATTTCGGGTAGCATCATCGCAATAAGTGTATGAATGTATCGTTTCGCATGCAGGTAAAGAAGTGCCTGACGTGTCGCGCGTGCGTGGTGTCGCGGCAGCGCGTGGGCGAGTGCGTGGTGTGCTCGGAGGCGGCGGCGGCCGTGCTGTGTCGGCCGTGCGGCCACGTGTGCGTGTGCGCCAACTGCGCGCCGCTCATGCGCAAGTGTGTGGAGTGTCGCACGCCGCTGCAGCCGCCCCCCGCGCCCGCGCCCGCGCCCGCGCCCGCGCCCCCCGCGCCGCCCGCGCCCCCGGCCGCGCTGCAAGCACCCGCGCCACATAAAATTGACTGTAACTATCTTATGTCACCTGTAACCGCAACAGAACGATCAATTCCTTTTCTGTATTCAGCTACTTATCTTTGCCCGCATCTAATCAAGCGACTTCCACAGTGGAGAAGGAGAGTAGCAGCAACCTGGCGCAGGTGCAAGTGAACAAGGGGCAGCCAGTACCTGCGCAGTCGGCTCCGCACTATATGAACAACGGCTCTCGGTTCGCAGCGGCGCCAGCCCTGGGCGCCAGCAACGCACACGCGACGCTGGCGCCCCCTGCAACCACTGCAGCGCCCGCGCCCGCCGCGGCTGATGTACAGAAACTGCAGCAACAGCTCCAGGACATCAAAGAACAGGTGACAAACTTAAGAGCCATATTATCCCTACCACAAACTAGGCAAGTGCCAGGGTGCAGTGCTAGGGTTCAATGTTACAGACGCCACGAGACGCGCGTGTCCAACTGGCCATTGAGTGAAAGTGGCGCCAAAAAAAATTACAGTCGCCTAAGAGATGTTTGCCTAGGGCGCTCTCTAAGTATAATCCGCCTCAGGATAAACTAATTCGTATCTTGTTTACAGCTCACATATAGCAGCTACGTTATAATAAATACCCTTTGTTCATAAATGAGTCCTACTGTTTTATTCGAGGCACATCGACATTCTGCTTCGTTTACTTAAGCTTTATAGTTGACAATCTCTATTTACCTACTACGGATTGATGCAGAGTACTGGATTTATAGGGTGATTTGTAACCAGTGACGTAACTATACTATTCGAGGCCCGTGGCAAATTCATCAGATGGCAAAGACCTAAAACGGAAAAGTTCGGGTACGACTTCTGGACGGAGGATCTAGTTTTCTATTGATCAAATTAGTGACTCAAAACAAAATTTTGATTCTAATTTACTTGCTATTTTAAAACGAATGATATTTCTAAAAGTATTAGTATTAATGATTAATGTTTACTGATGTCAATACATACAACAAATTAATACTAAAATCACTTAAATCGAACCAGTAGTTTTTATTTATTGATGTTTTTGTAGTTAGATTGGAATTTTTTCACCAAAACCGAAAATATTGAATATCTCAGAAACTAGCTCCTTTTGTGGGAAATTAGTTGTATTATCACATCCCGAGAGGAATACGTCGTGTTACAAGTCACCCAGTATAATAGTAGAAAAAAATAAATTGACAGGTCAAAACGTGTCAGGCATTTTAAATTAAGTACAGGAAACTACAAATAAACATTTTTCATCGGAGTATCTTTTGTTCGTGATGAGTAATACCTGTGTCTGTTGCCCGCAGACGATGTGTCCGATCTGCCTGGACCGGCTGAAGAACATGATCTTCCTGTGCGGGCACGGCATGTGCCAGATGTGTGGCGACCGCATCACGGCGTGCCCCATCTGTCGCAAGCAGGTCGAGAAGCGGATCCTGCTCTACTGACTCACTGCGGCCCGCGCTCTACTACAAGGCTGATAGTCGTATAATGGCTTACTTAACAACTTATATTTATTACAATCTTATATAGTTAAAAGAACATCATTATTATTTTATTACAAATAAATACGAATCGCGACAATGTCGCAAAAGCAGCTTCTCATTATCTCGGAACTCTTTTACAGGTACAACTTACTTAATAATTTTTAGTAAATTCTGCAACTAAAGATACAATCCTCAAAAAGTGTTGCATACAAGTTTATTGTTACGTTATGTTAAGCCTTATATATTTGTTATTTTTGTATAATTAATTGAACCGGTTTAATTAATAGTACTTAAAATCACGTGTAACACAAAATATGAATTTTCCATTTTCATGCATTTAAATACCCCTTGGAAATAAGTTAAAATAATTCGTACTATGCAATTATTCAATGCATTTTGTGTTTGTCATAAGGGTCTTTAGTGCAATGTGAAACACATTGCCAGTGAAGTAACTCATTAGGCTGACCCCACGTTAGGCGCGCGATCCTTAGACGTGTGCCTGCGGCCGCGTCGCTCATACGCCCGAGGATCGCGCGAACTTATGTGGGGAGGAAAGGAAATAATTTGATGTTTGAAATACCTAGAACAATTTGTTACTCGACGAAGCTTGTTCTTAATGAATGCGAGCTATTTACTAATGTATTGTATTGTTATTGCTAGTGTCTATAGCTACTATTTAATGTTACAAAGGGCTTTTTGTAATCCCACACGTTATTCAATGATAGAATACTTGCATAACCAATATTAAATAGTTTATACCTATGTAATTATTCTTATTAAAATAAATATTATTGTTCGAAAGTACATTTTTATTACAATTTCAATCAACACAAAATGGAATATAATTATATTTTAAATAATAATTTAATAGACTCTACATCACGATTAGCCAGTATAATTAGCCACCAAAGTAGTCTCATCAATTGTATGTTTGGCTTGATCTGGAAAAGCGACAGATTCTTTGACTTTGGCTTCTTCGGTCGCAGAGATGCGGTCGCGGATTAAACTTTTCGTTAAATCGCAGATTCTAAAGGACAAGTGTAGGTCCTGCCCCAGGTCACTCACTTCGCAGCGGCGGCAGTCCTTGTAGTACGCGTCCGACAAACCGTTCAGGTCGGGAGACGTGGCGCAGTACAGAGGCGTACTGGCTGCTTGACTCTATACATATACAATGTTTTGTTAGAATACTGCATTTACTTATAATTGACGTACTACATGCAAGGACGACACGCAACACTTTTTGTTTCCCAAGAAACAGTGCCATATTATCCCTAAGGCAAACCAGGCACTTGTCTAGGGTAGGTTACAGTAGGGCGCAGTGAGACGCGCATGCTCACCTACCTATAGAGTGGCGGCGACGGCGCCAAAAATTTAGGAGCGCCTATGAGGTGCTTGCCTAGGGCGCTCTCTGGGTTTAATCCACCTCTGCCAAGAAATACTTACATATTCACATTTATATTAATAACAATAATATAATATCATAACGTGTAGGTATACTCACAATAGACTTGGAGAAAGGTCTCATACTTGTATAGAGCAACTCGTATGGCCACCAGTTCCGGCACAACCTCGTCTTTACGAACGTGCCGGGGTGTGCACAGAACACTGACTTGCCTGAATTCAGCCACCGGTAACTCAAGTAATGCATAAAGTGAATAGCGCACAACTTTGAAATGTTGTAGGCTCTAATAGACGTGTATTGACTTTTGGGCAGCGACACCATCGCTTCCGTGGGCATCAACTGATTATTGAAATCCCAGCTTACATGTCTAAAAAAGTGTAAAGTTTTTGGATAAAGCGAATAGGCAATCTGATCCCTGAACATGACCAAGAAACATTTTTAAAACCTTTATAGAAGGAAAAGCCCATTCCATGTTATTATTTTAGTAATATGTTTCATTGTATAAATTATACAACTCTATAATACTATAATTAGCTGTACCTGTGTGATTCTGAAGATACGATTACGACGCGCGCATCAGGAGCAAGAATCTTTTCAATATTCATCAGCAAAACATATTGACTCAGATAATTAACTTGGAATGTTGTTTCTAACGAGTCTTCCGTGAGAGTCCATGGTAATCCAAATACAGCTGCGTTTAAAATTAGGATATCAATTTTCCTAAAAAAATTAATAAATAAATTACTAAACAATATTAAGCACATTAGCCTTTGGGACATCGTTTTAAACAAAAAACCAAACAGTTCCCAAATAACACGTTACTATATTCTTCTGCAACGATTTTAAATTTTGTAGGTATGTACGTACCTAATAGGTATACCTATATCTGATTTATTTTTGGAAGATACAGCTATTATAACTTTAAAATCCGCAGCCTATGTTTATGTTAATTGTTCAAAATTTAACTTACGATTGTTCTTTCAAAATTTCGTCAGTACACTTTTTGACTGATCTCAAAGACGCAAGATTAACTTCATAAAGTTTAAGGCGATCGCTATTTCCACAAACTTTTTTGGCCACCATATTGGCTGCATAGGGATTGCGACAAGCCATAAGAACCGTACAGTCTCGAGAACTTAGAGTCTTCGTCATCTCCAACCCGATACCACTGTTAGCTCCCGTAATTAAGCATGTTTTGTTTGACAAATCGAGATCTTTAGTTACCTGAAAAATAGTAATTTAATTTAACTCGTCGAGTACCGTCATTATAGACACAATTATAGAACAATAAATAGGTTGCGGTCACCGGTGACCGCTTGGTGTTTGACAGTTTAATGCCTAAATAGATACCGCGGTGTGGGCAAGAGCATTCTATAAAAACTTACCGGTGAACCAACCGGCCTACCAAGCGTGGCAAGTATAGCAAATCCTCCCCGTAGGTATATAGAGGTATAATATTATCAACACACACTTAGGTCATGTACGTATTTATGTATTTATATGTGTATAATCATGTATATTTATATATTATATTATGTTATGTTATATATTTGCCTTCGTATATTTAGGTATATATATGTCCCATACTTATTTGTATACTATCCCTTACTGTTCGTTTTGCATTACGTATATATTTCAGTACTTCTTCATTATATTTAATTAGTAAATATTGTGTGATATGTATAATTATATATACTACCATAAAAATAATGTTCAAAACTCACAACAGTGTTAAACTTTTACACCTACTATTGTGTCTCTCTGCATCACCCTAAGATTGACTGTTAGAGAATGCCACTAGGCATTAAGTCCGCCATTGTATACAATTGCAAGAAGTGTAAATAAATAAATAAATATAGTAAATGTTGACTTGACTTGGCCGTAGAACCACTACCCATTGAAGATAGAAAATTGCCACTAGCAAAAGTTCATTGAATAAAGAACTGTTCTAGCGACAGATTGGTGCAATGGTGTTTTGCGCCTGATTTTGCACCTTTGTGTAACCTTCAACGACCGATTGTCATGTGACAATCTCTAATAGTTTGGTTGGGCTCCTGTGGTTTCTAACCAGGGTCACCAGGTACTCCAGATCTTTGATTATTCTAGTTTTTATAGTTTTCCCTTTATATGGTCATTAAACCCTAACTCTGTACCAAATTTCAGCTCTCTGATTTTATGGGAAATACCAGTTGTATTTTGATGTTCATGAGAGAGTGAGTGAATGTATCTATAACATAATGCGAAACTTTGCTTTCGCTTAACTTGCGGAACTAAATGACGTATGTGATTTCTGTGTTCCTCTCTTATACAGAGGTTCTCAAATAGAGCTGAAATACGGCGAAATAGTTCCAGTAAAGGATGGTACAGGAGCGGTTGCATCGTGGTCGACTTGGCGGAGACTGCCGTGCCCCCCAAATCCATGATGGGTTCTACATAAGTACTAACTACCTATATTGTTGGTATGTACTATAAAAATGTTTTATATCTTCTACATTACTTGCAATTCTACGACTGCTGGGCGCCGTCTATAGACAAACTTCTTGACATTTTCGCTTATTAAAACACACAGAAGATAAAGGCGAACCAAAAGTAATTTTCTTAGTTAGTTAGGGAATTCTGTGTGCTAGGTTTTATTAGGTACCTATCTAAGTATGTATCTGTGTCTATGTCGTGGTGGCCCGGAGGTTTAAGACGCCCATTGCTCATGCATGAGGGTGCGGGTTCGAAACCTACCAACGGCAAGTACCAATGTGACTTTTTCCGAGTTATATGTACTTTCTAAGATTATTTAGACACCACCGACAAACGGTGAAGGAAAAACATCGTGAGGAAACCTGAACTTATAATTTCTAATTATAAGTTTGAAATCGCCAACCCGCATTGAGCAAGCGTGGTGATTAATGCTCTAACCTTCTCCGTGTGAGAAGAGGCTTTGCTCAGCAGTGGGCATTTATAGGCTGTTGATGATGAAGTATGTATCTACATGGCATCTGCTCTATTTAAATTAAAAAAGTATTAAATTCTGACTTGCCTCATCCGCCGTTGGTCCATGGATGCCAAAGAAGTCGAGTCCCTTTCCTAGCGCCGCCAAGTAATTATCAAATGAGGGTGTCTTTTTGGCGGTTATATTTACAAAATGTTTGTCGATACGATTTATCAGAATAGGAACTCTGCAAATATTACGGACATGGCATTTGTAACTGACTTTGCAAAAAAGAGGAGGTTCTCAATTCGTCTATGTTTTTGTTTTATGTGTATATTTTTATAGTAATAGATATTTAAAATCAGGGAAACGCTACATTGTCACATTAGGTACATGATTGCTGAATTCCTTGTGAAGAAGTTGCTTAAATAGGTAAAAACTAGACTTTTACAGCCGAAACTCCTGTCCTGAGTTATTTTATATTGAGTTACTAGCGGACCCAACAGATGTTGTCCTGCATATCCAATTGAATGTATAAACAAAAATTCATTCAAATTAGTTCAGTTGTTTAGGATAAATAACCTAAACATCGACTGCAGCGCCATCGCGTGCGTTACCCCAACAAGAAAGTATCTCCTAGAGATATATGAGTAGAACGTATAGTTGGTGCCTTATCTGCTGTAAATGTGCCCTCACTTAAAAAATGTGTGCCCCCTGTCGTTTTGAAAAAAAAACGGAAAAACGATTCTTGCTGGGGCAACGTTTTTCTAGCAGGAAAATTCTAAACGAGTGATCGGAGAGAGAAAAAATGTGCATGGCCAGAGAGCTTATATGTGTGCCACTATGTGCCCCCAAAAATAAAATCTGTGCCCCTTCAGATTTTTGGGATATTGCGTTTCCCGCTGGAGTAACGTTTTGATGAATCGTATATCTCTAAAACCATTGCATGTGCCCCTGTAAAATAAACATACACGAGTAGCTCTTAATGTGTGCCCCTGTGTGCTCCAATTAGATTTAAGGAAATATTTATACTTTTCAAGTTATCGCGGTTTTATGAAAATCCGAAAAAACATCGCAGCGCCTAAATGAGACAAGGTATAAGTTCGCTGGAAACTGTATTCGGTCCTTCTTGATGCTAATAATAACCATACAAAGTTTCAAAACGCTTCATGCATGCGTTTTTGAATAATCTTGCTACAAGTCAAGACGATGGTGTCATAACTTTGACGGCAAAATACAAGGAACTGGCTAAATCCCAGATGTGTAGGTGTAAACCAAAATCATGTGCCTTTAATCAAAAATATGTGGTGAAAATATTAAGCTTGGAATGTTTCGCATTAAGTAAATATGAACAAAAAACCAAATTAAGTAAACAACGGCTGGTTATCCGACCAAATTTGAATGACTACTAAAAAGCGACGGATTCATACATATCGATGACCTTCTTTATTGGACGTATTATACCTAAGCTGTTGTCCGTGCAGTTGCGTTCAAAAGTTTTGGGGGTTAATTAAAAAATGTATTAAATGCAGCTTGTGACTATATTAATGAAACAGCTTGTTGATGTGGAAATTATTATTTTTCTTCCCTTAATTAAATAAAAAAAAACTTAACTTAACTTAAACTAAACTTCCAAAAGACATAAGAAAATTTGTATTTCGCGGGCTACTCTGGAGCATTTATTTTAAGCCTGTACAATTTTGTCTATTCTACTATGTAGACTATTACATGTGGCATAATATTATACTTCCCACTTCGTTGGATTTTACCATATAAGTCATCATAACATTCAAATAAATTACTATTTTTTCTGTAGCAGTGAGCCCTGTAATGTCCAACACTATTGGGTTTCGGAGCGGGTTCATATTCTATTGCAGACAGAATTGTGTACTCCTTATTATTTACTTCAATGTTACGAGGCAGATCATCCAACTTGACGCAAACGTCATGAAGTTCATAAATGATTATATCTGAAGGATATATTTCCGGCGCAACAAATATAACACTCTGGAGTAAATTCTGTTCTTAAACATGATTCGCAAGCTTCTTGTAGGTGGTTGATACCTTTAGTATTTATTATATCTAAGTTCAACGGCAAATACTTGCAATTGTACAATTTGTTTTCATCTGCATGACTTATGCACATACTATTAGGTAGAGCAAACTCTTTGTCTTATAGCAGAAACAAATAAGCTACTTGTACATATTTCATCTAATATTTTGGTCGTATTACATGAACAGTCAACTACGTATTGGGTTTTTGATTGTTTAAAAAGTTGAAGAAGCAATTTCCCTCTCAGGTCATATAATTTTTTACCACAATTCTTGGCATTCGATAATTCTGTAATTAATGTTAAGAAATCATGAAATTCTCCTTTATTAATCTGAGTATCTACAGAGTCTCTAAATATTTGTATATCTTTGTAAGCTATCGCAAACGTTACGTTACGTATTTTTTTTTTTTTTTTTTTTAAGGGGGGAAAATCATCGAATGACTTCTCCCGCCTGGGTGAGGCGGGAGGGTGTCAGACTCTTACTGACTAAAAACCACCCCGTTCCTTGTCCTGCACGTCGAGCCGAAGCCCCGGTTACCCGTTAGGTTCTCCGCGACTCCGAATCGGCATCGCCCGTATTGGGCCCCATCTGTGGTGGTCTGATGGCTCTTTGAGGCGCGCGCGGAACGCGACGCGCCGTACGCTCGGGTCTGTTTCTGGTCGGACGGGGAGCCACCCATGCTCGCCGTCCGCAGGCCCGCGCTTACGGTGGCCGGAGATCGTCTCGCGATCCCCGACGCCCGGTGTGTCCTTCGCGATGGCTGGGTTGCGAGGAGGCAGCGCTTCGCTGCCTCACGCGTCCCGCCTCCTCCTTAGCTAGCATCACTGCTTCGCAAAAGGAGGAGACGGCATCCCAGTCCCCCTCGCTCCGCAGCATGGCCTGCACTAGGCCCGGACGCGAGAGGTCGCCATCGCCGATCACTTCCCTGAGGACACGGCGGTGCTCAGCCCACGAAGGGCATTCTCCCACCGTGTGTTCCACCGTGTCCTCAGGGCGGTCCTCGCAGTGATGACACCCGGGCGTTTCCTCCCGCCCCATCAGACACAGGTACCTCCCGAAACTTCCATGTCCGGTGAGGACCTGCGTCAGGCGGTAGGGGAGGACGCCGTAGCGTCTCTCAAGCCACTCCTCAAAGAGGGGACTTACCGCTGCGATGGCAGCGAGCCCAGCCCTCGGTTGCGACAGTCGTTGCTGCCATTCCGCCATGAGATCGCGCCGGAGCTCATCCCGCCACGCACTTATTTGGCGCGGCAGCGGAGTTTCGCCCTGGCGACGTGCCTCCGCGCGCATGCTGTGCACGTGCGCGAGCACCTTCGCCTCCAGATCCCACGGCGGTAACCCGGCAAGGAGGTTCGCCGACTCCCCAGAGATCGTGCGGTATCCGCGGATCATTCGGATCGCCATGACCCTCTGTGCCATGAGCAGCGTCCGAGCGGTACGCCGCAACAGGTTTGGCGCCCAAACAGGGGCGCCGTAGAGGGCCATGGACCGCACGACCCCGGCGTATAACCTCCGGCAGGAGGCGTTTGGCCCCCGGAGGTTGGGGAGGATGCGTTTGAACGCAGCCCCCGTCCTCTCCAACTTTGGAGCCAAACGTCGGAAGTGCTCAATGAAGTTCCACCGACTGTCGAGAACGAGTCCTAGGTACTTCATCGTCGTCTCGACGCCGATGGTAACTCCTCCCGCCGTTATTTGGGACCCACCCGGAGGTGGCGCGTTCCCGCGGCCATGAAAACACATGGCCTCGGACTTGTGGAGCGCCACCTCGAGTCCCAACTGCCGGATTCTCTCAACGACTGTCGCAACCGCTGTCGCCATTAGATCGGCCGCCGCCTGGTGCGACCTCCCGTGCGCCAGCACCAGCGTATCGTCGGCGTAGCATATTGTGCTAACGCCGTTCGGGAGGTCGGTGCGCAGCACCCAGTCATAACCGATGTTCCACAGGAGCGGCCCCAGAACCGAACCCTGTGGAACACCGCGTGACATCTCTCGCCGGTTCCACTCGCCCCGGTGACCGGGGTAGATGACGGACCTGTCCGTCAGGTATGCCTCGATTACACGACGGAGGTAGGTAGGCACCCGATGATATCGGAGTGCCTCCAAGATGCAGCTCCAGGGCAGGGAGTTGAAGGCATTGGCGATGTCCAGAGACACCGCCACTACGACCTTACCCCTGGACACTGCAGTCCCCGTCGTCCGGTCCCTAACGCGCATGATGGCGTCCACCGTGGACCGCCCTCTGCGGAAGCCGAACTGGCCGTCCGATAGGTCCGGCCCAATGTCCGTCAGGTGCGCGACGAGGCGGTTCGAAATTATTCTTTCGAACACTTTCCCCACCTCGTCGAGCAGCACTATGGGCCGGTATGCGGACGGAGAGTCCGCAGGGCGCCCCGTCTTCCGCACGAGGACCAGTTTTCCCGCTTTCCAGAGAAGCGGGAACTGGCCCCTCTCGAAGCATGCGCTGTAGAGACCGATTAATCGAGGCCCGAGAGCCTCAGAGGCCAGGACCCATGCTTTGCCATGCAAGCCGTCGGGTCCTGAGGCGGTGTTCTTAACGCCCATCCGGCGCACCGCCGCTCTCAGTTCTGCCTCGTCGTCGTCGTCGCTATAGCCCGCGTCGGGCACCGCAGGGGGCGGAGTCATATACGGAGGAGTGAAGCCCCTCCACAGTCGGGGAAACAGGGCGCCAATCACCTCCTCCAAGACTTCTGGCCGGAGACTCTGGGTGAGCGGGGTAGCCCAAGCGCGGAGCTTGTCGCGTACCATCCGGTACGGGCGTCCCCACGGATCTCTGTCCAGAGTCCCCAGCATCTCTCGACGGGCCTCCTCCTTGGGCCGCAATATCTCCACCTTGAGGAGGGCCTTGGCCGCCCTGTATCCCTCGTACAACTCCGCCTCTCTCGCCTCCGCATTCGGAGGGCGGATGCGGCGCCTGCGGTGCCTAGTGTACTGGCGTCGCGCAGCAGTGCACGCCTTGCGTAACGCCGCCAGCTCCTGCGACCACCAGTACACCTGGCGCTTTTACTGCCTCGATCGGATCCGGGGCATCGCCACGTCACAAATCCTGGACATGGCGTCCTGGAGCCACTTAGCCTCATCGTCGATGTCGGCAGGCCTGACCGGTGGTATCACCCACGCCTGCACGATAGCGGCTTCCAGGAGCAGCTCCCGGTCCAGCTGTTTCAGCGCCCAACGCGGGCCACATGGGGCCTGTCTGACCGGCGGGTCTGCGGACTCGGCAGAGACGTCGAACCGGATATACCGGTGGTCGGAGTACGTCTCCACCTCCTCCATGACGCGCCAGTCAACAATACGCGGTGACAGAGCAGGGCTGGCGAACGAAATGTCCACCACCGACTCGCCCTGCATCCGCACGCACGTGGGGACAGAACCCCGGTTCAGGACGACTAGGCCTGTCTCAAGGGCCCAGTCTTCCACCATCCTACCCCGGACGTCGATGAACCGGGAACCCCAAGGCAAGTTTTTGGCATTGAAGTCCCCGAGGACGAGCACGGGGAGGGAACGGAACCCGACGACGACGGTGACCAACTCCCTCAAGGAGTTGTGGAACTCGGCGAGAGTTCGGTTCGGAGAGAAGTACACGCCCACCACAGCGAGCTCTCCGAACCGTGCTGCGACACAACCCCGGCTCTTTGAGCAGCCTCAAGAGTCGGGGTACCGGCGGCGGCCGACGACATTATGGTCACCGAGCCGTCCAGGTCTGCCACCCAGTGATCCCTGGGCGGGACAAAGTACGGCTCGGAGACCACGGCGACATTGATCGACCACTGCGCCATGCTCTGGAGCAGGAGATCCTGAGCGGCGGCGCAGTGGTTAATATTCGCCTGGAGGAGGCGGAATGGAGCCATTATTGGCAGTCCATCCTAACCTCCTCAGTGGCGGCAGCGGCGACTGCGGCGGCAGTGGCGGCGGCGGCGGAGGGCCTACTTTTGCCCTTGGATTTGGCAGGAGGGGAGCAGCCCTTGCTCCCGACCCGGTGATTGGCCGGCTTGCCAGCCGCCGCACATGCGTTGCAGTGCAGCGGGGCGTTGCACGAGCCGGCCTTGTGACCGGGCCGACCGCAGCGGAAGCAACAGTCGCTGCGGTCCACCTCCGAGGTGCATTTGACACTCACGTGCTCCCCCACGTGACAGCGGTAGCACCTCAGAGGCCGGGTCTCGAGCAGCTTGACCTGCGCCGAGACCCATCCCACCAAGAGCCTTTTGCCCTCCTTCAGCTTCTTGGCCACTGTGACGGGGCAGCTGACCACAACCGTGCGCAGCCCCGAGTTGTCCGGACGGATAGTGCCCGCCTTGACCTGGTCAGCAGGGCACCCTCCCGTCCTGGCCACAGCGGCCACCACCTCACTCTCCGTGACGGAGTCGTCCAGGCCCAAAATCCTGACATCCAGGCATTTGGTGGGCCTGGACACGCGGGCCTCGTCCGCACCGAGGCACGCCCTAAGCCTTTCAGCCAGGGCGTCAGCCGATGGGCCGCTGGTCGCGCCGGGGACCTCGAGAAGACGGGCTCCGGTAGCGGTCACCTTGACCGCGAACCCGTCCGGGGCCCCAAACTCCGCAGGAGTCACCGTCCCCTTTAATTTGGCGAGGACGTCGCCATATGTAACGCCCCTGTTGACCGCCTCGGGCTGCAGTGTAATTACTACAGCCGCGGTCTTAGGGGCGAGGAGCAAGGCAGCAGCGCGTTTCTCCCTGCGCTGCTGCTGCCGTCGCTGCTGCTGCGCCTTTTTGCGGCGCTTTCGGCCCTCCCTGGCGACTCTCCTCGCCTCGCCGGCGATCTGCCAACCGCCGCCGTCCTCCACTCGTGGGGCGGGTTCCGCCGCCGCTGTTGCAACTCCATCTTGCCGGGCTGGAGTGCCCCTCCTCTTTTTGCGCCTCGCGGACGCAGGCGCTGTCGGCGCAGCCGGGGTCTGCGCCGGCGGGGGCACCGAGGGCCTCGCGGGAGGAGGCGCTCGTACCTTTGCCGGCGATTGGAGGCCGCGGCCAGCCTGACCAGTGGAGGTCGGAGGCTTGGCCACAGCAGCCGCGTATGAGCCCGATGTCGCGGGCGGGGAGGCCCGGCTTGATGCAAGCGAGGGGCGCAGAAGCCTGCCCTCCAGCACGTCAAAACGTCGCTGGAAGGCGGCCATCTCCCTCCGCAACATCCCGACTACGTCGGCATCCATTGAGGGCTGGGGCTGGGAATGACTACCCCGGGCCGCGGCGAGCTCGGCCCTGGCCGAGCGCAGTTCAGCCTCCAGAGCGGCGTTGGAGGCCGTCAAGCGCGCCAACTCCCGCCGCATCTCAGCCAGCTCCTCATGCACCCCGCCAGCGGTAGGCAGCGTGCACTGCTCCAAGGCCGCCGACAAGATGCTGGCCCCCGCTTTCTTCATGAGGGCTTGCCTGGCCTGCTGGGACTTCTTCCCAGCCACCCTGCGAAGCTCCTCCTGAACGGTCTGGCGAAGGAGCTCGGAGCCGCGCTCACTCTCGGAGCCGTGCTCGCCCTCCGACACCTCCACGCCGGACATCTCTGCTGCAGAGGACTCTGAACGGGCAGCGCTCGAAAGGGCCCTGCCCTCCGCAGCCAGTTGTCCGGCTGGCTCCGCGCAGGCAGCAGTCCCCGCTTTTCGGCGACCTCTGCCCTTGCCGCCCCTACCCCGCGCCGCCGTGGGGACTTTAGGGGGAGGCGCCTCCTGCGCGCCGGAGGACGGGGACAAAGTGTCCTCCTCTAGCCTGGGACGCTTAAACGTCCCCGTCGCGCGGCAGCGTGAGCCTTTCGAGCTCACGCTCAACCGCTCCGCTAATGACGTGTCGGACTCGGAGTCCGACCCCGTCTGAACTGATGCCCGTGTGTGGGGCTCGCTGGACAACTCCAGCGTCTCCCCACGGGCGCCAGAGCCCCTTGGGCTCTCTCCTACTGCCTCTGCAGGTGAGCCAAGCTTACCCACACTCTTCTCCTCCGTCTTTGTGGTTTTTTTTGTTTTTAAATTTGACAAATCCATACAGTTCCCATGAGTATGGGTGAAATATTCGGTCCACGCAGGCAGTGCCCCCTGTACCTGGGTAAGTGTTCATTTGTTTCCCAACTAGAGGTTCCACTGGTCCCCTAGCTGGGGGTGCGCTCACGACTGACACTACTCCTCAGCCATGCATACTCTCGCCGCGCACCAGAACTTAGTATTGGAGGAATTTTTTATAGAGGTTATCTTCCTCGCGGTCCAGGCGACCAAGCCAAGACCCTCGTCCCGTTCAGAGTCACAAAACATGACCGTGACCTCCTTACGGATTACGATATCGACGGCTGCAATCGGGGACAGCTTGTGTCCCGATGCTGCTCGCTGGCAGGGTGAGTACACAACGAGCACCGCCATTGCCTCTCCGCCACGCTCTCTGCTATGTCCAGAGAGTCGGGCGGAGAAACGCCCCTCGGAAGCGCGGGCTATGAGCCTCTGCACACAGCCCGCCGCCTCCAGAACCCTATCGGGTTCGCCCGCCCAGTCCAGAAGTCTGCTGCGGGCGACAGTCACTCCAACCCTACCACCCCCGCTAGGGAGACTGTCGCCCGCACCCAGGGTGCACCACGGGGAGGTCTTCTGGCACCGCACCCCACGTTACGTTACGTTTAGGGCACATTAATTACATAACAAATTACACTCAATTTAATTCTAATTTACTATGTGAAAATATAATTTTATATTAAGACACGACATGATACTGATTAAATGAGTCAAATTTGACATCTACAATAACAATTTATCTGTCAAAATGGCGTATTGTTTACGAGATAAAATTTAAAAAATTATATCTCGTAAACCGTGAGTCTCCGAACTTAAAACTTTGTATAAAGCCTTCTGTTATTGAGTACTATCTAAAAAAAAAAGAACTTCCAACTCGACGGTCCACAATGGAAATTTTAGCCAAAGTACCTACTTAATGAAAAAAAACCCAACTATTTCATAAGGTACAAGTATTTGTAAATAAGTCAAAATAATTATATTAAATACTTACCACCGCAGATAGTGTACTGAAATTCACCATAACTACCACATAATTGTTATAAAATGATTAAATACGCCACTTTCAACCAACTTAAAAAAGTAAACAAACAGTATCAGTGCAACTGCGTGACTCAACATAACAGTGTCCTTGGCGTCATTACATAACTGCAACTGTTTACCAATAAAAAGAAATAATCTAAACGCACTTCCTAGTCAATAAACACTTTGTACCTATTATTCACTAGTAGAACATAATCCAATAACAACTTTATTTTATTATTTATTACTTTTCTACTTCAGTGTACTCAGGCACAACACGTGTGAACCGGTTAGTAAGTAAAATAAAGAAGGTTATCGATATGAATGAATCCGTCGCTTTTTAGTAGTCATTCCAATTTGGTCGGATAACCAGCCGTTGTTTACTTAATTTGGTTTTTTGTTCATATTTACTTGATGCGAAACATTCCAAGCTTAATATTTTCACCACATATTTTTGATTAAAGGCACATGATTTTGGTTTACACCTACACATCTGGGCCAGATTTAGCCAGTTCCTTGTATTTTGCCGTCAAAGTTATGACACCATCGTCTTGACTTGTAGCAAGATTATTCAAAAACGCATGCATGAAGCGTTTTGAAACTTTGTATGGTTATTATTAGCATCAAGAAGGACCGAATACAGTTTTCAGCGAACTTATACCTTGTCTCATTTAGGTGCTGCGATGTTTTTTCGGATTTTCATAAAACCGCGATAACTTGAAAACTATAAATATTTCCTTAAATCTAATTGGAGCACACAGGGGCACACATTAAGAGCTACTCGTGTATGTTTATTCTACAGGGGCACATGCAATGGTTTTAGAGATATACGATTCATCAAAACGTTACTCCAGCAGGAAACGCAATATCCCGAAAATCTGAAGGGGCACAGATTTTATTTTTGGGGGCACATAGTGGCACACATATAAGCTCTCTGGCCATGCACATTTTTTCTCTCTCCGATCACTCGTTTAGAATTTTCCTGCTAGAAAAACGTTGCCCCAGCAAGAATCGTTTTTCCGTTTTTTTTTCAAAACGACAAGGGGCACACATTTTTTAAGTGAGGGCGCACATTTACAGCAGATAAGGCACCAACTATACGTTCTACTCATATATCTCTAGGAGATACTTTCTTGTTGGGGTAACGCACGCAGCGCCATCGGCCGGGCTGATTTGTGAATCTAAAAAGAAATTCATCAAAATCGGTCCAGTCGTTTGAGAGAAGTTCAGTGACATACACACTCACAGAAGAATTATATATATAAAGAATTACTTGGGATACTTTTTAAGTTTGATTCTCGTATCTGTGGAAACCTACCATACCATACCAACCTATATTATGTCATTGAATTTATAAGTTGTAGATACTTACTTAATTTACAATTGCGAAATTCTCAGTGTGGTACCAAAGCAAGGAGACAAGTAGTCATATATTAATTAGAAGGGCTCTAAATGGGAACCAACCAGGGCAATAAATTGATAAGCCTGGTTTCTTAACTTTGGTAGGTGCTCTATACGACCTTAAACTAGGCTTATGTTATATCTACTTATTACGAGTATGACTGTCATTTTGATTTCGATTTTTATATCCAAGCTAAACTCTTCAAATTCTCAAACGCTCAATGTAAATTTTAAAATTGAATACTACTCACCGCTGAAGACAAGACCGTAACATTGTTTCAAGATAACGTAGAATTCTCTGTAGATAATATTAATGTATTATATATATTAGTTAATTGAATTTTAGCTTATAGAGATTAAAATAACAATTTTCGTTTTTATCACTATTAAGTACTCTTTTACTAAAATGTCAGAAAATATTATTTGTTTTAAATAATTACTTTTTTAGTTATCGTTACTATACAGTAAAAAGTTTGTAAGCAAATAAAAACTTTTCCACGTTCATACAACCGTTAACGTACCGATACGAAGACATAAGAAGAAAGTAACGTTATTAAATAATAATAATAATAACAACCCATCCATAGCCCTACCATTTTTTTTTTCATTATTCACAATAGTCGTACACTAACCGGGGACTGTCCTTGGGTGCATTTCCATAGTGCATACAGGGATAGTCGCCGGTTTGTGTCTCCATTACATTTAGATTAAAGTTGTCTAAAGGGCCTCTGCGCAGTTGGCTTCGGCCCCTCGTACGCCTCCCAAATGACCGGGACCCTGTGGTCCCGTGAATGGTAAAGACATAATAATAAAGTCTGTTAAAGGTATAACCTGTGTTACAGATCACCAGGCCCGGGTGACCCCCGGAGACATTGAACAATATAAAGTATTTACTTAATTAAAGAAAATGGACAACATTGTATGAGTGTGTGTGTGTGTGTGTGTGTGTGACTGTGGGTGTATAACAATGTAGTGTGAGTGCGTGCATATGTGTATGTAAGTGAGTGAGTTGATGTGTATTATGTGTGGGTATGTATAGGTAAGTGAATGAGGTGGAAGTGTTGATATGAATGTAGTGATTGATAATTCTGCATCAGTTGTAGCTTAGGAAAGTGGCCTCAGAATTTTTTCAGTCTCCTCATAGTCTAGTTTATTTAGCCAGTCGCTGACGCTTTCTTTACATTTACTTCTGGTGAGATAATGAATGCTTAGCTCTTTATTTATTTTGTTATATAGGTATGGGCCTAAAAAGGTAAAGAAGTTTTGAGTGAAACCAAAATGTTTTCTTTCTATATGGCAGACGGTAGTAAGTCTTCTCCTGCTTGTGGAATTATCCGAATTAAACTGTCAAACACCAAGCGGTCACCGGTGACCGCAACCTATTGTTCTATAATTGTGTCTACAAAACCGGTACTCGACGAGTTAAATGGTAGCTGAGAGTGCATTTTTAGAACGGTGTACAGGATGAATAGCTGGCGAACTGTTAGATCATAGGTTGGGTAACGGAAAGGCAGGAATAAACTTACTTTAAGGATGGCCCTCTGTGCTCGTTCTAACTTGAGTAAGTAAGATTTGGCTGCACCACCCCACGACGTTATGCAATAGGTAAAGACGGATTGACATAAGGCATAGTATACAGTTTTAATTATTTTGTTATCTGCTACATGGCGAAGATTCCTAAAAATAAAGATTAATTTGCGGGTTCTTGTGGTTAGTGCCTCAATATGTAATTGGAAGTCGAGTTTATCATCGATAATAACACCGAGGTACTTAATGTTGTTTGTTTTTTTTAGTTCAGGGCAGTGACATGTTCCTGGAGCAGTTATGTGGCAAGTGTGTGCGGTTAAATGCAAGTTTGTATGTTCCAGCGTTCTTTTACTATAGGACATAAAATAAATACTAAAATAATTACTAAATATATTTAGGTATACAACTAAAGAAAAATTTAATAAAAGAAAACTAAAAATAGCTATTTACACAAAGCATCGAAAGCTGGCAATGCTTAACCTCTGACCGAGAAAAAGACCAGTTCTCTGGTCACGAGATGCGTCTACCGGGCATTTAGAAAGGTTTTTGAATAATTTATGGGCATTCGGACCCTACGGACCTAACGGCTCAACGACATAACTACCAGCAAGGCTGTTATACTTGCGCCGCTTGAGGTTTTCTGCAGAGGCAGCAATCGAACCAGCACAACCCGCCGTTACTGGAAGATGAGAAGGTGCAAGGGTGTTGACGCAGGTTGTGACCCACACCAAAGACCTTCCCAGCTTCCTGGGCATAATGGGCATAATGGACTGTTTTGGTTCCAAAACAGCATGCACACCGGCGATGACAAGAACTAGACACTCGACGGATAATGTCGTTAGCTTGTTGGGCTATCCAGCCCGCGTTTCTACCACACGATAGGCAGTGGTGACCGTGGTGGTGGACGATCTCACCGCATCGACAGCGATGCGGAGTAACACAGGGTGCACCTAGACGTAAACAAGCAGCAAGCCTAAAAGTTGAGTCATTTCAACATCGTGCCTGAAGTCAGAGGCCTGTTTCCCATGTGTAGGATAGATGGCGCTAGCCGTCACATAAACATTGAGTCCGTGTTAATTATCGTATAAAAATAGTTAAAGTGATAATAAACGTGTTTCTACCATTTAAAATTGTGAAAGAACATCTTAAACCTCTGTGACATTGTTATTTAGTGAATTGTAAGACGAACTTAACCGCAAAAACTATTTCAAAAAACAATCTAACATTATCTTTCAAAACGTTAAATAAATGTGCATATTTCGTCAAAAAACAATGAAATGATCATAATTAAGTAATCAGGTGCAGTGGAAAAACAATATATAAACAATAAAGTGTAAAAAACATTTTGAGTGACTTGCAGTTTTGTTGTGATTGAGTAAAAAATTTTTTCTCCATGAGTCATAATAACGACCTTTTTGAATTCAAATAAAAAATATGGAATTACTAATGAGCTAATTCACGAAGACCATTTATGAATGAGTGGCAGATTACATAAGGCATGTGTCTGTGTAGCCGAGAAGTCGATGGATCAAATCCCACCGGAGACGATTGTTTTTGTGACTTCTTTTGCTTCACGACACATTCTTTTTTCGTTTTTTTTGCTGCAATTTCATACAACATAATTTATTTTGAGAAAAAAAATCGTTTTTTTAAACTAATTTTCATAGAAAATTATTAAAAAATATAAAAATATGGAAAATATTACACACAGAAATAAACTATTCAGGTCACAATCACAGAATAACTTATCGCAATTTAGTCAAGATATATTAAACTCCACTATGCTGGATTCTACGATGATGAGCATACAGAGTGCTACACAAGTTAGCAACCAATCAATTGTGGACGATTTCAGGCAGGAAATAAAGGAAATGAAGGAAAAACTGAGAATTGCTGACAAAGAAATAGACAACCTTAGCTATGAGAATACCAAATTGAAACAGGAAATACAAGATCAGCAACGACAAATTCAATTGCTAAAAGATGTCTACTCTACTCCACAGCCCAGACGGGATAACTCGACACCAGTCTCAAGGAAATTTTTTAACGTGAGATTAAACACTTCCCGCCATTCTCCCCTTCGTTTAGCCCGAGGCGTACTGCAGAAAGGTATGTCACAGCCTTGTACCAGCAGCCACATAACACAGCAGAGTAAGTCAGAGATCGATGTACAGATCCAAACGGGCAGCCCAAATCATTGCAGGGAAAACCTGGGTGCGGTGATTCGGCACCAGGTATCTAGCAATAAACCGGTTGAGCACCGAAGTACCCCGGACCACCACAGAGTGGTTATATTGGGAGATGGTCAGGGACGTGGTTTGCGCGAAGTTTTGCATTAGGATCTGAGTATATGGTAGTCTCCTATTTGAAGCCAGGTGCGCCGTTGGATGAGATTCTACAATGCCCCGAGAGTAAAATCAGCAAACTGACAAAAAACGACTATATCATCGTTTTAGGCGGATGCAGCGATAAAAATCCCTGTGATATCGACATACATCTACACCGCTGGCTGGCATTAACGGCGAATACAAATGTCATTATCTCAGAAGTACCCAAAAACAGATTTTTACAAGAATCGAAACTTAATTATTTACTCCGGTTTATTTGTAATAAGTATAAAAATGTATTGTATATGGACATGAACTACACTAGATCATTACCAAGTGGGCGGAAATATGTAGTAAATCTTGCACGATCACTACTAAAGGAAATATTATGTTTAAATTATCACTTCCAAATCTCCCAATATGAACAAAATATTAAAAATAAATGTAAAAAGTCCTTTCAAAACAAAGGTGTCCAAGTTAACTTAGATTGTAACAAACAGGTATTGGTTAATAAATTAGCTGAGGCGGAGAAAACAGAAATAGTAACGCCTATAAATAACTTTTTTCGAGAATAAAAATGTATACATTATGCATCAAAATATTGCAGGACTCCTAGCAAAGTCTGATATGATCACCGTATGTCTAAATGAGCTGTTAAAGTCAAAGTCAAAGTCAAAGTCAAAATCATTTATTTCAATTAGGCCAGAATGGCACTTTTGAACGTCAAAATAAAATTAATATTAAAAGTGAAGCTATTTGCTCATTCCAAGGTGAAGATTCCTATGGAGAAGAACGAGCAAGAAACTCCATAGGTTACTCTTTTTCAATCAGGTTCACAATACAATTTACTAGTTACATAGTTTTGCTGTTTGGATTGTGCGAGAACAATGTAACACCAAAATCCAGTCAAAGTGAAATCCAGTTAGAAAAAGGTATACAAGTGGACCTATTATGTATTACGGAACTTTTTATGATGGAAGGTTATGAAGTCCATCTCAATATACCTAACTACTGTTTGGCTGCATGCTTTAGTCGTAAGAAAAACAAAAGAGGTGGTGCTTGTATACTCATAAAAAATAGTCATAAGTGGAGGGAAATAACAAGAATAGCTAAATTGTCTATAACGGGTATTTTTGAATGTTGCGCTATAGAACTTTTAAATTATAATATTGCAATTGTGTGCATATAGAGTACCTAATTCAGCTAACTTTAACGAATGTATGAGTAGATTGGATATATTATTGCGTATTCTGATACAAAAACCAAACATACACTTGAATTTGAAAATTTATTATTGAATTTGAATTTAAAACTATCAATTTGTCAACCTACGCGTTTAAAGAGCAATACATGCATTGACAATTTTGCGCACAATTTTGATTTCTCTCGTAAAGCTATTGTTCTAGAATTGGCTTTGTCTGACCACACGGCACAACTACTCAATTGCCCGATTAGAACTGTAAGCCCCGGGACACGTTGGCGGACCACTAAACGGGACTATAGTAAGGAGAACATGGATAAATTTAAGTCTTACCTAAGCAGCCTATCGTTTACTGATGTGTATAAATCGAAGGACCCAAACATTGCTTACAAAGCCTTTACAGAATTGTTTTCTTTGTTATATACTCAGTGCTTTCCTGAAACTCTTGTCTCTGTAAACATGAAAAGAAGGTCTAGTTGGGTCTCCCGTGGTATTAAGATATGTAGCAAAAGGAAGCGTCAATTGTTATGGAAATATAGACAAAAACCTACCGATATAAATAAAAATAAATTTAAAAATTATTCAAAAGTACTTAAAAAAAATATTTATTTAACTAAACGAGCACAGAATACGCATAAAATTCAAAAATTAAACAATAGGTCTAAGACTACTTGGGAAATAATAAATCAAAGAAAATTAAATTTACCAAAAAATACAATAGACAAAATTCTATATAATAATGAAACTGTTACTGACCCCAGGATTATAGCAGATATATTTAATAACTATTTTATAGATCAAATAAAACCTATAACTAGTTCGGGAACCATAGTCACTAAACATATTTTGGCAAAAAAAGACTCAATGTTTATGGCGCCTAGTCTGGCAATTGATGTATTAAAAATTATAGCGGCCTTAAAAAATACAAACTCTGTAGGAGACGATGGCATATGTACAAAAATTGTAAAGTCAGTGGCATATGTAATCAGTAGTCCCTTATGTTACATAATTAATTTAAGCATAAGTGAGGGTATATTTCCGATTTAGCTAAAAAAATCAATTATAAAACCACTGTTTAAGAAACAAGACAGGGAGCAAGTGGAATTTTACAGGCCTATATCACTTATATCAGTAATGTCGAAAATTTTTGAAAAATACATTTATAGGGAACTTAATAACTATTTTGAAAAAAATAATATACTCTGTGACGAACAGAAAGGATTTAGGGAGAAAAAAACAATCAATTTGGCCATATATGATTTCTTGTATAATGTTATGACAAACATGGATAAAAACACACCAGTCTGCGCCATTTTCTGCGACATGACACAGGCTTTAGACTACGTACAGCATAAAATACTACTAAATAAACTTGAGGCATATGGTATCAGGGGAAATGTTTTAAATCTAATAACATCATACCTACATAATAGAAAACAAGTAACCCAAATTAGTAGAATAAATGTGAACACTCAACGTGAAGAAATTTTCACATCATGTGCGCGTACAGCTCCTCATGGAGTTCCGCAAGGTAGTGTACTTGGACCGCTCATTTTTACTCTGTATATCAATGATTTCCCTAAAGCCATTAAACATCCGATGACTCTGTTTGCCGATGACAGTACGATTACTATACCATGCCATGAAAAAACTAATTATGAAATGGACATAAAAAGTACTATAATTGAAGCGGTAAAGTGGCTTAATAATAATAATTTAAAAATTAACATAAATAAAACTATGATTATGCATTTTAGTCGTCGATTATCCTTATTTTCTAATCTTGACATCGAATATAATAATAATAGAATACAAATTGCTGAAACCACAAAATTTATAGGACTGACAATCGACAAAAATTTAAATTGGAAAGCGCATGTTGAATCTCTAGCCAAACGAATAAGCAGTGCGGCATACGCGTTATATAAATTATCGCGTACTGTAAATATAGAAGCGTTATTGACGGCCTACTATGGTTTGGTTGAATCGGTCATTAGATACGGTGTAATCTTTTGGGGTAACTCAACCGATAGGGATGTCATTTTTAAGAGACAAAAATACTGCTTGCGATCTATGTTTAATCTCAAATCTACTGACAGCTGTAAACATTACTTTATTAAATATCGTGTATTAACATTGCCTTCACTTTATGTATTAGAAATAACAATGTTCGTGAAGACAAATCCAAATTTGTTTCCTCGTATGGCAGACAGATTTCCAAGAAATAGACGTGACGATAGCCAACTATGTTTACATACATCAAAAACTGCACTTATGCGCAAGAGTGTATTTTGCATGGCACCAATTATCTATAATAAATTACCCAAAAGTTGGAAAGAACTAACTATACCTAAACTAAAACAAACAATGAAATTGTTTTTGGCACAGAAAGCTTATTACAGTATAACGGAATTTTTAAGTGAGTCAGTGATTGTTATAAATAAATAACAATAAAAACTAACATTGCCCTAATTAAGGTTGTGTCACAGTGGAGGACACAAAGAAACATATTGTTAATATTATTACAATTGATATTATACAATTAAGTAAAATATATAATTTGTATAATAATAATTAAATCATTTTTAGTAAATATTAATTGAATATGAACAAATTAATTAATAATGTATAATGATACTGCAGATATTTAATGTACATAGGTATAAGTGTAAATTTTAAAATTAATGTAATAATTCACAGACATCAAAAAATTTTTTTTATATAATAGATATTTGCACGCCATGATAAATGGCAGACATGTCGTAAGCCACTTTTCTCTAAGATCTTGCATGCTGTATTATTTTAATTCTGTATGCACACACATGTTTGAGCAAATAAAATTCTTGTTCTTATTCTTATTCCACTCACCCGCAGAAAACCTCGAGCGGCGCAAGTGTAACAACCTTGCTGGTAGTTATATCTTTGAGCTGTTTGGGGTTGAGAAGTTAGGTCCGTTTATTCACGCTTCAGAACAGCATGAAGTCATCGTTTATGAGGACAGGGGTGAAGACCTTAGTTTCCTCAGAAAAACGGTCCAGGGTTCACCAATCGCTGGCTCTTCAAGTGGTTCGGAGCGTCTGCAGCACAGGTATTCGGAACAAAGTGCTCTACAGCAACAGCAACGAAATACCGAAAGACAAAAAAAAAAACAAACTTCACCGTCCAACATGTGGGCAATAACATCAGCCATATGTACAGCTGCGGCTCTCATTTCGTCGACTTTCAGAAGGAGTGAATCCGGCTCCACTAGCGGGGGAGGCGACAGCGCTCGGGTGCATCCTGCCCAGTCCAGGTCACCGCCAACCAAAGCCGCCATGGGTCACGTCTCTCCGCCGAAGTTTCGCCATGCTACCACTCCCAGAGACCACCTCATAAACGCCTTCCTCGAGTTTGTCGCAGTAATAGAGGCAACAAAACAAGTCAACTTGCGAACTTGCAAAACGATCCTGCAGACATATCTGCAGGGTAACGAGCTGTTACTGAATGATAGACTCGAGGCTGCGGAGGCGGTCATATACGACAACAGTAAATCGAGAGTATTGAGAGGAGATTCTATAAGTCGTAGTATGGCAGCTTACAACGCCACCGCAGGGTTTGTGTCTCTGGATGAGAAGGAATCGGATAAACGGGGAGTTGTGAAATTTAAAACTCCTCCTGAAGACTCCTTAGTGGTTGTTGCCAGGTGCACGAGGATTATGTTGGAGGATGGGATCTTGGAAATGGTGGGATCCATTTCGAAGCCTGGGCCGGGCGGCGTGGACTTTGGGGATTGGGATGCCCCGACATTTCACTGGACAAATGGAGTGCCGCGATGCGGCAAAACTACATGGATAATAAACGAATTCGAAGCGGAAAGGGATTTAATTGTCACCACAACAACTGAAGCAGCAAATGACCTCAGAGGCAAACTATCCTGCCGAATCGGAGGATTAGTCAAATCCAAAGTCCGAACAATGGCATCCATTTTAGTGAACCGATTGAAAGAGCAAGAGAGCTGCCACCGAATCATGGTAGATGAGGCTCCTATGAATCACTTTGGGGCCATTCTGATGGCGGCCCGAATAACTCAGGCCAAAGAAGTTAAAAAGCTTCTCAGGGTCGCGGATACCCAAATCTCCTCCAAACACGTTATACCTGGTACACACTCAGGTAGAAAAGGAATCCCTTAAAAACCAAGGATACGGATCGGGTGTGGGATCCCGCGTACTCGCAATACACGAGGCTCAGGGGCTTTCGTATGCGGCAGTGGTTGTTGTGAATACAGCGGAGAAGAAACAGCGGATACACGACAGTGTACCGCACGCTGTGGTAGCTATATCCCGTCACACTAACAGCTGTGTTTACTACTCGAATACCAGTGACGACGCGATCAGCAAATTAATCAGACGGGCGGTGGGTGAGAGTGAGCGGAGGATCCTGGACTATAACTTGAAAATGGCTACCAGGAATAGGGACATGGCGGTAGTGGGCGCTCTTTTGGGTGGGGAGGGCTCGCTGTAAGCTTGAATTGTGATGCAGGCGTGACATTGATATAGAGGTATATACAGGGTGTCCCAAAACTCAACGATAATCTGAGACCGGATGAAAAGCCAAGTTATACCAGTTCTGGGAAAAATAATAAAAAAAATCCATATCACTCAGTTCAGCGATAATACATACATAACATCACGCCTTTTATCCCCGAAGGGGTAGGCAGAGGTGCACATTCTACCAGAGTACAATGTAACACCCACTTTTCACTAGTTGTTATGAGTCCCATGTAATAGGGGGTGAGCCTATTTATTGCCATATACCGGGCACATTTCCAGACTCCGTGCTACTACTGAGAATTTTAAAAAACCCAGTAATATTGTACTGTAATGTAATGTTCAGCGATAATAGACATGTAAGGTGCGGTGTTTATATGAAATGAAACCAGTGGATGCCCGAATAATACTGGACTATATTTGATAGAATAACATAATATAAATGGTTACATTGGTACAAAGACAATACAAGATAGAACTTACAATAGGTATAATATATGCCTCACATCACCGCTCTTATTGAAAAACAAAAGGTTTCTTTTTTTTTACAAAATAATAGTGTACACTTAGGAGAAAAATATATTATTTAAGAAACATAGGAATAAACATGGTAAGTACATACAAAACATAGGAATGACGTTTACATGATAGTTAAATTAAAATCAAGTTGTATGGTACGGTTTCGTACGGTTTTTATGAATAATATCTTTTTCCCATATTTATTTATAATCTCCACGTTTGGTGGTATGTCTTTAACTACTTTGTAAGGACCTGAATAAATGCTATCTAATTTACCTTGTGTATCATTTTTAACTAAAATTAAGTCATTTTCTTTATAACTAACAGGATTAACATATTTGTCATACATTAATTTTCTATTCATCTTACTTTTTACAAGATTATTTCTTGCTTCTCTTTGAGAAAGTTGCAAACGGTATTTTAACTCATGTGGATAACTCTCGAAATTATAAAGAGGTTCTAAGTCATTGGTCAGATTACTGGGAAGAGAACATTTCTTACCGAACACCAACTCGTAGGGAGTAAATCCTGTCTCTGTATGTACGCCTGTATTGTAAGCAAAACACCAAAATGGAATCCACTTACTCCACAACTCAGGATGGTTCTCCGTTTGAATACGCAAAAACGCATTCAAATGTTTATGAGTAACTTCTAGGGCTCCAATTGATTGGTGATGGTATGCTGTAGAATTTAATTGTTCAATGTTAAGTAATGTACAAACCTTTTGAAATAATTCCGATAAAAACTCCTTACCTCTATCTGTTGCGATTACTTTTGGCACGCCGTACCTTAGAATAAAGTTATTTACAAAAGATCTTGCCACCTCATCTGCTTTTTTGGAAATTAAGGGATAGCCTTCCACATATTTCGTGAGTTCACATTGTAAAGTCAATACATATGTAAAATTATCGTTATCTGTTTCCAAAGGACCAACAAGGTCTAAAACTATCTTTTCAAATGCAGTATTTGCAGTACTAGTAATCACCATTGGTTCTTTTTTTGGTAGTGAATACTTTTGTCGCTGACACTTGTCGCAACGTTTTACGAATTCCCGTACATCGTTATCAATACCGGGCCAGAAATAGTATTTCTTTATATTGTTTGACATCCGTCTCATACCAGCATGGCCACTACTAGGTAAGAGATGGAAGTCATTTAAGATAACTTTTTTATCATCCTTATTCTCAATTCTTTTTACATCACTTAAAATACATATGCGCGGTCCGCACCTACTCTTATTATTTTTAATCTCTTCTAACAACTTTTTTATGAAAATATCATTATCTTTGTTTTTTAATATGTATATTTCTTCTATATTTAACAAAATGCAAAATTTATCAATCTCTCTCACAAACTCGTCTCGCGTCATTTGCGATTGAGAGTTTAAAAATTTCACATAAATAGTCCTTTTACTTTCAACGTAACACAATATTTTGTTTTCTTTCGTAATTATTCTTAGTTTCCTTAAGTTCTCTAATCCTTTAATATCAATAAATCTTAGTTCAACTGATTCTTTCGGTTTGATGTGGGTGCTTACGATTACGACTTTCGGTTGATCAGGCCTCAAGTCTGAAGTATCCCTATCTACCGCAGAATTAGTATTATATAATTTTCTTGCTTGTGCTCTCGTCATTACATTCAACACACTTTCATGCATCTCTTTCAAATCCTTTGAAGTGATTCTAGACAGTGCATCTGCAGCTGCATTGTCAGAACCTTTAACATACTGTACTTCAAAGTTGTATTCTTCTAACGTCATTCTGAATTTCATAAGTCTACTAGAAGGATCTTTCATGTTAAACAAGTAAACCAGTGGTTTGTGGTCTGTAAGTATTTTAAAAGGTCGACCATACAAGTATGGGCGAAAATACTTAACAGCCCAAACTATCGCAAGAAGTTCCTTTTCAATTACTGGATAGTTCTTTTCGTCTTTGTTTAAACTTCTACTAGCGTAAGCTATTGGTAATCCGTTCCCATTAGATAAAATTGCTCCTATGGCATTGTTTGACGCATCGGTTTGAACAATGAAACGATTTTGATTTGAAAAGTCCGGATACTGTAATATAGGTGGGCTTGCTAAACGTTGTTTCAACGTTTCAAAAGATTGTTCACATTTGGTATTCCATTCAAATGGTACGCCTTGTCTAGTCAATTTATTTAAAGGATGTGCAATTTCAGCGAATTTTGGTAAAAACTTTCGATAATAGTTAGTAAAAGCTACAAATCGTTTTACTTCGTCTGTATTTGTGGGGCGCGGATAATTTTGCACAGTACTTATTTTTGCAGGATCAGGCATTATGCCCTCACTTGAAATAACATGTCCTAAATACAGAATTTCTTTCCTTAGAAAATCACATTTTGCTGGATTTAGTTTTAAGTTAACAGCCCTTAAACGTTCAAATATATCTTGCAAATTCTTGTTATGAACTGTCAAATTTCGGCCAAACACAATCAAATCGTCCAAGTATATTAAACACTTTTCATAATTTAGACCAGCCATTGCCATCGTTATCATTCTTGAAAAAGAACTTGGACTAGTTTTCAGTCCCATCGGCATACGCGTCATCTGGTACTGTCCTGAATAAAAAGCTGTGAATTTTCTGCTATTTTCATCTAACTTTACATTGTAATAACCCTGATGTAAATCTAAATGCGTAAAATAAATACTACCCGTCAATGATTCTAAAATTTCAGTGATATCTGGTAATGGAAACTTATCGTCCTCTATACAATTGTTCAGCTTCCGATAGTCAACCACTAATCGCCATTTTTTATCTTCCGTTGTATCTGACTTTTTGGGTACTAATAGTATCGGACTTGACCAATCGCTTTTGCTAGGCTCAATTATACCTTCTTCTAACATTTTATTAATTTGGCGTTTAACTTCATCTTTTTGAGAATATGGCAAACGATATTGTTTTGAAAAAACTGGATTTGTGTTAGGCTTTACAGAAATAGTATGAGTATATATATCTGTTGTAGTTAACTGATCTCCTGGAAGGTAGAATATATCTGAATACTTTGCGCAAATGTTTTCAATAGTTTTCTGCTTCTCATCATTTAAATGTTTCAATTTCATTAATGAAACTAACTTTTTTTCTATATCAGCGTTTTTTTGTGTTTTTTCGAATACGCAAACATTAAACTTACTAAGTTTCTCAATAGTAGGCTCTATTTCTGTAAGTGTTAAGTCATTTTCAGTTACATTTAATATCCGAATAGGTATTAATCCGTTTTGAGGACTACCTATAGAGCTTGCTAAAAACACTCCATCTCTCAATTCTTTTGATGACACTACACAATCTTCATCGATGTTCGTATGTATAAAATGTATAGACTCACTTCTAGCAGGAATGTCAAAAGTAACACAATGTTTATTTATCAAAGGCAAAAAAAAAGTTGATGTGTTATTATGTAATGTTAAAATATTTTTATGAAAATCTAATTGAGCTTTAAACTTGCTTAAGAAATCACGGCCTAATATTCCACTTCCCTTAATGGGCAAGCTATTAAAAACATAAAACTTCTGACTAATTGTTTCATCATTCAAGAAGAATGATAAATATAGGTATCCGATTGCTTGTACTTTGCCACCTAAACCGTTTATTGTTACAGTCTCTTTATGGATAGGAATGTTACATTCGAGGGCATGTTTATACGTACATGCTGACAACGATGCTCCAGAGTCTACTAAAAAATAATGTTTCTTATTCCGATATGATGGCGAATGCAAATAAATGTAACAATTACTATCACTAGATAAAATAACTTTTTCACCGTTATTCACGAAAAAACTGATTAGATATTACTTCTGATTCTCCCGCTGTTTCCGAATTTTGCATTAAATTAACGTTGCGTTCTTTACGCATCCCTTGATTTCCTCTGTTTGAATTATAAAATTTACCTCTATATTGTTTGCGACCGGTAGTTCCTCCTCGAGTCCACTGTCCTCGAGAATCAAAGTGGGCTCCATGCTGCGCTCCTCGGCCTCGTCCTCTGTACGAATAAAAGTTACTGCGACCTCCACGCTGGCCTCTATAATTATTTGAATGGTTCCTGTTATAAAAATTATTATAAGGCTGTTTGTACATACCCATAACTTCTCCAGAAGGTGCACCTATGGTGACCTCCCCGTCTTGTGCAGCCTGGACAGCATCTTTAAGCGAGCTGTAATTTCTAGCAGATATAATCGTACTTAATCTACGATTCCGCAACCCACTGGCAAACTGCTTAATTGCCATTTGTTCGTTTATTGGTTTTAATATATTATAGCATTGATCATTGCCATCGGCTTGCGCAATCGTCAGATCTACAAATAATTCTGTAATGTCCTTCCCGTAATCCGCAATTGAATTTTCATTTTGTTTAATTTTTTGCAACTTATTTTGTATTGCCGTTGCAGCTTTCTTACATAATAACACACTTCTCATATCATTTATTAACTCGTCTACAGTATCATATTTCGCTTTTAACTTTATCTTAGCTTCTTGAGAAAGTCTACTTTTCAGCACGAAGTTTATTAAGTTTTGTTTACAAGAATTTTCTTTTAAAATAGAATTATAATAGACTATATTATCAATCAATTGCTTTGTATTAGACTCCTCATTTGTCATAACAGGTAAAAGGCTCAAGGCAATTTTTAAATCAAATGAACTCATCTTCGAAAAATAATCTGATTTATCACTCTGACACAACAATAAACTAGCCTCATATAAAGCTAAAAATTCACGACAATGATTCTGTATTAATAAAATATCTTAGCTACTATAATATTTATTCTTAACTTTATCATTAAAATCAATTAACCAAGTATCATACTGTTGATAAATAGCATCAATTTCAATTAACTTCTTTTCCAATACTCTCTCTGTCCTTCGTTTCGGTCCTAACTTTATTAAATTTCCGGGGTCGTGCGGTCCATGGCCCTCTACGGCGCCCCTGTTTGGGCGCCAAACCTGTTGCGGCGTCCCGCTCGGACGCTGCTCATGGCACAGAGGGTCATGGCGATCCGAATGATCCGCGGATACCGCACGATCTCTGGGGAGTCGGCGAACCTCCTTGCCGGATTACCGCCGTGGGATCTGGAGGCGAAGGTGCTCGCGCGCGTGTACAGCATGCGCGCGGAGGCACGTCGCCGGGGCGAAACTCCGCTGCCGCGCCAGATAAGTGCGTGGCGGGATGAGCTCCGGCGCGATCTCATGGCGGAGTGGCAGCAACGACTGTCGCAACCGAGGGCTGGGCTCGCTGCCATCGCAGCGGTAAGTCCCCTCTTTGAGGAGTGGCTTGAGAGACGCTACGGCGTCCTCACCTACCGCCTGACGCAGGTCCTCACCGGACATGGAAGTTTCGGGAGGTACCTGTGTCTGATGGGGCGGGAGGAAACGCCCGGGTGTCATCACTGCGAGGACCGCCCTGAGGACACGGTGGAACACACGGTGGGAGAATGCCTTTCGTGGGCTGAGCACCGCCGTGTCCTCAGGGAAGTGATCGGCGATGGCGACCTCTCGCGTCCGGGCCTAGTGCAGGCCATGATGCGGAGCGAGGGGGATTGGGATGCCGTCTCCTCCTTTTGCGAAGCAGTCATGCTAGCTAAGGAGGAGGCGGGACGCGTGAGGCAGCGAAGCGCTGCCTCCTCGCAACCCAGCCATCGCGAAGGACACACCGGGCGTCGGGGATCGCGGGACGATCTCCGGCCACCGTAAGCGCGGGCCTGCGGACGGCGAGCATGGGTGGCTCCCCGTCCGACCAGAAACAGACCCGAGCGTACGGCGCGTCGCGTTCCGCGCGCGCCTCAAAGAGCCATCAGACCACCACAGATGGGGCCCAATAGGGCCGATGCCGATTCGGAGTCGCGGAGAACCTAACGGGTAACCGGGGCTCCGGCTCGACGTGCAGGAGAAGGAACGGGGTGGTTTTTAGTCAGTAAGAGTCTGACACTCCCTCCCGCCTCACCCAGGCGGGGGCAGTCATTCGATGATTTTCCCCCCTTAAAAAAAAAAAAAAAAAAAAACTTTATTAAATTTATTCTTATTTTCTTTAAATCATTATATAATGTTAAAATTATATCCATTAGGTACTTAACACCACAACGTAGAGCAAAGTAAATTATTTATGTACCTGTAATTCATATTATAACATTAGTATTAAGTTTTATAATTAAGTACGAATGCAAACAAACGCAATTAATACCATAGTCCAAAGTTCAATTCACATTCAGTCCGTATTTGGTAAGGCACTGCATTATTTTAAAACTAAGATATTACGCAACTCGATTGATATAATATTTGCATATGATTATTGAAACGATTAAAACCGATTTATACTTTTCCGCACCAATACTTTTTAAGCACTACTTATGGCACATTTTTTTTTTTACACACTATGTTTCACACCATATCTTCTGAAAATGTTTTAGCCGTGTTCTCGTTGACCCCCGACTGCAAACGACGACGAAGAAAAGATCTCCTCATCATAGTGATTCGATTGATCTCATTTGTTATCCATCGTACATGGCATCTTCTATACAGCCGGTACACGACGTATATCAGTCCAAGTAGTATAACCAACAGGATAATCGCCAGGAAAATGTTTGTTATAGACATATGAAAACGAATTTCGTCAGTTTTCGCCTCGTTACTGCCTGCAGCGTTTTGGATAACGAAGGTCTCTTCCTTAGATTGTTGTTTTCCCATGGTTGTAGATTATACGTACTCTCACGTCAAGTTCGTAATTACAATAAATTTGCACTAACTCCATTGTTACTAATAATTCGCGGTACTTAGGTAGGTACACAGTACACTCGAACGTTTCAAATTCGCGGCGCGCGTTTGACCATCCTGGCAGGGTCGCCATGTAAGGTGCGGTGTTTATATGAAATGAAACCAGTGGATGCCCGAATAATACTGGACTATATTTGATAGAATAACATAATTTAAATGGTTACATTGGTACAAAGACAATACAAGATAGAACTTACAATAGGTATAATATATGCCTCACAGACAATTTAAATAAAAAGTTGAAATTCGACACCCTTGGTTGCGTTTTCAAGTCCTGTGTGTGATCACCAATGTCACAATTTCGCAGTGATTTTTTTTTAATTTTGTGATCTTTATTAAATATGCTGTTAATCGCAACTACAAATTAATGCAAAAACATCGTTAATTTAATAAAATAAGTTAAGTTTTAGTGAGTAATAGTTCACAAAAATATTGTTAGTTAACTTTGACACTTCATATTGAAAAAAAAATGTACTACACTACCCTTGGCAAGTTATTTCAAGATGGCGCATTTAATCAAGATTTTAAAATGGTGCAACACTTGCCACTTTTCTTGCCTTTATAAATTTTATTTCTTAATTTTTTCAAATTGAGCTCATTTTGAACAACTCAACATTAGGAATTTTTGATACTAAAATTTATTATTTTTTGTTTCTGGTCTGAAATAAAATTATTATTTTTAGTAAAGAGGTAATTGAGTCAGTTAATAACCAATTTTTACTGGAAATAACATAATAGGTAATTATAATTTAAAAAAAAACAATGAACGAACCATCGTAAAACTTTTTATTTAATTATTCAGTAAATTTTCGAATTGTCTTCCTCCGGCACGAATACAGGCTCTGCAACGCCTTACAAAAGACCTTTTCACCAGCCGTGCAAAATTCCTTGCATTTATTTCTTCTGACGCTGCATCAATTTTCTGGCGAAGTTCTGATACATTTTGTATAGGTTTCGAATAGACTTTTTCTTTTATGCATCCCCAGTAAAAAAAATCAACTGGATTTATAGATAGGATATATAACTGGTAGAAATATCCAGCAGTAATTGCATTGCGAATGTTAGTGTCGTCACTAATACTTGACACCATATCAATTTCAACCCTTTCCATGAGGCCTGCCAGTTGTTCTCGCACATCCCGTGCTCTCTTCATTGATCTGTACTGAATAAAATTCTCATAACACCATTGCACCGAATATTCAGAACCAAGCCATTGGTTATACACATTCATTAGTGTTAAATGATCTCCATGTGGATGGAAGAAATTCTTCCGTGCAGTATCTGCATGTATAATCTTGTCTTTGGGTCTGTAGAATACCGAGCTATTTACTGACAACGTGGCAGCAATGGACACTATTTCTTCTGAACATTTGTATCTGGAAACAACAAGATATAATTAAATTTATTTTTGTACAACTTGTTTTTTGAAATATACTATTAAAATAATTACAACAGGAATGAATTTTCAAGAAAGAAGAAATGTTACTTACTTTTCACTGGCCAATAACATTTTAGCCAGCATGGGATCTGTTGGGAATTCAGCCATTCTCCTACCAGCTTTTGTTAATTCACCATGATGATTGAGAGCTCCTAATGCATAAAGCTGTTCTAAGGCTAACACTAGTGTTTCATGTGGTGGCGGATCCAAGAAATCAAAGTGGATCAGATCATTAATTCCTAAAGCTTTAAGTGTGAGAACTGCATTACCAAGATTTATTCTTTGTATTTCTGGAATTGTATTGTCTTCAAGTTCATATTTGTATGCCCATGCTGTGTATAAGCGGAAGCATTTTCCTGGTGCTACTCTGCCAGCTCTACCTGCTCTCTGGTTTGCAGAGGCTTTAGAAATAGGTACCACCATTAGACTTTCCATACCAGTTTTTGAGTTAAAATTATTCTGTTTGGCAAATCCAGGGTCAATAACATAAATAATATTGTCAATAGTCAAAGAAGTTTCTGCTATATTAGTAGCTAATACTACTTTACGAGCACCTTCTGGAGTAGGTTCAAATATTTTAGCTTGCATATCACTTGGTAAGTTGGCATAGACTGGTAGTATAATAAGTTCTCTTAACTTTTTGCCAATTTTTTTTGTTCTTTCTTGTAACATTTCAAAACAAGTTTCAATTTCTTCTTGACCTGTCAAGAAAACTAAAATGTCTCCCAGTGGCTGTGTGGCATGTATCTGTAACACAGACACAACACAGGCATCCACATAATCAGCTTCTGGAGCTTTTGTGTAATAGATGTCTACTGGAAATCTTCTTCCAGGTATTCTGAAGTGGTGTAAAGTCCTCATCAATACAAATTAATCAAGCCCTAACACAAGGTAGTTGATATAAACCGCTGAGGAGTTCTCTCGACTGTCTGTCGGCTCCATCATCAGGTCGACTCCAGACCCTTATCAATTTTTTTTTTATGGCATAAGCCGGTAAACGGTCAGACGGATCACCTAATGGTAAGCAATCGGCGTCGCCCATGGACACCTGGAACACCAAGTGCGTTACCGGGCTTTTGGGGATTAGGAGTTTGAGGATCGTTGGGGATTCAGGAATTGGGGAGATTGAGGAAGGGGAGGGTAATTGGGCCTCCAATAACGTCACTCACACGACCAAGCCTTGCTTCACGTCGGTTTTCAGTGAAGCCGTGGTATCACTCCGGTCGAGCCGGCCCATTCGTGCTGAAGCATGGCTCTCCCACACTTTGTTTTGTATTGTATTATAATTGTAGAGTTTAAAAATTCTAATTAAAAAACATAATAGACGTATTACTCACCCCTAGAATTTTCGAAAGTTCCCCTCGGTTGCCCTAAGATCCCATCATCAGATCCTGACCTCATGGAAATAGGACCATCTCGGGCGTATACCCGTTCAAACAATACAAGAATTTTGAAAACAAATGGCGGAGTAATGCGCGAACAAACAAAAAAAACAATCAGCCGAACATAGTACCTCCTCCTTTTTTTGAAGTCGGTATAAACTGTCAGTGTCGTTCTTAGATAGCTTCACAATTCTGACACTAGAGGCGATCGTTAGAATCTTTTAGTCCGGTCAATTTAGACATTGGAAGTTACATAAAGTACCAACAAGCTGAATTTCTGTGAAGTTGTTCAAAACATAATAATAAACAATGTCTAGAAGTTCCCCATTATTCCCCTGTAAGGAAAAAATTTAATTCAAGGTCAAAGGTCAAAAAAATGAGTTTTTCGCGATTTTAAGCAAAACGGTAAGTTTTATCATAAAAGTACCTCAGACAAAAATTGTAGATCATAAAATTATCCATAAAAAATGTATCAATACTTTTTTTCTTACGAGCCATCGTTTCTGAGATATAACGATTCAAAAAAACATAAAAGTTGTTTTCGTCACAATATGCACACGTTTCCACGTCACAAAGTCAAAGTCAAAGTCAAAATCATTTATTTCAATTAGACCATAGAGGCACTTTTGAACGTCAATGAAGAAAATTAACGAGTGAAGCTATTTGCTCATTCCAAGGTGTAGATTCCTATGGAGAAGAACGAGCAAGAAACTCCATAGGTTACTCTTTTTCAATCAATTTCACAATTCTCCAGTTACAGTTTTGTTGTTTGGGTTGTGCGAGAACAATGTAACACTAAAATACAGTCAAAGAGATCGAAAAAAAAATAACCCTAAAGGACATTTAAAAAAAAAGAAATATACAGTCTGGAGCTGACCAATCCCAGTTGACGGCGCCCGTTCACGAACATGACACGTACACCAGCACCGCCCAACTCAACCATATTGTAGGGAATCGAGCGATCCACTGCACGTGCCACCGCCAATGAGACCTTAGAGTGAGCATGACAACTCCAAGCTGACACAAACATATTCAACTATTTTAATTTAATATTCAGGTAATTACAGGGCTCTCACATTTACAATGATTATGCAAGTTAAACAATATACAAATGAGCAACATAGCTGTATTAATTACATGTTTGGATTTCATTAAAACATCAATGCTTTTCGTTTTCGTTATCCCGTGGAGCCGGACTAGCTTGCATCCAAGCATTTTTATCCTCTATATAATCATTAACCTTGTAATATGCTTTTCTACATAAAGTTTTTTTTATACATGATTTAAATTTTGTTTCATTTAGGTGTTGTATATGAGATAGTGAGTATATGAGATAGAGATAGTGTCACTATCACCTATGAGATAGTGTACTTAGCGCATTTTTTTTAACGTGGTTCCCCAGTACTACTCCACGGGTCAGTTGTGATCCTGTTTAAGGTGAATGCCTAGATAGACCTCGCCATACATTTTTCAGGTGTAGAAATCTCCGTAAATAAATAGTTTCTGCAGAATAAAAGCAACATAATGAGACTTTATAATGTATTATGGTCGCGTATAACCCAAATTTTATATAAAAAACAGTATTTCTAAGAGAATTAGACCGAATAAAAAACGAAAATATCTTTACATGTGTGAGTGACCTGAATCGCACCATCTGATAGAAATTTATAGAACTACCGAGAAATTTGGTTGCTGTCGTGTTAAGAGTTTGCAATTCGTAAACATTCATAATAGATGGCGCTGTTCGAAAATTCAAACAAGCGCCAAGGTTACTACCGAATGACGCGTGAATGCGACTTTGAGATCGTGCGCTGTTGCCATTCCGTCTATGATGTCTTGAACAACTTGCGAATAGTTTCCAGAAAAATGTGTCTCTAGCAAGTTAGCGCCGGGCGCGCGGGTTTGCCCGCGGAAATAACATTTTATGATTTTTAAAATATTTTTTATCATGGAATGAGAAATAATTATTTATTTTATTTATTTATTTATAAGCACATGTATAATTTTACAGCACAAGCCAAAACATTATAAAGTTAAACAAAAAAAAAATGTTAGTTATTTAATGGTTTACATAAAGTGAAAAAATTATCTCTACGATCTGCCGATCGGTACGGTGAGAACTTGCGTCAACCGATCGGTCAGGACGCCGTGACGTCTCTCCAGCTACTCCTCAAAGAGGGATCTTACCGCAGACCGTCTTCCTTGATCATCTTTAAAAATCTTTGTAATGTATGTAAGTAGATACTGATAACACATTTTCTGATACGCTTAGCTACTAATCCATTGGTTTGGGTTAAATAAAATCAGAGAATAGAATTTGATGTATAAGTAAGTTATTTATAACTAATCACTAATCAGCGAAGCTACCTACACAATAGTGAAACGTAGGCACCACGTAAATTTATTGATTAAATCATATTTATTTCATGTGAAACTAGCAAGATTAGTCTACACACAGACAAACCACTTTGATTTTTCTTAATTGCTTATTTTACTAGTAATATTAGCACACACAAAGTGCGTCAAGCAGGGTTACCAACTTTATTTTTGGGAGATCGTACCATACATTTTAAAAGATCGTACTTTGCTAAGAATTCATTGCTGCATTTGCATTTGCTTTGAAATTTCAATGAAATAAATGGTATATAATGAAAGATTCAAAATTATAAGACATTTTATTTCTCACTAAAGAACGTAAGAAATTTTTTTAGCATAGTTTTATAGTATTTAGTATAATTTTGACAATTTTAATAGCAGTTTTGTAGATTTTGTATTAGTTGGCAACACTGAGCTTAACTGACTTTTGACTGCACTTGACAGCTTGCTTGATGGTTGTGTTTTTTCTGGATAATACCAATTTCTTGAAACATTTTATAAATAAGATACATTTGCTGTTGTTTTTAATTATTCTTTTTGGTTACAGCTTGAATTGCAACTGAACTGCCTAAGATGAACCCGACTAATAAACCTGCGTATATACGACATAAGTATTCAGGGCCGCGAAAATCACGGAAAAAGGTGCAAGCTGCATTCAAAAGACATCATGAAAGTTCTTCTAGTGATCTATAGTGAATCGAAAGCAAATCAGATTCCCATAAGATTTCGAATCAGATTTACGTGAGTGGAGTTTATTTGATACTCATTAGTTCATGTTCTAGTCTTCGTTTACCGCCATTTTTCCTTTACTATGAAAAAAAAAGAAAAGGTCGTTATGGTTGTATGCTCGATAATGTTAGTTTCAAATAGTAATACGTATTGAGCAAGTTTTAATCAATTATGGAAGCATGGCAAGTAACAAGAAACAGAAGGTAGTGGAAAGAACCGTGGACTGCCCTGTTGTGTATAGGTACCTATAGATCTATCAATATTCTTCTGTCTCTCAACATTGTTTAATAACTGTACCTATTTTATTTATTTATCTTTTATTTCAGTCCACATACAACACAAGATCATCAGCTCTCCAACCTTTCGATAGCTGACGATACGCCCAAAACCTATTCGCGTGGTATACGAGAAATTCGATACGAAGCCATAGCCTGCAGCTCTATCTCCAATACAGTTGAATCTGATACAGAGCAAGCAAAGACTGTGGATTTTGATTGGCCACAACCCGATTCAGAGACTGAAGCTTATCAACTAACTGTGGAAAGAACATCAAGTGACAACTTATCAGGTTTGGAAGGGTACCGTATTGTTAATTTGGAACATGTGATCCAATGGGCATTTCAAATGGAAAACCACCGACAGTCTTGTGAGTCATCTCAAATAGAGTATATTAGTGAACAATGGAAAGGATTTCACAGTTTGTTAACATTTAAATGTAGCATGTGTAATAAAATATGGCAGCAAAGCACAGAGAAGAAACAGAAAATTAACACGGCATTTGTATGGGCAACTGTGACTGCTGGAAGTTATTACACTCAGGCAGCACACATCACAAGTCTAATGGATATACCAACAATGACCGGACAAACATTCCGTTTAATTGAAAAACAATTAGGCAATGTATGGCATGAACATTTGGCCGAAGAAATAAAGAAAGCTGGTGAGCAAGAAAGGTCTATTGCTATTGATAAAGGAAATGTTTCTTCAGATGGTATTCCATACATTACTGTATATGTAGATGGCGGATGGTTGAAAAGGTCCTATGGTCACAACTTTGATTCGTCATCTGGAATGGTAAGTTCCAACTTGATACCATATTTTTGAGTTCATTACATTACTACGCGTTTGCATGTTTGTAGTGATAAAATTTATGTTTGACAATACCAAATTACAACATATTCAATGTTCAGTGTTTTGATTTATAATGTGTTACAATATTTGAACTAAAAACTTTAATTTTAGGCCTGCATTGTTGGAAAGGAAACCAAGAAATGTCTTTATCTTGGTGTCAGGAACAAATATTGTTATACATGCCAGTATTATGAGCGAACAGGTTCAGACGCTAAGAGTCATGGCTGCTGCAAAAACTTTACTGGGCCATCTACTGCAATGGAATCTGATATTATTGTTGAAGGATTTCAACAGAGTGAGAATATGCATAATCTTCGGTACCTAAGTTTTATAGGAGATGGCGATTCTTCAGTGTTTGCTAATTTGAAAGAAAAGGTGTCTTATGGAAACCAAATAAAGAAAATTGAATGCAAGAATTATGTTATAAAAAACTACACGAGTGCACTTTACAAGGTAAACAACCACTTCTTAGAGTTATAAATAATGATTTTACACTAGCTTTTACTTACGGCTCTGCACGTGTTAAACATAACATAACATAACATCACGCCTTTTGTCCCCGAAGGGGTAGGCAGAGGTGCACAGAGGGGTGAGCCTATTGCCATATACCGGGCACATTTCCAGACTCCGTGCTACTACTGAGGATTTTTTAAAAACCCAGTAATACTTTGCCCGACCCGGGAATCGAACCCGAGACCCCTTGCCCGGCAGTCGCACTTACGACCACTCGGCCAACGAGGCAGTCTGCACGTGTTAAAATGTATAGTAAATCTATGTCGTAGTTATAAAATATCTTTGTGCCTAATTTCATCCATATCCGTTTAGTCATTTTTCTGTACATATTTCATATATACATATTTCATAAATTTTTCACTTACAGTAGGATTTCAACCGACTTCCAAAAAGGAGGAGGTTATTAATTCGACTGTATTTTTTATGTTTGTCCACCGAACTCCACGAATTGCCCACTGGTTTTCAAAATTGTTTTTTTATTTGAAAGAGTATACATCTGAAGTGGTCAAATAAGGATTTGATAATGGAATCCCAGATTTTTTGTTGTATTTGTTTTAGAAGTCAGATATTATTTTCAAAAAGATTTTTATCTTCCTATGTTTTAATATTTTTTTAAAGATTTTAGGTAATACGAAGCTCCCTTTGTATGGACGAAATATTTTGAAGCCTAAATTGATGAAATTGACACTGGTAGCGAGAAAGATTATTGTTCACAACAGCAATGAGTCAGGTTCAATGGCTGATGATTTAAGGAATAGTCCACTTCATGTATTTGGACAGCATGAAAAATGTAAGGAATATTACTGTTCAGTGAAGCAATTACCACCTGACGAGAATAAACAGCAAGACAACCAAGTAGAAATCTTAAGAAATACAGCACCAGAGGTCTGGGCTCTTATTTATGCTGCAAATGAAAGAATCGCTTTGAAAGCCAGGCGGTTGTCTAACGAAACTACAAATGTTGCAGAAAATTTTATGAGTGTCATTAATAAATTTAACTGTGGAAAACGTCTCAGCCTTGGAAAAGGAGGCTCCTATCAGCGGCGTGTTCATGTAGCAGGTAAATGAGTTTTTTCATAGATATTTTAAAACAATAATTATATGATATCTCTAGCAACCTACATGATCTATGTCTTCTTCTCTCCTTTATAAAGAAGTTTTTCTCAACTTTTGATTACTTAATACGGAACTTTCAATGGTCATTAATAAAAAACTTAGGTTGCAAACAGACATGTATGTGACTATGATTTGGCTTTTCAGGATTGTCTCATTCTGTAGGACATAAATGGCATCAAACTGCATGGAAAAAAAAGACAACAGAGAGCCCTGGACAATATTTTAAAAAATATGTCCATCAAAAAGAGAGAAGTAGATTGCGCCAACAGAAAATGACTCGAAAACGGCTTTTTACTGAAAAAAATAAAACTCAACCTGATAAGGACTACGGCCCAGCAGCAAGTGACCCTGTCGATATTAATGAGCTAGAATTAAAACGGCTCTGTGAAGTGAGATTGCTTAAATTTCAAGAAGATACACAAAAAGTAGTACTAATTGAAAGCAGACTGTGGGTCAACATGATAATGAAAAGTATCTCTCATACAGATCTGACCGTCTCACAGCAAGCCAGTTTGGAATGGTAAGCTATATTATCAGCCATCCTCTTAGGGAGCATTCAAGCGTAACGATATTTGGGGGAGGGGGGTCTTGCCGAACGTTACGCCTTACGGTGCATTACAAGGGCGAGAGGAGTATTTAATAAACGCGTTACGTAACATTTTTTTATTTTAATAAAAAAGCTAGAGAATTAGAATCTTTCAAATTCTATATATTATACTTTATTCAACATAATTGTGACTTTAATGGTCACTTAAATGTTACGTAACGTTTAGGGAGGGGAAGGGGGGTGCAGAAAAACGTTACGCTGCGTTACATGGGAGGAGGGAGAGCCTAAAATCTTCAAATTGCGTTACGTAATACTTTAACGCTCCTTTATTGTTTCTTACTTTCTAAGAAGCCACAGCACAAGCCAGCACAAGAATAATGATTGTCACTTTGTTCATTTTAGGTTTGCAAACGTCGTAATGCCACACCATGTCACAATCATGTGAAATGCATTCTCTACAAAAATAATATTTGTACTAAAGATATGATGTATGGACAACAAAATGAACATGTTGCAAGGAGCATGTTTATCCAACAATATGGCAAAACTGTCAGGCCATCAGGACTTTTCATTGATGAAGAATTTGGATTCTTAGCAGCTAGCCCTGATGGTAAAATTCATCAATAATAAAAATATACAAATAACTAGTTTTTGCCTGTGTTGCGTGAATTTTATAAATGTGGTTCAGTAGCGTAGGACTAAAAACTTTTCTTTTTTACAGGTATTATAGAATCAGAAAATACTATAGTAGAAATAAAATGTTTTCCCTCCTTGGGAAGGAAATCTCAAAATATTCGAGAAGCATCAGAAAATAGAAATTTTCCTATTCATTTGGAAAATGATGTTTTAGTTATGAACAAAAAGCATAATTATTATTATCAAGTAAGTATCAAATATCATATATTTCTTGGTATTTATGTATAAAAATAATTTAGTTCTTGGATTGTTTCTTTTTAACAGCTATTATTTTTTTGATTCTAGGTCCAGGGTCAATTGCGAATTACCAAAATGAATAAATGTTACTTCATTTGCTTTATATCTGTCACACAACCATTGACTGTCATAGAAGTTAACCAGGATGAGGAATTTATCAGTGCTATGATGCCTAAGTTGGTGACATTTTTTAAAACATGTGTACTGCCGGAAATTATTTTGAGAAGAGTTGAGAAAAATGCTAAATGTCTAGACATCAAGTAATTGAAAGGTATAAAAATATAAGTCTTACTCATTTCCTAACTTATTCTGCAGGTCTCTGAGGTGTAGCTTTAGTAAGAATAATCTAACAAAACTGTAAATTCATTTGTTGCAGCGAAAACTACGTCTTCCAGCATTTGATTCAGATTGCACGGAAATTACATAAATGGAAGTAAAAAGTGACAAGCAGAAGACTGATATGGAGCGGCGGCGGCGGTGGCGGCGGCGGCGACTGCAAAAAGTAGCGCGTAGAAAAGAAGACATTTTATTATAATTAATATTTTTAAGTATATTTGTATGGTGGTACGAGTCGATGGTTCGAATCCAAGCCGGCACTTTGCTTTGTATAAATTATTTCACCACAGTTCAGAGGAGGCCTGAGTTTCAGCAGTGGGAACATTATAGAATAATTAATAAGCTATTTTTACACGTAGCGATGTATAGTTTGTTATTTTGTTAGTCCATAAGATTTTATTGTGTAGTTAATTTGGGTACCAGCCTAATAATTCAATTGTAAAACATTTTATATTTATTTCATATTTCATATTTATTGAAGTTCAAAATTGTATAATAAATAGGTATTCTTGAAAGATAAATAAATGTTATGGTTAGCTAGCAACCACTTGTGTGTTGTTATGTAAGATTCTTACAATCTTACGTATGATGTTATTTATATTGTAATGTACATACATAATTCTTTCTAATACTAGAGGTAAATTCAACATCATCTAAATATTTAAAAAAATATGTTATATTCTGCCTCGTTGCCGAGTGGTCGCAAGTGCAGTCGCACGCCGGGCAAGGGGTCTCGGGTTCGATTCCCGGGTCGAGCAAAGTATTACTGGGTTTTCGAAAAATTCTCAGTAGTAGCACGGAGTCTGGAATTGTGCCCGGCAATAGGCTCACCCCCTATTACATGGGACTCATAACATAAATAGTGAAAAGTGGGTGTTACATTGTACAGTGGCATAATGTGCACCTCTGCCTACCCCTTCGGGGATAAAAGGCGTGATGTTATATTAGTATGGTGGTATGACTCGATGGTTTGAATAAATAAAACGATTATTTTTATGCCCTGTTTTACTAAATAAATCTTATTAATTTATAGTAAGGTACAATAAAAAGCTTTACAATGGAATAAATAGTCTTTCATTTATTTATTTAGTAAAGTCGCTATTTACACATTACAATAATTAGGTTCAGTCACATATCAACAACTTATTAGGTATAGGGAGGGGTATAGTAGGGGATATAAGTACAGTATACCTATATTACCTAAAATAATTTATATGAATAATTTGCTAAGTTGAAAAGATATCGAGTCTAGAATCAAAAGTATACATAGACCAATTATTATACTAATAAGAAATAGATGGGGACATAATTTCAAGTATATAAATTAATATTTTTATAGTAGAACGACATCTATTGATGTCGAAAGTTACTACTATTATTTTGCATGTGTGTGTAAAAAGTAAAGTCAAGCATCAAAATCTTTATTTTGTAGTAATCTTTGTATGAGACCAGATAACAAGCACAAGACTATCTGAAAAAATCAAGTTAATGCCCTAGGTGTCGCGAACAATAATGTTATCTATTAAAAATTTCGAACTTAGCCGTAAAAATTGAAAATGTTCCAAATTATGGATGTTACGCCATCTAGCGACAAAATGGCAGTTGAGATCATCATCCATCCACCTTAATGTAAAACTATTGCAAAATAACGGAAATTTTTGAAGATTGGGAAAGATAAAAGCGATGTAAATGAAAAAAAAGTGTTGCAGTTTATTCGTCTTATTCGTAAATTTCAAATTCTTGGTCCTCTTCTTGATCTTCTTCTTGTTCCTATGCTCCTGCTTCTTCTCCATCTTCATTTTGGATGCAAGTAAATTGCGTCAATAGCGATGTATCGCATGATACTTCGTCGGAGTCAAACGAATCCTCCATTGTTTGTGATTCAATATTAGAGCACGACCGGCCTTGACAATTTGTGCATGCCAAAGAACAAGACAGTCCGACTTTTTTGCAACCACATTTAGCACTGCATCACTTTTTGCAGTTGAAAAATTAGTGTTCAGCAGTTTTTCCGGCGCAGGTGGAAGTAAAGTTTGAACTGGCTCTAATATAGTATTGTTGACCAACTTCCAACCCCAGTATGTAGGGTCTAGCTGATAACCAAGCCGCACTTGAACTTAGTAATATACTAGAAAAAGATGTTAGTGAGCAGCAACTGAGGTTGGAGGAAGACAAACTAATTGAATTTGTTTTTTTTTTCCTTTTTTTATTTTTCCCAATCTTTGATAATTTCCGTTATTTTGCAATAGTAAACAGGATCACAACTGACCCGTGGAGTAGTACTGGGGAAACCACGTTAAAAAAAACGCGCTAAGTACACTATCTCATAGGTGGCGTGGAAACGTGTGCATATTGTGACGATAACAACTTTTATATTTTTTTGAATCGTTATATCTCAGAAACGGTGGCTCGTAAGAAAAAAGTATTGATACATTTTTTATGGATAATTTTATGATCTACAATTTTTGTCTGAAGTACTTTTATGATAAAACTTACCGTTTTGCTGAAAATCGTGAAAAACTCATTTTTTTGACCTTTGACCTTGAATTAAATTTTTTCCTTACAGGGGAATGATGGGGAACTTCTAGACATTGTTTATTATTATGTTTTGAACAATTTCACAGAATTCAGCTTGTTGGGACTTTATGTAACTTCACTCTCATTTTTTGGTCTAAATTGACCGGACTATTTGTGGAATCTTTACATCGCCATTTTTGCAAAAACATTTTTTGTCTATTATTTACAATTTGTGGTTTCCTGCTGTCAATGTTGTGACTTCTGTCAATTTGTCAAAGGCAAGCAAAAAACATCAAACAAACGACGAGTGCTTGGTGTATTTACTTACGTATTATTTTCTGTAACAATGGATAAATTAAATAAGAGACGTTATTCGTTAAGTTCAGATAGTGCTGAAGAACATCGTTTAAAAGATATTAAAGAACGTGATGAGTTTGCAAAGAGGCTAAAAAAACGTGATGAAGAAAGAGTAAAGAAAGTTGCAGAGTCTTCCAGCAAGAGATCATATGAAGAAGCAGCTAAGCGCCTCAAGTTAGAAGCTGAAGATAGAGAAAAGATATTGCCCAAGTTACGAATTCACTCTCGTCGAAAGTACTTGGAGAAGAGGAAAGATGATAAAGTGATTGAGTTGGAAGCAGACATAGCTGATGATGAATATCTATTTGACGAAAGCAGGTTAGTTCTTACGTTGTTAAATTTAGCATTAGGAGTAATATATTACACAATAAGATATGTATTTCAAAGATAATAGTACTATAACAATTGTCTTTTACTTACAGCCTAACTCAACGGGAAAGATTGGAGAGGGAACACAAAAAAACAATATTAAAATTAGCTAAAGAGCATGAAAAGGCCAGGGAGTTGGAGAATGTCCAGAGGTATCACATGCCACAAGATTTGGGAAAAGATGCGAAAGGTATTGTTAGAGTATATTTTTAGATATTATTCCAGGTCCCTCTATTTTCTAATTATATTCTATTAATAATATACATTTCTTTTGTGTTCACAGGTGAATATGTTGAAGTTGATGAAAGAGAAAAAGTGCCACATTCAGAACAACAAAAGTGGGAACAAGAACAAATTAAATCAGCCTTCTTTAAATTTGGGGCGAAAGATGCTAAAGCACAGGATGAGTACGAGTTATTACTGGATGAACAGATTGACTTTATCCAAGCTCTTCAATTGGAAGGTAATAAAGAAAAGAAAGAAACTGAAGAAAAATCAGAATATCAAAAAATAAGGATGACTATTGAGGAAACCAAGAAATCTCTGCCAGTTTACCCATTTAGGGATTCATTAATTGAGGCCATTAAAACTTACCAAATACTAATAGTAGAAGGTGAGACGGGATCTGGCAAAACTACACAAATACCTCAGTACCTTCATGAAGCAGGTTTTACAAAGGATGGCAAAAAAATTGGATGTACCCAACCAAGAAGAGTAGCAGCTATGTCAGTATCAGCCCGAGTGGCTCAGGAAATGAATGTCAAACTGGGAAATGAAGTTGGCTACAGCATCAGATTTGAAGACTGCACATCTGACAGAACTGTCATCAAATATATGACTGATGGTACTCTACATAGGGAGTTCCTTTCTGAACCAGACTTAGCCTCTTACAGTGTAATGATCATTGATGAAGCTCATGAACGGACATTGCACACTGATATTTTATTTGGACTTGTGAAAGATATCACTAGGTTTAGACCAGATTTAAAATTACTTATATCAAGTGCTACCTTGGATGCTGAAAAATTCTCAAACTTCTTTGATGATGCTCCTATCTTCAGAATACCTGGAAGAAGATTTCCAGTAGACATCTATTACACAAAAGCTCCAGAAGCTGATTATGTGGATGCCTGTGTTGTGTCTGTGTTACAGATACATGCCACACAGCCACTGGGAGACATTTTAGTTTTCTTGACAGGTCAAGAAGAAATTGAAACTTGTTTTGAAATGTTACAAGAAAGAACAAAAAAAATTGGCAAAAAGTTAAGAGAACTTATTATACTACCAGTCTATGCCAACTTACCAAGTGATATGCAAGCTAAAATATTTGAACCTACTCCAGAAGGTGCTCGTAAAGTAGTATTAGCTACTAATATAGCAGAAACTTCTTTGACTATTGACAATATTATTTATGTTATTGACCCTGGATTTGCCAAACAGAATAATTTTAACTCAAAAACTGGTATGGAAAGTCTAATGGTGGTACCTATTTCTAAAGCCTCTGCAAACCAGAGAGCAGGTAGAGCTGGCAGAGTAGCACCAGGAAAATGCTTCCGCTTATACACAGCATGGGCATACAAATATGAACTTGAAGACAATACAATTCCAGAAATACAAAGAATAAATCTTGGTAATGCAGTTCTCACACTTAAAGCTTTAGGAATTAATGATCTGATCCACTTTGATTTCTTGGATCCGCCACCACATGAAACACTAGTGTTAGCCTTAGAACAGCTTTATGCATTAGGAGCTCTCAATCATCATGGTGAATTAACAAAAGCTGGTAGGAGAATGGCTGAATTCCCAACAGATCCCATGCTGGCTAAAATGTTATTGGCCAGTGAAAAGTAAGTAACATTTCTTCTTTCTTGAAAATTCATTCCTGTTGTAATTATTTTAATAGTATATTTCACAAAACAAGTTGTACAAAAATAAATTTAATTATATCTTGTTGCTTCCAGATACAAATGTTCAGAAGAAATAGTGTCCATTGCTGCCATGTTGTCAGTAAATAGCTCGGTATTCTACAGACCCAAAGACAAGATTATACATGCAGATACTGCACGGAAGAATTTCTTCCATCCACATGGAGATCATTTAACACTAATGAATGTGTATAACCAATGGCTTGGTTCTGAATATTCGGTGCAATGGTGTTATGAGAATTTTATTCAGTACAGATCAATGAAGAGAGCACGGGATGTGCGAGAACAACTGGCAGGCCTCATGGAAAGGGTTGAAATTGATATGGTGTCAAGTATTAGTGACGACACTAACATTCGCAAAGCAATTACTGCTGGATATTTCTACCATATAGCAAAGTTTTCAAAAGGTGGTCATTACAAGACGGTGAAGCATAACCAGGTGAGTATCTAATCCTGTTGCTACCAAACTAATCACTCAGTAAGTGTGAATAAGTACCTACGTTATCATTAAACGTGATTAAAATTAAAATGTTTCCTATTTTTCAGACTGTAATGATTCACCCCAACAGTGCACTGTTTGAAGAATTACCTCGATGGGTTATATATCATGAACTAGTATTTACTTCAAAAGAGTTTATGAGACAGGTAACAGAGATAGAAAGTAAATGGCTTCTGGAAGTTGCTCCCCATTATTACAAAGCTAAAGAACTAGAAGACTCAACAAATAAAAAGATGCCTAAAACTGTTGGTAAATCTTCAAATACCTAATCAATAAAAACAAACATAACATTTCAACATTTTTTATTTCTAAAGAATCCTAAGACAAATAAGTTATGAATGAAAACAATACTATCTATTAAAGTAATAGTAGTAGTAACTGACAAGATCTTAAATGTTACTTTATAAATAGTAACTATTCCATGAATTATATGAAAATTAAGTACTTTTATAATATTTCAGCTTTGCTATTTTTTCCTTTATAGGAAGCTGTTATTGTTATACAACAAGTAATAATTATTATAATAGTTTGGAACAGTTATACAGCAGGAGTAAAAATCCACAACTTTAATTTGTTGGAATATCTTCACTCTCCCCACTGAACCTGCAATCTAGAATAGATAACACATTAAAAGACATCTACAGCTGACATCACAGATATTTTTAAGACTAATAATCATCTACATTGCAATAGTCAAATGAAACATTTTTATTTAATCACAACTACGAAGAGTGTTAGAAATCTGTGCATCTCCCTTTCCTTTCCCAATCTCCATAGCGTGTAGGTTCAGGTCCTCTAGGCCCACCTACTTCTCCAGTATGAGGATTAATGTCATTGGGCCATGGAGGCAGTGGATTTTCATCCTTTTGAGATGGATGCATTGTAGGTTGCTCTCCGAGATCATTAATTGGAGTAGTTTCTCTCAACTTCTTTCGGAATTCTTCCAACCTCTTAGATTGAGGCCTTTTTGACTCATCTCTAGCTTTTTCGGTTTGTTCTGCCACCTCAGGTGTAGTGGTATTATGAGAATACTTACAAATGGTAAATCTTAAAATTGATAAATCTGTAAAAAGACAAAATATTCATCTGCAAATAAGTTCCGGAATTATTCCGAATTGAATAATCATACATTTCAAAAAAGGAGGAGGTTCTCAATTCGAACGTATATAGGTATAGGTATATGATTTTATTGTGTTGGATAGTTCATTTATCTAAGAAGGTTATAGGCTAGAAAACATCTCGCTACGATTACTAGGAGAAGAGCAGAGCGAGTGAAACTGCACCAGACCCGCTAGTACACAATAATGGCTTAGTGTGGCTAAACAATGAAAATGGATAAATTGTTACACCTGTAAATAGCATAAATGATGCGTCGTTTGTAAACAACAATAAATTAGGTAACTTAATTAAAACGATATGTTATAGCTTAACAAAAATCAGTATACTCACTTTTGGGGATAATTTTCTGTAAATTATACATACGATACATTGTACAAAACAAAATCAAAATGAAGTCGAAGTCGAAAGAAAAGTACCTACTTCAGAAAAATGCTTTCTTTTCAGCGACAGTGACAATCAATGAATGTGACGTCACGACGACGACGATTCTGACAGACAGTGTTAATGTCAACTGTAAGTGTCACACACAGCAATTTTACTGCTTAGGCCATAGAGCTAAGACTCGGTTGGCAAAGAAAAAAAGCAAACGTTACCGCTCTACAGAAAGGTGAGTAAAAGTAAAAATGTATGGGCGATGGACGAACCGACCAAAAAAATAAGTATAGGGGGAACCGACACCCGCCACTGTTGACTGTTCTCTACTTCTATTTGGAAAATATTATTGACATGGTGCACTTATTCACTGTGCCTGTGATAACGTGTGTGTGATAAAAAAAAGGATATTTACTGTGTGTTTATCCAATTTGGATAGTTATTCGATTAGTATTTTAAACTGTAATTGCCTACGAATCCTCAATAAAATACAGCAATAGTAATGAAAATACAGCCCGATTTTATTGATATCATAGAATAGACAAAAAAAAAGAGAAGATGAAGATAGAAAGTATCCGAACATTTGAGAAAATTAGACCTTGCCACTGTGACGTGTTTGTCACTTTGTCTGTGAACTGTCATGTAGTTTGTCACAACAAAAAATTACTTTGAAAGTTCCAAAAGCACTGTGAAACTCCAACAAGCCAACGAGGTTAAAAACTTAAGTCTTACTGGAAAATGAAATGCTTACAAATTACATAAAAAGGAAAAAGCCCATAACGCAATTGGTACTGTATATATATACCTTAAAAATGGCAAAAAGTTCATTTGAATATGTTAAGAAATTTGAATTAGATGATACTCTCTTGCCTAATAGTTGGATAGTGGTAAGATTAGATGGCAAGTGCTTTCATAAATTTTCAGACGACCATAAGTTTTCTAAACCTAATGATTTGAGAGCTTTAAAATTAATGAATTATGCTGCTTTCAATGTACTTCGTGACTTCAATGACTTATTAATGGCTTTTGGGCAAAGTGATGAATATTCTTTTATTTTCAAAAAAACTACTACGCTGTATAAAAGACGTGCAGCCAAATTACTTACAACTATTAACAGCAAATTTTCTTCGTCGTATGTATTTTATTGGAGTAAATTTTTTGGCGATGTCCCTCTAAAGTACCCGCCAACATTTGACGGACGTATAGTGTTGTATCCTAGTGATGAAAATTTAATAGATTACATGAAATGGAGACAAGCAGATGTCCATATAAACAATTTATATAATACTACATTCTGGACCTTAGTTTTAAAAGGAAACCTAACTCCATCACAGGTGAGTTTGCCTTTGTTGTGTTACCATTTTGGATTTAGTCATTCATACTACACTGACTAAATATGCCTTAAACTGTCAAACACCAAGCGGTCACCGGTCACCGCAACCTATTGTTCTATAATTGTGTCTACAAAACCGGTACTCGACGAGTTAAACTTAATACTTAAACTGCTGCAACTGCACAGTTAACACATCATGATCAACCAGCTGCTGTCTGGTGCAATGTTTATCTAACATTGTGTTTATAACTGCACCCATGAAACGGGTCAATCCTCATGGGCCAAAAAAAACAGCAAGAAGATCTATTAAATTATTAACAATTGATCATTTATATTTCAGGCTGAAAAACGTTTATGCGGGACAGTCTCTGCTGATAAAAATGAAATTTTATTTCAAGAATTTCAAATTAATTATAATAATGAACTGGAAATATTTAAAAGGGGAACACTGTTAGTAAGGAAGACCATTCCGCATAATAATGTTATAGTGGATACACATGATGATATGCTGAAAGATAAGTTTTGGAGTGAGCATAAAAGTTTATTATCAAATAAATGTAAAGAACCAATTGTGTATAACGGACCTGTCACTGATATAATTGCAGAGCAAGTAAACTCTATTAAAGAATGATGTCAACAAAATAAATTATAAATTTTTTTAGATTTACATTTTCCAACAGATTTTTTTTAAACAATTTGTAAAAGATGTGTTTCTGATCACAATTTCTTTAACATTATTTATCAAGCTATGCTTGTTATGATGACATAGCAGTTGCTCTTTAAATTGAACTTGTATACTATATTTATGACTTCAATGTGCATGATTAGCTGAACCGATTAAATCAAATCAAATCATTTATTCATTTGCGAACATGGGTACAAAAAAAAAAGGTCTTATAAATACAAAATAGTGTCCATTAACCATATTCTACCTTAAAGGCATGCAAATTTAAAAGAAAGATACAACAACACATATTAGGCACCAATAAACTAGTATTTTACAAATGAGGTAACATTATATAAGCTTAACCTGTAAATATTCTGTGACAGAGTAATATGCTTTTTTCAGTAACAGTGTTTTAACATTGTTTTTAAATATATTTTCATCACTTATGCCCAGAAATGAATTTGGTAAATGATTATATAAGCAGTTTTCAGAAACATTTGTTACACTTAGAGTTAAATTATTTGACCAACTTCAGAAAAAGAGGGGATGAAGTCTGTTTCTAATAAATGCAGTTTACAAAAAAATTTTACATACGAGACTATGGGACGCCAATTGCTAAGGTTCTTAAATACCTATTTCGCTTCACCAACAATCAGTTTTTAAAATGAATTATATTGATAGTATTATCATATTGTTATGATGTAAATTTTTTGAGATTCTCAAGTCCTGAGAATTCTATAATAAAAAAAACAACTTTGGATTATAATGATACTTTATTTATATAACATTAAATAGGTGTCCAACGATTTTAAATAACATTACATTTTCAATCTAACCAACATGATTTAAAAATAAATATTGAGTACTGTGCTCACATAAAGAATAATATTTTAATGTTATAGATTTTTGAAAGGCGCAAATATTTCGAAAACTACTTTGTTACCCTATACATTAAGCTTTTAATAATTATGTTTCTACCATTATTTATTTTTTTTGTAGAAATAACAGGTACTTTATCCTATAAGTTTTCTTAGATGACCTTAGCAAGTTTCACAATCGGAGGATTTATGACAACACCAATATCTCAAGCTATAGAAACACAAAACTTGAAATTATTTGTTGAAATGAAATACTAGCAGTTAACATAAAATAACTAGCTAACCTCAAAGGTTGAAGATACAATATTTAAATACTGGTTGAAAGATTACTCATTGTCAAATACTCTCACAGCAATGTAGGCATAATATTGTACTGTGATATTCAATCAAAATATCCTGTAGTTACATATATACAAGAAGCAATGGTTACTTGTATATTCAATGATCAATGAACAATCTTATGTGTAGAATACAGAAAATATTTATAATGTTTATTATTAACTACATTGTAACTGTATTATGTATACATACATTTGTCCTGATCAATATTGCAAATAGGTATGTACAAAGCAAAAGTATGTTTAAAGGAATTCTTAAAGTTCTGAAGTATAATAAAATCTGTTTAGAAAATGGGAATGTAGTTGTCAATCTTAGCACGGTGCTTTTGAGCCACACACTCACTAATCCATACAATGTTTCGGCATTCTTGTTCCTTCAGCTTCAGGTATGAATAGAACACCCCGAAGTGGAATTGTTGCAGGAATGCATGGACATTGAGGCTCACCTGAAATTGTTAAAATATGATGTTTAGCCAAGATAATTATTCTATATTACATGATTTTTTATTTATTGTAAAAAATATGTGTAAATTTTTGTTCTATCTACAATATTAATTTTAATTTAATTAATATTAATATATATTATAATATTAATTATAATTAAATTATTGTAGATAGAACAAATATTTAAAAAAATCTATGCAATATACAATTCTAATTTTGTATAATGTGAGTACAAAGACATTAAGACTATGAAAGATATGATGAATAAATCTAAAGATACCAGATAAGTACGATTTGAAACTTGCCTCATGCTCAAAGAACTTGTCCTCCAAGGTCTTGTCACCAACATTAGAGCCAGCACCCTCAAACAACGCTTGGTACTCAGCATAGTACTCGGCAACAGCTTTGACCTGCTCATAATCGTCAGCTCTGGCGAGAGCAGCCAATCCATCAGGGTTCAGTTTGCCACAGCGTGGGTACAGCTTAGCACGGTCATCTTTGGACAATTCTGTCCCAAACGAGTTGATAGTGATGATGATTGCACGGCGATCAGCTTCAAACTGCAAATATTATTGTTTCAATTTATATCAAAATAGATAACAAATAAACATAGAAACATTATGGTGGTATCATGTTTCATGATGTGCATGCCTCAAACTTGATGAAATGATATTGTTGTTAAAAATAAATGTATAAACAACTTACAGCCAGAATTTCACACATAACATCAGCAGTAGTTTCACCAATCTGCTTGCAGAAATCATAGAAGGCTTCCAGGTAAGCCTTGTACAGGGTGTTACGAATGATCTCAATATTCATCTCATCCAAGTCTTGCTCACTGATGCAGTCGACAAAGAATGGGGCCAATGGGGTGTCAACAAGGACTGCATTGTACAGTTCAGCAGGTGTAGCAGCAACATGGATGGCTTCCATTTGCTCAAAGGAGCCTAGGGGGTGGCATTTGGGAATGAGCTCCGAAATGGGCCTCTGGTGTAGTGTACCAGTGATCAGCAAAATAATGTTGTCAATCATGTAACTGTAAGTAATGAAGTCCAAGAAGGTCGAGAGAGGCTCCACTGAATGATTCCTTAGATGCTGGAATTCAATTACGAGCTTCTCGCGAAGCTTATCGTCAATTGTAGAGACAGAAAGTGGGCTGGGCTCATTTGCAAGGAACGTACCATAGTCGGTACCCTGCAGGTGAAGCTTTAAGTCTGTAAACAATAGTTAGATGTCAAATGTAACGTGAATACAAATTGTCCACCACAGTAACTAGTAATCACAAATGGTAAAATGGGTAATGTCACATATTATACAACAATCTACAAACCTTCCAGGGTCTCGCATTGCACCAAATTAAGGTAGTCAGCCTGCTTCAGGATTCCACACTTGAAACCACGGCACAGTCCTTCTAAATATCCAGCATCGATGTTAAAAATGCACCCCTTCATTTTGCTTCTGTAATCTTTTTACTGAAACAGTTTAACTATACCCTATTGGATATTTTAGACAACTCAAATCAGTAAAAAAGCCCAAAGAGACACAGAAGGGAATCAATTGAGGTGGGTGATCAATGATCATATGATGTAACCATAGACAAGTGTATTCTCTTTTTGTTTTTTTAAGAAAATTAAGAATAATATTTTTCCGTTAGTGAAAATAGAGTATCAAATTTTATTTACATCTGAATCAAAGAATAATCATAGTAACAATAATATAATTTATCTCAAAATCTTACATTTACAAATAATGTTTATTTATATTCACTAATAAGTGAAGAGAATATATCCACATTAATCCATTTTGTTTCAGCAGCAAGCAGCACCAGTTCAAGCGTTGTTTTTTAACGTGCCGGTGGTGACGAAAAAACAGCGGTCATGTTGTCACATAATAATTATTGAAGCGCCAAAATATTAGTGGTGTATTTATGTATGCCTATACTTGCAACACCGTAATGTTCGTTTATTCTTAATGTAGGAAATGAAGTCTATCAAACATGACGGTACATATGTCACGCGACAGATGTACTTCGTGTCAATGTGTATATGATCTGCATGGAAGTCTACAATGCCAGAGGCCATAATACGAGTTTGATTTACGTTTAAAGTCTTCGAAACGAGTATGCGACGACGAGTATTCTATGGACAAAGCATAATGTCAACTTGACAAGTTGACATCAACTGATTGACAAATGACAGAACAGACATCAGACATTTAAAAAGTTGTTTTGATTGTTGTTGACGTGTCGTAATAATTTAGTCTAATATTAGTTTTTCAAAAATTGACCAGGTTTTATAAGATGGATTCTGCTTACAATAATCCTATAAGGCAAAGAATTAATAAAATATTCGATAGTCATATACTATCTGATAATACAGATGCATTACATTCTGTGTCTGGATTTTGTTCATCAAACTCTGCATACACAAGGCGAGTTATCGTAAATGAAATTGAAAAAAAGGATATGTTGGTAAATAAAACCGTTCTAACAGAATACAATAAGGTGAAAGATAAGCTGCAAGTGTTACTCGACTCCCTGTCGTCCTTGGATGTTGCAGTCAAAGATATGTCAAGGAGACTATCCGATTCGAAAAACAAGACCCACCATCTTATAACTCAAACAACTAAGCTCAAAGACGAAAGGAAAAAGACGGAAAAGAAACAAGCATGGGTAGAAGCATTTGTCAAAGAATTCCAGTTATCACCAGAACAAAATGAGTATTTATACAATGTTTCAGTCAAAACTCCTTTGACACTAGATTTCTTTGGAACATTGTCTCATATAGAGAAATTGTATAGTAATTGTAAAACACTTATAAAGTGTTGGCATCAGACCTCTGCATTTGACATCATGGAAACTGTTGGCTTACAACAAGAAGTTGCTATAGAAAAACTGTATCATTGGACCATTGGAGCTTGCCTCAGTACAGATTCACCAAACAATGCTTTGGTACCTACTGCTTTGGCAAAATTTCAGAATAGGCAAGTCCTGTTTTCTAATATCATTGATGAATATAGTTCTGCCCGGAAAGCAACAATAGTGCAAATGTTTATTGATGCCTTAACTAAGGGTACAGATGGTTCTAAACCAATAGAATTTTATGCAAATGATGCTAAACGGTATATTGGAGATATATTAACCTGGGTGTACCAAGTTATACCAATAGAGAAAGAAAATCTTTCTACTTTATTTAAATTCTGCAATATGCCTGAAAAAAATCAACTTATCACAGATGCTTTGACCAATATTATGGAAGCTCTGTGTCCTCTACTAAAAGTCAGAGCAGAACTGATATTGAAGCCCGATAAAGATCCTCTTGTCTTGTGGTCCATAACTAATTTAATCATTTACTATAAAGATGTAATACAGGCTGTTATAGCAAATGGTCACCTGATAAACACACTTGAAGAACTTTTGAAAAAAAGTGAAGAAGTTTTTGTTATAACTTTGGATAGCAAAATTCAAAAGGAACTTAGCCATGGAGTTAAAGCTCCACCAGTTGATTTAAACCCTTCTATAGTGGTAACAGATTTGGTCAGTTTCCTTCGTGATTTGTTGGCCATTATGAATGTGTCTCACAATATTAATACTGCTGACAGAAAATTGATAATAACACACATATTGGACCCATTACTACATGCAATAAATGAAACTGCTTGCCATTTAAGTTCCACTGACATGTCAGTATATTTATTGAATTGTATCTATCACATACAGTGCACCTTATCACTGTACACAGTAATGGATGAATATAATGAAAGGTTACAAGCTCAATCTGAGGCTCAAATAGATACTTTAACTTCTGAGCAAGCCAGTTACCTGGTTGCTAATTTGAATTTGGGTCCTATTTATACTATACTTCAAGAAAAAATAAGTGGCCCTTTATCAGCAATACCTGGAATGGATACATCAACATTAAAAACATTTCTTAACAAATTTGATATGTTTCTAGTATCACCAGATGTATACATGCTCCCACAGCTGAATTTATTGTTGAGTCATACTCACAAGTCATTAGTTAAAAAACGAGCATTTGAAGTAATATTTGCTATTTACACTCAATTATATCAAGCAGTTCATGATCCATTGAATGGATATGCTGAACCACATACTATTGTTCGCAGAAAACCAGAAGAGGTCAACAAGCTACTTGTGTAAAAATTTTTTTAATATTATAATGTTGATACCCATTTAAATTATTACCATATAGATTAGATTACATGAGATAATATTAATATCAAAGATATATATATTGAAATGCTTTTAATTTGTAGTCCCCCCGCTCTATTCCCAAATCTCCATCCTCAAATGGCTGAAAACACTTCTGGTGTGAGGGTGTCCATTGCTTACCATCAAGTCATCTGTTAATTAATCATTGTATTTTGTAACACCTAATAGTTTGTACCTACATTCATTGCAAATAAATAATCTAATATATTGCATTACCTACACATATTGTTCCGATTCAACCTTAAAAAAGTATTCATTTATGAGGAGATATTTGTTAACTGATTGCCCAGTTACGAGTGCTGGAATCATCCAATTGGTTCTAATCAGTCGCGGAGAACCTAACCGGTTACCGGGCTCCGGCTCGAAGCGAGGAGAAGGAACGGGGTGGTGTTTAATCAGTAAGAGTCTGACACTCCCTCCCACCTCACTCAGGCGCGAGCAGATTTTCGATCATTTAACGCCCTTAAAAAAAATTATTATTATTACCATTAGTCGATGCCTTTACCATTCACGGGACCACAAGGTCCCGGTCATTTGGGAGGTTTACGAGTGGCTGAAGCCAACTGCGCAGAGGCCCTTTAGACAACTTTAATCTAAATGTAACTTTTTTTTTTTCAATGGGGGAAAATCATCGAATGGCTGCTCCCGTCTGTGAGAGGCGGGAGGGAGTGTCAGACTCTTACTGACTAAAAACCACCCCGTTCCTTCTCCTGCACGTCGAGCCGGAGCCCCGGTTACCCGTTAGGTTCTCCGCGACTCCGAATCGGCATCGGCCCTATTGGACCCCATCTGTGGTGGTCTGATGGCTCTATGAGGCGCGCGCGGAACACGACGCGCCGTACGCTCGGGTCTGTTTCTGGTCGGACGGGGAGCCACCCATGCTCGCCGTCCGCAGGCCCGCGCTTAGGGTGGCCGGAGATGGTCCCGCGATCCCCGACGCCCGGGGTCTCCTTCGCAATGGCTGGGTTGCGAGGAGGCAGCGCTTCGCTGCCTCACGCGTCCCGCCTCCTCCTTAGCTAGCATGATTGCTTCGCAAAAGGAGGAGACGGCATCGCAGTCCCCCTCGCTCCGCATCATGCCCTGCACTAGGCCCGGACGCGAGAGGTCGCCATCGCCGATCACTTCCCTGAGAGCACGGCGGTGTTCAGCCCACGCAGGGCATTCCGCTACAGTGTGTTCCACCGTGTCCTCAGGGCGGTCCTCGCAGTAATCTAAATGTAACGGAGACACAAACCGGCTACTATCCCTATAGGCACTATGGAAATGCACCCAAGGACAGTCCCCAATTAGTGTAGGACTCTCGCCGACTCGCCAACTCACCGACCGGACCCCGGGAATGGTTGTTAGATATAGCAACAGAAGGGCAACGAGAATGTGAGTGGCTGAAGGGTTAAGAAACTACCACCGCTTTCTACTCAGATCATCTGCTCCAGCCGAAGCCTCCTGCATCCCTGGCCCACTCGCGACTTACGAATAGTTTCTTACCCTCCGAGCAGGGTCACTGCTCTCGCGACTACACTCTGGGCGGCCAATGAAGACAAGCCAGAGGTGGGAGATCTGTTCCTTGTCATCGTTCACTCCAGCCCGCCAATTAAGGCAAGCCGGAGACTAAGGAACGGTGACTTCTCCCTGGAGCACTCGGGATGATGATAGCCCGCGGGATCGCTAATGCCCGTCACCTCGCCTCAAGGTGCCCTGCGTGCCCATTAGGATTATTATTGTTATTAGGATTTGTACTTATTTGATTCTATAAATAATTTAATTATGTTGTTAATACCTAGGTAGGTATTAACAACATAATTAAACCTACATAGATTTTAAAAATATAAGTATTTGTTATTGCTAAAGTTATTTACGTTTAATAGGGATAGTTTTGTGGAAATGTATTAGCCTGTAAGTTTAATTAATATTCTATGTGTCTATGTGCTTGAACATAAGCATTTTGTTTTTCTTTGTCTAAATTATTTTATTGTATTAGGTGTGCCTGTGATGATAAATGTAATGTTTAAATATAAATCAATAAAATAAAAACCATGACTAGCTGAGCTCGCGACTTCGTCCGCGTGGAATAGTGATTCACAGCTCCTCCCCTGTAGATGATAGCATGACAATATGTAGCCTATACTATATGTTGACCCGACCTGTTAGTAATATTTATGCAAAATTTTAAGTAAATCCATGCTGAACTTATTGAGTCATCCCGGGTCTCGGACATACCTACATACACACAGACAAAAATTATAAAAACCATATTTTTAGTTTCGGATTAGATCATGCACGCCCAAAGCATTTTAAAAAAATATTCTAAGTATGTACAGTTTTCACTTTCCTACGATTTTTTATTACATGTATAGATAATTCTGTTTAATTCTACAATTTTGTCTGACAAAATATGACTTCTGATTTAAATTTTTTTTAGTGGTCGTGCGGTGTCTCGATCTGCTTTTGTAATCTTCAACAACAATACTATTTCCGTAATAAAATTGCAGGTAGAATAGGTAGGTACTGAAGTTCATTAAGTAACCACGGTTTTATTTTTTTTTGAAGACGATTACCTTTGATGTATGTTAGGGGATTTGAAATATGGTCACGTAATTTGAAGCCAAAAATACCTCAAAAATGGCGGATCTCCGCCCACAATAGTGTTGTACCTACGTCGACATAACATATCGATATAAAATAATAACTTATCATTCAGTTCAATTCGAACCAAAGAAATAAGAGAATTGCTGTAAGAGTACAACTGATGGTAAAGCATTCACATAATCATAATCTCACTAATAATATAAATACCATTGAAATCTTCGTTCAACCAAAACTTTATATAAGATTCATAAGCGAGTACTGTATTGAAAAAACCTGACCCTTTCAGAGAATGTTGGTTGGAACGTTACTTCAAAATCACGTAGACTGAACTTATTTCATATACCTATATAAAGTCAGACAACTAAAAATCAAACAGTTATACCATCGAACATCGTGCGTTTTCCTGTAATGTGAAACAGTAGGTATGCTGGAATCGGGACAGGGGTAGGTCAGAGTGCATTATAATGAATAAATGTCAAACGTTTTGCTGATTTTAATAATATATTCATGGCGAAACAATATAATTTTTTAAAAAGATTTTTTTGACACCTTTTATTCCTGCTTTTTGCCGTAATATTTATATCTTATATCTAAATATGTAAGAAAAACAGTTTATGAGAACTCTCATGTTCATTCCATTGAAAAATTAGGCCATTTTCAAAAAGAGTAGGTGTTTACGTGAGCCTACGCATAAATGCATAGCAATGTACTTCACTGGGTTAACTGATAGCTATAAGTAATTTTAGTGTTTCTCTTTTTTGTTAATACCGCCATGTTTTTACTTTTTTATTCTACCATGTCTGTGCTATCGAAATATAGCTCTCAAATTGTTGGAAGATATTTTAATTCAAAAATCCTTATAATCCCCCAACATGGTCCTAACGAGACGGATTTTTTGATGAAGAATAAAAGCAAGAATCAGTGAAATAAATTATTTCCGGATTTCTACTGGGATCACAATTTATAGAGGATTGGTCGTACGAGGTACAAAGGTCATCGTGAAGTGGATCGTTCTGATGATCATTTGAACGTGGAAACTTAGGATCATCTGCAACCCTGGATGGTTATTATACAGTGTTCAGCGTATAATATCAATAGTACACCCAGTACTCTAAGTAAGGTTTAAACTCAGGTAATATTTAAGTAATTTCCAGCAACTGTTAAGGTCAGTACTACCTACTTCATTTAGTTGATTGTTTTATATAATTTAAAGAAGTGACCTAGGCATTATTATATTAATTAACTATCACTGTAGTTAATAGCTTAGTATACTTAAAAATTGTAAAACGGTCTGTTAGGTTAGTTTGAACTTTAATTTGTTATATTTCGGTATGAAAACGGACTAATCATTGTCATAAGTGCATAACGGTACTTTAAACGTAATTACATTATTGTTAACTAGCTTCGCCTGTGTTGTTCTTATGTATAAGCTATATTACAGTGGAATTTCTTCGAAATCTATTCAGTAGTTTTGTGTGAAACAAGAACAAACGTACGTCCATACTTTCTTACAAGCTTTCGTGTCTATAATATTAGTAAGATTTGCAATATCAATTTGGTGAATTTCAGTTGCTTGCTGACTTCCCAGAATGGCCGAGAAGGAGGAGAAGGAATTAATTAAAAGACGGGCAAGTTATAAAGGGCGGTTGACCGCTTTTAGTAATTACTTAAATGATTTGGAAGATTCGTTAAATCCATCGCAAGTTAATGAATTGCAGTTGCGAACAGGTAAGATGGAAAATTTATTTACTCAATACGACGAGGTTCAGTTACGTTTAGAGTGTTTAGTTGATGATATTAATAGTCAATTGTCAGAACGAAATGAATTTGAATCTACGTTTTATAAACTCGTTTCCAAGGCACAAGAATTACTTTCTCGTAATGGTAAGTCGCATAATGATGAGTGTTCAATGAGTGATAAAAGTTCATCTCGAATTAGCAATCGTCGTCGGCTTGTTAAATTGCCTACAATACAACTGCCTAAGTTTTCTGGTTCATTTGACAACTGGCTCGAGTTTCGCGACACATTTTCAAGTTTGATACATGTGAATGAAGACATAGATGATATCAATAAATTCCATTATCTTAGGGCTTCTCTCGAGGGTTCGGCTGCTGTGGTTATTCAGTCTATGGAATTTTCGTCTATTAATTATCGTGTTGCCTGGAAATTATTGTGTGACAGGTTTGACAACAAACGCCTTTTGATACAAAACCATGTAGCAGCGTTGTTTAACATCGAGGCTGTGCTGAAAGAATCGTCTACTACTTTGAAACGTGTCATTGATACTGTCAACAAAAACTTACGAGCATTAGAAACACTAGGTGAGCCAACGAAACATTGGGACACATTATTAATTTATATAGTTACGTGTAAACTTGATCCTAAGACGTTTCGCGAGTGGGAACAATTTAAGGGTGATTTTGATCATAACAAATCAATAACATTAGAGACATTTTTAAAATTTGTGCGGAATCGTGCAAACTTATTGGAAACCTTAGAAATGTCCCATGTTATGGCGAATGTGCATGCAAAACCCAACAATAAAATTAAAACTATGGTGTCCATCGCTAATACATTAAGTATTAAACCTAATTGTAGTACAGGCTCAAGTAAACCGTGTCCGAAATGTCGAGGAGAACATAACTTAAGTAACTGTTCACAATTTTTAGGCCTCAGTAATGAGGAAAGGTTAGAATTATTACCACAATTAAAAGTTTGTTTTAATTGTCTCCGCGGTGGTCATTATGCAAATCATTGCAAGTCTCCTGGTTGCAAGGCGTGCAAAAGAAAGCATAATACACTGGTTCATGTCACAGACATTAAGGCGAAGTCCACGTTACCATCCTTATCCCATAATAATAACCGCGACATCATTAACGAGCCTACTGAACAATCGTCGAGCAGTAACGTTACATTGTCAGCGCAAGTCAATGCGCATGTACACAATAAAAATCAAGGCCTCTTAGCCACTTCATTAATAAAGGCATATGATAATAATAATTGTGAACACCTGGTTCGCGCCATTCTAGATACCGGCAGCACGTCTTGTCTTATCACAGAAAGGTTATGTAACATTTTAAACTTACCTACTGTTGAAGTTAATGAGTCATTAACCGGTATTAATAATTCTAAATCCCTAATAGGCAAGATGTGTTGCATTCCAATAAAATCATTAAATGAGGGCTATGTTACTAAGATTTCTTGTTTCATATTACCTTCTATTACTGATGACGTTCCTTGTAGTTCATTAGACATAAAAGATTTAAATATACCAAGTGACCTGTGTTTAGCTGATCCTCATTTTGATACCCCTTCCCGTGTAGATTTAATTATAGGTGCAGATATTTTCTGGGACCTTCTGGGAACACGGAGGATTAATCTTGGTGTTGGGAAGCCAGTTCTATTTGAAACTAGACTTGGTTGGATAGTTTCAGGTTCTATATTAAATAATGATCAGGTACCTAATTATTTTCCAAAATGTAATTTAATTAATGTTAATAACTCTTCACAGATTAACTCGAATGCTGTTGACCTTCAAAACCTATTAATGCGTTTTTGGCAACTCGAGGAAGTTGGCCATCAGTCATCAGTATATTCTCGAGAAGAAAAGATGTGTGAAGAGAACTTCGTTAAAAATACGACACGTCTTAAGGATGGTCGTTTTTGTGTTAGAATACCACTAAAACAATCACAAGATTGTTTGGGTGACTCTCATCACCGGGCTAAGCACTGTCTGTTGTCGTTAGAACGCAAGTTTAAGAGTCAACCCTTATTTAAAAAACGGTATTGTGAATTTATGAAGGAGTACATCAATCTAAACCATATGTCTCCGTGTTCTCCTGATTCTCAGAGGGTCTCATTCTTTATACCTCACCATGGCGTTGTGCGAGAAAGTAGTTTAACTACAAAGCTCAGGGTAGTGTTTAATGCCAGTAGTCCCACTACTTCAGGAACATCATTCAATGATTTACAAATGATAGGGCCTACTGTGCAAGATGATTTGATGTCTATACTGCTCCGGTTCAGGCAATATAAATATGTTGTTTGTGCGGACGTAGAAAAAATGTACCGGCAAGTAGTTGTACATCCGGATGATAGGCATCTCCAACAAATATTGTGGCGTGAGAATCCTTTGGAGCCAATGGTAGCTTATCAATTAAACACAGTCACATATGGCACTGCTAGTGCGCCATTCCTTGCTACTAGGTGTTTGCGTCAAATAGGGCTTGACTGTACTGATAATAAAATTGCTACAATAATTAAACACGACTTTTATGTGGACGATTTGCTCTCAGGTGGGGATACAGTTGAAGAGGTCCGTGACATACGTCGCAAAGTTACAGTTGAACTCACATCAGCTGGAATGCCATTGCGTAAATGGAAATCTAACTGTGCCAGTGTTGTTACTGATAATATACAGCATTCATCGCTTAATTTAAACATTGGTGCAGCTGAGCCGTGTGAAACTTTAGGTTTAAGTTGGCACACTGAAACGGATGTCCTATGTTTTTCAATAGGTGAAAATATTTCTAACCCGTTAACAAAACGTGGTATTCTCTCTACTGTATCTCAGAATTTTGATCCATTAGGACTTTTAGCTCCGTGCATTATTGTAATGAAGACAACGATACAAAAATTATGGGTACTAAAGTTGGGATGGGATGATCCGCTACCTCCAGATATTTTGAAATTGTGGGTCATGGGCGTAGCCACACTGGGGCAAGCTGGGGCACTTGCCCCACCCTGGGCCCTGGCTCTGACCCATAAGGTGTCTGATTAAACAATGTTTTTTTTACTAACTCTAACTAACAACATCAACAATCATACTATCCGTAAGTAATTGCACAAAAAAATTGTCGACTTTGAAAAGAGCGCGATCAAAACAAAATGCACGCTCGAGTTCCCGAAAGTGCGCGGTGCGCGCGTCATTTGAAAGAGAGCCGTATTCCCTAAAAGAAATGGTACTATGTGGCATAGTGAGCCGAGCCCTTTATTCCCATTTGCCCCCTCTAGGCTTGCCACCGGGGTGGTGGATGCCACTAATTAGGTGGCGTTTACCACCCCGGTGGTCGATGGCACTAAATAGGTGGTGTTCACCACCCCGGTGGTCGATGGCACTTAATTAGTTTCATCTGCCCCCTTCACAGTTATTAGTACGGAGGTTTATTCTCATATTGTATAGGACATTACCAATAAATAAAAAATAATAAATTAAACAATATATTTTAGTTTCTCTGTTTCTTTATTGGATAAAATCACAGTTTTATTACACTAACATAAGTGATGGACGTAAGATATTTTCACAAAATTGAATCAGTAAAAAATATTTTAATATCATTTTCAATAGTCACACTTTTTAATCACAGAATCATTTACAATAATCGATGCATTGTTCCTGTGTCTTCATATCATCTTCTGTTGTAAATGTGAGCGAAAACTATGGAAAAATACTGCAATGCACAAAATAGGTACTTCGGTATTACGCTCTTGACGATAATAGTAGAGCGCATGACAAAACAAAAATATTTATTATGATTTTGTACATCAATTTTTAACAAAATTTTGTTATAGACTTAAACTTATTTTTCTTTCTACATTGGTGTTATGTCTTACCAACTGTTTATAAAAGAAGTACCTAAGCCTATGCAAAATAATTAATAATTGCGAGTCATTATAACAACGTTTATTGTATTTCTGAACTAGATTAGTAATTAGATAACAATTCAATAACATCAAATCTTTATTATATAGTCATCGAAATAAGACAGCAAAGTTGACAAAAATATCCTGTTATGAATCTGAAGAGGTCGAAATTCCAGTGTACGGCCAACGCCACCGTACCAACAATTTTTTGGAAGGTTGGCACAACAAGCTAAACAAATCTATGGGAAAAAAATCCAAATATTATGCATGTTTTTAATAAAATTGAAGAAGACGCTTCGTTAGTCAATGTTAAAGAAATTTTAATACGAAACAAAATATTTTAAAAACGGTGTCAAAATAGTAAATTATTCCGTGATTAAAACTTGTGACTATACCTAGCTATTGAAAATGATATTAAAATATTTTATACTGATTCAATTTTGTGAAAATATCTTACGTCCATCACTTATGTTAGTGTAATAAAACTGTGATTTTATCCAATAAAGAAACAGAGAAACTAAAATATATTGTTTAATTTATTATTTTTTATTTATTGGTAATGTCCTATACAATATGAGAATAAACCTCCGTACTAATAACTGTGAAGGGGGCAGATGAAACTAATTAAGTGCCATCGACCACCGGGGTGGTGAACACCACCTATTTAGTGCCATCGACCACCGGGGTGGTAAACGCCACCTAATTAGTGGCATCCACCACCCCGGTGGCAAGCCTAGAGGGGGCAAATGGGAATAAAGGAGCCGAGCCGTCCATCACCGCGCGGTCACTCATTCCCGCGCCCCGCGAAGTGTAGACTAAAATCTTCTATGGCTCGTGGCGCGATTTGTATTATTATTTATTTTATTTTGCTTGTTTTGTTTAATTTTAATTTTCTAGTTGATCTTAATTTTAATTTTTGTAAATTAAGTGATACTTTCCCAAGCGAGGCTGAGATGTGGTATAATTTGTGGGAAGAAAAAAATACGGACATTAATGCATTGAAGGAGATGGAACTGGTAGATGTGATCAAAATTTCGAAAATGCAATTTTATCCTAGTGTTGGCTGGCTATTTTGATTACCCAGCCATGTACGACCTGTACAATAGAACGATCGTTTAGCACATAACGGCGAGTCAAAATGTGGCTTCGCTTAAAATGAGCGAAAATCGTTTGAGCGGCCTGTGTACATGCTAAGTGTGCACAGAACAAGGGTCTCAGAATCGAAAAATAAATTTTTAGTAGAAGTGCTTAACAGGTTCTGCCAGAACAAACGCCGTCTTCTTTTGAAGTAATATTACTCATACACAGTGGCGTAGCTAAGGGGGGGCGGCGGGGGCGGCCCGCCCCGGGTGTCACCCGTTTAGGGGTGACACCCAAGCCCGACTATGACCATCAGTTATAGTTCTTTCTATTTATAAAAAATCGTAAATCTGCAGCAGAGAGCGTAACCGCCACTAATAAAATTATCTAGGTAACTATAATATCGTACCACGAACATAATAATTGATATTAAAAAAAAACAATGTGCACAGTGTCAATCGATCAGGGATTCCCCCAAAATTTAATACCCCGTTCGCGCATAACCAACGCTAGTCAGGGGATTCCCTCGATATAGCGCTCGTCACTTGTATTGTGGATTGGGCTTCTTTTGTTTCCGACCGCATTCATTTCAATATTCGTTTACGTGAACGTGTGAAAGTCTAGTGCAAAGTGTTTGTAAAATCTTAGATATTATAAACAACATTTTTTGTATAAAAGTCGATTCTTGAAGAAAATAAACAAGGTAAGTGAATTATTTTTGTTATTACAGGTAATACTTACATTTTTTACCCATTTAGTTTCTAATAGCAGTATCTTATTTTGAAAAACCCTTCAATTTTATTCTCTTTTAATTACTGTGTATTTTAAACTATATTATTGAGACGTCCTAAATGATAAATAGGTACCTAAAGAAGGTATTGCAGACGGATTGCAATAATATTTTTTTGTTTAGCCTGGGCAAGTATTACTTATCTACTAAAGGTATTTATTTATTAAAATAGGTTTTAAAGACTTTGCTGGTGTAAAAAGATTTTACTTATATTTCTACACGTTTTACGATATTACTTTAGGTAATAATGTTTAATTGTAAATAATATTCTTATTTATTATTAACTTACTTAATATTTTCCTATCTAATAGCAATGGGATTTGTTTACAAAAACGGAATACATTCAGTTTAGATTTTTGATTGAAAGTTATCATAATCATAATATCATACAACTTCGCGTACGTTGATTTTGCTCCGAGATGAGCAGCTCGAGCACTCGTGGCACGGATATCACAATTAACGTTGTAGTTTTTAACTAATATTTTTCTAATAATACTTAAAAACATATTTACACCCAGACGCAGGATTGTTAGGTAATACAAATTAACAATCCTGCGTCTGGGAAAAATATATTTCACAAAGCTAGTTACGTAACGTGTAGGTGTTTATTTACTGTTATAATTAGTTTATAAAATCAACGTGTGAAACGTACTAACTAAAAATATTTTTTAGAATACCCAGAACGAAATATGCCTGGGGGAATTCATACTTCGAAAAGACAAAGCGGGTTTCAACAGAGAAAAGCCAAAAAGGCTAAAATGGATGAAATTCAGAGCATGTCCGGTTCTCTTTTCAAATATGTCACAAAAGCAGATAGCGGCCAAAGTTCAAGTAAAGTACCCGAATCTCCTGCTGACGAAAGTAATGATTCACATCTTGGAGACTCACATTCAGATAGCAACATCGACAATACAGAATCAATGAAGACGACCCAGGACCTTGACGGAATCAAAATAAATAATGAAAATGACGCCGTTAATGCTACTTTCGGAGATAGTATTAGCTTTGAAGAATCAGTTCAACACTTGAGAGATGTTTCACATTGGAGTTTACCGGTACCTGATAATGTTCGCATTGACATAATAAAAAAGGGCAGTGAACATTTCCAGAACAAAGAAGGACCGTTTCCTACTGTATCTCGTCATGGTTCAAAGATTAAAGGTGATTCTCGTCATCTTTCACAGGAATGGTTTTATAAACCGATGCCTAGTGGTGAAAAAATTCTACGATCATGGATGGTATTTTCTCCTATATCAAATAACCTGTACTGTTTTTGCTGTCGTTTATTTGCTGTCAGTAACATACAAACAACATTTACAACTGGATTTCAGAAGTGGTGGAAACTAAATCCTAAAGTATTGGACCATGAAACTTCATGTGAACATTTAGAAAATTTCGAAAAGTGGAAAAGTTTGGAAATGAGATTAAAATCTCACACCACAATAGATGATGCAGCCTTGCAATTAATGAATACGGAAAAACAGAAGTGGAAAAATCTTTTATCTCGATTATTAGATATAACATTGTTTTTGGCTAAACAAAACCTAGCATTTCGTGGACATGATGAAACCAAAGGGTCGTCTAATAAAGGTAATTTCTTAGAACTAGTTAAACTGCTGTCAAAGTATGATGCAGTACTCAAAGAACATATACTATATTTGGAGCAGGAAAAATCACCTAAAGTAACATATTTATCGCCAGAAATACAAAATGAGTTCATAAATATTTTAGCTAATCATGTAAAATGTCAGCTTGTAAACGAAATTAAATCGGCCAAATATTTCGGAATCATGTTTGATAGCACACCTGACGTTTCACATGTTGATCAAATGTCTGAAGTGATTCGTTATGTAAAAATTAATAATAGAAAAGTAGAAGTCAAAGAAGTATTCTTAGGATTCTTTCCTTTACATGGAAAAAAAGCAGCTGACTTAAGCGCTGAAATACTAAAGAAGCTTGAAAACGATGGCTTAGATATTATGATGTGTCGTTCTCAAGGTTATGATAATGCTGCAGTTATGAGTGGTATACACGGAGGAGTACAAGCTATTATAAAAGAAAAAAACAATAAAGCAATTTTTATTGGTTGTATAGATCATTCAATTAATTTATGCGGCCAACATTCGTTCGCACAAAATGTGACTTGTGTTACATTTTTCGGAGCAGTGGAAACAATATTTAACTTTTTTTCAACTTCCACAAGCCGTTGGGAAGTGCTCCTCAATCACAGCAAAGCATCTGTTAAAAGACTTTCGACAACGCGATGGAGTGCTCATTACGGTGCAGTAAAAGTATTGGCTGAAAATTTTGATGGGATAATATCTGCAATTGAGGAACTATGTGACCAAGACGTAAATTTAGAAACTAGAGGTGCTGCACAAAATCTTATGCCTGCTGTGTGCAATTTCTCATTTCTTTGTTTTCTTTTCTTTTGGAATGATGTGCTAAGGGAAGTGAACAATGCTCAGATTGCATTACAAAGTAAAGGTTTATGTGTTGATGAAATAATCATAAAACTAGAAGCACTTCGTCTATTCATTGGAGAGAAACGGTTGCATCTAGCAGAAGAGGCAATAGATTTTGCTGTACAAAAATCGGAAAAATACAACATTTCGATGGAACGACGAATTCGTCGCAAGAAACGCATGCCCGGTGAGTTAGCGTCGTCCACCGATGCTGGACTTACACTTAGAGCGGAACTTCAAAAGGACATGTTAGAATGCCTTGACAGATTCAATATTGAACTCGAAACAAGAGTAAAGTCCATTAAAGACGTAGCTTCATTGTTTGAGGTTGTGCAGTCAAAGACCTTGCTTTCGGCAAACACTGAACAGTTAAAATTAGCTATATCAAAATTTACTAACCTTTACGATGAAGTATCAGAAACAGAACTCCTTTTAGAAATACCAAGATTGAGAAGACATTTAAAAGCGGCTAATATTACTGTCTCTAATTGGGTGATACTGGACTTTTTGAAATTTATTGTGGAATGGGATTTTACAGAATCTCTTCCGAATCTAACGGTAGCACTAAAGTTATTTATAACAATATGTGCATCAGTAGCTTCATGTGAGAGAAGTTTCAGCAAATTAAAATTAATTAAAAATTATTTGCGGTCTACAATGACCGAAACCAGATTAAACAATCTTGGTATTTTAACGATAGAACATGAAGCAACACAAAATATAAATTTTGAAGACGTGATTTCGGAGTTCGCTAGTGTCAAAGCTAGAAGGAAGAAATTTTAATTTTTAACAAACTAAATTTGTTTTACATAATAAACAAATATTTGTAATAGGTATTCATATTTTAATAAAACGTAAATGATTATAACTTTTTTTTATTTTAACAGTTTCGATTGAGTTTTAGGGTGACACCTATAAAATCCGCCCCGGGTGCCACCTATGCTAGCTACGCCACTGCTCATACATAATATACTTAGTTAAAACTTTAATTTATAAACACCCAGTATTCATAAATAAAACTATGAAATCTGTCCTGTGTGTGATTGTTTATTTTCTGTACCTGAAAATATAAACCTCCCAAATTAAGACATTTTTTTTAATGGGACAAGCCCGCCATAACCTTCCAAAACCGCGGCAACTCCTGTAAGCCAGGATCTACAGTAGATACAACCATGAAAACACCAGAACACTGAAGTCCGGCGCGTCCCAGGGACATCAGTAACTGTCTTGGTTCCGGCAACAAAGTGAATCAGAAGAATATCTTCTGAGCATATCTTATAAGAGGAGAAGAAGAAAAAACTATAGTTTCTACTTCCCTCGGAGATAGATTGAATTAAGCCTAAAGGCACAAAGAAGAGACTGTACAACTGGGTGAAGCCCAGTCGCCAAGCACCACGGAAATTTGACTAATAACTAAGTGGGTCCTATGTGTGAGCTGTTATACTTACTTTTCCAATAATAGGTATGGCAAAAATGCCTAAACGCACGGAAATTTGTTCTAGATTCCACAAGGTCCGTATAATAAGCTACACCTGACGAAATAATTAAATTATTTAACATAGTGTTACGTGCATATTGCCAGAGATCACACTCCCAGATTATGTGATGAACCGACTGCTCGTATTGCAACTCCACTGTCGAACATTGGCACCATGGTGAATAAATAAGTTTAAATGAGAACAATTTGCTTTTAAAGTTGCCGTGGCCAGTAAGAAATTGGGCAACACAGTGATCCACCTCCAACCATGTCCTTTCAAGCCGCTCATGCACGTATGGGAAGAACTGATATAGGTGGCGGCCCTTAATAGAAGATGCCCATCTACACTGCCATTCAGTTATAAGCTTATCCCAAACGTCCGTTATTGGCTTAAACAATATAGCAATTTTATTTCGATCACGTTGTGCTAGAAAGCTTACTGACAAATTAGGTCTCGCACTGTAGTACATAGCAGCACGTCGCTGCACCTCAAGATCTACCGAAAGTACACCCGCGAGCACAGGTAGGGCTTCAGTGCTAACCGTCCTATAAGCCTTACACAGGAAAATCAAGGCTAGACGCTGGCCTTGAAGAAGTTTTCGCCGTACCACGCCTATTGTGGCCCTATCAGCCCAGACAGATGCCCCGTAGCACACGCATCCCAGGTAGGTTGCTCCGTATATGATCCTGAGCATAAGAAAAGAGAACCCCTGGTGGCTTTTGAAAATCGCGACAGCAAATTTTTTCTTTTTGGCTTTCTCACTAATAGCCTTCATATGTTCAATGAAAGAATAGTTGTATTCCAAAACTAGACCGAGATAGCAAACCGACTCCTTTCGTTTTACGGAAACGTTGTTAATTTTAATAGACGGCCACGACTTTAGATTTCCTTTAAGCAATAGCTGGTAAGTTTTATGGGGTGTAAAAGTCAAGCGATTTCGTTCGTTCCCCATCGCGAGATCCTACTGAGACAGTATTTAGCCAAATTTAAGAGATTAACAAGTTTGAGATTAACGGCTCAAAGTACAAAAAATCGGAGGGCCATCGCCCTCCCCCGGGCGATTTTTTTTTAAGGTGGGAAAATCATCGAATGACTGCTCCCGCCTGGGTGAGACGGGAGGGAGTGTTAGACTCTTACTGACTAAAAACCACCCCGTTCCTTCTCCTGCACGTCGAGCCGGAGCCCCGGTTACCCGTTAGGGTCTCCGCGACTCCGAATCGGCTCCCCCGGGGGATAGGTTAGCTGCTGCCCCACCCTGAGCCCAAAGCTGGTTACGCCCATGTTGTGGGTAAACATTTTACGCAACTTGCCAATTATAAATCATTTACGAATTCCACGTTTAGTACTGTGTGATCTATACGATAGCATAGATCTACACATATTTAGTGATGCATCACAAGTCGCGTATGGTGCTTGTGTGTATGTACGTAGCTCAACCCAAGACACTAACACATTGGTGCGTTTGCTTACAGCCAAAAGCCGTGTAGCACCTATAAAGCCGGTGACAATACCGAGACTAGAGCTTTGTGCGGTTTTGGTTGGAGTCCGTCTTTATGAAAAGGTGGTTGATTCTCTCCGCGTTCAAATCAGAAGCGCCACCTTCTGGACTGACTCAATGGTAGTACTAGGCTGGCTTAACGTGGTACCTTGTAAATTGCAGCCCTTTGTTAGAAACCGTGTTGCAGAGATCTTGGACAAGACAGGCTCATGTTCTTGGAGGCACGTTCCGACTAAACTAAATCCCGCTGATCATATATCCCGTGGAATTGATGTAAGTCTTTTACATTCCTTAGACTTGTGGTGGTCAGGTCCTAAATTTTTAAGTTGTGATCCCTCACAATGGCCTATTACTCCAGCAGTCACAGCTGATAAACTACCTGAAGTGCGCTCTGAGGTTTCCTTACTTGTTAGATCAGAAAATAACCTCGAATTTATTAATTTTAATAGATTTTCTAATTTTTCTAGACTTAAACGCACAGTGGCTTATGTCTTAAGATTTCTAAATATTTGTAGAAAGAAATTACCTGAAAAACAATATCTCAGTGATAGCGAATTGAAATTGTCATTAAATTTAATTGTAAAACTTACACAAAAGGATTCGTTCCCGGAATATGAACTTCTACCTCTAATAAATAAAAAACCACTGCCAAACAAGAGTCCATTACTTAAATTTAACGTATTCCTTGATGACCAAAATTTAATGCGTGTAGGTGGTCGTCTTGGAAATTCTCAATTTTGCTATGATAAAAAGTTTCCATTATTATTACAGTCCACTCATTACGTTACAAAATTGTTATTTCAACATATGCATCGGAAACTTATGCACGCTGGGCCGCAACTGCTACTGGCATCCGTTAAAGAAAATTATTGGCCTATCGGCGGGCGTAATTTAGCAAAGACGGTTTATCGTAAGTGTGTAATATGTTGTCGTATGAAAGGGCAGGTTGTATCACCACTAATGGGTGATTTGCCACAGCAGCGCGTAACTCCTGGAGGCTATCCCTTCGAAACTGTTGGTGTCGACTATGCTGGACCTGTTTTGTCAGCTAGTAGACAGTGGCGTGGGTGCCGACTCACAAAAGTTTATATTGTTTTGTTTATATGTTTTACAACAAAGGCTGCTCATATCGAGTTGGTAGGTGATTTAACAAGCTTTAATTTTTTATCGGCTCTTCGTCGATTTGTGTCGGAAAACCTAAACACCTCTACTCTGATAACGGGACCTCGCTCGTTGGAGCATATCACGAGATTGGGAAGTTTATTAGGGATAATTGCAATTCATTATCTAGTGATTTAGCAGAAGAAGAAATTGATTTTCATTTTATACCTCCTTATGCTCCTCACTTCGGTGGCCTCTGGGAAGCTGGCATTAAATCTACAAAATACCATTTAAAAAGAGTATTGGGAAATTGTAATCTAACGATGGAAGAGCTGAACACTGTCTTGATACAAATAGAAGCCCTACTGAACTCACGTCTACTTACCTCGCTTTCGTCGGACCCCAGCGATGTTCTGCCAATCACACCCGGACATTTCCTCATCGGGCGACCACTCACTGCATTGCCTACGCCTAGTTATGAAGATTGCTCTAAGAATCACCTTACCAGATACCAGAGAATCGAACAACTCCGACAACATTTTTGGTCAAGGTGGAGTAAAGAATATGTGTCGGAGTTGCAGCAACGAGTAAAATGGAGATCCAGTAGATCTTCACTGAAGAATAATGCCCGCGTTTTCATAAAGGATGACAACCTCCCACCATTAAAATGGCGACTTGGCAGAGTTACTGCGTTACATCCTGGACATGATGGCATCAACCGAGTTGCTGACCTCAAAACTGCGTGTGGGACGGTGCGCCGGGCATTCAACAAAATCTGCCCCTTACCTGATGCTGAGGATTCTGGTTGAGAGGTGCCTCTCAACGCCTGGGGGCATGTTTACGTGAGCCTACGCATAAATGCATAGCAATGTACTTCACTGGGTTAACTGATAGCTATAAGTAATTTTAGTGTTTCTCTTTTTTGTTAATACCGCCATGTTTTTACTTTTTTATTCTACCATGTCTGTACTATCGAAATATAGCTCTCAAATTGTTGGAAGATATTTTAATTCAAAAATCCTTATAATCCCCCAACAGTAGGAACTACGTCATCTTGAAGTCGAATAATATTCAATGTTCTGTTCACACAATCTTCTTCAATATGGTTGAAGCATATTGTTAATACTGATGCATCTATACTAATATTATAAAAAAGAAAGATTTGTGTGTCTGTTTGTTTGTAATGAATAGGCTCCGAAACTACTGGACCGATTTCAAAAATTCTTTCACCTCTGGAAAGCTACATTATCCCCGAGTAACATAGGCTATATTATATTTAAAAATTATTAGGGATCTTTCCTAAAATTCCAATAATGGTGTAAAAAAATGACCTGAAAAATTCCTTACGTCGCGTGCGCTTCGAAAACTATTGATGATAGAACAAAATCATTTACTACGGACTTTGCAGAACTCATCATTATCTACAAAAAGTGTCGCGACAGCATGTCTAAATATTATAGTTATATCACAGTAAGCGGTTTTTTATTCTAAAAATTTAATTTATATGCCGCCGCTTGAAAAGGCTCTTTATTTGTACCTTGGTATTAATCCTTATCAAAATAAATTACCTTATATTCAAGAAGACGGCTTCAATACCTTTTTATTCAATTCGGACATTTCATTCGGAAGATATCACGAGTTTAAAAATGCAAGTATTAGAAAAAAGTCGCGTGGTTGCCGCTCACCGCGCTCAGCTAGCCAGCATGCGATGTAGGCTCCATGTAAGCGTCACTGTCGGCTGAGTCAATTTAATAAAATAACGTGCCGGCTGGTCAACTAGCTCATATACTGAGGATACCGATGATCCCAACTGATCTGCCAATCCCTTTTAAACGACTTCAGTTTCCGGTCAAATCATCTTTCGCGTTAACTATTAACAAGTCTCAAGGCCAAACCTTCGAATTATTAGGGATCGATCTACGAAAAGAATGTTTCACTCATGGCCAACTGTATGTGGGCCTATCACGTGTCGGAGCTCCTAAAAATCAATTTATTTTGTTGTCACAAAATAAAACTACTTCAAATATCGTTTACAGGGAAGCTCTGACTCACTAAAACTAATGGCTTTTGTTTTTTTGTAGATAATATATTTGTAAAAAAAAATTAAATTAAAAAAAAAAACAAAAAAACATTAATAGAAAATATGAATAAAAAAATTCATTAAAAAAAATTCTAACTTCCTTTATAATTTTACTTTTTTTTTGAAACCCGACGCAAAAAAGAAGGGTGTATGTGTGTGTGTGTATGTACCCGTGCGAAGCCGGGGCGGGCCGCTAGTTATGATATAAGTCTTTATTATCACTTCGATTTTTTTACACCTTGGGTTTCATTATTGAAATTTTAGGAAAAATCCCTAATTATTTTTAAATATAATATAGCCTATGTTACTCGGGGATAATGTAGCTTTCCAGAGGTGAAAGAATTTTTGAAATCGGTCCAGTAGTTTCGGAGCCTATTCATTACAAACAATCAAATCTTTCCTCTTTATAATATTAGTATAGATATAGATTTACACAAAAAGTATACATAGTATAAAATTAGAACTAACCTAAAACATGACAATCCTTCTCATTTTTACGTGAATTTGAATTACATCTCTTGATGCAACACTTGCTCATGATAGTTCAGTTCAGATTAATTGTAAAATTCACTGTAACACCGAAAATATTTCCAAAAACCGTATTGTTGACAGATGAATATCTACCAAAAACATGAGCGGAGTGTGTCTCTCTTAAATGGCGGAATGGGCTTCAAGGCGGAGCTTGGTGACGTCATATGAAAAATGTTATCAGAAATTGAAGTTCATGATTTATGCTTATCTCTTTTTACATATGAAATTTACAACGTGTAAGAATGAGACAGATATATTTTTGTTGATGAGGTTCATATTTGCATGATATTTGTATAACCAAAATTGTATATGCAACTTGCGGCGTATCCCCTATTATTCATCTATGACGAATACGTCCAAAGCATAGATTTATATATATAACATAGATGTCTGACTATTGTCTACGGGTAGAATTTAAGATTCATCTCGACGATAATTTCATAAACATACTGTTGTTTCTTTTTTACTTATGTCTCTTTGCTTATGCAGAAAGAGACAATACATTACTGTCATTCTGACAATAATTTTTTGACATCATCAAAAATACCTAGTTGTGCCGAATTGGCCATCTTAGTCCCTGTTATCAGTGCATGTCAGTGGTATATCAGCTGTCAAAGCATTGGTCAACAATATTTTGTTACGAAAATTTGTAGAATTCCTGTTGTTTTTGTGCGTGGTAAACAAAGAAATTATTGGTTAGTGAGAAAAACTATGCCCGGGTGCAGTGTTATTGGATGTAGCACTAAAAATATTACTAAACCGGCAGGTGTAACATTACATCGGTAAGTACTGTTATTTTTCATTAAAATATCTCTGTTTTTCATACTATTCAAGTGTGCTTGCTGCAAATTGACTAAATACAATACTTTTCTAACTAATGCAGTGCTTATTTTCATTAATTTTAGTTGAAATACGTCTAAAACATTTTTCATTGAAAAATAGTGGTGTACATGATTGTTCCCGTATCGATAATTTTATCGTACATAATAAATGTGTCAAAAGTAGAACAAAGAACGAATTAATAAATTCTGAATGATAAAGTGCATTAATTTGACATAATGACAAAATGCAAAAAACATTAAGTACCTACTCGTCAAAAAATTCATTTTATCGACAAAAATCCACCATCGTCAATACCTACGTAATGTAATAAATAATTAATACAATAGAGGAATAATTTTTGTACAATATGAGATAAGGAAATATATTGTGGGAAATGTATTTTTTTTTTCAAAATTGAATTTTTTATCAAATACCGCTCGAGGAATTTTTAGAGTATTTATTAGAATGTGTCGAACTCTGCCAAGGATTTTAATAATATTATAAATTTTCTTTTTAGTTTGTGCTTGAACCATGCAGAAGTGCTTGGCTGGAAATAATTAATGTGGGAAACATGGATACTAGAAGGAAACATATATTTGTTTGTTAACTTTATTTTGAAGATTAATGTTTTAACCGAACAATAAATTAATAGTAAATCTACGTGATGGGCCCTATCGCTACAAGCTCTATTGGTAAATCATAATGTAAACTATTCATTATGTGTTTTGTTATATTAGTTTTGGAAGCATTTTCTGAAGAGGTGCAAACTTAACATTTTATTTAACATTTATATTAAGTTCATAACTAACCGGGTTCTTGTATATGTTTCTGTTTTCCTCCGCTATCTATCACTATCATTGTAATGTACAAACATTTTCGTTCAGAGCTTAGTACAGTACCTATAAAATCTATAGAGAAATCTATGTTCGATTGGATCAAGTAAGTTAAATTATACTATTTATGTTGCAGCCTCTAGGCAGATATGTGCATGAAAATGAACTTGGAACCAGTTCTGAAGTCTTCTCGAAAGATAGTTTTGCAGATTACGTTACAGGGAAACACTACGAAAAATACGAAGATATTGTATATTATAAATCTTGATTTTATGAATACTTTGATACAGTTTTATTTTTCAACCCTCAAAAATTACTTAACCTTAAGTATGTAAATGTTGACCAGTTGATGGAAAATCCTTTTCATAAATTTCGATACATATGTATCGTGAAAGTTATGATGTGAATGTATGGACACGATCGACTGGAGGGATAGTGCACGCAGCAACTACTAAATATATTTCGCTAATATTTTGGTAATGTTTAGTAGATCCATATGAATCATAAAATAATAATATTTTATTGATAAGTCAATTAAAACCAATACTAAAATATCGATATTTCTACAGTTTCAAAAGTCACATCACTAGTTCTATCCGCCATTACAGATGACCAAGTGAAGTTTATGAAGGCACGATTTTTTCGTAGTTGTTTCATATCCATACTCTTGTCATATCAGTGGTCCAAAGTCTGTTAACGTCAAAATCTTAATGTCAATTTGTCATTGTCAAATTAACGTCAATTTCAGGAATAGAATAAATGCGTGCGAGAAATGAATGAATATTTTTATTTTATGAAATTGATATAAGAATAATTGATAAAATATGGGATCACGACAAATTACTGAGAAGTCTCTGTCTATGTTAAGATCCTTACCGAGATTATCTCTTGGTAATATTCGTAACAATCCTAAATCCAAGCAAAGTGTAAGCTGTTTTGTTAAATGCTCAAATAACCTAATTTTTTTATATACATCTTGTTAAATGTTTTGAATTGTTTTATTGCAGTCAAAAAGAGGCCGCGGACAATACGGAGGCGACAAGCATGGCGCTGGTAATAAAGGATCAGGCCAAAGGCAAAACTATATGAGATTAGGTTATGAAACTGGAAATAATCCATTTTATTTGAGAGTTCCTCAAGAACATTATTACAGAGGCCACCAGTAAGTTACAAGCTTTTCTTTAAAGTCACATTAAATCTTAATCATCTTAATTACAAAACCTGTGTTGACCTCGTACAGTAATCTAAAACCTTTTATACAAGCAATTCTTGTATATATATACATATATAAATCATCATCATATCAGCCATAGGATGTCCACTGCTGAATATAGTCTTCCCCCAACGACAAATATAAATCAACAATCTCAGAAATGGCTCCATTGATTATCTTGAAATTTTATATGCAAGAGGTTTTTAGGAGTGATAAATCGATCTGGCTAGGTTTAATAATAATCATTTATTTATTTAGTCAGATAATACAATCCATATGGTTAGTAAAGACATCTACAACTTATAAACTAGTATTAGTACATCAAACCTCATCATATAAAATTAAAATAATTTGTCATATGTAATATAATGATAATATAGTAACAATACTGCTGACTTTCACTACTTCTGGGTACGGTTTGTAGGCAACACTTGCGTCTTCGTCCAGTGTTTTAGCATAAGGCCATCAGTCCTATCCGCCACGGTCATCAGAAGACTGTTGGCGCTGCCCCGCACCCGCTGCATCAGGGAGGCGATACGCTTTCTTATGATTGCATAGAAATCATCCCCGATGCGCTACAGTGTCGAGGCAGCCTCAACAGTGCCCTGTACGCGTTATTATATTGGACTCGCAAGGCGCTGTAAGCCCTCTGCGTGTAGTCGACCCATAGGCTGCAGGTATAAAAAGATTGACAATATGCCCTGAAAAGTGTAGCCTTCACATCATGAGAACACTTTGCAAACCTGCGGATCAACATATTGCTCCTGTCTGACAACGTTCCCTCTCCATGTCTTTACTATCAGTCTGTGTGTCAGTGACCCAGTGCCCCAGATACTTGAAAGAAGTGACCCATTCCAAAGCAGTCCCCGCAAGTGCAACGGGTGGTATATCATAAGTTTTAGTACCTGCCCTGAAGAGTAGACACTCGCTCTTCCTTGCATTATATCTAAGACCCTGGGCCTCGGCATATCGCGATGGGGCCAGAAGCACTATATCATCGGCATAACTAATGTTGTTGACAAGTGTTCCGTTGATTGAACAACCTACCATAGTGCTGCAGAGCTCACGAACCAGCCCATCCACATATAGACAGAAGAGTTTCGGCGAAGTCAGGGCGCCCTGCCTCACCCCACACTCCAGTCCATACGGATCCCATAGCGAACCCGCCCACCTCACCATATTGCTTTGATGGCCATTGGTTTAATTTTGAGAAAATGTTGTTCTGTTTATGTCATATAAAGAAAATCCTTATTATAAACAGTTTATGCCCCAATTCTAAAAGGCTTCTCAATTTTAAGTTGCACTTAAATATCTTGCCATCTCTGTCATTTTACAAAGAATTTGCATAGCGTTTCAAAATTCGGTTTTTCGTCGGGAAATTGGGTGCCTTTCATGCAGAACATCCAAATTCAATGTTCAGCCTGAATGTTTCTTTTACTTTATGTTTTGTCCTATTTGCATCTCATTAAATCTGTCATCAAGGTTCTTATCTACCTCTATACTAATATATATATTTTTTTCTCTACTTTGTATCCCGCAACACAGCAATCTGTTTATAAAACATTTAGCCGCTTTCTTGGCTGACTCATTGTCTGAGTGTGGCATATTGCATTGAAGAGAAGTATCCAATGAATTTCTCTTCCTACTGGCTGTTGAATCGGTCTATGAGGTTAGGTACACTGCTCCTCTTCAGTCTTGCAAATTGGATACTTCCAGATCCCGATAACTTAGAAGCAAGGGCATTGACATGCTTAGATAGCTTTTTCTGATAGTTTGAGCCTCTCTTAGAAATTTCTTCTCTAACAATTTTTAGCCTTAGGTCTTGTAAAATGTATTTGTTGCCAATGCTTTTGGGTATATTGTACATGCATCTCATTGCCTTCATTTGAAACCTTTCCAGAATTTCTATATTGCTGGTACTTGCTGTTCCCCAGTGCTCAATACCGTATGCCCAGATCGGTTTCAGGATAGCCTTGTATACTGCCATTTTGCTTTTATTCGATAGTTTTGAGTTTTTACCGATCAACCAGTGCATATTTCGAAGAGTTGTGTCGAGCTGTTTTCTTTTGGTCCAGATGTGTTTCCTCCAAGTTAATCTTCTGTCGAGATGCATGCCAAGATATTTAGCAGTTTCGTCTTGCGGTATTTGTTCGCCATTAAGTAGAACAGGAGGGCAGTTTGCTTAGGTAACTCTCAAGTATTGGAAAAAAGGAGTGTGGCAGAGACTTCTTGATTTTGTACAGTAGACCCTCTTGCCAGACCTTGTCAAAGGCCTGACTAATATCCAGGATTGCAGCCGAACAATATTGCTTGGTTTCAATTGTATGACCGATAGTATCTGCCAATCTGTGTACTTGCTCGACGATACCATGGCTATGTCGAAAACCAAATTGATGTTCTGGAAGTACTTTATCTAGGTGTGGATTGAGACGATTGATGATAATCCTTTCAAAGATCTTACTGAGAAGAGGGAGTAGACTAATTGGTCGGTATGACGACACTTCCTCTACAGGTTTGCCAGGTTTAGGGATCATAACAACTTGAGCTATCTTCCACTGGCTTGGATAATATGAGAGCCTCAGGCAGGCATTAAAAATGTTTACTAAGTAGATTATTCCTTTTCTCGGCAGGTTTTTCATCAGCATGGAGTCTATAAGGTCATATCCAGGGGCTTTTCCATATTTCAGAGCCATAATCATCTTAGCTATCTCTTTAGGACTTACTGGTTTAATAGATGCACAAAGCTGGTAAGGAGATTTTAAGTAGGTTATAATTTCTTTATCAGTTTCTGGGTTATTACTGGGGAAAGGTTTGAAGACACTCTGAAGATATTCAGCAAATACTGTTGCTTTTTCTAGATCGGATCTAGCCCAGTCCCTGTCCTGTTTCCTTAATGGTGGAACATGGATATCCGGTCGTTTCAATTTCTTTGTTGCGCACCAAAGTGAATACTTGGTGTCTTTATGGGGAGTTAAGTGGGCCAATTTACTCTGCACTGTGTGATTCTCCAGATCTTTGATAAGTATCTTTATTTCTTCTGTAATTTTATTAAACTTGGGTTTATCTGAAGGATACCTTGTTTGTTGCCATTCTTGCCTCAATTTTCGCCGTTCTTGGACTTTGTCTCTTATTAGTTTGGGGTAGTTTTTCAGTTTTAATTTAGGGTTTTTTTAGCTGTATTGAATTTTTGAATGCTTATTTCTAGGTCCTCAGGCGATTTTAGTTTTAGTTTAATTTTTAGATCTAATGCTTCACTGACCAGTGACCATTTCTTGAAATTGTTTCCAGTTAGTTTTATGATTATGTAGTTTGATGGTAGTTTCTTGCAGGATAACTTTTTGGTACACATTTAGGATTACTGGGGTGTGATCTGAAGATAGGTCATCACACGCTTCTATTTTTATGCAACCTCTGCCAATATTTTTTGTTATATAGAAGTCTAATAGGTCAGGTATCTTGTTTTGGTCTGTGGGCCAGTATGTAGGTTGACTGTGGGATATCCATTCAAGTTTTAGATCTAGTGTACTTCTATATAGTTGTCTTCCTCTAGGATTGATAAGCCTTGAACCCCAATTAGTATGTTTGGAGTTCCAGTCTCCTCCACAGATGAAACGTGTGCCTAATTGGCTGAAAAACATCTTGAAATCATCAGAGGATATTACATGTCTTGGTGGACAGTACACAGCAGACACAGTAGTCAATTCCGATTTATGCTGAATACAAATAGAGGTTGCTTGTATTTTATCAGTTTTATATGGTTCAAGGTTTCGTAAACTCACAACCGCTGTTTAAATTTTCGTAAGGGCATTTCGTATTCTGAATATCTCGGCGATGGCGACCTCTCGCGTCCGGGTCTAGTGCAGGCCATGATGCGGAGCGAGGGGGATTGGGATGCCGTCTCCTCCTTTTGCGAAGCAGTCATGCTAGCTAAGGAGGAGGCGGGACGCGTGAGGCAGCGAAGCGCTGCCTCCTCGCAACCCAGCCATCGCGAAGGACACACCGGGCGTCGGGGATCGCGGGACGATCTCCGGCCACCGTAAGTGCGGGCCTGCGGACGGCGAGCATGGGTGGCTCCCCGTCCGACCAGAAACAGACCCGAGCGTACGGCGCGTCGCGTTCCGCGCGCGCCTCAAAGAGCCATCAGACCACCACAGATGGGGCCCAAAAGGGCCGATGCCGATTCGGAGTCGCGGAGAACCTAACGGGTAACCGGGGCTCCGGCTCGACGTGCAGGAGAAGGAACGGGGTGGTTTTTAGTCAGTAAGAGTCTGACACTCCCTCCCGCCTCACCCAGGCGGGGGCAGTCATTCGATGATTTTCCCCCCTTAAAAAAAAAAAAAAATTCTGAATATCTATTTCTATATCTATACTATCTATCTCATCTCTCCCTTTCAATCGGGATTTCGCCCTGGTCACAGCACGGTCACCGCTTTACTCAAAGTGACCGATGACATTCGCTGGGCTATGGACAACCAATCTCTCACTGTTCTTGTGTTGGACTTCAGTTCTGCCTTTAACTCCGTGGACTTTGACATCCTGCTAGGGGTCCTGAAGGCCAACAATTTCTCTTCTTCCTCTCTGGCCTGGTTTGAGTCTTATCTTCGGGGTCGCCGTCAGAGGGTCCGCCTTGAAGAAACTTTTTCTGATTGGTGTGACCTTGCTGCTGGGGTACCCCAGGGTGGCGTCCTTTCTCCTGTTCTTTTCTCCATCTTTATTAATACCGTTGCCAGGGTCATTTCATCCAATTTCCATCTATATGCGGACGATCTGCAGCTATATCGCCACTTTGGCTTGTCCGAGGCCCATTCTGCTATCGATGCCATGAATCGTGACTTGGATGGCGTTGCCGAGTGGGCTAGGTCTTTTGGCCTGCAAATCAACCCTCTCAAGTCTCAGGCCATGATCATCGGTAGCAGATATTATCGAAACGCTCTCGACGTGTCTGGCCTTGGTCCGTTACGTTTGAATGGCACACACATTCCATTCACTGATACTGCGAAAAACTTGGGGGTGCATATCGACTCGAACCTGTCGTGGGCCTTTCAGGTGAACGAGGTTAGTCGGAAAGTTCATTTCTCCATCCACTCGCTGAGGCGCCTCCAGACCCTGCTTCCGATGACGACTAAGATTCACCTCGTCCAGGCGCTGATCTTGCCTCTCATTGACTATGCGGATGCTTGCTATTTGGACGCCACAGAGGAGCTATTAAATAAACTTGAGCGTTTACAAAATGTATGTATCCGTTTCGTCTTTGGTCTTAGGAAGTTCGATCATATTTCTGAATTTCGTAACAGGCTCAAGTGGCTCCCAATCCGTCTTCGCAGGAACACTCGCATATTATGTCTCCTCTATAACATCCTGTTCAACCCAGCCTATCCTACTTATCTCCGAGACCGTTTCTCCTTGGTGCGTCCTCCTGAAGTCCTTACTCGCTCTCATCTTAAATCCTATCTTAAAATTGTGCCCCATAATACTAACTTCTACTCCTACTCCTTCTCCGTTCATGCAGTGAGACTATGGAACTCACTCCCGCCGAACATTCGGGATGCCAAGTCAATCTCTATCTTTAAGAGACAAGTGAGAGAACATTATCTTTCCTCCTGAAATATAGATCTTTTTGTTTATATTTATATATATATATATATATGTATATATGTAGGTATAAGGGTTATTTTTTTTTACTTCTTTTTATATAATAGCCTTGTATTAGTTGGTTTTATTGTTTATTATTGTTATTTCTATCGGTTTCTTCGTTATTATTATCCATTTTTATTATTATTATTATTTTTTTTTATTGTTTGTGTAACACACTATGTGTCTCAGTGTTATTATATCTTTTCCTGCCACAGGCCCACAGGAAGAGATTCCAGTTGGAATATGTGGGGCCTATGTACTCTGTTTTTATATATGTGTTGTCCTCTGTGTTGAATGTGTGTGCATAAATAATTAATAAATAAATAAATCTATACTAATATTTTAAAGAGGAAAGATTTGTACCTATTTTTGTATGTTTGTAATGAATAGGCTAAGTACTGGGCCGATTTAAAAAATTCTTTCACCAATAGAATGCTACATTCTTCCAATTTGACATAGGCTACATTTCATTTTGAAAAAAATTAGGGATCGTTGGTAAAATTTGAACAATGTAACCGAAGGTGTAGAAAAATGAGTCTTAAAATGTCTTTCGTCGAATGTGCTGCCGAAACAATTAGCGATAGAACAAAATAATGTACAACAATATTGAAGAACATCATAATGTCTACAAACAACTCAGAGGTAGCATATGTCCAACTATTGTACTTATGTCACTACAACAATCCAAATTTCCAAAAATAAATAATTGTCTACCCCGTGCGAACCCGGGACGGGTTGCTAGTTTTTATATAGAATAATAATGGTAATAATTGTAATGGTTTTTCAGCCTCCGGAGGGAATATCCACCACTGTCATTACATCAGCTACAGACCATTATTGATACAGATCGCTTGGATATAACTAAACCCATTGATATTGCAAGTATTATCAAGTCAGGTCTCTACAAATTTTTCCCTGATCAGAAGCAATTTGGTGTCCAACTCACTGATGAAGGAGCAGATTTCTTTGCAGCAAAAATAAATATTGAAGTTCAGTGGGCGAGTGAACAAGTAATTGCTGCTATTGAGAAAAATGGTGGTGTTATTACAACTGCCTACTACGATCCGCATAGTTTGATGTTACTTAAGAACCCTAAAAAGTTTTTTGAGTCAGGTCAAGCTATACCTAGGAGGATGATCCCACCACCTGATGCTATTGAATATTACACTAGTGCTAAGACACGTGGCTATCTGGCTGATCCAGAAGAAATATCAAAGGAAAGGCTAAAATTAGCACAGAAATATGGGTATAGTTTACCTAACATTGAAAATGAACCAAACTACAATATGCTAAACGAAAGGAAAGATCCTAGACAAATATTTTATGGATTAGAGCCCGGTTGGGTTATCAATTTGAAGGAAAAGTGTATGCTTAAGCCGAAAGATCAAGAATTGTTACAATTCTACAGTACATAAGATGGATAACTAAATTATATTGGTAAATATAGGTTCATATAGACATTGTTTTTTTTTTCTAATTTCTGGTGTTATCTTATTGAGATCAATTGTCTAATTGTAACCAGACAGAGAATCATGAAATCAAAATATAATAGAACAAAAAATAGCCAAAAATCCAGTAGTACAATTACCTTTCCCGGGAATCGAACCCGAAACAATTACACGGCTACAAAATTAACGAAGCATCTATGCATATTTTGGCCCCAATCGCAATTTGCAAGAGCTGCTAGAACAATAATAAATTAATATGTTCAATGTTCGTACGCCCAACGCTTTTATCAAACAGTGTTCCATTTTCAATGCTGGCCTTTGGGCGTTAGGAAATCCGAATTTAGACAGGTAATTTGTATTGTCATTTTCGTGAGACATACTAAATAAATTATTATGTTTTCTGCTTACTCACGTAATAATTATTTAGACAGGTACCTAATGTTCGGCAAGACTATGGCCAAGGTCAATTCACTAGGTATTTATTTATTTTTTGCTGTTTGATGTGAGTGGACATTATTGAAAATAAAAAACATTTTTCTGTTGTACATTTATTCACTTTCTCGAGAACCGCAAACCATTAGTAGTCATAATATAAATCAGTGTTAATCAGAAGATACAATATTTTCCGCCTTACTGATACTTATGTATTATCCTGATACTATTTTCAAGTAATCCTGTTTAAAGATATTCTTACATTCAAACATAGTATAACTTACAAGAAAGTGTGATGTTGAATACTACAAATTTAATATCTGTAGTGGTCTGGCTTGTATGGTCCCTCGACAGGGACGCCGATGTATTTCGCTTGTTTAGGTGTGAGCTTAGTTAGTTTTACACCAAGATGGTCCAAATGTAAGGCAGCTACTTCTTCATCCAACTTCTTAGGCAGTGTGTGAACTCCAACAGGGTATGCATTGTGCCTTGTCCAAAGTTCGATTTGAGCTAGAACTTGGTTGGTGAAAGAGTTTGACATAACAAATGATGAATGTCCTGTGGCGCATCCTAAGTTAACAAGACGTCCAGCCGCCAAGACAATGATGTGGTTTCCATTGTCAAGCTCGTAGCGGTCTACTTGTGGTTTAATGTTTACTTTCTTGGCATTGTTTTCGAGCCAAGCGACATCTACTTCACAGTCGAAGTGACCAATATTACAAACAATTGCATCATCCTTCATTTTCAAGAAGTGTTCCTTGCAAATGATGTCTAGATTTCCTGTAGTAGTGACAAATATCTGTCCTACTTCAGCAGCCTCCTCCATGGTCGTTACCTGGAATCCTTCCATAGCCGCTTGTAGGGCATTAATGGGATCTATTTCAGTGACAATAACTCGACCTCCAAATCCCTTAAATGCTTGAGCGCACCCTTTACCCACATCACCATAGCCTGCGACTACGCACACTTTTCCGGCAACCATGATATCTGTAGCTCTTTTAATTCCATCTAGCAATGATTCTCTACATCCATACAAATTATCGAATTTGCTCTTAGTGACCGAGTCATTTACATTGATGGCAGGTACCTTCAGTAGACCTTCACGGAACATTTTATACAAATTGTGTACACCAGTAGTGGTTTCTTCAGAAATACCCTTAATGCCCTCTAGATATTGTGGGAACTTCTTGTGAACCAAGTTCGTTAAGTCGCCACCGTCGTCCAGGATCATGTTAAGTGGCTGAAATTATGAAATAAATGCATTAAAAGTATGTATGTTATGTTTTTGATACCATGGAGGTAACATAAACGGATATTTATAAACATAAGGATTTTGTCCTGGGTGTGTTTACAAACACACAAGTTCACATACACAATGACACCCAGACCAGAAACAACAATTTGTGGATCACACACAGAGCTGTTCCGTGCATTAATCGAACCCGCTACGGTTGCCAGTTGCCCAGCCACCGCGCTAACCATGCAGTCAAATTTGATTGTAGGTTAGTCTACACACTTTTAATTACCTTCAAGGAAAAGTCTTTAGTACCAACCACAAGTCTCAAGGAAAAAAATACATTGGGGTAAATAATATAAATTGTATCCTCTAAGAAGTTGTTCATAGGAAAATCCATTATTTACCTTTCCATTTGGGAATACTAATGTCTGCTCAATACACCATATATATTCCTCTTCAGTTTCTCCTTTCCAGGCGTAGATTGGGATACCCACTGCAACCAAAGCCGCGGCTGCTTCATCCTGCGTACTGAAGATGTTGCTGCTGGACCACTGCACCTGTTATAATAAATTGTGTAAAGAAAATACATTGTCTCGCGTGGATCCAGGTTTAGACACACGACGGGTTAATACATACGTCATAGTTAAAAAAAGTTTCGTGTATAGATACAGGATTTAATATTAGCCAATTCTATTCACATAACGCATATGTCGATAACTCCATACCGTTTTACATAACAATAGTAGGATACTTATTACTGGAATAAAAGACCTTATTGTAACGGATATGACTAGACATAATAACAATATTACCAATTGAATAGAATTCATGAATTGCAAAATATATTTCATAATAATTAAAGCAAACACAGATCTCTGATCAGAGGTTAAAGATAAAAAAGGTCAAGAGGTGATGATAAATATCAGCACAATTCTTACACATTATTTACATTACTTACAGAAATAAGATAACAAAATTTATTCTTTAATCTTTGACACCTTCTTATTCATATGTAATTGTAAACATATTGTTACTAATCTTCAACATCTTCTGTTTACATTTCTAACTAGATACAAGGGTTGTATATAGGCTGATGATGTGATAAGGATTGTGACTGTAGCACAGTTGTGCAGAAGTTGAAACAAGAATAAACTTTACTATAGCTTGGGTACAAGATACAATAATCATACTAATCATAGATTTTAATCTATCTATTTTAGTATAATTATTGTCGAGATACAGAGAGATTAATTAGATTGCCTAGAGAGATCTAGGCATAAGGTGCTTCTTATAAATGAGGCATAAGTTGAAAGGGAAAATGTGTTAAAAAACAAATTATGCAATTGCTATATCATGTTTTTCTTAACATTATCATAATAATATAGAATAAAATAATAACAGATTTATTTAAGTAATTTTACATCAATACTTTGTGTTTTAATAATTCACGATATGGGCAATGGGTACCTAGCTACGCAAGTAGATAAAATATATTATATATATATATATATAATAGCTTTATACCTAATATTAGTATACACATTAAACAATGTGAACACCTGTGGATATGGTAACACATTGCACAGCAATGCAGTCAGCATTGCCTTGCAATGTGTTACTGGTTTGTAACCTGGGATTTATTTGAGTGATTCACAAATTAAACTGTCAAACACCAAGCGGTCACCGGTGACCGCAACCTATTGTTCTATAATTGTGTCTATAATGATGGTACTTGACAAGTTAAAAGTGTTGTTTTGAGTCTGTGTGCAGGTGCAGTGTATGTGTTCTGTGATTGTAAATGTACTTAACCACAGTTTATAGGAAATAATATTGAAAAAATTCAACTACAAAAGGGCCTGTTTTATCAGACATTTCTACACTACATTGTATATTTCTGTAACTCAATATCAATAATATTTACATAGGTAGTAATAGGTACCCATCTAGCTAATCGCAATTCACACCAGAAATGTTGTAGAATTCAGATTTCCGCCTAATTAAGTTGACTAATGCTTGAAATACTAGAGCTAAGCAAATCAAATTGTTAAGATTACAAAGTCAATACTTTCTCAATGTAACAAAGATAAGTCCAACTTTATAATCTATATCACACATATTGGTATAATGAAATTTGATAAGTGCTGAATTTTTTTTTTATCAATATGTGATAAAATCTATACTGGATTATAGTGTCAATATTAATGTTCCTATCTTTGATTAAGACATATCAGTTAACCAAATGGAGTAGGCCTCCTCTAGTAGTAGAAAATATTAGGTATTATATTACATGTTAGAATTGGCACTGAAAAATTTAGATTAATAAATCCTGTGAATAGGTATCTACTTTAGGAATTTCTCTCAGTAATGCACTCTGCTTTTGTAAACACACAAGTACTTGATAACTATGTATTCTGTCATCTGGAAGAAATACTTTCGTTTGCATCAAAAGGTTTATTTTCTGAAATATGAATGGTTATAGAACTTACCTCAGCTCCAAGCTCTACAAGAGTCTCTATAAGGACAGCGGTCTGCACAGTCATGTGGAGACTGCCAGCAATTCTGGCTCCTTTAAGGATTTTGCTTGGAGCATATTTACGGCGGCATGCCATCAATCCGGGCATCTCCTTCTCTGCCAACATGATTTCCTTGCGGCCAAGTTCAGCCAACTTCTCATCAGCTGTAAGAAATAAATATTTCTCTTACTTTCTTTAACTTGTATTAAATATTTAGGTACACACTTTTCAGCATATGTCAGAGTAAAGAACAAAGAGGCTTATTAATGCAATGTACTTGTACTGTAATCTTCATGTAATTTAAATATATATGAGATAATACCTACAAGTTTGATTAATACTGAAAGAATTGAAAGATAGTGTCATTCAATAAAGATTATTTTAAATATGATTGTTAAGTACTTGTAATAAAAAAAACTAAATGATGATTAGACAAAAGACATCAGAATATATGTATATCAGATATGTAATGATTGCTTTATAGAAGATGATTTATTACAATAATACATTATTTGCATAATTTATTTTTGAAAAGTATAATTCATAGTTAGTTAGGTACCTACTACAATTTAATCTTTTTCATTTGCGTAAAAGAATACTCAGTTGTTTAAAGCATATCGCAGGAAAAATTATTTACGTCATTGTATATTTTATTAGCGGCTAACCAGTTATACCACATAGGTAGGTAAGTAGTATCTGGCTTAATTTTATTTACTTATTTTGTTTTAAATTAAGTACCTACATCAAATAGGTGCTTAGTTACTTGGTAATCGTTAATTGAGTAGGTAAACCTACTTCATGATAACAGGTACCATCAGACTAATGACTGATAAATGATAAGGTTTATCATTATAATTATAAGGAAATGCAGAACTATCAAACAATGTTCAGGAAAAGCTAAAGTCGGTTCGGCATGGTTTGGATAACCTACAAAAAGTTAACTTTCTAGTATCTATGTTACCCTTTTGCCAGTAATTAGGTATATGCAATGATTAGTTAATCAGAAGCTTTGAGAACGATATCAAAAATCCTGTGGTGAACTACATATACCTAGAAAGGAGTAGGTACGATATTATTATTTACTTACCAATTTTGTACGGTGGCTTCATGATTGTTGTTTTTAAATTTCACACAAGTACAAAAACTATTCAGAAGGAATTCCTGATTTAAAGCCAGGAATAAAGATGTGTTATTTTATTAACAGTACTATCTACAATAAAACGAACTTAGCACATGGAGGCAACGGAAATCGGCCCGTGACACGACCTAAGCCGACCACAGATGTTTCTAAAATAATAACGTTCCTCTCCTCCCTCTCTGCAATACATTACATCTGCCTCAGCCACATTAATATATACTCAGCAGCGTGCGAATCAAAGAATAGGTAGGTAGGTACCTAACTAGTTACATAACGTAATTAAAGAATATAATTTATTTAAAAAAAAATAACATTCTAACTAAGACAGGTACCTATTTATTTCGCGATTACGCCATGACATCACATCTGGTTTGTGGTTCTGCAGTTAGATGGAAATTGACGAACTAAAATCCTTACTATCATTGGAAATTGAAAAGTGCATACTTACCTACGTTTATTTATTGTTTTTCTTTGACGATTATGAAGAAGAATGAAAGAATGGATCGTTTTTGTGGTAGAGATATCACTAGGTACATCACTGTCTGTAAGTTGATATTGGGCAGTGACTAGTCTGGAGCTGCCTAGTTTGGTGATTGTAGACTTGTAGAGTGATAGAGTCTAATCACTTTTTTCCTTTGATTACGCTTTGATCATACTAATAATAATAGGAATCATGAATGTGTGTCCATTACATGATTAGATTTAGATTAAAGTTGTCTAAATTCTCTTCGCTTCAGGCCCTCATACGCTTCCCAAATGACCAGGACCCTGTGGTACCGTGAATGGTAAAGACACACATAATAGGCATCATGAGGACCATCCTCAACTACACACAGACATCGCAAATGATAATTGTTATTTAACGATCTTTTTATTATTTTTAATGTTACCACACACTAGGATTGTCTCCTGTATCGTGGGTGCGTTTACAAACACAAGTTCACATACACATGACACCCAGACCCGGAAAAACAATCTGTGGATCACACAGAGTTGCTCCGTACGAGAATCGAACCCGCGACACGTTGCGCGGCAGCCAGTTGCCCAGCCACCGCACCAACCGTGCAGTCAATCCCAAAAGATCTTGTGATTTACACACAATAGGGGACAATATCTTTTTTCAAAAGATATTTCAAAGAAGCTAAGTATCTAATTTCGATTCTCAGGATTCACAAGCACTGACTGCATAGTTCCTTAGCGTAGTGCGGCAATGGCAATGCTACGCAAGTATTGTATTGTGTGCGCGGGATTCCTGCACTAAAAATATTTATGCGATCTACTAATTGTAGATCCGTTACCAAATGTGCAGTGTAGCCCTGTATGAATTTGCATGTTTGTAAATGGCTCCTGAAACAGGAGAAAATCCCAGTGTACCTACACACTACGATATGTTTTGTTATAGAGGTACATTCATACTTATATCATTTTACATCTGGTAATTTAGAGTTATTAAGTGATCTAACACCACTCATCATGGCAATAATCGGCCGGCTCGATCCGAGCGAAACCACGGCTTCACAAGAAAATTTGTCAGAAACAACGTAATGCTTGCGTTGTGTGAGGTTATCAGTGGCCAAATTCTCCTCCATTTCCAAATGTCCGGCAGCACAGCGCACTTGTAACTCCTCTTGTAATTGTATCTTGACGGCGCCGATTGCTTACCAGTTGATTGATCCTTTTGCATGTTTGCTGACCTATTCTATAAGAAAAACTAGCAAAAGCCAGACTTGCGCACGAACGGTTCCGTACCATTCGTCTTTCAATACAATAAACAGCATGAACTTTGTTGTATGGGAGCCCTGTTTAAATACTTAATTGGTTTCTTTTTAGTATTTGGTAGTAGAAATCCACCATTTCCGTTTGTCAAAATTTCAACTATCAGGGTTCAAGAGATCCTTTTTGGTAACTGACGGATGGACCAACGGCCAGCGGAGTCTTCTAGTGTTCTAGTAATACGGTTGCCGTTGCTCTTTGGGTACGGTAACCCCAAAGAAGCTACGCTGTGGGTAGGCAGTCTAACAGATAATAATACTTGTATCAGTTCGGGTGAGTATTTGCTGCACGAGTATATCAGACAAAATGCCTCGTGTTCTTCGAACGGATAAAAGTGAACATGAAGTGTAACATACACTTGTCGCCCGTTATGTGTAAGGATTCCCTACTAGGCTACTAGGTATTGACAATACGATATACACACTGTTATGGAAATCGTAGCATTCCGTATCTAAAAAAGACACCTACAATTATTTGTAAAGGTTTTAATTGAATCTGAATTATAGCTTATACCAGTATTTTATATCAATCAGAATCGTTTTACAAAAATGTTTATTTTTTAAATAGAAGAGTAAATATAAATAATACACAATTTAACTTCTAAATAGTTTAATCACCATAGAACAGTTTACAGAGTAGCAGATAGTAATAGTCAAAACGAATGAAAATATACGCCGTAACAAAACAACTAATTGATTTTAGATTCGCGCAGGAAAAGTGGGTGGTATTCATTGACTCGATGCCTATGATTCTAATTCAGAACCTTTCATGGCATGGCACTAGTCCTCACATATTCTCCTATCATACTTAAATATAAGTACATACGTAACTTGTATGACATTTGGAATACTTTTTCTGATTTATTTTTATCCAAATGATATTTTTTTCAAATATATATTGTATTATGTATAAAGTAAAACAAGTAATCGGTACTATTGACACATTTCACGTAGTAAATTCTTGCATAATTCGCGCAAACATCAATCCTATCAGTGATGCTCACAGACTAGCAGACACTCAACAAGTCAACATTGAAATTAAATAACATTAAGGGTATTTTCATGCTTAAGTTATCACACTTAAGTCCTAAACCAGAAGAGTATAAAAAGAATTCTATCCGTAAAAACGGAACGAATTGGTTAAAATATTAGTCACGAGTTTTGAAACTGGACTAAATATTGATAACAGCGAGTTAGATTAAGTTATCGTACATTTGTCTAAGAGCAAGTTTGATCGACAAAGTAAGACAAAATAGATATTTGAATAAACAACAAGCGATTGCGCGTACCAGAGGCAGTAAAATTAATATCATGTCATGTATTTCAACATTATAATTCGAACTGAGTCAAGCTTTGAGTTAGTCGACAACGACATGATATCGGCGTCCTCATAGTGTTTATGATATGATAAGGTCACGATAACGGCAACAAACCTGCTAGTTGCCGAATGTGATAGCCAAAAATGTCTTGTAAGGCTTTAACTTTTTAACGTAAAATTTAAAGAAAACGTTCTGCCTACTTATTTAAAATGTACTGCATTAAGATCACTTTATAAAAGTAAACAATACGATACGAAAATAAATATTTAGTGAAGATACCCCTTTTGAAATTTGATAATTGTGAATATCATTATGGTCAACGAAAAGCATCAATATTATGGCAATATCATCAGCCCATAGGTGTTATTTCAACAAATGGTCTGCTTGGTCTTTAAGGTTTTGCCATTTTAACACATAAGAAATAAAAGTTTTAATTACATATATGTACAATAATGTGATATTGAGATCAGAAGGCAAGGACACTTTTTATTCATCACAAAGGAAGATTGAGATTTTTGAGATAGGCAAGCTTATTATTTTTTAATAGCTATTTAGTGGCTCTAACGTTGATCTTTTAAAAGCAACCGCTTACATCATTTGCCGGTGACGCGAATATTTTGTCGCTTACCTGTCGTAAATCTGCCTAAGCCTTTATAAAAACCATTTGACACCATAGAGAATCATTTGTAAAGATTACGATTACATTAAGTTATACCAACAGTTAATGTTAAGACAGTAGGCCAATACAATACATAGTGTGAGAGATAAAATAACCAGAAATGTAGTTTTGGGTACACTACATGATCTGTTATACTTCTAATATTATTCTATAGCAAATTCTTTTAACAGGCGACTCTAAGAATAGTGCCAAAATATTTCGTTTTCTAGTTCATTTCTATAGGGCGTCATGTAAGTTTATTAATGAAACGTTTTCCTATACCTTTTTATGAAATATTTTCATATTAGACTTGAATTGCGATGAATAAAAAAAGAATCGTCGCCAATATGGCGTCCTTCAGTCTCTAGTAATGTCGACGGAATCTTAAACATACATTAATATACCGAATTTCCATTATGATCGACAATGCCTAAGTTTATAAAATATCTGAGATAATCATGCACGCATCTACACATGCATTCCTATCCATCCATAAAATCTTTCATACTTCTTACAAAACATAATAATAATTTATAAAATTCATAATCCCTTGCACATGTGCATGCCTATAATAACATACGTCACCTTTCACACAATCTCTTTCAAACTATCACTTTATCTCACATAAGTAAAGATACCACAGCCACTGTCTGTATTTATAATACCAAATAGGAAAAATGCTTCAACTTTAAGATAATAGTTATGGAAAATTATGGTCAGGCACATATATTAAAGTTTAAATAATGCTACGCTAAGTGCATTGTTTGGGGCCAAAAATCACTAGGTGATTTTAAGAAAAAGCCATTACAAATTATATTAGCATTTTTCTTATATGCAAAACATAATACAATTTTACTAGTTCATAAACATTCATCCATTTTTGACTTTGTTACTGGTTACAATAAATTTAACAGACTGTTTTGTCATGGTACAATGCTCATTAAATAAAATAAAGCAATGGATGTTACTATGCTACAGTAATGGTAACATGTTACTAAAGTAGAGAAATATTCATATATTATGTAATATAATAGATGTACAATACATACTTGAATATTAATTACTCATAAAGGCTATATAAGCCTATGAACACGAGATAACTACTTTATAAAATGTTGGCAATACATTGAAATAATACAGGCCTCTAACAAATGCACCTAACGACTTATTAATATGGACATAATATGCCTGCCAACACAGTTGAGTTTACCAGCGGCAAATTATCTCAAGCTGCATTGTTTCACGTAGAAGTTTTAGAACAGGTTCAAATCTGAAATCAAAATATAAATATTTAATATTTTCCTTAGTCTCCAAAAATTACTCTATATTGTCTTATTCATAAATTATTATGTAACAGCTATTATGTTGATTGAATGTTGTTCATTATGTGAATATGAATATTGATAGCAGTGACTTCAATTTAAAAATTTGCTGTAATCTAGGGTTTTAACACCTTTTTAAATTATCAAAATTCAACCTAGATTAGAGCAAGAAGTTTACATACCAGCTAGTAAGAGGTGTTTGATGCTTGAGTCTGCGTATTTCCTTAGTCGCCCAATTTGCAAGTGCCTTGGTGCGAGGAGTGCGGGAGCGTCGAGCGGCCTGCAGCAAGTCCAACAGGGGCCGAGTCTCCAGCAGCGGCAGGACGCGCTGCCCGAACACCGTGCACAGGTCGCCCGTCAGCCCCGCGATCACAGACATGTGCCCGTCCGTGCGCTCGGCCTCACAGGCCACTTGCATCATGAATGTCACGATGGCCGGCACGTGTGGTTCCACGAGCGCCACATCCGATCTCACCTAAATGAAAGAGCAAATTTTAAAATCCAGCGCGTATAAATGATTATTTTATGATTATGGTGTAAATTAGTTAGTAGGTACTAATACTAAATATCTGTTTCATTAACATGATAAGGTATTTATAAAATGTATAAACAAAAATATTTAATTTAACAAATACATATTTAAATATTACATACCTCACCAGTAGAACCTTTCAAGCCTTGGATTATGCCAGTATAAGCCTCCAGCACACTTTCGCGAAGCTCACCTAAATATTCGACCATATCGTAATCATTACGATCTACTTGAGCATTGCTGGCCTGTAATATAAAAAAGTACTGTGCGACTGCCTCGTTGGCCGAGTGGTCGCAAGTGCGACTGCCGGGCAAGGGGTCTCGGGTTCGATTCCCGGGTCGGGCAAAGTATTACTGGGTTTTTAAAAAATCCTCAGAAGTAGCACGGAGTCTGGAAATGTGCCCGGTATATGGCAATAGGCTCACCCCCTATTACATGGAACTCATAACATAAATAGTGAAAAGTGGGTGTTACTTCTGTGTGAACCTCTGCCTAGCCCTTCGGGGATAAAAGGCGTGATGTTATGTAATACTGTGCAAAATGAAATTTACGAAAGCATCATTCAGAAGTAAATGTATCTCGAAAATTCAACAAGTGGGTTGCCCAGCAAATTTTGTCTTTAGTGGAACACATATTTAGCACGTAAATTCACGCCTTTTAATAATTGCAGAAGTGGGCAGAGGTGCACCTTATACAAATTTTCACAAGTTAGGGAATAGCTATCCCTATTGATATTGGATTTGTGTAACTACTACTACACTACAGATCTTGCCGTGCCAGGTTATTAGTAGTAGATCAACCATACTTAAACGGTTACAAAAACCATAACATTAAACATATTATATACCTGCAACAACATTTGCATCACCACATCAAAGTACTTAGCAAAGTCAGGACCAATGCTTAGGGCAATATCACCAAACACAGACAAAATCTGTGGTTTTACAGATCGATGAATTGATGGATCTCCAAGATTTTCCAATAACAACACTATAATTTCGTCACAGTATGGCAGCACCTGTAAAATTTTTTTTGGATATCAATTTTTTTTTTTTTATATTTCATGTTCACTAGAAAAGAACACAAAATATACTTACTTTACTTTTCAATGCGCGACAGATGTCTCCAGTGAGTCCAACAGCTGCTATGCAAACTTGATATTCTTGATGATTTTTGAGCCCAACATATAGATATCGCTTAAAAGCATCCATGTATTTAAGGAAGCCTTCTCCTAACACCTCAACCAGTGTTGAGACTGCCATCAAAGCATCTTCTTGAACTCCACCAGCTTTTCCCGCATTGCCAGCAAACATAGTCAACAGAGCAGTCATTATTGCATCTGATATTTGTGGGGCATCTTCTGGAGTTACCTTACGGAGTACAGACTGCAATGTAGCGCACAACAGACTCTGGAGATCATTAAATTGTGAACGATCAGCTTGACTGGAGATATGGTTCTCCATTTGTAATACTTGCTGGAGTCTCTCCAAAATAACCATAGTTGTTTTTTGCACTGTTACATAACAATCAGTGGGAGAGTTCTTAACCATTTCCATAAGAGCCTCATATGCAGCTGATCTTAAATTATGTTGTGCTGCATCTTGGCGATCAGTAGTTTCAAGAAGCCGCTGAACAATAAAATCAAAGTATTTTGACATGCAATAGGTTTTAGGTTGATTGGAATCTCCACAATCAGCTGCTTCATAGGCAGCTTCTGCCAGTCCTGTAAAAGCCCAGCAAACATTAGCAGCTACACGTGGCTCTGCTTTCAGTCCATTGACAAGACTTTCCAAAAGTGGTTTCAGATAGGTTTCGTTAATAGCAGCTTCAGGAACTATTTCACAAATTCTTCCAAATGTCCAAGCAGCTGTGTCTCGCACAGCCACACTAGAGTCATACATGGCTTCGATTAGAGTTGGCATAGCCTTTTCCACTAATGGCTTCAGAGTATTTGCTTCAAGTCCACCAAGAATTGAACCAAAGGCCATCAAAGCAGCTTCTCTATACCGCCAATTTTCGTTTTTGATATTAGAATTGATGAAGGGTAGTACATGGGGAACAACTTCATCTTCACAGCAGTTTGATAAAAGCATGAGACAAACGGATGCAGCTTTAGATGGATTCCATTCTAATTCATCTTCTGTATCATCTTGTTTGGTTAATTTTTGCATAAGGACAGGTGCAAGGTATTGCAAGGCACCTCGAGCATAAAATCTTGAAGTACGAGCTGGCGGTCGTCCTGGAAAGTCAGAAAAATGAGATATTTTTACACTTCAACAGAATATTTTAAAGAAAACCTAGGTCCTGTTCTAAGTTATGTAATTTTGTGACTTACCTGCTTCAGCTGCCTCCACTTCTTCAATTGCAAGATCAATTTCTTCATCACTAACATTAGACCAAAATTCAATGCCTTGAAGTGAAATTTCATCAACATCAGATTTCATAGCTTCTAAAGTGATTGGAAATAGTGCTTGACCCATATAAGGTTCCATATATTGGTAGTACAAAGAGAGAATTTTGACCTAAAATACAAATTCGTTTTATTAGTCTGTATTTAGTAAAAACTAGGTTATAATTACTTTTAAAATAAAAAGTATAATTTTTTATTTTATTTTACAGAAAAAATTATTGTGATACTAACTAAGCATTGAAGAGCTGCAACACTAATTCTCATGTCACTTGATTGTGTGGCTTCACATACAACTTCCATTATGAAATTCCTTTCATTTTCTTTATCAAAGTTGGCTTTTGTAAATTCTAATGAATTTAGTAAAGCTTGGGTGGCAGCAAGACGAACATGGTTGCTGGTTTCAATAGATCTCATTCCATGAATGATAGCGGTTAAAATGGGGTTGCTTTGTTCCGTCAAGACCTCTGCATCAATTTCTTGGCAGATGTAACCTGAAAAGCAAAGTTGTAGTTGTTGAAAAGCATTATTGTAACATTTGTGTTGTGGAGTTTGTTTATTAACACAAATAGTGTATAAGCGTAAATAAATAGGTACTTACCAATTGCTTCTAATGTTGCTTCTTTTTTAAGTTCTGTAGATTGAGCATTAACAACATTTTCTACAAGGATGGGTATCAGATCATTCCACTGTCCTACAGGAAGTTCTGCCACTGCTACATAGGCTACACATTGAGCAGCTGAGCTAGGCCTGCTATTCTCAGTTCCAATTGCTGTTAGAATCTAGAACAATTTATTCCGTTAGTTGTTGCTTTAACAATGTACTCCAAGTGTTAAATTATAAATATACATACATTTTTCTTAATATATAATCTGATGTCCTCAGGAAGAGCTAGCCACCTTTGTTGGTACTGTTGTTTTAGTGTAGGATCCTTAGAGGTAAGGTGGTTTTTCAGCTGTAAACCTGCAGCCATCCTAGCCACCTGACTGTTTCCTCCCGCAACCAGGACATCAGACAACATTTTGATAAATGTTGTAAAATTGGTAACAGCTGCATGGTCAAGGTAGGTTTCTGCAGCTTCCAATTCATTTCGATCTGTAAAATTAAGTTAAATACAAATTAGACTATGGGTAAAGTAAACTGCAGTGATACTAAGGCCTCACAGAAAACTACATGAAACAACACTTATGTTGTAATTTGTTGTGTAAGTGAGGTTACCAGAGGCCCAATTACCGTCCCCCCTATCTCCATCCCTGAATCACCAAAAATCCCCAAACTCCTAATCCCTAAAAGGCCCGTAATGCACTTGTTACAGCACTGGTGTTCCAGTTGCCTATAGGCAACGCCGATTGCTCCACCATCAACTGATGGTGGAGCAATCATCATGGATGGATGGCATCAATGGATGGATCAAGTGATCCATCTGCTCGTTTACCAGCTTATCCCATAAAGAATCAAGATTTTTTAATCATTATTAAAATATTAGGCAGTACCGTAATATTTTTATTTATCATAACGAAAACTCCGAAAACATGTTCATACAAAAGTAGTCTCTAAATTTGGAAATAAGGTCTATAATGGAGTTAGTGGAGAGTGGTCATCGGTGACCACTTGGGCATTGGACTGCTCAATCCCCAAGTACAACTTCTCAATAAATTATTTAGTTTGAAAAATATTAGTAATTAGAGTATTCTTTTTACATATTCTTTGTTCCCTATATGTTGTCATAATTGGATTGACTTTTTATTTACTATGATTTCATTAATTAACTAGTTGAGTACCGTCATTATAGACACAATTAAAGAACAATAGGTTGCGGTCACCGGTGACCGCTCGGTGTATGACAGTTTGATACAAAATTTTTAGAATCGGTTTTGATCTAAATAAGTTTTATTTTGAAAACATTTGATCATAATTATTGATTATGATTGTTTTAGGACAGTGCCGAATCTTGAGTAGATGTTGTAGTCAACATACTTTATATAGACTACGAAAATAATATAAATGTTAGAATATAAAACTAAGCACCAATTGAAAATTATACTTGGTGTCTATAATTGACCTTATTAAATGAATAAGGTAACATTATGCCACATACTAAGATGTAATTATAATTTTATCAAATTATTGATATATTAGTAAAACTGATTGCTAACATGAATGGAATGTCAAATGTGCAGGATTACAAATTATAACCTTCAAACCTTGAAGAGAACAGTACCAGGCACCAATAAATCCAGCAGAGATATTGAGTAAAAATATTTAAGATGCGTGTCAAAGTGTCCATTGTTTATGAACACCATTGCCGCGTATTGTAAATCTTGAATTGTAGGTGAACCTAGAATTTTCCTTACATGACAGCTAGGCATCTTTGTCATCCACATTCTGTCGTCAACGGCTATTTAGTTTAATGAAGAACCTAAATTCACACAATCCTATAACTTAAAGTCTTTGCAAACACTGTTGCACTCAAATACATTTTTTAAAACAGTTACGTTAGTTAGATGATAAGTCGGTTGACGACCTGAAGCGCCATACACGAACATAAGACGACAAAATGTGATTTCTTACCTGGTGATACAGTCTTTTCTAATATTTGTATAAGTGTTAATGTCGTTTCTGTATGCATTGTTCACACTGTTTCTTCAAAACTTTAGATAATAAAACGGGAAAATGTAAAAATTAGAAACCGGCACACCACCGACGGAAGAACACTCATTGATAAAATGTTACTAGTTGTAAAAAACATTATTACACAGTCAATGTTGTCACATATTATTTGGGTGGAAGCCTAGTAGGTAAATAGTGACAAAAACTTTTAGTCCATCAAATCAAAATAGATCTTACTTCTAAGCAATATGTTCCATGGTCCTTCCTTGCTTACATGAAAATAAATTATTTTCCAACCCTTATTTTATCTCTAAAGGTCTCAATATATATGTACTTCTCTTAAATTATTGGTATAAATAAAAAGTTTAGGGTTCCTCAGATAAAAAGTTATGCAAGTCTCATACAAACTTTCAACCTCTATTCCCTTACAAGTAAAATTTTCTAAATTCCTGAAACACATATTTATTTCATTTACGCAAGGTATTAAAAAGTGTTTAAGACCCTTGTCTAAAATAATCAAAACTTGATTATTTTAGACAATTCTTATCATCTCTTCTGTCCACAGCACTAGTACTTTAACAAAAAATATTTTAGCCGGTGTTGACGTTGAACCCGATGTGCCGTGTCTGACCGACGCGATGAACGCCTGGACAGAAACTTGTCCCAATACAGCCTTGCCTGACAACCCTTCCTCCCAGAGACAATGGGACGAGCCGCTTTGCAGGTTGGTGCATAATAATCTAATTAATACCAGCACCAATCCTGCGGAGTTAGCTCGCCTATTGGCTGTGGGTGAGTGGGAATCAGGTCTCTGGCTTCAGGCACTTCCGTCATTCAATATTGGCACGATGTTGAATGACTCAACTTTTCGGCTTGCTGCTTGCTTGCGTGTAGGTGCACCCTGTGTTTCTCCGCATCGCTGTCAATGCGGTGAGATGGTCGACCACCTCGGCCACCACGGCCTATCGTGTAGCAGAAGCGCGGGCCGGATAGCCCGACACGCCAGCATTAACGACATCATCCGTCGAGCTCTTGTCATCGCCGGTGTACCAGCTGTTCTGGAACCAAAGGGTTTGGCACGCGACGATGGTAAGAGTCCCGACGGTATGTACATTATGCCCTGGAAGCTGGGAAAGTCTTTGGTGTGGGACGCAACCTGTGTCGACACCCTTGCACCTTCTCATCTTCCAGTAACGGCGAGTTGTGCTGGTTCGGCTGCTGCCTCTGCAGAAAACCTCAAGCGGCGCAAGTATAACAACCTTGCTGGTAGTTATATCTTTGAGCCGTTTGGGGTTGAGACGTTAGGTCCGTGGGGTCCGAGTGCGCTTAAATTGTTCAAAAACATTTCGAAACGCCTGGTCGACACGTCTCGTGACCAGAGGGCTGGTCTTTTTCTCGGTCAGAGGTTAAGCATTGCCATACAACGTGGCATTGCTGCCAGCCTTCTGGGTACTTTCCCCACTGACGTCGATGCGGACGAGTTTTTCGATGCCTTATAAATAGTTTATGTAAATAGTTGTTTTTGTTTTTTCTATAATTAATTTTAATCTTTAGTTGTATATATTTAATTTAGTAATATTTAATTTTAATTTTATTTAAGTAATAGTTAGTTTTAATTTAAGTTTTTTATTAAAACTTTGATTATTTTACTTATAAAATGACAAACTTTCATAGATATCATCATCTCTTATTTTGATGCTTTTTTTTCATGTTAATTTGTTAAAACCATAGAGTTTAGACAGATTTTTTTTAGTAGCAACTCCGATTTCCTGAACTATTCTATATTGTCATTGTGAAGTGCGGATCTGTCAATGTCATTCTTTTACCCCATGAACCTCTGTTGTTAGTGGTGGATTTGCTAACCAATATTTATAAAAATGGTAATAATCTTGAATTTTTTAAATAATCAGGGGTTGAAAATTAAATTTAAGTGCTCGATTGTACTGTTCTACTAATTGTAGTGTGAATTTATGCTATATTTTGTTATAATCGGTGTATTTAAAACGAGTGTATGTTTTATTTCAGTCGCTGGTAATTCCAGACAAGTTCCAACATATTCTTCGTATTATGAATACGAACATTGATGGCAAACGCAAAGTTATGTTTGCTATGACTGCTATCAAGGGTGTTGGACGCAGATACTCCAATATCGTATTAAAGAAAGCCGATATTGATCTTGACAAACGTGCTGGAGAATGCACTGAAGAAGAGGTACGTTTTTGGTTGATTTTTAGTTGCAGTGATATCTAAATTCACCGATATTAAAAATATTTTTAGAGTTAATATGTTTATTATATAGATATCGTCCTATTTTTGTTGTTATAATGGATACATACATTGATACTGGTGTACATCTATGTACAAGTCATTAATCATTATAGTATAAAACCTAAAACCGTGTTATTGTTATTGGCATATTTTTCAGTTAATTTAAAACTAGATATTTCTATGCGGTTTCACCTGCTTTTCGGCTCCTATTGATCCCAGCATGGTGTTTATAGCATAAATAATGTTCAATATGCTGTCCTCGATATTAAAAGATTTATTTCAAACCAGTGTTCCGGACATGACTTATAACAAACCCTTCAGCTATATATTTGTGTCTATTCAGAAAATGGTATATACCGGTATATGGCAATAGGCTCACCCCCTATTACATGGGACTCTTAACATAAATAGTGAAAAGTGGATGGTTCATTGTACAGTGGCATAATGTGCACCTCTGCCTACCCCTTCGGGGATAAAAAGCGTGATGTTATTTATGTTAATGTTATTCAGAAAATGTGAAACCACTTGTAGTGTTTTACATAGAAACTTTTTGCTTGGAAATATAAGTGGATCTAATAGCATGTTATTTTTTTCAGGTGGAAAAGATTGTTACTATCATGTCTAACCCCAGGCAATACAAAATCCCTGACTGGTTCCTCAACAGGCAGAAGGATATTGTTGATGGTAAATACAGCCAGTTGACATCTTCCAACTTGGATTCTAAGCTCCGTGAGGACTTGGAAAGGCTGAAGAAGATCCGTGCCCACAGAGGTATGCGTCACTACTGGGGCCTGCGTGTGCGTGGTCAGCACACCAAGACTACCGGCAGGAGAGGAAGAACTGTTGGTGTATCTAAGAAGAAGTAATCTAATAACAATAAAAACATAATTTCTGCAGTTCAAAAGTTTTATTTGATACTCCATTTGATCTCACTTTATAAAGTTACTATCAAACAATCACTAGATTTTCAATTATAACAATCAGATCTGGCTAAGTACTAACAGTATCAGCCAGTACATACAATTCATAGCATCACAATAGTCACTCTATTATAGACTAATACCCTAAATTCATAACAGTGAGACAGAATATTTACTTAACATCAAAACTGTACCTATGTACTTTACAATCATTACTAAGAAAAATGGGACACAAAAAAAAAATATGTGATGTTTACTGATTTATTGGTACAGTAAGTAGAACATTTAATATAGTATTTTATTTACAAAATTAGTAAGATAGGTATTTGATTATTCATATTGTGCAATAAGCACCATCATGTACACTCCAGCTAATAAAGCCACTATCTCTTTGATAGATTGTGAGAATTTGTTAGAACCTTCTAAGAGTTCAGGTATAACTGAAACTGTGGCAATGTAAATAAAACCACCAGCAGTGAAGGGCAAAATGAGAGAGGATACAACACTGTCACCTGAACCCCTAAGATATATGGACAAAACTGTGCCAGACACTGCACCAAATGCTGTCAGCAGTTGCAACATCATAGCTTTCCTTCTTGAACAACCAGATTGAACAAGAATTGCGAAATCACCAATTTCATGTGGGATTTCATGCAAAAATATAGTCACAGTGGTAATTAAACCGATGTTCTGGCCTGCAATATAAGAAGCTCCAATTGCCAGTCCATCAGTGAAGTTGTGAGTGAAATCCGCAGCAAGGTTTAAATATCCAGCAATTTTGATATCTTCCTTTTTATCCTTTGCCTTCTTTTTTTGTTTGTCGTCGGATTTTTTCTTCTCTGCTCCATGAGAATGGCCGTGTCCTCCATCAAACAGTCGAACAGTTTTCTCCACCACTAAGAAAGTGATAATACCTCCTAAAACTCCAAGCCCAACAGTGACATCGTGGGGTTCATGTTCTCCGCCGTCGTGTGAGTGACTATGGCTGTGTCCTCCTGTGCCACCACTAGACATTAGCGCATGTGGTATTAAATGAAGAAAAGCATCGCCGAGAAGACCGCCGGATGCGAAAGACAGTAAAATCTTAAGTAACGGTTGTTTCTCTACTGTCCCATCAATGGGTATGAAGAAAAGGATAAAAAATGGCACTATACTTATAAAGAGTGTTGAACTCAGTGCTCTGACGTATAAGTCGTAATCTGGTTCAGTTATCACTTCTTCACTTTTGTATTGTTCGTTTGCACTTTTGGAGTATTTGAATGCGGGTGGTTCATTTCCATGAGAATGATCATGCGAGTGGCTATGACTATGGCCCAATACTACAACTATTGTGCCTGCTAAAATAAGTCGCAGTAAAAGTCCTCTATTAGGATAAAACATTATCACAAAATATTTGAGTTCGTCGAACGCGATTCACAAACACTAGCCACAAGTCACAACTCAGACTGTCATACAACGGTAAAATAAAATGTAATGGAATGTCAGCTTGTCAGCGTCAGCTAGAGTTGGGAGAAAATAAAACACAAGCAGTGTTACAATGTCTAAAAATATTGATCCCTAAAAAGATTTTTCATAAAATAAAGTTAGGTAATAAAAGTCATTAACTTGAGTCATAAATCATAAATGTTCGATAACTGTGGATAATATAATATTAATATTAAGAACAGAAGAACCCATTACACTAGAATTGAACTGGAAAACCATAATCTGAACAGTAAACAATCATTAGTTGCGATACACCTAAGCTAATAGATTGGTCTGTAAGTTAGTCCTGAGTCTGTTGTACCTCCGGTCGTATCAGTCTGGCGAGTCTGCTGTTCCATTGGATTCAGAGAGTGCACCTGTGTTTGCGCTTATACACTTGACTTGAGCATTATGATATAATCTCCTGAGTAGTGCGTAGTTAGACTGGCCACCATGATAGAAATCGTTCGGGAGACTTTATTCATTTTCAGGCCTAGATTATTATGGAATAATTTTGTTGATAAAAATCATAGTATTATTACTATAAAAATATTTGGCACTTCCCTGATAAGGGGAAAAATTCTTCCAGCTGGCATCACTGGACACATACACAATTTTGTCGTGTCGTGAGTGTGGCTGTGGCCGTGGCCGTGGTTACCAAAGACACAGAATTATGTATCATCTATGGTGTACCATTTGCCTTTGTCGGGTAAAAAAATTTGTCTAACGCTATTTTCAAATTAGGTGTAGTTCCCAATCAATGGCGTAAAATATTAATCGTTCCTATACCTAAACCTGGTTTTGAAACAGACGTAGAAGGTAAATTACGACCGATATCGCTTCTGTCTTGCTTAAGCAAAATATTCCATCTTATGATATCCAAACGACTAGAATGGTATATAGAAAATAAATTATTATTATCGCAAAATACATGCGGATTTAGAAGAGCTCAGTCATGTGTAGATAGAGAACAAGATTAGTCAGTTACATACAAGTTGGATTCTCAATTAACTCGCCAACAGTGACCTGCTTCCTTGACATTGAAAACGCATAAAACAATATTTTAATAGATTTAATTGTAAAAATTTTAGACAAATTAGGTGTTGGTAAAAAATATGTGACTATATCCGTAATTTTTTAAGTGACAGGGAACTGATGATTACGGGACGATACAAATGAGACTGAAGTGAGGCATACCAATAGAGGACTTGCTCAAGGAGATCCTATGTCCCCATTGCTTTTTGTAGCTAACTTAGAAGTCAGTACTTATACTCATCTAAGTATGTCTACATGTGATAATATATGTCACAAAATCAATTATATTTCTATTTCTCAGTACGCGCATGACTTTGCCTTATATATAAGAGAAGATAAAAATATAAACTACTGCGAAATTAAATAACTTAAGATTAAAATTAAGCCCTGCGAAATGGAATTGCAGAAAGCGGTAGATAATATGGTTATCGTGTTGTGTCTTTAATAGAGGCCGTAGAAATAAACAAGTAAAGTTAAAAATTAATAAATGCAGTTGAATCAGAAAAGATTATTAAGTACTTAGGATTATGGCTAGATGGATCACTCAGGTGGAACAAACATCTAAATGAGATTTCTGAGATTTTTTACAAGACCAGAACAAAGCTCTGCGCATTATTAGAGGATATATTAAAAGTACACCCATCCATGTCATGGAGAGTGAACTTTGCATCCCACCACTGTTTCTGAGGAGGTTCTGAGGACCTTGCTTATAAATTCTGTGTCAAAATCAAAACTATGTCCTGGTCAAATAATTTAACGGTGAACATCTTGAATGACTTAACTTCCATACAATATGAAAGATATTGGCAACGAGTTAAAAAACCATCGTTATTGTCTGCATATTATGATTGTAGAAAAAGTACACATTCGGCGAATCCACTTGAGGTATTTCAATTCAATATTTGGGTTAGCTATATAGATGTAGGTAGGTACGCAAAATGATTAAGATTAATATGGAATGCATTCAAGGTCCTAAACACAGACAAGACTTAACAACAAGACTTAAATTTAATGTGATTAGAGAATTAAGCATAGAATACGCTGGTTGGTCAAAGATGTCCACTGATGGCTCAAAATGTAATTCTGGTTTAGGCGCTGCATATTATGATCAAGAGTTGGGTAGCTCAGCCATGTTCAAAATAGACGTTGATGTATCAATAATGACTTTGGAGCTGGTAGCTATCTCGGAGGTTGTCAAGTATATTACAAATATGAATTAAAAAAAAATGTTATCATATCTGATAGCAAGAGCGCCTTGCAACATTTGCCTCGATGTGCCTCTGGGTATAGCAGAGGTATACCGATAGCCTACATGATCCTAAAATTATTTTATGAATTAAGTACAAGAGATGTCATTCTGAGATTGCAATGGGTGCCTTCTCATATAGGATTAAAAGGAAATGAGGAGGCTGACTAATAAGGCCAATAGGCCAAATAAGCGACTACAGAAGGAATAGATTTTATCATTCTGCCTTTTTATATTACCAAAATTTAAAACCAAAAGCTATATGAGTTTCAAAGAATATTTTGATGAAAGAAGCAGGGAAAAAGGTATCTGGTTTAAAACTCTCCAATGTCAATACCCTCATGTTCCATGGTTTTATGCTGAATGTAAATTAAATAGGATAGATATTGTAACATTACTTCGACTGCGAGCTGGACATTATCCCACAAAAAGTTTCTATTTCCAATGAAAAAAGTAAATTCACCTAACTGTGAAGTGTGTGGCAAGTTGGATGATGTTTATATATTCATATTATGCTGGTGGAGTGTGTTAAATTTAAGGTTGCGAGGGACTCACTAATGCGACATTGTAATATAAAAAAATATGATTTGGGATCTTTCCTAGTATTTTGTCAGAACCTTTAAGCAATGCAGCACGATCTATTGTAAGGATGTTGCAACAGTGATGACCCGCTGGTATTTGATATTTCTTGATTGGGCTACGATGGGGCTGACGTAGCCTATTGGTTAAAAGCCGTTATAATAAAATAGATAATTAGATAAAAGAAAAAAAAACTTTACTAACAGATTTTATTCCTCCCTTCATTAGTTTTTGCATGGTTTTTGCCCACAGTTTCGTCCATAGAATAGTTAAGTACTTTAGACAGATTTACTTTTGACTTGGGTGCTAACAAATTATTATATTTACCCAGGCTTATTAGATGTAGGTAACGAAAAACTTTCATTATAAACAGGCTATTAGTTTGGAATATTAGCGTGTGCAGAGGTAGATTAAACCTAGACCGCGCTCTAGGCAAGCACCTCGTAGGCTCACAGACGCCCCTAATATTTTTTGGCGCCGTCAGTCACCACTCTATGGGCACGCGGCCTTGGCACTTTCTTAATTTTCCTTGACTACTCTAAGCGTGTATAAAGTAAACAGTTAAAAGATGTGGGCATTAAGTGCCGTAATGTGCACCTCTGCCTACCCTTTCGGGGATAAAAGGCGTGATGTTATGTTATGTTTTTAAAAGATGTGATCACTAACTCTGATCAAACTAAACAAAAACTGTGTTTGTCTTTGAGTTATTCGATCATTCTTCTTTTTGTAGGCACCTGCACTATGAACTACCTACTTACGGTATAATAATTACGAAACATGTAGTGACACGTTGATAATTGCAGTTATACCTATGGTTGGTTATACCTCTACATACTTATAAGCCAATGGTACGTCCCTTATCTGTAGGGTAGGTCCGGAACGGCGGAATTGCGGACGACCTAGCGGGTTGTCAGTGCTCCGGTGCCAATCAGCAGTAGGGACAAGGTGGTTTTTTTAATAAGAGTTTGACAACCCTACTAATTTATTTATTCACAAAAAACTGCGAGGTTTGTTGCTGAGGAAAATTATAAACAAGTAAGAAGTTAAAGAATCCTTCAGCATGTTTACTTTTAATTTGAATACCAATAGAATAAATTTTAAAACCAGTATGTCATTTTTATGTTTCCATCAATGTCGCGCTGAGTTTCAACGATGCTAGCTTGTCGCACGAGTTTCCGCATTGAACTGCGCCTTATTTCTGGGATTTCTGGCACTTCGTCTTCGACTAAGGGTGCCTGGGTCAGTTCTAGCTGATCTAGATTTTCATATGAATCTGAATCAGTAATTTTTCTGAAATCAAACAGAACAATGGTTCGAATAATAGACATTGGTACCTACTGTGAGCATCGGATTTTTGAAATGGTTTTTTTTGGATAAATTTTAATTCACAAATACAACAAAACTTGACATATGTTACCTAAATATAGTCGGCGTAGGCGGTGTAGGCGATAAGAACTCAAAACGAAATCTGAATCCACATGTCATAATATGTATATGTCGCAGGGATATGATGAAAACAGGGATTTAGCCAAATCCTTAAAGGATTTGTTCAAATCACGGAAAATGTTAAAATAACAACAAGATTTTATCATTTGCAGCAAATCTGGTGATTAGACAAATCTCAATAAAAACATCTAGTGATTTGAGCAAATCCCAAAAGTGGTTCTGTGAAATGATAAAAAATTAATGTTCTGTGCAACAAAAGTTAGTGACAGAACCGAATTGCTCCGAAACCGACTACACGATTGTAGAGGTAATTTAAAAGCTTCAGCTTGTGCGGAAGCCGTAACGGGGGTGCTGCGCCAGGGAATGGAATACTACATTACATTCTCGGACGTGGCATCCTTTGTTGGGACCCGTCCTTGGTTCGATGCCGACTGCGGACGTGCCGAAGCGCAAAAGCAGGTGGCATACTTGGCATGGGCAGATGCCAGGCGCCGTAGGGCTGATGACATTCATCAAAAGAAGAGAGCCTTTAATCGGGATGCCGAGTCATGCAAAAAGGCATTACGGATGGCTCGATTAAACCACATTGGCCGTATAGGGAACAAACTAGCTTCCTACCCAGCGGGAAGTAAGCTTTTTGGTCCCTGACCAAGGCGGTTGAATCGAACTTCTGGCGCTCCTCACTTCCTCCGCTCCTGAGGTCTGACGGGACGCTGGCTCACACTGCGGTAGAGAAAGCGAATCTATTTGCTTCTCCATTTGCGGAGTCTTCGCGTCTTGACACTGGTGGCGCCTTGCCTCCTTCTTTTAATAGCGTATGCAAGACGAATTTGTCGCAAATTCGCATTCGACAGAGGGAGGTATATAGGACGGTACGCGATCTGGACGTGAACAAGGCCAGTGGTCCCGACGGAATCCCAGCCCTGGTTTTAAAAACCTGTGCGCCTGTGTTGTCTCCAATCTTGACACGTCTGTTTCGCCTTTCCTTGGAGACGGGTCTAGTACCGGTTGCACGGAAGCTGGCCAACGTACAGCCTGTGCCTAAAAAAGGTAGTCGTGCCGACCCTAACAATTACCGCCCTATTTCGGTCACATCCATACTCTGCAAGACCATGGAACGTTTACTTAACAATAGACTCCTGGCATACCTTGAAGGTAACCTCCTCAGCGATCGGCAATACGGGTTTCGACGTAACCGATCGACTGGGGACCTTCTTGCGTATGCCACTCACATATGGAGGCCATAGAGGGGCACGGGGAGGCATTAGCAGTCTCCCTCGATATTTCGAAGGCCTTTGACAGGGTATGGTACGACAGTCTAATCGGCAAGCTTCCTGCATATGGACTTCCTACTGATCTGTGCATCTGCACAGAAAGTCTGCTATCCATATGGATAGCAGACTTTCTGTGGGATCGATCAATACAAGTAGTCATCGATGGCTGCTCGTCTGACCAATTCGGTATTAAGGCGTCCCTCAGGAGTCAGTACTTTCAGCGACGCTCTTTTTGCTACACATAAACGACCTGCTTAAGCCCGGTATCTTTGGGTATGCAGATGACAGCACAATTCAGGGGCAAATCCCTGTGTTTATCATATCCCTGCGACATATCAGATAGTAGGTAATCGGTGTCGATCCTTTCTAGGTGGGTAGATTATTTGCCTAAACCGCTGTAGAGAACATTACTTTGCGTTATAGTTTATGTAAACAGAGGTTATGTATACCTTTGATCTCCACACGCCAAACAATCCGCGTATGTCCAATCTTTGCCAAACTCTTCCCCTTCCTCGGCAGTTTGAGGCAATGAGGTGTGTAAGGTTTCAGGTAATCGAAGCGCGCTCAAACCTCCAACCACTGAGACCGCACCCATTACAACTAGAGGAAGTACTAAATTGCTTGAACCCTACAATTAAATACAGGAATATATTGGTAGAAAAGTGAAAAGATGATATAATGATCCCAAGATATCTACTAGGGCTGGGATAAGCAATAAAAAGTTGAAGGTACACATATCTGAGTGCGCAGGTCTCAATGAATAATAGGTAGATAATAGAAAAATATCAATCATATACGGTGCAATTCTATTAATGGAATATGTTATAATGAACAGGTAAATTCGTAATCATTTTATGTGTGTAGTTACACAGGTGGCGCTCAACAAATGCCATAAACTAGGTAGGTATGCAGGTATACTTCACAATGGCTGGCATGTCTGTACATTGTTGTGTTTATTTCTATTCATTAATAAACATTACGAATTTATGTGTTGGCTATTGTACGTGTGCTCTACTGATATGTTTATAACTTGTAACTAACGTATACTTGCATTGTTCTGAAGGAGATCAATCACATCACACAAGTCAATATGAATGAGCAATAAATTAAAATGCATGAACAATTTTGTTACGGCTTGGCTGTACAAAATAATATAATTATGACGTAGAAATGAGTTACTATTAAAAAATTAAGTATCTATATTTTAAGATAGCTAAATCGATTTTTTGTTTACCAAGTAGTTTATAAACGGTATAATTATCAAACCCAAGCCGCCAATGTATGCCGAAGTTCCAATACCGACACCTCTCAGTTCTGTCGGGTACAATTCACCGGCATAGGGATATATTAACAAGAAGGACGCAGATATAAAACACTTCGATATTAAATAGAGGATTAAGGTTTCCGTTCGAGCATCTGGAAAACATCGTTTCTATACATACAGGTCATTATTAATATCGCCTAATTAATTAGATCATTGCTTACCACTTGGTAGTAATACAGTAACGATACAAAAAATCCCACTTATGACCATTGATAGACAGAGCGGCCACCTTCTTCCAATGCGATCCATTAGTATCCAGCACACGAGATAACTTGGGATCTCGACAGCTGATGAGAGGAAGAAGCTCATATATTGGTTGTCGCCTATAGCCGGCCCGTAGTAACTGAGGCCTACGTACACCATCTCGGACGCGCACCAGTTTAGCGTTATCAGAAATGTCTTGAGTCTCATATTTGGAGTACGACACAGAGCAAATACACTCACAGATTTCGTCTCAGTTATCCCCTTTTCCTTTTGCTCTATAACTTGCTTCTGTAGTTTATTAGTAAATTCTTCAGGCAATTCTTTGCCATTGACTCTTGCGATAGTTTTTAAAACACTGTTTGCCTCCTCAAGCCGTTCTCTCATAAGTAACCATCGCGGGGATTCTGGTAGAACGAACCAATAAAAATAATAGAAAAAGAAAGGTACTGATGTCGCTAACGCAAGGCTCCTCCAGTCTCGGAGCAGATATGTGACGACTGATAATAAAATCAAGCCCAGTGTGTAAAATACACATGTCATAACTGTGACGAATGATCTGTAATTAGGGCCTGCTAATTCCAGAGCTGCAAATAATAAATATTTATAATTATTAATACCTATACTTCTTTTATTCGTACATTTAATTGGTATTTTTTCTTCATTACTATACTTACAGATTATAAAGGGTATCTGATAAACGGCTGGTATAGTGAGTCCCACGATAACTCGAGCCATTATCCAAAACCAAAACTCATGAGCATATGCGGTCATTAGACTTCCAAGTAGTAGTGTGCTAAGACAAATGAAAAAAGATTTCTTGCGCCCAATTCGGTCATTCAAAAGTCCAAATGCGTACACTCCTATTGGTCCTCCAATATTTAAAGCAACCAACCCGAGAGTTGGATAGACATCGTATTCGCAGACTAAATTAAACTGAAAGCAAGATAACAATTTAAGAAATGACACAGTTGATAAAACGCTATTCTTTACGTATTCTTATCTTGTCCACTACTAGTACCTACTAGTAGTGGACAAGATAAGAATACAAGAGATATTATATGTATATGCGTACCTACGCATATACATATAATATCTCTTAAGTGTCTGTGAAGACTTACATCGATAACAACAGATGACAATACTTCAGACATGTCGTATTCATAGCCTTCCTTACAGTGTTCAGTAGGCCAACTCTCATTGACTTCTATAGTTCCACCAATGTGAATGATTTCCGTCCAGTTTACAGCATACCGTGAACATTTTTCAAACGTAACATTATTCTGAAATTTTATTTTGTGTGTTAATTAATAATAATATCTCTATGTTAAAGTTTTAAATAATTGACATTCCTGGAGAATTTTATTGAGTTTATTCAAGGCTTGCATGACTGAATGATCTTAATTTAAAACTGATTAGATTCACATTAATAAAGTACCTTTCGTGGAATTGACAACAGCTTACGCTGTTCCTGTGTTAGATTGAGCAGTTCCAGTTCAGGGACTCTGCACCAGTGGTCGGGGACGTCTGTCATGAACAACTGGTTAAATGCACAGAAACCGCACGGTAGACAGGCCGGTAGACAGACGAGCCATAATAGCAGTTTCTGATACAGGCCAAATTCTCCGATTTTAGGCAGCAAGTCGTCCAAATCGAGTGTCTCATTAGCTTCACTGGCCTTAAGAAATTATTATTGAAAATTAAATAAGTTTATGGTATTTTTCTGACGAGTGGGTCTGAAATTAGCATGGAAATCCTACTATAGATTGACTTTAAAATGCTGAAATTGATAAAAGCCAACTTCAATATTTATTTTTTTAACAAGTCAGTTAACAGTGTGTTTTATCACATATGCAGCCGCAGGCAGGAATTCAGGTAAAGTAATGAAACGAACCATTGCTAAACTGTAGTTCTAAATTAGTCATCACAGCACTTAGGGCAATAAAATAAATAACTGAATCACATTACTTGTTAAACTTAAAAACAATATAAACATAAATACCGATAACTTCTCCTCGGTGCCATAAGTAGTGGTGTTGCTGCCATCTTTCGTCATCACATTCAGTAATCACTGTTAATAATATTTTAACATAAACAAATAACACGTAAAATGTCCGTTATTGACGTTCAACGTTTTCGTTTGAGACTTTTGTGTTGGGGAAGGAAGCCATAAAGTATTAATTTAATTAATAGGAACTTATCTACGCATGCGATAGTGATGTTCTATCAGGTTTAACGTGGGACGAAGCTAACTGCTTACTTGCTGAATTAGAGGTACCTGGGAATTCGTAGGGTAATGATCTACTTATTAAGTTATAATAGCTATACTGTGGTTGGGGTAGGTAGTGTATAGGTAACTGTGTATGTAACAACTGTGTGTAAATTGTGTAATATTCTTCTTACAGTGACTTTACCATTAAATGCGAAAGTATTCTTTTGTCTTTCGATCACTTCGCGATGGATTTTTGTAACTGGAGATAGTAAAGAGGCTGCATAGTGAGGCAACAATTTTTATTTTCACCATACGAGGGCCGAGTCTATATCATGGATTATTAATAAACTGAATTAAGTTATTTAGTATTACTGGACAGTAATACTAAATTTATAAAACGTGTTTTCTGGAAAGTTGTATGATGTGTATATAAAATATTTATTTCTGGTTTTTACATCAAAAATGTTTATGGATTATTATTTGATTATGCAAATACGGAATACCTACTGCCGTGTTAACACACAAGGGATTTCTGTAGGATCCAGTAAGTAAATTGGACCTCCTTGATCTTAGTTGTATTGAATTTCTTTTAAGAACTTAATTCGATTCAGATATTTTAATAAACATCGGTTGGTTGACAGATTGTCTGATTTACACCCAGCAAACGCTTTTATTACCTCTATTGGCTACTAATACATAATGTAAGTATTCATTATGTTTTTTGTGTGTGTGAAGACTTGAAGAGCAGCGGTATAGTGTCATATCGTTGGCATTAAACAGAACTGGACTACTAAAGAATTCACAATTTTTTAAATGGGCTAATTATATTTGTATTATAGCATTTGTGGGGTAAATAAATACTTACGATAGTAGGTACCTACGAACTGAAAAATTGACAAATAAATATCAATGATTGTTTTGTTAAAATATTTTATTTCTGAAACGTAGATAAAATCGATACAAGTAATTAAAATTCTTAGAGACATAACTTATATTCTTTATATAATAATGAAACTGTGAAAATTGTCTTACCAACTGTATATATAAATATATATATACCTTACAACGAATGTGCGCTTTCAATAAGTTTCGTTGTAGGTGTATATAGTACGTATCAACAGTCTCAATCGCACGCTTTCCATGCCAATATTAATAAGTATCTAACATACCATTCATATAGTAATCCTTTCACTATATAAACAATTCGATTACGAGAGAATTGACTTCATAGGTATAAAATGAAGATTAAATCTTGTATAAAAATTCAGTATTCATCGCTAGATTTTTTTTACAATTTTAATAGAATAGGAAAATAATGCACATGCATTTAATTTTTTGACTTGTACATATTGCAAGCATAACAACGTATCTACTTACAGGTATGCGTACTTCGTGTAATATTTGTAAAACTTTTAATTAATATCATTATTACTTATATACACTTTCGAAACAAGTAGATACCTATATCTAACATATTTGTGCCTTTTTTATCACTCGGGGTACGTAGTATTTCAATATCTTAATAATCAGCACGAACTATTAAAAATTGACAAATATAATTTATGAATTATTTAAACTTTGACTTAGCAACAATAACATTTAGTAATAATAATAACGTCCCCACAACCGACTTCACTAATGGCGGAAAAGTTTTCTGATACCTAATTCGGTCAATCTCTGAGTACAATCTGATCGATGCAGGATGCTACATTACTGCAGGGTGGAGGCTCGACAGCGGCTACAGAACATTGTGAGAGCAGTGTCAGTGTGGCGAAGAAACGACTTCCTCGCAGGCGTCGTTACCATGCTGATTATCTAGTTACCTCCCACTTATACAAAGCGACCACGAATTCATCGAAAACTCTTTCAACAACACCTCAGCTGTTAAAATTACATTAAAGGCGTTAAGCTTCATATTGAAGGCATAAATAAACCTACAATATGCAGGTTTATAGAACAACGTGCTCCTTACATTCGAAGTTTCCGATTACCGGACACAAAACAGGTTCAATTCACTCCCGCACAAAACAAGTCGAAATAATTAGCTCGACGAAATATTTGGATAATGTTTTCACTCTTGTATCGTCATTCTTTGCACACTTTCACAACGTCAAAGAGAAGTACACTAGCAAATTGAAGTCCTTATTGACAAATATGTAAATACGTTTTCATTGGATGTGTAAATGTAACTCGTATGAAAAAGGAATAAAGAATAAATGTTACTTAAACATTTGTCGCACATTAAATAATATTTGGACTATTTCTGGTTCAAAAATTACAAATATTTACAAAAATGTCGTCAAGAAAAGGCGCTTATGCGCCACACGCCGATGCTACGTGAGCAGCTTGAAGAACATGATGCCCAGCGAGATGTTGATGAACAGCACTAGGATCACCAGTTGCTGCCGGGAGAACCAGTCCTTCAAACAAAATAACAGTTTCGTATGAACATTTATACAGATTCTCAATGAAACGTCTTCGTAGCAATTCGTAGTAAGTTCGTAGCAAGTTCGTAGCAAAGGAAAACTTGATACAATAGAATTAAATATGGATAGTGAGATGTTCATTTTAGTAAGTGAGTGTCTAACCTTGACTTGCGGACTAACTAAATAGAGCAGAGGGTTGGCCCTCAGTTTCTCGGTCTCCTCGTGCATGCGGCGCACCTCCTCACGACGTGCCGAGCCGAGAGCCGAGACCTCTTCGCGGGACATGCCGCCGCCGTCAGGCATGCGAGGCATTCCTGCGACGTCCGGCAACGATTTCTTGCGCTGAAGTGTCTGCGGCGTGCTTAGCATCTAAACATAAACATTCGCGATCATTTTTATATAAGTACTACAAATCAAACTAACTATTAGGTAATTAGTTATAATAAGATGTGTACGGTTTTCACTGCGAAATATTTCAAAAAATTTAATGCTCATTTTATTTACCATTAATAATAATATTTAGAAATTCATTTAAGTAATCACAGTATGGTATGATACATGTAGGGTAATAGCCAGCAAATATACATAGCTATTGTACCTCTATTACTAATATAACAGGTGTTTCTTTAATAATTCATTCAATATCACTTATTCTTGAGCCATCACAGTTTAGTTACGATCCACTGAAGAACGACTTCAACTATATTTTTAAAAAACACAGACCTACTTGGTCCTAATTTATAGATGCGTTTACGTTATAATATTTTAGCTAAAAATCTGGAAAGCAGACGAGCAAAATAAATGTTTGTTTATATTCGCACTAGAGCCGGATACGAGGCGACGAGTGTTTAAAAAAACATGTTGATTTATCTTTCGCAGTACTAGTAAATCCCCAGCTCTTTCAATAATACCCAACAGCAAGTATTTGAATAATTTATCATCTATATCTACAGTTGAACGTATACACATACATCTTTTGACCTTTAACCGACGACGTACACAGGTACGATGTAACTACTTGTGTACTACATTATTATGTCATTGTTTCTGAGATAATTTAACACAATCTGGTGAATTGAATATATTTAGTGGTAATACGCGAACAAGTTTACCTCGACGGGAGGTACGTTTATCCAGCTTTCAGACGCTCGCCTGGCGAGGATCGCCGGTGAGCACATAAGGTCTTCTTCATCATCTTCCTCGCCTTGGTACCACATTTTTATATATTACACAGTTTTATATAACTCTACAAAATAACAAATCACAGTTCACAAATTTTTTGCATGTTTTACTAAAAAATTAAGGTCGAGTGGCACCATTTTTGTAATGTGTGTAGATTGGTATTTTGAATACTCTGGTATTATTCGCAAGAAAATTGATCCCGTGAGTATCTAGCGAAGTATTTTTTGAAATTTAATGTATTTTAGTTATATATAGCAAAGAGGTGATACACGGAAAGCGGCAGCGAGTGACTGTCTCAATTTAGAAATAGAACGGGCTGAGCGCTGAGCTGAGCCCCGCCGCGCCGCCCGCCCGCCCGCCTACTGCCGTGCGCCCGTGTCATTACTAATCTTAATGCAATGCCATTCGTACATCCATCGCTGAGTGACATGTATCACATCACACACTGATTTTATAATGCCAGCCAGTTTTTAAGATAAAAATGCAATTTAAGTTGTTTATTGACAACGAAAGTAATAAATATCGATTTTCCATTCCTCAAATTATCTGCGGTTGTTTATCTACTTGTATGTGAACCGTGGGAAATACATTCATGTTTCTATTTCTTATTAGTAGTCCCGTATTACAGCGCTTCGTTATTTGAGTGCGCCAGTACCTACCGTACAATAACCTAGGCGACCTTGTTCACAAATTGAGAGCGGCGATTGGGCGAGACTAATGTACATTTACTATCTTCCTATACCTACAATTTAGAAGTTATAACCTGGTATCATTAGTGTATGCATGCAGCTTGTTTAATACAATAAAATTAAGATTTGATGTTTATTACGTAGTATTGTTAATTGAAGACTACGTAGGGCCCACAACTGGAACTGCTACGTAGGGCCTACAAATGGCTACGAGCTACGACATGACGTAGGCATTTTTATGTAACGGTCTGCTACGTATTTTTGTTACGTTAAGGAGTTAGTATCTATGAAAAAGTCAGTCATAATTAAATTAACAATAAAGGTAGCTAGCGTATAGTATATATATAAGTATAAGCATCGAAATCTTCAAGTTTCAGGTATTGACTTCTTTTTTTACCGAAATCATTATAAAATTAATAGTTTAAAAAATATCTGGTTTTGGTTGTGTTTCATTGGCTCTTGTTATTGTTCAATCTAAGAAATTATAGGAATAATATGACTCAAATTCAAATTTTAATTTAATTGTAAGGTGGAAAATATAGTTTATAACTTTTTTAGAGCAATTCAAATGAGATACTTGTTTTTTAAGTATTTATCTATACATCTATACAGATATATAAAACATTTTTAAAATTTTTTTGTCTATCTGTCTGTTTATACTGGCTAATCTCTGGAATGACAGGACCGATTTTGCAAGACTTTTATTGGCAGATAGCGAATGTACTAAGGAGTAACATAGGCTACTAAAATTCATATTCTACGCAGACGAAGTCGAACGCAACACCTAGTAACACCTAATTTCGGTTATTAATTATGGCCGTTAGCATATACGTACATGCGAACCTTATTGTGTTCTAAACTACAAACCAATATCATTATGTATTTAATTTAGTTCATGGGACTCTGTCTTCGCTTGACTTGTCTCTACAATACACGTTCATTATGATTCTTCCATATTGCACAGAGGTTTACAACTCGTATTACAATTTTCCGTTCGATAATGTTTGTACAAGGAATTTGAAATTTCATCTAGTCTTTATCAGGATGAAATTTCGTCAAGTCTTTTGAGATATGCGGAGAACGGTGTTAAAGGTTTGAGATGTCCATGTGAACGCGTGAGTTTGAGTTCGATTTGATACTTATTATTTAAAGTACGGTTCAAGTGTTGATGCTTTTCATTATATTAAAAAAATTCCTGGTCTGGTCGTAGGACGTTACCTACTTACAATTTATAAATTGATGCATGTTTTCACCAATTCACAGTGACACTTAACGACATTATGATTATCACGAAAAGTGACGCCTAATATGTGGGGGTTAGTTTATGTGCTCCCTTACGATAAGTAACTCTTAAATAAGAAATGGTTTAGGAGTCATTGGTGAAAACAGCCATTAGAATTATATAGGTTTTATATTTGTACATGTAATTTTATATAAGTACTCGATGGAAATTAAAGAAAATAATGTAATAGACGTAGATATCAAATGGTATGTAAACAAATCAATAAATATGATTTGTGACTGGTCACAGTCACGGTTGCTAAACATCGATTCAAGGCAAAAATATTTGCTTTGCGTATACTTCAGAAATCGGGAGACAAGTTTTGTCTGTTGTACCTAGATAGTGTTGAATGTAAGTCATTTATGTGCCACAGTTTAGTTCTGTATCTGTATAATACAGTTTTGAACAACAAAATGTAAACCAATTGCTATGTCGTACATAAAATAAATCACTAATATATTTTCAGTTCTAGAAGTCGATTTATTTATATAGATAATTGTGTAGGTTTCTTCTAGCGCTAGAAGAGTGACAATGAGAAATGAAAAATCAGTTAAAGAAGTTGACTCAATGGATTTTATAGCTCTTCTCCATAACAATATGTATGTTTCGGGACGAATACTTAGCCACACTTACAAACTAACTGACAAGTTTATATTTTGACCTTTCAAAATTGCCTGGAGGTGAATTATTCAAAACAAAATAATTAAACGTTGCAACTTATTACAACAACATTTGGAGGTTAATGCGAATGCCAAAAATATGTTCGACTATTCGAACACTTTTAAATTTATGATACCTATAATAATAAACAATACACGAATAGGAAAAGTATCAAAATTGGTTGTTAATATTGTGTGGAATGTATTTGTGTGTTAGTAAGGAACCTACCTTTCGACCACCTCCGCCGCCTCCTCCACCTCTCATCGGCGCGGGTGGCGGTGGTTCTGGCATCTGAGCCACATACAAACTTTCAGTGCGTTTGGGCTGGTAAGGTGAAGGTGATATTTCCTGACCCAGCGTCCTTTTTCTCAAAAGTGATTCTTCAAATGGTTGAGGTTCTCGCGAACCCGCTCGAGATATCGAGTTGCGACCAGACGCTACGTGACCATTGCCCGCTGGAGTAGCAGCTCGAGATGCCGGCCTAGATGGCATTGCAGGTTGCGGAGCTACTGAGCCAGCGCGAGAGCCTCCACTTGGAGCAGCTTCTACAGATGGTTGGCGCGATCGCCGTCCATATCGATCCACACTTGAATCTCGACTAGGAGGCCTTTTGTAATGATCGAAGTAATCAATTGATGGTCGCGGTCCTGATGGCCGAGCTCCGTTAACAACATCTTGTTCCGTAGGTGCACTTGGTCTATAGCCCTGGTCAGCAGGTTGCTGTCTATATGCCTGATTGTCAGTAGGCCTATTATACATTTGATCAGGCGCTTGACCATAACCTTGTTGATCATGTGGTTGTCTATACCCTTGAGGATCCATCGTTGGACGATATGCTTGTTGATTGGTCGGCATTGCTTGTCGATCAAAGGGGCCCTCAGAGTGTACGGTTCCGGTACGAAGCTCGTTTCGTCCATACGCTGAGGTTCCACCGTCAGTATAAGTGTTACCTTGAGCATCATAAGAAGGTTGGCCGAGTACACTCTGTCGTCGAGGAGGAGCTTGTGGAGGGTTCCAATCTTGTTGTTGAGGTCGTTGATTTAATTGAGGCCTATTCATTTGGGTAGTGGATATTCGTCTATCTTGATTAACATATTGCTGTCCACTTTGGTCCATACTTTGCTGATTAAACCTATACGAAGAGGCTTGTGGTTGTTGTTGTTGTTGTGATATAGGCCCATATGGATTATTTTGATCATTGGGTATGAATGATTTTTGACCATCAGGTGAAATTTGGGGCGTTGTATTCGCTGACTTCCAATTGTCTTGATTTGATAAATTGTATGGGTCATGTGGAGGTCCCAGATTTCTATTGTCTGTATTATAGTTGGAACTATTTGCAAGTCGTGGATCTATGGTTTTAGGATATTGCGTTGAAGATCTCCTGGAAGGTATTGCGTTTGGAGCTCTGTTAGGTTGAGGAATCTGTGAGTGCATCGGAGGGATATGATTTGGAATGCTCTTTCCATCCAAGATCTTTTCAGATTCTTGTGGTACGGTCGCTGCAACTTGTGCATCGTAAACCTTTTGTCTATATTTTTCTCTTAATCCTATTCTGTCAAAACCTGGGTGCTTAAAATCTGGAGCGAACTGCTTCGCAGTAGCTTGCGCTATATCACAGTCTTCTTTTGCTTGGTCTGCCGCTTCGTCGGCTTGCTCAGCTTTTCCTCGAGCCGTTGCGGTTCTGTAACAATCGTGGAATCGACGAGTTAAAAAATATATGAACAATTTTTGTGACAGGTTATTGAACATAATTAAATGTACTCACCTAGAGATTGCTATGTCAGCCTTTTGTAGTGCAATTTTAGATGCACGTTGTGCCGCATTTACGGCAGAGTCAACACGTTCCCGAAATTTGGCAGACCGCATGAGGAATAAGTGTTTCCGTTTCTGGCTCGTTATGAGTACGTTATTCTTATATTTGCCTTCTTCCCTCGTGCCGTCTCGGAACGTAGTAACACCATATCCGTACTTTTTATTTGCTGACCACTCTCCCTCGTATCGAAGGCCATCGCTGCGCTCGCTGATACCGAACCCAGTGCGTTTGTCGTTTTTCCATTCGCCCATATAAGTTTCTGTGACACTCGCATCCAAATGTTCATCCTGATAAAAGAAGTTACTAACATAAGTTACGAGTTGCAATTTTGGACATTATAAACTTTTCTATATTTAGCAGTTGGTTATAAACAAAACCAAAATGCAAAATATTATTCCCCACATATATGAAAATGTCCGTGCAGTTATCACAGATTTAATGTATTTCCTATTTTTTACAAATCCGGGAATGGCGTTCCACACAATTATAAATTATTACCACATTAAAAACTGTTATCATATTAAGCTTTCCATTAAGGAAGTGGAGTGTGTCATTGTTAAAAATTACATGGGTTTCAGAGTTAGGATGGTGTGTCATGAAGATGACAACATATTTATTTTGGTTAGGTTTGGTTTACACGTTCATATATAAATGTGTACTGTGAGCAATAATTTATTAATGGGTCGGTAAAGATAATTTCGTTCGTGTGGAGCCATGCTAAAGACAGGGATCGGCCCGGGGGTGGAGGGCATTCAAATGGCATTGCATAAACATGCGAACGATTATGTGGGTGATAAATTTGTGATTTAATCCAAATAAGTAAATTCCCACCTCGACCACGAAACTTGCGTTTGAGTTTGTGTGCAAAGAGGCATGAGTCATAGCGGAGTGGGTGCTGTCTACCGAGGAGACCCACGAAGAGCCCGAGCCCCCCGAGCCCCCCGAGTGGACCGAGCCCGTGCCGGCCCCGTCCAGGTCGCCGACGCTGCGCTGTTTGCGCCATTTCTGAAAACATTATATGTCGTCTTGTTAACACCTGTTTTATACTTGTTTCAATGGACCTACGAGTATCAGTTTAACTATTTTGAATTTTGGTTTTGTTTCCTCGGATTTTCGAGGTGATTAGTTAACTTATGGCGAATAATCATTAAATTACCCCATTTACTTAATTAAGGTAATCGATCATTGCATCGTATGTAAAAATTACCACATATAGATATAATAGATAAAGTCACTTTCTTTCTCGTAAGTGTTGATTTATGTTACGAAGGGTATTTTGCTTATATTTACGTTGACAAGTACCTAAGTAATAAGTTAATTTTGCATGAAGACAATCTGCATCAGACCAATGTCTGGTATCTACTGTTTTCACTTTTTCATTATTTAATTTTGCTATATGTATTCCTTTTAACCGATTTCATTTGTCACTTATTGTCGTAGTTTAAATGTTCGTAAGAGTAAGTAAAGTAGATTATAAATCGTATCTCCGTTTTAGACTGCGAAAAGCGGATGAAAATAGTAAAATATATTATATTTTGTTAATGATTTTAACTTTCTTTGTAAGCGCTGGCTGAACTTACGTGGAGCAGTCCTTTAGGTTTTCCGACAAGCGAGCCGCGGCGTCCCGACGGCTGGTCGGATCTGACGGTGAGAACGAATCCACCGCGGGCGTCGTCCATGCGGGTGGTGCGCTGCTCCGAGGGGTCAGCGCCGCCCTCGTTGAGCGAGGACATGGAGCCGCGGTGTCCGCGCGCTCCGCCTCGGTAGTGCGACGCCAGCCCGAACGGCGCCGACGTACGGACTCCGTACCCGTGCCGCAGCCCGCGCATCCATTGTCCCTGATACGTGCCTGGAATCAAATTCATTACTTTTATCTTTCTGACTAAAATTCTTACATAACATATCTAAGTAAAACCTCACGTCTTTAAGCAGTAAAACCTCATATATACGTTTTAAAGTTTGCTTTAGACACAGGTATAGTTTTTGAAGCATTTTGTTAAAAATCTATGGAAAGGGCCACAACATAAAATCAGTTGTTTTACAACCACTCATTTACATGACATGTGTGATAAGCGTCAAAGTCCACTATCGCCTACTAAGTATGGTGTAGAGATAAACCACTTAAAACGAGACGGAAGCCTGACATGGTTTATGATAATGCCATTATTGCTACCGTGCAGTTAAAAACAGATAATGAAAATACTTATGGTTCGATTACCGACAATCGCACAATAATGGCACCAACGTACATCGGCAAATGCGATCATGCGATGTAAAGACGTCATCAGTTTTCCGATAGGTCTTTCAATATTACGAACAGACTGAGCTAATCTATACAACGCCGAACGAGCAGAGTCAAGAGAAATGCTTTTAAAATGAAATGACGCCAGTCGTTTCCCTATACGTACTACAAGTATATCAGGTACTACATTCTAATGGTGTTCTACATCCACATTTAGCATAATAATATGTTTACATATAAGCTGTTTCATAAAATAGTACCTAGACCCAGTTACAAAGTTATAAAAATTGAGGAAGGAAATATAAAAAATCATAAATAACTACCTACCAACCGAATAATTCAATGTTTTCTCAACCACGGAAACAGGTTCAATATTTCCTAAAAAAATTATTTTTGAGTAAAGATTCTACGAACTTTTATTTATCACAGAATTAAATATACGATGCAATAAAATTTGACTATTACTGATTTTCCACATCAATTATTTGAGAATCCGAAAGAAGTATTACTCTATGGCACGACTTATTTCTCATAGTCAATCGCTCTACATCGTCAAGTACTGGATGACGTCAATGTAATTCATGAATGTAATGTCTACCACGCTTTCCGTACCTACTCAAAGGTGTAAAACTGTGTCAAATCATATATTTACTGTGTTTATAACATCCCGTCAGCTGTAAACCTTTGCTTACAGGAAAAGCAATAATGATCAATCAGTTCCTAATTAATGTCACTCACTTTAAATTTTCCTTACACGCTTTACATATTCGCTCAAAATGTTCGGTTGAAGGTGGTAACGGTTCTTAAAACATTCTGGCTTGATGAATCTAGAAAAATGATGTTGTGCCATTGTAGTAATTAGGGTGTGATTGTACAGTTAATTTTTGTAGTGCCTAGTATTAAACGAGTGGTCGACATGATTGTGTGTCGAGGCGGCGCGGCAGGCGTGCCTGTGCTATATTTAAACGGCGAGGGCCGCGGGCCGGTGCGTGGCGGCCGGCAGAGCACAGGGCCGCCTCACTCCAATCATTCATCGAGAAACCTACTGAGAACTTTCATATCAATACACCCGAGTAAGTAGGCTGCTGGAGGATTGATGCAGTCATTGGAAAATAAAACCAACTCGTTTATAATTATAATACAGCGTTACAAAATGTCTTCATGAGTAAGACAGATTTCATGAGGAAGACATCACAGTTAGTTGCCTCAGTAGCTCGTTCGAAAGTGTGTCAGATATAAATCTTAATGTGATTAATTTGTTAGAAAGATGTGAATTTCTACAATCATTCCGTCATTTTATATGTTATAAAATATATATTAGCATACATGTTTATATAGTTTTCTTTTCCACAATTATTGCACCCAGAAAGAAGTGTTTTATAATTCATCAAATGCGAGCAACGACTTTACAAAAATGAGAAACACAATGTACTAATTCATCATTTTCATTTTATGAATGACGAATATCTTTATTGAGGGCATGATTCAGCCAGCAGTGGAGTAATGTCGTCAGAAAACATGTGACTTTCATGCACGATACTGATTATTACCTGAACTTTGTCCTATTTTTGTTGGACAAATGTTATTGGTTAAATTATATCACAATTGAAAGTGATTATTGTCAGTCACTTGGCACAACATGAATAAACGACATACCTATACTATAATACACGTGATGACATTGATAGGTGCATACGCAGTTGAAATATTTAGAAGAGAAACAAAACCATATAAGTCCACGGAAGTATATAAGTACGTTGCGTTCCATATGTCGCGTGCTTTTAACATAATATAAGTAGCCTAGTGTAGATACGTATGAGTACAGTCTACTCGTACGTATGCTTAGTAAGAATTTATAATGTTAACGTTGTGTTGCTTACAGATATTATTTTCCAACAGCAAACATTGCGCAAGTAAAAGGGTTTCCTTCCTAGTTCACGCCATTATAAACTGGGTCATGCAGTGAACACCGCGTATGCAACAAATAGTTATGAGATTATTTCAACTAACTATGCAAGTAGCGTCTCGAGTTAACCCGGATTTCAACGGATATTTTCAGATTAAAACAATAGATTTGCGTGTTATCATTAGATTAACAATATGTAATGTGTTCGTAACAAACGGATCTACCTACCTAGGAATGCCATGGCCATGTAAACGTAATGTATTTTCGTTTGAATTCCAATAGTTTGGCAATGAAAGAAATTAGATAATACTAACCGCCATCAGCGTAAGTTTCCGAGCCGTAACCGTCTTGGAGTCCATTGGCCCATGTGCCCTCGTACTTGGCGTTGCTAATGGTGCTCTGCCGCACGCCGTAGCGGCCCTTGTAGCCCTGCGTCCACTCGCCGCGGTACAGCCAGCGGTCGCGCGTCTCCACACCGAGCCCATGCCGCTTCCCGTTCTGCCATTGACCCTCGAACGAGCTGCCGCTGTAAAGTATACACCTCAAATTATAACAACTACTAATACATCTATAATTATTTTATTTGCCACCAAGCTTTCAATACGAACTTTTAACGGTTAATAACAAGGGCTTTAAATCTTGTTGTTACAATACAAGGTGATAAGTCATATTTTATTCGGAATAAAACAAATTGTAATGCCTATAGATATAGTTTAAATCAGTGTAGTAGAATCTATAAGAAAGAAGGGTATGATTTGCTTTTTAAATAGAACAAATAAGTATGTTGATGTTCTCAAGGTAGTTAACTAAAGTTAGGATTAGTTACTAATACACTGCTAGTTGGCAGTATGTTAAGTAGTCAGTGATAAAGTCTATGATGATGTCCAGTCTAAAAATAACACAAATTAAAGCGTCGTTAAAATCAGATCGGTAGAAGGTGCGTGAGTCATCTACGAGTTATTTTAAACAATAATATCAGGTAGGCGTTGTTACTTTTTTGATATACAAGTTCCTACTAAACTTTTACACGTTTGTATAATATACCTTTATAACTATGATATACTTTCTTTGTACTAAACCTCCACGCAGTGAGTAGAGAGGGTCGCGTTCTGATTCACACAAAATAGTTCGTGCTAGCAGGTATGACGGTCGCAGCCGAATAAAAATTGGGTCATTTGTTCTCATTTTCATGTACAACAGAGCGTCTTAGAGTCAAATGCGCAGAATTCATATACGGATAATTAAACAGTCTGAAATACTAGGGCGTATACTCCAGACTGAGAATAGCGTAATCACATTGGAATCTGAATCGCTTGAATTTATTTCTAGGTATAAAATGCCGTAACCCAAGACTGAAATCAATCGTAAAAGTTGTGTGGAATCATATATCAACTTTGGAAATTCCAATGCGTGGCATATCTGACTAAGATTTGGATCATTGCAATAATTTTGTTATACCCTTTATTATTTTAAAAATCTCGTAGACGCTGCGTAGGCCTGAACCATTTCGTAGCAGTTTTATACTACGGAATTTATTCCATTGCTACGCAGAGTGCTACGCAAAACATGATAGTGTATTGAAAGTAGATTTTTGTGATATTTTATTTTTATAATTATTAATTAGGTATGTACATACATCTCTATCTCAATTATCAAATACCTACATTACTCGAAACAATCTTACACTTACTTCTCCCGAAAAGGGGTGAAGCAGAGAAGATTACGACTACAAATGTTTTTACACTTTCTAGTCTTGACAGATCGTTTAATATAAATAAGTGGAAACGGAGGAAGTCTATACAACATTAGTAGTGGTAAATATCAAGTAGGCAGTGAAGTATTGATGAATTACTTATAAAAATTCATATATCAATGCAGAGATACTGCTTACTCAGAATATTAATTGTATTTATGTAAGTCTGATAAATGTAGTGTGCGTAGGTGAACAACACTTCATGAGGTCAGCTTGAGAGCGAAACACATTTACCTCGGGTCGTCCAATGAATGTCCTCACAGTTGTCAAATACTAGATAACAATAGAACAAATCTTTTCCCGGTGAAAGACAAACCGATTCAGTTGCCAAAGCTATTTTTTTATAGAATCAAAAGTTGGAAGCAATAATTTCAGTAGAGACTGAGGTACATTGATTGAATTGTGAGTTCTTTAGCTACTACATATCGAGTACTGAATTACAACAGTTTCGACACGTGTCAGTTGTACTGAGATCCCTTTCAGTTTTTATTAGTTGCGGTAAGATAATGGACTGGTCTGTTGTGCACATGAGTGCGGTCGGAACAACTCGAGCCTAACCTCTATTTATATCGCACGCTACACGTACGTTCTGCGGTAACGTAACTGAATATTACAAGTAAAACCAACAGACTTCACTGTAAAGAGAATCGACCTTGAGCACCTAAATGAGGGCCGGTCGCTAAACCTCTGTAAATTTTCCAATGACAGTAATATCTATGAATATATTTTTAGGCATGCTTTGATATAATTGATGGTTAAAGATAATTAACACTGACATTTATGATGTGAATTACCGGCGTGCACAAAAATGTAGTTCGACAGCTACGCTGACATCGATTGAGTCACCTCCACAAATTATAGTGTCCGAATGAGAAATACGTTTTAAAAGAGAGGGCGTTGCAAGTCTGGCCACTTGAAGTATAATTACTAACCACCATTAGCTTTGCTTTGTATAAGGTTATTATAATGCGTTTTCATTTATTCAGAATGTGGTCGTGCGCATACATAGTACATAATTAGGTTAAGTACACGAGTCCGCTGGAATGTATTCTGTGAGCACATTACGTGTGAGGTTGGTGAATATTTTGTTCAAATTAAAAGAAAGGTTTTACCTGCTACCTAAAGCTTATTCCATTCTTATTAAATTAGTAAATCCCATCAACGTCTGCTGTAGCAGGCATATTGTAAGTTATTTACACATGAGTCACGAACTTTCAGCCGGTCTGGAGTCTCGGAGCTCGTTAAATTTTGTGAATGTTTATAAAAAGTCACTACGTTGTTTGTCCAATAATCACTATGAACATCGAAACAAAATGAAGACCTTACAATATGAAGAGACAACCTTTTTAGGTACACCAAAATATACACAAAAATAGCATATTGTAATATTATTGGAGCAGTAATCGCTCTGCAACATTTTGTGATTGAAACGATTCAAAAAGCTTTCGACACGAAATGAGTACAGAGAAACCGTATACGATATATATATTTAAATTTACAGACAATTTTAATTCAACAATTTTGCCACCTTGCCACTTGCCACAGTGTAAAACGGTCTTCATTTTCGGAGGCTACGCTACGCTACTGAACTGTCATTTGATGATTGTTTAGCCGTAAAAATTGTGTCAGACGATAAAATAAAATAAGTTTTGGCACATGTAATGATGTATCGCCTAACTTTTTATAGGTACCTACATGAAACAGTTGAACAATGTGAGAAAAGACATGTTACTTGAATATGTTACACGTCGTTATTTAATTACTTATTTTTTAACCGAGGGAAGTCTCCGTTGTAGGAAATTTAATGATCACCAGACCTGACTGCGTAGTGATAGTATTTTATATTTTATATAAATAAATAAACGCAAACATATATCCTGTCCTACCTTTTTGTTTCAATCATCATTGTTACAAAACCTAGGTATAAGTATCACATTTTTTTTCAGAGATAATTTACATGAAATTGAATGCGTACATGTAAACGCGTGGGCCTAATAATCGTTAAATTCATTACATAATAAGTATTCGGTATAACCTTCATTACATGTAAAAGCTGGCTGTTACTCAGACTAATGCTGCCTATAAAACCGTAATGTTTATATACCACTACACCTACCTCATAATTTGTCACAAAAACTTCTTTTATTTAGACAACTGCCACTAGTTAGTTAGGCACTCGCACATGAAAATGTAATAGACAACATTTTGGCGCTGTTTGTAACGACTACGTAGACGAACAATAAAACTATGTAGACTAAATAACTGTTTTAAAAGCTTTTTCTAGTATTTATTTTTACATTAACTAAATTTAACAAGCTTCGTGACTCCACGTTACCTCGTTAATGTTTAAAATGACAAAACACTTTTGAATTTAATTACTTACTTAACTTTCAGTTTAGTCACTCACGAGTTATTAATAAGCCGTTGCTTTTTCAAGCATTTTTAATTTTCACTGGGTTCATTTTTATGGATAAAAAATGGAAGTTGACTGATTTCTTTCGTAGTCCCTAATACTTTTCTGTTGTTCTATGGTATATGTATGAGTACTCTTATTCAAAAATATCTAGAAGAAGTCGAAAATAATGTAGGTACTTACCTAATTCTTGAAATGAATAAGCACCTATGTCAAAGTAAAAGTTTTTGTATCGTTTTAGACATCGGTTTATTCCAGTTAACCAGTTCCAGTTCGGAAAATTAATTATTAGAAACAGTAAAAAAATCACTCCACCTTCTATAAGTACAGATGTAAAAATCTAAACAGGGAAGAATTAATAATTGCGCCACCATCCTTTGTAAGCTAGGTAACTCAACCGTGTTTCACCGAAGTACCTACACATTAAAAATACGAAACCGAATAAACTTGAGGATATTTCATAATATTCAAACTAAAAGGTTGTTTCATATCATCGCTCCAAGAAACTTTGAAATCTTTACTAAAGGCAACATTCTTATGAAAGTAAAATTATTGTTAGCTAACAGGGGAATTTGAAAAGGTCCCAACTCTTGTTTCGTGATCTTTTGTTTACCCAATTTCAATGTAAACAAGCCCAGTATAAATAAACTTTCATCACATTGCGTTGGGCAAGTTACACTGAAATAAAATAAGTAGTTATACAAACAAAATATAACGAAACTTGGACAATAACAAAAGATGTAAATCAGAATTGATTCATTTGTTGTTGTGTGTGTAAAATAATAATTTAACACACCAAACTGGAATTAGAAGTGGTGAACGTTGGCTGGTTGCAGAACAATTTGTACTGACAATGGTCATTTATTTATTTAAAAAGGGACTCCAACAGAGAATACACGTAACATACACAGTGTTAATGCAGATATCTCAGAAATAGATATAACAAAATAAATCCTAATTGTGAATATAAAAAGTATAAAATAGTTTAATCAAACAAAACAAACGATGTAAACAGAAAACAATGATAATTAAAAGACAAGTTAATAATATGAATCTTGTAAAAATTATTATGGTTAGACTACATTAATACACTTACGCTGAAATACTCAAACGCAACTCAATTATAAGTCGCACTTACCTAACTATAGTTCTGTCACGACGAATTCTTTGTAAAATGACAGACATGGCACGATATTTAAATACAACAAACAACAAAGTGTGGGAGAGCCATGCTTCGGCACGAATGGGTCGGCTCGACCGGAGTGGCCTCACAGAAAACCGACGTGAAGCAACGCTTGCGTTGTTTCGTCGTCTCCAATCTCCCTAATCCCTGAATCCCCAACGATCCTCAAACTCCCCACCCAACAAAATCCCCAAAAGACAGGTAACGCATTTGTAACTTCTCTGGTGTTCTAGGTGTCCATGGGCGACGCCGATTGCTTACCATCAGGTGATCCGTCTGCTCGTTTTCCGGCTTATGCCATAAAAAAAACTTCAAATTGAGTAACCTTTCAGTATTCGGGCGTATGGCACCATCAAACATTAACTATGTATTGATACTTACGTTTTCAAGTATTTAGTAATTAATATAGGTTAATAATATTGTAATAATTAAAAAGTAAATAATGTTCAATTCATCAAAGTGTAGAATCAAATATACGTAATAATAAAAATAAAAACTGATTTATTTTAACTGCGAAAGAGCACCGTAACACCTAGGTAAAAGATATCAAATTACAAGGAACAATATGTAGAAGGTTCGTGGAACTATCATCGTGACTCAGCAATTGTACAATAAATTGTAGCCAGTAATTTCGCCACAATAGTGAAATGTCTTGGAATATTAATATCGTTGTTGGAAATGAAACGTGGGTACTCAATAATGTTAAATAATCTACTAAATAGTAGACTCAATTGCCATAGAAGAAAAAAAAATGTTAAATAATAGGTACACCCTTCCTGTAACCTGACAAGTGTTTTGAAATAAAATCATTTATTTTAAATCTTTATTTTATAAGTAAGGCTTTTTCCCCAAGAGAAAAACGTATATATAATATAGGATAAAAAAAATCAGTAGGTACATAGTACCTACAATGAAGTAGCTAAACTAAAAAACAAAATCATGAATCGAAAAACTTGTTTAGTTCATTGACGTAACATTATTTACTGCATTACGCACGATTGATGTATGTTTAGATTGTGTATAGATACATATTTTACGTTGTAAACGACTGTATTGAACAATGAATTCAATTCAGTCAAGCTATTGGGCCAATAAAACATAGTTTATGGTTTGATTTGTATGACGCCATTGCCTCTTTGATACATACACACATGAAAGAAAACTCGGGAAATCTGTTTTGTGTAATGCTAGAACTGCTAGAAAGAAGAAGCAATTGTGTAGGTAGGTTACAGAGCCCTACATTTCGTACTAGTATCTACTGAGTCAGAATATAAAAAAAACAACGGCTCGTTAATCCATTTATTGGGCACAGTTCCAAATCCGGGTTCAAACTGAAGATGTTCTAACAGAAAACTTTAATGGCCGACTTAAGATCAATCCAATTAATTTAATTGCTAAACTTTGATTCGATCCAAGAATTTTAAAGATTTTCCTCTAGAATTAATACTGTAGCTGAAGCTTTTTATTGTGTAATGGTTTTTAGTATGCCAGAGTCTAACTACAGTTATTAATTTATCGACCAAGATCACTAAAACTCATTAAATACTTGGTAAATACATGGTTTTATCAACAGAAAAACCATTTATCTTTACGAATGTTTTAAGACAAGATTTAAAATATTCATCTGTACACACAGAACCTAGTAAACGCCTTCTACTGTGAATAGTTTCATCATTAATTATTCAATAATTTGCAGAAAGCCGCGCGTTCATTGAAATTTTCGTTCGACTCTCTCAATTTAGCAGTCCTTATAATCGGTGTGCTCTATCTTACTCTGACATCAACGTTTAATATTTCCTCAAACCTAAATAAGCTCCTAACATTTCACTTTTGAAGAGGTTTGTAGTGACGACTTCGGAATTCTCAAGATGACATTGAAGTATCCATCTCTCACGACTCTTTGATTTTCTAAATTATGCGTAGCTATCTAATATTATGAATATTACCTACTATTAAAAGTTTTTATTTAAAAAAGATCATCCAGACATGTCGTCCAAACATGATGTGCCTTAACATGCATTGCACAGAGGTTTCGAAGCATAAAGAAGAAGGTATTTGGAGGATCTGGAGCCCTTTAGACAAGACCAAGGTTTTTCTCATCACCAAAAATGTGATCATCCAGGCACAAAAGACGAAGCTTTTGTCCTTCGTAAAATGCAACTCTATTTCACTGGTACCATTCATGTATATTTATAAAACATGAATATATATGTATCCACTATCTCAGTATACTTTATTCGTCTTGTAACATTATATATACTGGTTCCCATATTACTTGGCAACAATATTCAATTTACTTTGTGCTTACATACATAATTTATTAACTTCAAGCAATCTAATGTTCAATAAGGAAAACAGATTGTGGAAAGGTAAGATGGAATCTCTGAGGATAAGTTAGTAACCTGATAGAAAAACTTACGTAATGAAATAATTTTCTGTACAGAAAATGAAATGCGGTAGAAAAGTAAAGATCACATTTTAAAAATTCATGTAGATAGTATAATTCATTGAGCAAAAAGACAATCTGGGGCAGAACGTCTGTGAATGGTTTCTATGTTCTTAAGTTCTCGGTCCCTGTCAGTTTTACAGAATTACTCTAGCAGACAGACGCTCAAAACTGATTATACTATCGACTACTAAAATAATGTAAAGAGAGAAGAATGTCTAGTTTTTAGTTACGTCTATCTCAGTCTGCAGACTAATCCAAACCAGTGATTATACATGCTCTATGTGACTAGAAAGAATTTCGTTATTTGAGAAATAGTTTGGCGATGACGTAAGTGTATTAAATAAATAATTTTGGCTACATCAATAAGCACACATATTAGTCATGACGAATAAAATCATAATATTTTGTTTTCAAATAATGTTTCGACACGAAACATTACCTAATTACTTATAATTTGTTATTACGAGAGAAGGCATACTGCGCAATATTGTTTCAATTGTTATTTCTAGTGAACAAGAATTCACGCTTTTCAGAACTCTCCAAAGATTCTCTATGAGACCTTTTCATTTGAAATATTGTCCTTTATATGAAAACTTGAAATATTTACTGATAGTTACATAATTCATTTCAAACGAAACTTATAAATGCAAACTTGGTTTAAAACAAAACTACATATTCTTAATGTTTTCAATGGTAAAAAAAATTGTTCTACGTAGTTGAAATCTGACCTAAAAATGACTTGTTTTTAATCATTCTGGAAATGAGAAAGGTTTTTCCTTTGGGACTGTCGGCATAAAAAATGTTCAGGTCGGGTTAAACAGTTGAGGTCGGGGTAATTTAATGTAGCTTTTAACTCCGACTTTTTATGAAAACTTTTAACAGAATGAAGGTACACGGCTACACGCTGTATATATGTATCTATGTTGAAATTGTATATTAGATTCTGATGTATCAACTAACTTCGCATAAGCATAGCATCTTGAATTCCAAGAATCGCAGACAGGTAAGCATGGCGCATGAAAATTGTGAATTTTGTCCCAATTTTACTTCACAAACACCAATCATCTAAGAGTAATTTTATGAATCAAAATATTCATTCAGAAAATACCGCATGGACTTAGTCATATCTATTGACATAGATTTGTGAGTAACAAAAGGCAAGAATGTACCTCTATGGACATGTGCAAACCCTTAGTCAAATTCTTAATAAATTGTAATTTGAGCTCGTACGCATTAGTCATTAGTACGTCTCTCTATACACATACATTTGTGCTTATTCATGTCCCATTTAAATAAAATGTTGAACTTCTCATGATTTTATCAAAGATCCAACATGTCAATCTATGTGTTTAATAAACCAGCTCATGTTTGTAATGCGCAAAAATCATAATAGAAGTATTAAAATTTCACACAAATCCGTTAAGCCGTTTCAGTGTAAAGAACTAACAAACACACATTCACATATGTACATACAAACATTCATATTTTAAATAATAACGTGATGGAAACGTTGATTTGTAGAATTGCTTTTCAACAAATATACGTTTTTATTATTTTGTATAAAGCTTGGCAGACATCAAGCGTACATGGGTTACCGTGCTAGTTTAAGGAATCGCATGAAAATGGGTCACCATAGTGTACGCTATAGCTGGCGATGTTTGCCGAGTTCAACTGTACCTACATACCTACCTACTTTTGAATAGCTGTATACTTTTATTTCTATGACACATGTACACTTTTTTCATATATTCTAAGAGCATTTTTTATTACTTTCAGTAACCATTTGAAGTATTTTAATATTCAATAGATACACAGTACAATTTTAGGCTACATGCCATTGAAATTACTTCATTCGAGCTTTTATGACTATTACACACAACTAAAATTTAGGTCACAAATTCATGTATGTATGTATAAATAAGACTATTTTTTTTAATTCAAGATAATCTGAATTTATTTTCCTTAATATATATTTTTGCCAAACATGTCTTTCCTAGATTATTTAAAGTCGGTATACTGTTAAACCTAGTTGAAAATCTATTAAACGTGAGCATGAAAGTTTGTTTTCTATTCAAGGTTTCTTTATTGAACTTTTTCTTCCTTGTCTCAACTTGGTACTCGAGGTGGTAAAGGAATTTGTCTTTTATTTTTGTTATTTATTCTTTTATCCTGCCAAACCAAAAAGGTTTGAATAAAAGCAATACTGGCTGAATTGGTCGAAAAAATTGCCGGATGCCATTAAAAAAAAAGATAAAGAAGAGAAAAAACTTAATGGTATCAAAACGGTTTTGTAAATAAGCTGCCAGTATCAGATAATAATAAGTTATGGATTTCACTTTTGTTGTTTAATATTAAACATATTAGTTATTGTGTCTAACTAAAATTTATTTTGTAAACCAAATAAAATAATGTCTATATTGTTAAAAAAAATAGACAGATGCCATTATTGATAAAAAAAACCACCACAAAAAACTTAACGGCGCCCACTTTGTCTTAAAAGTGCCTAAGTTGCCAGAACGTAATCTAGAGCAAAGCCTTAAAAGTATGGAATCTTTATGGACTGAGTTGCAGATTTTGCGTCGGTAGAGAAATAGTAATCGTGAAAAATTCCTGAAAGAAATACTCCTGGCAGCGTTTAGTAAAACTTAGTTGGTTTTTATTAATGTTCATCGTTTCAAGTTAACATTTGTATTTGTACAATTCTCCTGTTAAATAAGTTCGAGCTTTGTTTCAGAATTAAAACGTAATAGTTAATTATTATAACTAGTATCTTATATTCTATGTAAGTAGGTAGGGAGTTCATACAAATACAATGTAAACTTTAAATTTAACAGCAGAAAGCCTGAAATTAAATTAAGCTTTTATGAATGTCTGGGTACTGGCGATTGCACTTTAAATATTCAGTGCAATGCCTACGTTATAGCGTTATCCGTACCAAACTGTACACTGGAACAATGTTTAGATTAAACAATGCTGTGGTTCGGTACTAAACAACCACCATAAATACTAATTAACTACCTTTGAAAAAAAAAGTTTCAATAACGTTTGTTACTCATTGCAAAATTTCCAAAAAAATATTGATTCCATAATTATTATAACTGCGGTTACTATATATTTTCCATCTAAATTGATATACGCTGTATAATCAGAAGTGAGAACAAAATGCAGAGCCGTTGCCAGACCTTCCGGTTACATCAGAACAAACTCATACCAATGCGAACTTTCATTGGGTCATTGCTCTTACGAAAAAGGATACCCCTGTAGCCCTATACTATTCTTGTTTTCTTTTCTTCATATCTAGCCCATACACCAGATTACAGCTTCGTTATAATTTAATTAAACGTATCTTCATATAATACGAACATCGTCTCAGTTACCGAGACCACTTGATGATCTTGAAATAAGATCAGCTAGCCTCGTTTATGTATCGTGTAATCCCTAACTTACAACATAGGTAGCTAGAAGCATAGTTATTAATTTAATTAAGTATATGAAGCACATGTCAGGAGGTGTCGAAACCAATTTGTTAGTTCTAATTAAAATTGATTGAGTATCATGCGTCAATATTTATTGGGAACTTTTTTTATCGTGTTTTGACAAAACACCTATGATTTTTATTGATATATAGAGTATTAATTGGACAGTTAGATACATTATGTAGACAGTCCTTAGGACACGGATCATAAATCTGGTGGACTGTATAATAATTAAAATTAGAGTAGGTCTAAGAAGTCATAAACAGCTAACTGTAAGGTTTAGACGTGAATTAGGTCGAGCGACGGGTTAATTAACACTAGTAACACTTTTCAGACTGTTACTGCCACACTCTAATGAATTGTAACACACCTATCTAGAGGTAGGTATGTACTTCCATTACATAAAACAATTATGTAGTTACTTAATTGTAAAAGCATTAGATAACGGAAAGAATGAACACGTGAATGTCATGACTACATAAAATTAATTTTATTGGACTGGTATAATAGGGACAAATTAGTTGACTGAACAATACATTGTTTATAGATCATTTTTTTTCTATTGTGTATTGGGATTTGCATAACATTTGCAAAACATTAGCAAGACTCCAATACGTATTTCTTTTAAATCAGCCTCATCTAGCCAATTGTGTTAAATTGCTTCAATCAAGATTTATAAAATTGCGCTTCCTAGTCGTCGACTCGGATCGTCTATGGAGATGTCTCCAACGATGACAAGTCAATCGACACCAGGACTTAACTATGATAATCATGATAAGTACTGTTATCACGTCATGTTGTTATCAGTGTCTACCGATCGATATGAATATTTTCGCTGAGATTGGGCCATGAGGCACTTTCACCGCCGTTACACGCGTTTTCTAGCGAAACACCGAACTCAATTATTAATAGCAGCCTATTTTTGGAGCGGCTTCGGACGCGGATTTGCGCTCGGGCGTGTGCGAGGCCCGGGCGAAGTCACTATCTCACCTGGGCCAGGTGTAGACACCGGAAACTTCAAAGCCGAAGTGCCAGGAGCCGGCGTAAGCTCCCTGAGCTTTGGGTCCAGTACACACTCCGTGGCCGTGGGCCTTGCCGTCTTCCCATCCACCACAATAAGTACCACCATCGTCAAAGTCGAAACGGCCACCGTTGAGGCCACGCTGCGGGGGGGTTCCGCTAGCGGCGTGCGCGGCGTCGGCTAGCTCGCTCGGCTGCATCACGCGAAACCGTGGTGCCGCGGAGGGGAGGGCCTCCCGCGCGCACCCTCCACCGAGCTCGCGGTATAAATAAACATCAGCTGGGCATGTCGCGCCGTGGCGCGCCGCCGAGTGAACACCACTCCAGTCCTGCGCGAGGAGCACTGCGCGCCCGCGGCACGACGCGCCGCCCGCCCGCCGCGCCCCGCCCGCCCTGCGCACTGCGTACTCTACGCAGCGCAGCTCACCGTCGCCACTACCGCTGCTACCGCCACATTGTCGCCACAACAACTTATATACAATACAATACTGCTTTTCACATTACTTGTTTCAAATATAATGTTTAGGGAGATGCTACCGCATTACATTGCAATGCAGTACTGTGGACAAAGACAAACATAATATGTAATGTCACTAACGATTCGTCTGAAGTTTTGAACCTGAAACACCTACTACAATTTTGTCGATTTTTTATTTCCTATTGCAGTTAGTAGGTCAGTTGGTGATCTGTTAGTGCTCCGTGCCAAGACAGCTTTCTGTAGATACTTTAAAGGCCGAAGTTAGCCAAAATTATTTGTAGTCTCGTAAATTTTATTTCACCTATATGATATTTGGATGTTATTGATGTTCTCGGATGGTTCAAAAACTGTTCAGAAAACATGAGTAGATAGCAGTAGATAGGTACCTACCTCTAATGCCTGTTTTTATCATCTTCTCCAAAGCTTTAAGGAGGAGTTCCTTAAGCCAAGTTAGGTGGCATTTACGACAATTTGGTTTTCACCTTCCCATAAGTGACACATATAACATAACAGTACAAGTGGATAATTTAGGTGTTGCATCACGCTTAGTAACTTTAGGTAAAGATATGGTTTAGGAATGGTTGGTGAGAATGGGCATAAGGCTAATTAAACAGTGTTTAATTAAAAAACATATATTGCTGAAAACTGGGAAAAACGAACACTATACAACCCTTAACCTTACTATAAGTTCAATTAACTGAGGCCTTAGCACGAGTTTGTTTTTGCCGGATTACCGCCGTGGGATCTGGAGGCGAAGGTACTCGCGCGCGTGTTTTGTTTGCGCGCGGAGGCACGTCGCCGGGGTGAGACTCCGCTGCCGCGCCAGATTAATGCGTGGCGGGATGAGCTCCGGCGTGATCTCATGGCGGAATGGCAGCAACGACTGTCGCAACCAAAGGCTGGGATCGCTGTCATCGCAGCGGTAAGTCCCCTCTTTAAGGAGTGGCTTGAGAGACGCTACGGCGTCCTCACCTACCGGTGAGGTGGCGGTGGCGGTGTGTCCTGCGTGGACTGAGCACCGCCGTGTCCTCAGGAATGTGATCGGCGACGGCGACCTCTCGCGTCCGGCTCTGGTTCAGACCATGGTACGGAGCGAGGGGGACTGGGATGCCGTCTCCTCCTTCTGCGAAGCAGTCATGCTAGCTAAGGAGGAGGCGGAGCGCGTGAGAGAACGAACCTCCTCACGACCCGGCCGTCGCGAGAGACACTCCGGGCGTCGGGGATCGCGAGACGATCTCCGGCCACCGTAAGCACGGGCCTGCGGACGGCGAGCATGGGTGACTGGCCGCCCGACCAGAACCAGGCCCGAGCGTACAGCGCGTCGCGTTCCGCGCGCGCCTCAAGGAGCCATCAGACCACCACAGATGGGGCCTAGCAGGGCTGATGCCGATACGGAGCCGCGGAAGACTTAACGGGTTGCCGGGGCTCCGGCTCAAAGTGCAGGAGTAGGAACGGGGTGGTTTTTAGTCAGTAAGAGTCTGAAGCTCCCTCCCGCCTCACCCGGGCGGGAGAAGACATCGGATGATTGTCCCCTTCAAAAAAAAAGTACGAGTTTTTTTACGTTTAAAGTAACCGAAACGAGTACGCGTTCGGCGTTGTGATTGGTTGCTTCATTGGTGCCGGCCAATCAGAGTGCCGAACGCATACTCGTTTCGAATACTTTAAACGTAATTCAAACTACTAAGGCCTCTGTAGCTGAATAAGCATTCAGTTTATTTTAGAGTTGATTTGTATTGTGAACCTAATTGAAAAAGAGTAACTATGGAGTTTCTTGTTCGTTCTTTTCCATAGGAACGAACAACTACCTTTATTAGAGGACTGACCGAACAGACTGACATTAATATTTTAATATTTGCTCGTCCTGGTCTAATTGAAATAAATGATTTTGACTTGTATTTTATTATATTTCTGGGGTTCCGGCTCGATGAGTAGGAGTACGAAAGGCAGTAAGAGTCTGACACTCCCTTTCGCCTAACCCAAGGCGGGAGAAGCCATTGGATAATTTTACCCCATCAAAAAAAAAGTCTAACAATCATGGGCAGTAGAATATAACGATGTGCACATTGTGCACTTTTGTAGAGAAACAACAGGATCATAGACCTGCACAGGACTGTTCTGATAGATTGAAAGTCGGTGCCACAAACTCATAACAGAGTATTGGAACTGTAAACAGAGTTTACTTTGGTAAGTTTAGGACTGGTGATATCGATTATCATCATAATATTATGAGTAATAATATGTTAAGGTAAGTTTTAGGTATTCGCATACCTAAAACTTACCGTAACCGTAAACTCACGCCTATTATCCCTGAAGGGGCAGGCAGAGGTTGTACATTATGCCAATATAGAATGTAACACCCACTTTTCACTATTTATGATAAGAGTCCCATGTAAAGGGGGTGAGCCTATTGCCATATACCGGGCACAATTCCAGACTCCGTGCTACTGCTTAGAATTTATAAAAACCCAGTAATACTTTGCCCGACCCGGGAATCGAACCCGAGACCCCTTGCCCGGCAGTCGCACTTGCGAGTACTTGGTCAACGAGGCATTCTAAAACTTATTGCATACATAATAATGTAGTCATTTTGATGTTTTATTTTTTGTTATAAGTTTCTAATACAGATGAATATAATACATCTACATTCTACACTTGGCTTGTCTAATAATATTGAGTATCGAATTCAAGGTTGACGTAGTTATTGTTGTTAAGTAACCATCTGTGTAACATGTCATAGGTTCAGCACTGATAAGAAGCAACTACTTATTTGTATAATCAAAATATTTTCAAATTAATGGCCTTAAGTTTTAAAGTTTGTTAGTAGAAAAAAAAAAGATCTGTATTGAATACTTTTCTCTTTATAATCTTCACCTAGAGATTCAATGTACTAATCGATTAACGATTAGTGTAAGTTTTGGGGATGCGGTTAAATATAGAGTTTATGTGATTAAAACAGAAAAAATCCGTGAAAAAAACAACTTATTTTTTTTTTCTTCTTTGGCAACCAAGTAACAACTTATAAACTACAGCAAAAATACTGTGCTCTCTGACGTCAAAATAAAAAAAAAAGTGACATTCAATTTTATGTGACAAATGACATTGACAGCTTGTTGAATGACTTGTTGACGTGATTACAAATTATTATTTCTCATTGAACAAAACACAATAAAATTGCATTATCGCAATCAGACGTCGATTTGTATTAATCTCGACAATTGTTTCTAATAATTAATGAAACTTCGACCTGATACGATATACAAATAATGTGACTCTTGACAATTTATTGTAAAAAGTGCTGCGCAATCAAAAGATAAAATTGGACTGCGAAATTGTGCATTGTTGATTCCTAGATACTTTTTGTAATTACTAGCATTTAATTGTCGGCCCCAGTAAACGCCAGTGTTATCATAGTAAAATAAACCTATCACAGCAAGCAAAGTGAATGGATGTACAACAAGGATATCCAGACATTTGTTTCAAATTAAGTTTATTGTAATTAAAAAGCTTTAAGTTTCATACAAAAGTGAAGTGATAACTATGGAGGCTCCAGAGACCAGTGGGAGTAACCGGCCCACCATGCTGCAGCCCACATCATGGTGTCACCCAGCTAATAGAGTACATAGATTTTTTGCACTGTTGCTAATGTGCTTCCTTTGTTTTGGTAAGTTAACAATGAATGTGTCTCAAATTGTAGTAAAGTTGTTGAGATAGGGGTCTATTGTTGTAAATATAATGGACCCTCAGTGAATCTATTCAAAAGAGAAGTCAATTTGAAAATACTTGTACATTATTATGTTTAATGTATGATAGGAAAAACTTTTTTATAAAAATATAATTTTAAATGATTTTATTAATAACAATTTTTATTGGTTTTTTTGACCTTGATAGAATAACAGTGATGATAAGAACTATTTTCCTGTTTCAGGTTCATACTTTTGTTATGATACTCCCGGTGCACTGGCTGACAACTTCAAAGATGACTCACACTTGAACACATCCCAGTTTGCATTGCTTTACTCAATATACTCATGGCCAAATGTGGTATTGTGTTTCATAGGCGGTTATCTTGTTGATAGGTATGTTTCATAATAATTAGTATTTTGTTTATCACTACTCATTATGACCGCTAACATAACTTTGTATGTTGAATTTAGAAATATTTTTTTAGAATATAGCACTCTTTTTCTCTGTCTTTTCTCTGTATGCAAATTTCTAACTATAACTTAAGACCAATAAAATATATATTTAGCTACTTTAAGCTAGCCATATTTGCATGCTCCATATTACTTATATAAAAAAATAAATATAATAATTGATCAGGTACTTTTACATAGACATAAAATCAATGGTATCTTTCAGGCAATAACTGTAAATGTCTCAGAAAATAAATGGCAGACCTAAGTAAAAAGTGGGTGTATTTTGCATTACACCCACTGTATATTACTTAGTAGGTACCATTGCTAATAATAATGAGAGTCAAATCCATGTTTTTAATCAGCAACAAACTAAAGCTTGTTTATTTTTAACTCGTCGAGTTCGTCATTATAGACACAATTAAAGAACAATAGGTTTGCGGTCACCAGTGACTGCTTGGTGTTTGACAGTTTAATAATGAGCACACATTTTTCTTAAATATACTTAGATAGCATAATTATTGTTAGAAATACTTATGGATACAATAAACAGTGTTGTCATATCCTGTTTCAACATTGACAAAACAAATTACATTTTATCATTAGGTATTTAGAACAGTATGCACATTGCACTTAATATATTATGTATAGGTAATCAAGAGCAAATGATATGATGTTTACAATATCTGTGACCCTATTGAGTCCAATTATATTATTGAAATATTGAGAATGTTATGAGTACATAGCAACATGTGTGGCCTCAATAATATTGACTCTGTTTATTGACAAAATGAAATTTAGATTTTCTGTTTAATTTCAGGTACTTTGGCGTAAGATTGGGCACAGTGATTTATATGACAATTGTGTTTATTGGAGCTGTTATATTTGCATTCGGAGTGTATATTAATGCATTCTGGTTGATGATACTTGGCAGATTTGTGTTTGGGTGAGTATCAGATAGAAGTTAATAAATCACAAGACACAATTTAAAAGAAAAACCTAATTTAGTAAATATTATCTTAGAAAAAATATTTATTCTACTTACAATTTTCGTAAAATGAATTCATACACATACATGTGCTGATGATTCATTATAAATCAATAGATAATAAATGATCTTACTTCCGTATTTTTTTTTTGTTTTTATGGAACTGGGCACCCCTTTTTTTACAAGCTAGTTTTATAACATTTTATATACCTATTTATCTTTTCTTTCACTGTAAATAGTGAATAAACATTATGTATTTTTCAGTATTGGTGGAGAATCCCTGCAAGTAGTAGTAAACAACTATGTTGTCCTTTGGTTTAAAGGCAAGGAACTTAACATGGTATTTGGACTACAGTTATCATTCTCCCGTTTCGGAAGTACTGTCAATTTTTGGGTGATGGAACCTGTTTACAGATGGGTTTCCACATATTATGGAGGATATGAAAGATTGGGAGTTACATTGTTCCTAGGTTTGTATTGCTTAATTTAAATATACCTGTACAATTGTCACAAACCCTTATATCATTTCCATATTAATATAATCTATATTTTCAGCCTCACTAACTTGCTTTGTGTCCCTTATTTGTGGCGTGATTCTTGGCTGGATGGATTACAGAGCTGAAAAAATTCTAGGAAGACAAGATGAACAAAGCAACAATGAGCCCTTCCATCTAACAGACATTAGACATTTCAAATCAGTGTTTTGGCTGTTGTCTGTAATTTGTGTGGCTTATTATCTAGCCATCTTTCCATTTATTGCCTTGGGAAAGTGAGTAACTTTCTGAATTTTTCCATTGTATCTAAATTACCCTCTTTGTGTACATTAATAACTTTGTTGCGAAATATTACAAATCCTTATCAACAATATGAATTTCAATTATAATAAATATTCTCACAATTTCAGATTATTCTTCGAGCGGAAATTCGATTTCTTGCCACAAGAGGCGAACAACGTTAATTCCATGGTTTACTTGCTATCGGCAGCTTTAAGTCCATTCTTTGGTATTCTCATTGACAAGACTGGAAGAAATATGACATGGGTTATAATAAGCATTGTGACAACAATTGGTGCACATTTTATGTTGGCTTTTACATTCTTCAACCCATATATTGGTGTGGTAAGAAACCAATTGAATAACTCCACTTCTATTTGTCGACTATATTATCTTTTATTAAATGGTCTTTATTTTTCAGATATCATTGGGCATCTCTTATTCCCTACTGGCTAGTGGTTTATGGCCACTGGTAGCCCTAATTGTTCCAGAAAACCAATTAGGAACTGCATATGGAATGTAAGATTTTTATTTAAGTTTCGCTCCAATACTTCATAGTCATAAGTCATAACATGGCTTTACATGGTTATTAGATTCACTTAAAATACATTACCAAAACCATGGTTGTTATGTTTGAGTAATAGAGTAACTAAAAGTCAAGGTTATAACATAACTTAACATCACGCCTTTTATTCCCGATGGGGTAGGCAGAGGTGCATATTATGCCACTGTACAATGTAACACCCACTTTTCACTATTTATGTCCCATGTAATAGGGGGTGAGCCTATTGCCATATACCGGGCACAATTCCAGACTCCGTGCTACTACTAAGATTTTTTGTAAAAACCCAGTAATACTTTGCCCGACCCGGGAATCGAACCCGAGACCCCTTGCCTGGCAGTCGCACTCGCGACCACTCTGCCAACAAGGCTGTAAAGTTTATGAAAAATGTGTAAAATAACAATGATAAGAATTTTTATCTATTTTCAGATGTCAAGCAGTGCAGAACATGGGCTTAGCTACAGTCATAATCTTTGCAGGAATGATTGTTGACAAATATGGATACTTAATGCTAGAAATGTTCTTCTTAGGATGTCTCTTTGGTATGATAATTAGCCTACTTGACTTTGAGTTTAATAAAAGTTGATAATAGGCACATTGTATGACCTAATTTGAATTTTATTTCCAGTATCACTGATTGCGGCTGTACTTATATACATAATTGACTCAGCAAATAATGGAGTCCTGAACATGTCACCAAGCATGAGGGAGTCTACTAAGTCTACGTAAGTATATAAACTTGTTCAAATTCTTATTTATGGACTGACCCGCATTTATTCACGTTAAAATTTTAATTTTTGCAGGGTTACACGAACTGACGAAACTGCACATCTGTTAGATAATGAAGATTTTACAGATCAAGAAGAAACTGATTCAAGAAGACCGTCTGACGCGGCGCAAGATCAGATGTCTAATAATCCACGTGACACCGCCCAAGCCCAGTCCGATAGAATACGCAGTAGATACTTAGCACAAATATTACCAAATAGTAATATTTCAGAAAGAGAATAGAGATCTCGGTATAATTTTCCTATAATACATGTAAATAATTATTAGTATATACTTTTATAGGTTTAGAAAGTTATTATTACTTCTTTTTTAAATTATAAACAAGATATCAATGTGTAAAATCTTTATTGCCACACTTTACACTGGTGAATTAAATATATTATACAATGAACAACAAGTCTCATTTATTATTAATCAAAAATGTTGTAAATGCTGTCATACATTTGGTATAAGTATATTAATTTTAAGTAGACTTTAATAAGTACAAATATAACATTTAATTGGTAAAATAACCATTTGTGCTTTTGTATAATATTTTACTTGTGTATAATAATACTATTTTATTCCTATCTTAGTAAGGCATTGCATATCACTTTGTAAGGCAATTATTATTATATGTTTATAAAATACATGAGTATAAACTCATTAGCTATTTTTAATGGCACCAATATAATCACATTAAGTATATTGTTCATAAATAATAATATTAAGTACCTCACTGTTTATAACTCTTCATATTGAGTACTGTAATAATATTATGGACTATGGTTGCCTTATCTGATGATAAATAAAACAATAATTTGGAAACCAAATGGTTTACCAAAAACTTCAGATCATGTTCTAATATTGAATTTCGTTGATTCCTGCTATGCAGTATATAACATATCTATACACATAGTGGCATGTAATTCAGTGTTTATAATCCACTTCCTTAGAAAGCTCATTAATACAATTTGTACTTATCTTCTACATTCCATTCAATACCATTACCTGGTAATTTGCTATGGATGAAGGGAGAAATCCAAGTCAGATACCATCTCTCCCCAAAAACTTCTGTCAAATTTAGCTTCCATCCCCTATTATGGATAAAATCTTTGGTATAAGTCTTACTTTCATGAACCAATCTTCCTTTAAGTAAGTTATTGAAATGGTATATAAATAAAAATCCAGTAAAAAGGCCAACTAACACATTTATGACTACCAAGAAAACATAAAGACTTTCATCTCCAAAGTCAATCACAATGCTAGCTAGTGGACAGATAAATTTGACCAATATCAGTCCATGGTTCCAAGTTATGAATTGAGATACAAATTTTATATTGTAAAATAAAGAGTATAACATAGCTACAAAGATGTAAAAAGTGAATAGCATAAAATACCTATGATTAAAGTACCCAACGCAACATGCGAAAAATGTGCAGTGGTGGTCCCTCTTTAAAGTACAGATATCACACGTGTCACAGTGCCAAGATCGCGGTGGTCTCAAACATTCACACACACTACAAAAAGTCCAGTCTTCCTTATTGAATCCTTCAAGGTTTTTGCCTTTTATTGTAGTATTTGTAAACATCCCATAAATCATATTGCCCATGATATTAAGTAACAAAAACGCTGCACAGGCTATATGACAATAGAACTCAAAGCTCCACTGCTCCACTATTGCTGGTAATACAATGCATAGTTCGAAGTAAAGAAATGCTGGTATAAGTATTAATGTAATGGCAATATAAAAGCTGTGTTCTGTCAACCTTCTCAACTGTTTATTTTTAATAAACTCCAATTTCATTAGCATTTTGTTCTAGAATAAGAGATCTCTTATTTGTGTTTAATAATTCACCATTACTTTATTGTATGGAGTACCTAAAACAGAAAAAGAGGAAATATAATTATTACGGTAATAACTACATAGAATTAGGTTTAAGTGTTAATTTCAACTTTCTATTGCAGTAAATATAAATTGTGAATTAACCGACAATTTAGGTGTTACTTAGGGTTTTTACCTGTCTGTTATTTTTATATAAATATATGTAAACCACACGTTATAAATTTACTTCCTATTACTTTTTAATTATTAAAAAAACCAATAAATAATTTTATTGTAATCATTGTTGATAATATTTACTTGACATTGACACTGTCGTCCGTCCGTCATGTTGATCGGTTTCACTCATCACTTCACTCCTCTGACTCTGACTCATTGACATCTCGATTCTCCTGACTCTGAATCTCTGAATATCCCTCATATCATATCAGTGGAATATCCTCTGTCTGATTCGGCCATAAATGTATAATATTCATCTATGGATTCGGCTCACTGACTCACTGTCAATGGGCCGGGCGTATTATATTCTAACTTGTTCCCAGTTTGAGGAACTATTATAGTTAAAATTAAACACCATAACATAACTAACATTCGATGGACTTTGTCTGAAATAAATGCCTTATTATTATTATTATTATTATAACGCCTTTTATCCCCGAAGGGGTAGGCAGAGGTGCACACAGAAGTAACACCCACTTTTCACTATTTATGTTATGAGTCCCATGTAATAGGGGGTGAGCCTATTGCCATATACCGGGCACATTTTCAGACTCCATGCTACTACTGAGATTTTTAAAAACCCAGTAATACTTTGCCCGACCCGGGAATCGAACCCGAGACCCCTTGCCCAGTAGTCGCACTTGCGACCGCTCGGCCAACGAGGCAGTCTCAAGTAAAGTTAAAATTAAACAATTTTATATATATTTTGATGAAGAAATAAAATCTTTTATTTCTAGATAAATCTTTTGAATTTTCTGCTAAAAGACTAGTATTTATATTTTCATAGAACAAAAAAGTGACGGCTGTTCTATTTGACGTCTGCACCGCACCCTCCTCTCCCCACGTTCACCCCCTTTAACTTCCCACATCACGACGAAAGTTTAGGTTCAAAGTCTGGGTCCAAAATTATTTAATTAGTAGTTTTATTTCATCGTTCATTTAGTTTTTAATAGTATATACAACTTTTAAATATGTCGAACAGTAAAATATTTAGTGCCCTTAAGATATTAAGGACCCGCAAGGATCTGAAATATTTAACTGGTAAGAACTACTTGTGTGACTTTCTCAATAATTTCATTCGTCGGCAAAGTTTATCAATAATTTTACTACTGGTATAAATATGCAAATATTTGGTGTCGTTCCAGTTTTAAAGTCTGATTATTGCCATTTTCATCATTGTTTTAGGTCTACACAGCAGAAACTATGCTGCAGCAGCAGGTAGTCTGGTGCATACCAAGTGTAAAATTGTCAATGGCGTTTATGTGGTTACCCTTGATTCGCCTAATACCAAGGTAAATCAATCCCAACATGACAATATTCCAATGAAATGCCCCGATTTGCATTGTAATATCATAAATTCATAACGATAAAAACAAAAATTTATATTGCTTTATGTTTCAATTCGTCTTTTCCATTTTGTTTATCTACTATATTTCTAGAATACTTTTACATTAATGTAGGCAACAAATTTCTCACTACACAATATTAAATAAAAATACTAGATCAATTGGATATGTTGGTTTCAAGTTGGAATCCAATTACAAAAGGTTGATGACTCCTCATTGTTAAATGACTGATAATTTCAGGTGAATTCTTTAAACACTGCTGTTATGGATGAGGTGACAACTGTACTTAATGAGATTGAATCAAACCCCGCTATTCAAGCAGCAGTCCTAATATCAGGCAAGCCAGGATGCTTCATCGCTGGAGCTGATATCACCATGCTGGAGGCATGCAACACCAAAGATGAATTTGTGACACTTTCTAAAAGAGGTTTGTTATTTTAATAAATCTTCTAATTAATTTTAGTTTTATCAACTAAAATTCTTGTTTATAATTCTTATATGCCAATGATTTATTGGTTGTTTATTTATTAAAAAACCTGCTTATTTATTATTTAAATTTTAATAATGACATTTATCACTTAAGCTAATTATAGAGTTTCATGACATTGATAAAGCTTAATTTGTTTGTTATTTCTATTACACAATGAAAAATACCTTAATTAAGAACATCATAAAATACTATGATTACTCTGATTAAGTTATTTTATTAGTAATATACATAATTGAAATATGTACAAACTACATAATTATATTTAACTATGATTGTTTTTTAAATAAAACATTGCCCCACACTAGGATTTTCTCCTGTGTCGTGGGTGCGTTTACAAACATACTAGGTCACATGACACCCAGACTCGAAACAACTATTTGTTGATCACACAAAGATTTCTTCCGTGCAGGAATCGAACCTGTGACACGTTGCGTATCAGCCGGTTGCCTAACCACCGCACCAACTGTGCAGTCTTACTTATGATGAGAAGTAAAAAAAAAACTTAATTATGATGAAAATATATATAACGTAAATCTATTAGCAACATAAAATTATCATAATAAAAATATTAGTAAGCAAAGGAACAAATGGAAATATTTTTGTCTGGTGACCAAAGCGTAGCGGCAGATTTGCTTTCAACAGTTTTGTGTCAGCAGTCAAAGGCTTTAATTTAATAACAAATTTAAACTGTCAAACACCAAGCGGTCACCGGTGACCGCAACCTATTGTTCTATAATTGTGTCTACAAAACCGGTACTCGACGAGTTAAATAAGTAAAATTAATTCTATTTTTAATTTTACAGGTCATGGCATTTTCCATAGAATTGAGAAGTCACGTAAACCTATCATCGCTGCCATCCAGGGTAGCTGCCTTGGTGGTGGCTTGGAGACAGCTCTGGCATGCCACTACCGTATTGCTGTGAAGGATCCCAAAACTGGATTTGGTCTTCCAGAAGTTATGTTAGGACTACTGCCTGGAGGTGGTGGTACTCAAAGGTATATAAATTTTACTTGTGTACCCTACAATCAGTCACGTAACTACAGGATGGCAAGGAGGCAAAATGCCATGGGCTCCCACCTGAAAGAAGTTTTCATCTAGCGGCTTTCTTTGTTATATTTGTTAGGCCCTTCAGTTTGATGAATTTGGCATGGGCCTCCATCGGTATATTTACGTCACAGCATACAATAATTAATACTATACAATGCAACCTGTGAACTAATGCATCTTTAATAATTTAGCCGTAGTTGTTTATAGTAAATACAATTTAGTGCTATATATTTCATTAAATTAATACAAAATAAAACTGTTAGTCCACTTCTGTCACTGGAATGGAAGTCAGAAGTCATAGTAACAAAAATTATAATAAGGAAATAACCATGACCTGGACAAAGATCACATTATATAAGATCACATACTTGGCAATGAAATAATATTCAGAGCAAGGTTGCCAAATATTGTGCATAATCATGTTATAAATAAATACATGTAACTAAGAGATGTAGATAAGAGTACATATTTACAAATATCTATTTTCACATGTCCTTGGCAATGAATTTTGTTCAGATTAGATCACATGAATGAACTTAGTTCAAGGCCATTTGGTGTTGCATAGATATAATCTCAACTTTTGTTGTGATGTTCCAATTCTATGTGAATTCAATGTAATATGACTTTGTTTTTCAAGGATGCCAGTGCTTACTTCAGTTCCCACGACTTTGGACCTAGCTCTCACTGGAAAGACTGTAAAAGCAGATAAGGCCAAGAAGTTGGGAATAGTTGATCTGTTAGTTTCCCCTCTTGGTCCAGGTAAATAATTTAATTAAAATAATTATTTTATGTCATGGTGCACTTATAAGATACTAGCGGCCCACCCCAGATACCTACAGCACCCCAGCCCCAACCAGGCGGTTGCTATTTCCTTATATTCTCGAAGAAAGATTCAATATCTGTATTTTGTAATGCCACCTGAAGGGAAAGTACTCTTAATACTTAATATAGAAAATTTTACTCAAAGAAAATATTCCTTTATTTTTGAAAAGAAACAAAAACTACATCCAAAGATTTTTAAAAATTAGACAGGCTCGCACTGTTTTGGATCAACTAAAATCTGTCAAAGTTTGCACCCTGTACTTTTTTTGCATTAATCGTTCATTGTTTTCCTTTCATTAAATTTATGAAGTTTGTTAGAGGGATTTCATCCTTATTGACCCTAACAATCGATGCAATAAATGTACAGGGTGCAACTTTTACAGATTTTAGTCAGTTCCATTCAGCATTAAAATTCTTTAAATGTAGATTTCTTTATTTTCAAAAATAAAAGAATGTGTTCTTTGAGTAAAATTTTTAATTAAGAGTACTTCCCCTTCAGGTAGCATTACAAAATTCCACCCTGTATAATTTTCAACTTCTATGTTCATAGGTTTAGGTAAACCAGAAGACAACACAATGAGATACTTAGAGACTGTAGCCATTCAAGTTGCAAGAGACATTGCAAATGGCAAAATGAAAGTAGATAGATCTAAAAAGGGATTAGTTCAGAAAATCACTGCCAGTGTAATGCAATGGGATATGGTGAAGAACATGATCTTCAACAAAGCCAAGGAGCAGGTTATGAAAGCTTCTCGTGGTCTCTACCCAGCACCATTGAAAGTAAGTTTTACTCATTTTTAATTAGGCTGTTTATTGAGTGAATTATCTCAAGGTTAAGGATAGAACAACTTTTTTCTGAATAGTACTCGCCTAGCTTTGGCACTATTCTTGCCATCCATCACAAAAAGTCTTTTAACTGGCAAAGACTTAAATGGGCGTTTAAAAAGCGGAACAATATGTTATTGTTTTTTAATATTAAAAAAATACTTTTCAGATCCTTGATGTGGTAAGGACTGGTGTCGACAAAGGCCCCACAGCTGGCTACGAAGCTGAAGCGCAAGGCTTTGGCGAGCTCGCGGTCACTCCACAGAGCAGAGGTCTCATTGGACTGTTCAGAGGACAAACTGAATGTAAGAAGAATAGGTTTGGAAAGTCCCAAGTTGATGTCAAATCGGTGAGTACAAAATTACCATATTTATGTCATTACATTAATTGTAAATATTTAGCTTTATTTTATCATTTTGCTTTCTTTTTCCAAAACTTCATCAAGGATGCTATAGGTAGGAAATGTTTGTACTTATCTCTTTAGATAATAGTAGAATTTATAAACAGATTACTATATAATTAATGTGTTTGTAATATCACTGCTAAAGCTAATTGTTTTCTTAGATCGGAGTGCTTGGCGCTGGTTTGATGGGTGCCGGTATTGTGCAAGTGTCTATCAACAAAGGTTACCATGTAGTCATGAAGGATGCTACCAACGCTGGTCTCTTCAGGGGTGTCGGCCAAATCCAAACTGGATTGGCTAACTCTGTTAAAAGGAAGAGGATTACTGGGTGAATATATTTAGGACTCTCCTCTTAAACACATCTGTAACATAGAAGATAAGGATGATATTTATTTTTGTTATCTTTATTTTTAGACTGCAGAGAGACAAGTACTTGTCAAATCTCTTACCCACTCTTGAGTATGAGAAGATGAGCAAATGTGACTGTGTCATTGAGGCTGTGTTTGAGGACATCAACATCAAGCACAAGGTCATCAAGGAGCTCGAAGCTGTGATCCCTAAACACGCTATCCTCGCTACTAACACCAGTGCTATTCCCATCACGAAGATCGCAGCCGGCAGTACCCGTCCTGACAAGGTTATCGGTAAGTTCCTTTTAACGTTAGGAAACTGCCAAACAAAAAGTACCACAACACACGATTGATGAATGCAAACAAACACAACCCACCAGTAACAATGTTATAACAACTATTATGTTATGCATTTGTAGTTTAGTCGCATTTGTAATTAAACATGATATTTTCAGGTATGCACTACTTCTCCCCTGTGGACAAGATGCAGTTGCTGGAGATCATCCGTCACCCTGGCACCAGCGACGACACGGCGGCGGCCGCTGTAGGCGTGGGCCTGCGCCAGGGCAAGGTGGTCATCACTGTTGGGGACGGACCTGGATTTTACACCACTCGTATTCTCTCTACTATGCTTAGTGAGGCCGTCAGGTATGTTCAACTAACTGACTTACTTCTTTCAATTTTTTATGTAAAAGATAAAGTAAATGGGCACTGGTAAACTACTTATTGTGTTTATTTACTAAACTGATGAATTGAAAAAGATACAGAATGATGTTTAAAGTGTTGTCTTTGTTTACACAGACTGCTACAAGAAGGAGTCGACCCCAAGACTTTGGACAGTCTCACTAAGAACTTTGGTTTCCCTGTTGGTGCCGTCACATTGGCTGACGAAGTCGGTATTGATGTCGGGTCTCACATCGCCGTCGACTTAGCTAAGGTAAAGTAAAACTACGAGTACACAAATACATCCTTTGTACATGAAAATGTACTTTCTTTCCCCTGGCTTTTCTCAATTTGTTTTTGGGGTGGCCACTGCGTACTAACCTTATTTAGCTGTTTGTCAGTAGTTTACAGTTTAAAATATAAAAACGAATTTTTACTGTTTAGGCCTTTGGAGATCGCTTTAGTGGGGGTAACTTGGAGGTGATGCCCGACTTTGTCAAGGCTGGATTCCTTGGCAGGAAATCTGGCAAAGGTTTCTATGTCTACGAAAAGGGCTCGAAGAACAAGGAAGTGAACCAGGAAGCTGTCAATATCCTCAAGGAGAGGTACCCATTGGAGGCTCGCGGTGCTAACACGGCGGAAGACCAACAACTGCGAATGGTGTCTAGGTAAGTTGGCGTTGATAAAAATTTTGAGTAATGTATATAATTATGATGATGTTGGTATGGCATAACATCAGATTAAAAAATATCACTACATAGTATAAAACAAAGTCGCTATCCGCCGTATGTCTGTCCCTATGTATTCTTAGATCTTTAAAACTACGTAATGGATTTTGATGCGGTTTTTTAATAGATAGAGTGATTCTTAAGGGAGGTTTATATGTATAATATATCCACATTGCACCCGTGTGAAGCCATCGCTATTTTATTATAAGTTATCAAAACATTCTAATGCAGTAAGTTCCCAAAATCAGGACCCACCATCAAGGAATCAAAACTTTACCAATTTAAAAACATATTACAGAACTGTTGGCATCTTTCTACAGACAAGGCCCACTAAAATTTCACTTGCACCCACCTATAGATCAGACCCATATTTTGGGAGACCCTGTTCTGATGCCTTTATAATGAACACAAGTATTTTACTTTAATAAACTATATACTTGCCACAGATTTGTGAATGAAGCTGTTCTCTCCCTTGAAGAGAAAATCCTGCACAGCCCTCTTGAAGGAGATGTTGGTGCTGTCTTCGGTCTTGGTTTCCCGCCATTCACTGGTGGACCTTTCAGGTAACTATGCCAATGTTTACTAATTATATCGCCCTCAAAATTACAATAACTACCAAATATGGTAATTTTTAACAAATGCATTACACATTTGTAACACTATATAAACACTTAATCCATTTTCCAGGTGGGTAGACCAATATGGTGCTGATAAGTTGGTTAAGAAGATGGAAGAGTTCCATGGCCTGTATGGAGCACCTTTCAAGCCCGCTCAAACTCTCGTAGATATGGCTAGGGATGGCAAGAAATTCTATCCAAAGTAAATGTAATCTGTTGACAATTGTTACTTGTTCAAAGAAACCGCACCCTTTCTGTGGGCGTTCGTCTATTCATCCAATTGGTCTTGATTGAAATGTTTGTAAGAGGATTTTAGTGATGTGTGTAAGTGTTACAATCCCAATCATGTGCAACTTGATATTATATTACTTTCGTGTGAATATTTATCGATATCATTTTCATTCATAATATTAAGTAAAATATTATATAGTAAGTACTTTAGTCTTGTAGGTAATCAAAATCAATCATTTTGATACAATGAAGGTTTTACTGTGTATAATATAAATATAATGAATGTTGAATCCTGATAGTTTGCTTGAAATTACTAAAACTGCCTTTGTGTCATGTATGTACACATAGAGAGATGTTAAATTAATAAATTATTTTATATCATAACTATGACTTTCTTTATTTTCTTACTTCTTGCTTGGCGTTTTCCTATCAAGAGCAACGCCACCTGCCAGCCCTAAGAGGACAGGACACTAAATAATTGGTTAAACCTATTACACATTTTAGAGCTTCTAGCTAGGTCGGCTAGCTAGCTAAACTGCTCTTAATTTCTATAAAAATCATATTTTAACTAAAAATCGCGAGTTACTCACGTGAAAATACTGAGAAAAGTTGCGCACGTTGGCTACGCGACATCGCCGCAACCGCGCACGCTACTCGTGAGGAAGAACCCCTCTGTGACTCGAAACTAGTAGAGCCTTTCTCAGTGTTTTCACGTGGGTAACCCGGGAATTTTATTTAATTCAGTATGTCTCACGATAGTTATTATAGAAAAAACATAATCATATTTACCGGTACCGGGGTCGAAGCCGGGACACGTTTACGCAGTAGCCAGTATTAAGCAAAAATATAAACCATACATTTATTGGATGACGTCGAGGCGTAGCTATCATAATTATCTCATTGTTATTGTACGTGACACATGTATTTGTACAGATTGTGACCTCATAACCCTCGACAACAAATACGTGAGTATTGAGATTTGAGACTAACTTATTACGAGATATCATCTGATATGATCCTACGAAATTAGGGTACATCCAATTTTATATTTAATGGGCCGACGTTTGGCCACAATCTCGCCTGGTGGTAAGCGATGAAGCGGCCTACGATGGAACACGTCTGCCCATAAGCAACCTATTCATTCGGGCCTTGAAGACACCCAGATTATCTATACCATTCAGGAAACAACTTCTATTCAAAATAATATTAAATATTTCTATTAAATGTAATTTTGTTTTAAATATTGCTTTACACTAGGATTTTCTCGTTTGTTGTGGGTGCGTAATTTACAAACATACAATGTCATATGACATGTACACCCGGAATAATTAGTTGATCTAATGTGCCTACAACTAATACCCTTGTCCAACAGAGTTCAACTCAAGAATATAAAAGAGGACCCTGCCGGTTCATCGCTCTTGGAACTACTAAACCAAACGTAAAGATTAGGCAGTATATATACCTACGCAAAGTTCTTTCTAGTAGCCTTCGAGTAGTCAATATGAATGTAGATAAGGCACGTTGCGTCGTATTTTGTGAAAAATAACTAATACACACATCACACACACATCTCTACATGTGGAACACTCGCATCTTATGTCTTCTTTTCAATATACTTTTTAATCCCGATTATCCCTCTTACCTTCGTAACGTTTTTCCTTTGCCCGCCCTCCTGAGGCTCTTTCCCGATCTCATCTTAAATCTAATCTTTCTGTTGTCTCACACAATACTGATTTTTACACTTATTCCTTCACTGTTCATGCAGTGCGACTTTGGAATTCCCTACCACCTAATATCCGTGATTCTAAATCCATCCCAATCTTTAAAAGACTCGTAAGGGAGCACTACCTTTCCTCATCTTGTTCAAATTAGTGTCATATATATATATATATATAGGTATGTATAATATATTTATTTGTAATATACTCTAATATGTGTATTATTTGATGTGTATCTATCATATGTATGTATAGGTTTATGTATTTTATTGTGATCTATTTATTTAATACATTTCATGTCATGTTACGCACAGTGTCTCTGTTTTTACCGTTTTTCCTGTCGAAGGACTGCAGGAAGAGATTCCTTCGGGAATATGTAGTACCTATGTACCTCCAAAATATTTATATATGTGTTCTCCTGTGTACTGTCTGTGTGTTGTGCATAAATAGATAAATAAATAAATAATATTAGGAATTTATTCAATTCCTTTCAACAAAGCCATTACTTTGTTAAACGACGACAGGATAAAGCAAAAGGATTAAAAGGTGATAAATTCAAAAAATATGCTAATCGAAGTGCAATAAAATACAACATTTAAAAAAATTTCGACGCAAAAAGTATTCTTGCCTACTTAGTTAGGTTTTAGTTTCCCTCCTCTTGAATTAATCCTGCGATGACCTACTATTCCATCCTCGGAGATAATAAGTGTAACAAGCTCGTGCCAGAAATCAATTAGACTACTTTATTGTAGGAGCCTCGTTTTGTTACAATAAGGTATCGCTTCGAATAGGTTCGTAGTTAGACGATTATATTTAGTATCTGCCTACTTCTCTGGAGGTGAATCAAAGGTTTCCGTTATTTCAAATTGTAACAGATAATAACGTAGTAAGAGACCTGCGTAAACATTGGGTGCATGGAAAAATGAAAAAAAAAACTATCACATAAAAATAACGCTTTTTATCCCCGAATGGCATTACGGCACTTAATGCCACTGCACAATGTAATACCCATTTCTCACTGTGTATGTTATGAGTCCCATGTAAAAGGGGGTTAGCTTATTACCATATACCGGGCACAATTCCAGGCTCCGTTACTGAGATTTTTTTTAAAACCCAGTAATTCTTTGCCCGATTCAGGAACCGAACCCGAGACCCCATGGCCGGCAGTCGCACTTGCGACCATTCGGCCAATGAGGCAGAATAGATATATAATGTTCCTATCTATTAGTCTTAGATAATAGATATGTAGAGGTAATACCGTATCTGTTTATGAATAGGTAACTCGCTTATTCTTCGCAGAGCTATTGTAAAAAGTCGCACCATTATATTCTTATAAAAGACTGCTCTACTTAGATACCTACACTATAAAACTTTTTCAAGTCCCTAAACGGAAAAGCTCGGAATAAAGTCGTGATAAGTCCCACTTGTTGCAATAGTCAGCCTCCCTGCGGTATCCATGGAAACGGTGCGACCGACCACCCTCCATTCTACCCTCCCACCTCCCCCTCTGTAGCCTCTTGTGAAGTCGAGAGCGAGGTTGCGTCATCGCGAGTAATTACACATCTAAAGCTTTTGATGGAACAGAGCTTTGTAGCTGGAGGGTCAGACGCTAAGGCAATAATTCATTTCCGTTACGGTAACTGAATTCTCATGACTAGGAAATTGTTTTAGTCTACAACCCTGCTGCTATTATAGCTTTTCTTTGACATAAATTGCTTATCATTTTGAGGTTCGAAAGTCGAAACTCTGTTGAGACATTTGTTGTAAATAATAAATATGTATTTACAGTTCATGATAGATGTTTTGAGTTCCCATATTCGTAGGTATGTAGCACGTTAACTATCCATGTATAAAGTTTGAACTTCTTTCTCTGTTTTTTTTTTAAACGTTTCACCACAATAGGATTCTTTCCTGTGTCGTGGGTGCGTTTAAAAACATACAAGTTCACATGCACATGACACCCAGACCATGCTGGAATTGAACCTGCGACACGTTGCGCGGCAGCCAGTGGCCAAGTTACCGCGCCAACCGCGCAGTCAAGTCAGTCAATTAAGTTATAAGTAGGTACCTACTAATTATGAGGCAAGACTGGGATTCAAAGATATTATTTCAACACACTTATTACAACGGGTCTTAATAATGTAGTGTGGACAATAATATGTTTTAGATAGTTTATAGTATCTGCATGACCAAAGATTTTTATTCTTACTGTATAAGTAATAATAAGTAAGTATTCAGACTAGCCTAGATTGTGCAATGACTCCAGCTTTTGTAGTTCACAGCTTTATGGTATTAAGTAGGTATGGTCAAATTATGATTATATTATTCAAGCTTAAAATGCAGTTCTCAAGTAATTATTTTTAGATTTAGGAACTAGGTACAATAGTCACACAATACTTCGTCTAAAATTGAGTCAATAAATGAAATCTTCATCCAACAGGTTACAAAATGTTGAGGAAAACTGCACGCAGACGCATCGCTATGCGCGTACGCAATCTGCTTTGATCCAACGATCGTCCAACTCGTTTGGATTTTCACTAACGTCACTACTTTTATCTCTTCAAGTTCTACAGTTATAATATTATGTACCTACCTTTTAATCCCTACATCCATAGCGATCATTTAGTGATCTATGTATCATACATATGCATATATGATGCCCCGATCACTAAATAATTCTGCCTAAAACCACTTAATGATTCTTAAGTGCTTAATAAACACTGAACGAAGTACAATATGAAAGAGCTGCAATAAAATATTGTTATCTTTTTCTCTGTAACGTTTCAATAAATGGGACACTTTTCCAGCAGAGCGGATTTTGTCAAGTTGTCGCGTCCGGGGTTAAAAGGAATTGAATCAATTCAGCGCTCGCTCGGAGAATGGAGTGAGTGGTACCGTGGTGGATAGCGGGTATATAGCCCCTACTATTGCAATTTTATATTCATGAATGAGAGTACTACTTTTATGGTTAGCTGTAACTTAAAACACTTCGTTTGTCTAGTTGGCCTTCTATGGAATAAAATAAATAAGTTATAGTTGTTGCCTGGTTACGAATATTTGGGTTTTCAAAAATAGCGTAGCTTTAATTTTACAATTCCTATATCACAAGATACTTGTACCTATAGTTTGTACAAATAAGTGCGTTCAAAAACCGGATATCCGACATTGAAACTAGACTAGGTATTAGTTAGGAGGCCACAATAAGTTATGTATCTTACCATTGACAGTTGCCTTTGTTGTAAAATTGAATAAATGCGATAAGTTAATTATACATTGATACTTAAATAATTAATTAATACAGAATGCAATGATGGTCAAAGTAGGCTTCCTAAGTCTATCTACTTCCGGAGGTTATACGCCGGGGTCGTGCGTTCCATGGTCCTCTACGGCGCCCCTGTGTGGGCGCCGAACCTAATGCGGCGGCCCGCTCGGGCGCTGCTCATATCACAGAGGGTCATGGCGATCCGATTGATGCGCGGATATCGCACGATCTCCGGGGAGGCGGCGAACCTCCTTGCCGGATTACCGCCGTGGGATCTGGAGGCGAAGGTGCTCGCGCGCGTGTTTTGTTTGCGCGCGGAGGCACGTCGCCGGGGCGAAACTCCGCTGCCGCACCAGATTAACGCGTGGCGGGATGAGCTCCGGCGTGATCTCATGGCGGAGTGGCAGCAACGACTGTCGCAACCGAAGGCTGGGCTCGCTGTCATTGCAGCGGTAAGTCCCCTCTTCGAGGAGTGGCTTGAGAGACGCTACGGCGTCCTCACCTACCGCCTGACGCAGGTGCTTACCGGACACGGGAGTTTCGGTAGGTTCCTGTTTCGGATTGGGCGGGACGAAACGCCCGGGTGTCATCACTGCGAGGATCGCCCGGAGGACACGGTGGAGCATACGGTGGCGGTGTGTCCTGCGTGGACTGAGCACCGCCGTGTCCTCAGGAATGTGATCGGCGACGGCGACCTCTCGCGTCCGGCTCTGGTTCAGACCATGTTACGGAGCGAGGGGGACTGGGATGCCGTCTCCTCCTTCTGCGAAGCAGTCATGCTAGCTAAGGAGGAGGCGGAGCGCGTGAGAGAACGAACCTCCTCACGACCCGGCTGTCGCGAGAGACACTCCGGGCGTTGGGGATCGCGAGACGATCTCCGGCCACCGTAAGCACGGGCCTGCGGACGGCGAGCACGGGTGACTCGCCGCCCGACCAGAACCAGGCCCGAGCGTACGGCGCGTCGCGTTCCGCGCGCGCCTCAAGGAGCCATCAGACCACCACAGATGGAGCCTAGCAGGGCTGATGCCTATACGGAGCCGCGGAAGACTAAACGGGTTGCCGGGGCTCCGGCTCGAAGTGCAGGAGTAGGAACGGGGTGGTTTTTAGTCAGTAAGAGTCTGACACTCCCTCCCGCCTCACCCTGGCGGGAGAAGTCATTGAATGATTTTCCCCGACCAAAAAAATAAAAAAAGTCTATCTACTTCTCACGCAGACTTAAAAATAATTTTAGATAACCTGTGTGTCCAGTGTGTAGGCAGAGAAGGGTGTGTGTGAGCCTATTATTATTATACAATATTGAGTATATATAAGGTGCTCTATAATTATCTGCCACGGCTTTAATGGGAGGTAGTGTTATGTTTACAGATTACAATTGTGAAGAAATTTCGTACCCCGGACCAGTTAATTACATAAAGTAATTAAGTAAACATTGACTACTTTCTGCATAATGTGGTTCACAAATTACGCGCGATGCGTCGCTTAGTCAATGAAAACAATTGCTATCTCTTTCCACGTGTACTGAGAATGAAAACGGAAATCAGCTGACTAGTTCGTCACTATCTAATCTACTAGATACTCAATAGGCAGGCTAACAAGGGTTTTAAAAGTGCAATTACTTACCAGGTACGGCATTCTTCCGAAAAGCTGATGTAGGTAAATACGATTATAAACTTCCCATCACACTTAAAACAGTTTTTACACACTTTTACAGTTATTTACACACTCTCTACCTACTTATCTACAAAACTGTTGCACAAGTCCACCTTCGCGTTGCACACAAATGAAGGCACGCTTCCAAACATGTCATATCACATTATTTAATGTGTCCGTTTCACTTTTAATTTGTTTCGCGTTTGATTTAAAAGACGCCACAAGTTATTATCTCTATCATCGTAAACTCCGGCAGTATCCCTTGTGCTCGCAAGAGGATGACACCGAAAGAACTCGTAACACTTCCTCTTCGAGTTCTGATTTGAATTTCGTCGCCTGGGAGACATTTTTACGTAGCGCGCGCGTATCTCCGACATTGAAACTAACGAACGTCCGGGCAGGCGGGGGTTGACGGGGCTACTGGCGGCCGGGCAGCGCGTGCGACGTGTTCTGCTGGGGTGTGCTGTCTCGTACTTGAACGCCCCGTCATACGCTGTTGCCATCCTTATCAGTAGCTCAACCCCCGCCTGCCCGGCGGCCGGTTGACCAGCGCGTGCGACGAGTGCAGGAGAGGGTGCGGGCGCGCTGAGGTGTGCAGCGTGCTCCAAGCCGCCCGGCGCTGAGCGGTCTGATAAGGATGGCAACAGCGTATGACGGGGCGTTCAAGAACGAGACAGCATACCCCAGCAGAACACGTCGCACGCGCCGCCCGGCCGCCAGTAGCCCCGTCAACCCCCGCCTACCCGGACGTTCGTTAGTTTCAATGTCGGAGATACGCGCGCGTTACGTAAAAATGTCTCCCAGGCGACGAAATTCAAATCAGAACTCGAAGAGGAAGTGTTAGAGTTCTTTCGGTGTCATCCTCTTGCGAGCACAAGGGATACTGCCGGAGTTTACGATGATAGAGATAATAACTTGTGGCGTCTTTTAAATCAAACGCGAAACAAATTAAAAGTAAAACGGACACATTAAATAATGTGATATGACATGTTTGGAAGCGTGCCTTCATTTGTGTGCAACGCGAAGGTGGACTTGTGCAACAGTTTTGTAGATAAGTAGGTAGAGAGTGTGTAAATAACTGTAAAAGTGTGTAAAAACTGTTTTAAGTGTGATGGGAAGTTTATAATCGTATTTACCTACATCAGCTTTTCGGAAGAATGCCGTACCTGGTAAGTAATTGCACTTTTAAAACCCTTGTTAGCCTGCCTATTGAGTATCTAGTAGATTAGATAGTGACGAACTAGTCAGCTGATTTCCGTTTTCATTCTCAGTACATGTGGAAAGAGATAGCAATTGTTTTCATTGACTAAGCGACGCATCGCGCGTAATTTGTGAACCACATTATGCAGAAAGTAGTCAATGTTTACTTAATTACTTTATGTAATTAACTGGTCCGGGGTACGAAATTTCTTCACAATTGTAATCTGTAAACATAACACTACCTCCCATTAAAGCCGTGGCAGATAATTATAGAGCACCTTATATATATGAGGATATATGATTCAATAATAATAATGATAAGGCACATCCCTTATTTATTATCTATTCTATGTCTATTCGTATATAATCTAATGTTTATGGTAACAAGATCAATTAGGTATTATTATTAGGCTAGCGATTTAATCGATTTCCACAGATAACTTCAGTCGGTAAATTCATTAAAAGACGATTTCATAATATTTTACATGTGGTTTAGATATTTCAGAATCATAATTGATTGATCTGATATTGATTTATCTACATTGTGGGGGTTTATACCTAAAGAAAAGTGGTGTAGATACCTTTTTACAGTGTAGATACCTATTTTCAGTGGTAATGATGAAACCGAAATTCAACAGAGGATAATACATAAATATTAATTTTTTGTTTAATTAATACAAAACCTTATCTTCTGAATCTTCTGTTTTGTAATCACTTTACACTGTAAGTTTTGGTTATCATTTGGTTAGATATATAGTGCATAATATTTTTCATAACAATTTTCCAACCTAAAAGTACCTCTAGAGGTATATAAAAATTGAAAACACCTACAGACGATCTTACTAAAACCAAAGACTAAAACAGATTCTTTTCTTTACCTTGCATTGTCTTTACATTTGAACGTTAAAATAAACATAAATTTTATTTTCAAACTAAAGTATTACCATGATAGTCGGAACGGTCCGGTTAAAGTAGATAATTGAAATAATAAAAAATAGGGAAAAAGCAACTTTGGTCGAGTCCTTGGTTTTACCATTAGGAATTAAGTGTCAAAAGTCCCCATAGATCCCATGATTCCCATGTGTGCGTCATGAGTTATAATATTAGAGCGCTTTATTAATCTGATTCTTCTTTGATGATTTACATTTATGAGAAATATTCATTGAAATTTTGCACCTTTGATCCAAATAACTTTCGACATTCATATACGATCCATGGAGACTTTTGGCACTTTATTTCAAATAGTGAACTCGCAAGGTCTCCTTCAAAATTTGGCTCTTTCTTAATTTTGGTTATTTGACTACGGTTTTGATGTTTACTTTGATCACAGACCAAGTTGATGCAAACATAGATGTTGACAAGCAAACGGACATAGTCTCTTGAAACAACGACTGTGGCACCTGGCTACACGCAGAATACCCACACATGTGCACAAAGGACATCTATGCGTAATTTAGCCCGCCATTACACTTCATACATTACGGTGTTGCAAGTACACGCACACATAAATACACCACTGACATTTTGGTGCTTCAATCATTTTTAAGTATCATTTCGTTCGCCTTTATTTTTACTCAAATAAAGGTTTAACAAGGTCCATAGCTGCTGCGTTATAAAACTTTTAAACATATATGATTTTCTGCTCTTTCTGTGCGTAGCCAATGCGTAGCAGCTAAAAAACGTTCCTTAGTCACTGCGCTGCGATTAGAGCTGACTATACGAACTGCGTAGTTACTGATTAATTACAACCCTGTTCTGTAGATAGAACCCCGTTAAAACTTAAAATTCACCAAACGTACCGTATTTACTACGTAGTAGCTACATAAATATTCCGTAGTTGGCGCGTAGCCGCTACGAACATAACCCAAAGTCAATGTAAAGCCGTTTGTAGTAGCTAAGAGTCGCACATATCCCGTACGTAGTAGGTGTGTAGATATTGAGTAGCAGCTACGCACATATCCCGGGGTAATTGCTTAGTCCTTTGCAGCAGCTACGCACTTATTCCGTAACAGGTGCGTAGCCGTTGGTAGCAGCTACGTACATATCCCGTAGTATAGTAGATTGAAACAGTTATGCACATAGGTATCCCATAGTAGGTGCGTAGTCATTTGTAGCTGCTCCGAACATATTTCATAGCCAGTGCGTAGCCATTGCGTAGCACCTATGGACATATCCCGTAGTCACTACGTAGTAATTTGTAGCAGCTATGAACATATGCCATAGCCAGTGCATAACCGTTGCACAGCAGCTACGCACATATCCCGGGGTAATTGCTTAGTCCTTTGCAGCAGCTACGCACTTATTCCGTAACAGGTGCGTAGCCGTTGGTAGCAGCTACGTACATATCCCGTAGTATAGTAGATTGAAACAGTTATGCACATAGGTATCCCATAGTAGGTGCGTAGTCATTTGTAGCTGCTCCGAACATATTTCATAGCCAGTGCGTAGCCATTGCGTAGCACCTATGGACATATCCCGTAGTCACTACGTAGTCATTTGTAGCAGCTATGAACATATTATGCCATTGCCAGTGCATAACCGTTGCGCAGCAGCTACGCACATATCCCGGGGTAATTGCTTAGTCCTTTGCAGCAGCTACGCACTTATTCCGTAACAGGTGCGTAGCCGTTGGTAGCTGCTCCGAACATATTTCATAGCCAGTGCGTAGCCATTGCGTAGCACCTATGGGCATATTCCGTAGTCACTACGTAGTCATTTGTAGCAGCTACGCACATTTGCCATTGCCAGTGCGTAGCCGTTGCGTAGCAGCTACGCTATCTCGTAGTCGGTGCAACTACGCAAATACTTTGTAGTAACGACTACAGACGGATACGCAATGACGTAGCAGTTGCGCATACATTCCATGGTCATTGCTGCTACTAAACTTAAAAAACACAAGATATACCATATTTGCTGCGTAGCTGTTATTAAGCAGCTACGCTACGTATTTTGACTGCGTACAGAACTTCCTGGAGTTTTGTAGTTGCTATGTAATTGGTGCATAGTGTATTCCGGATGTTAATAGTATTTTTATCAACCTTTAGTCCTTACAACCAGTTTTCTTTACTATACTATAATTAACAAACAAATTGGTTAACATAATTTAATAAACTGGTTATATTTAATAAATTATAGTATAATTTATATACATAACTACATAAATATTTACAACTTAAAATTAACTACAACTAAACTATTAAATAAAACGAAAGTAAAAAAAAGAAAAAGAAAACAACAAAAATTATACCCTTAATTTAGGCGTCAAAGTATTCGTCCGCATCACTATCACAGGGGAACGTTCCCAGAAGACTGGCAGCATTGCCACGTTGAATGGCAATGCTTATTTTCTGTACGAAGAAAAAGCCAGCCCTCTGGTCACGTGTAGAGTCGATTAGCCTACGGGCGATAACTTTAAACACAGAGTGTGCACTGGGACCCCATGGCCCAAGTGTTTCGACCCCAAACGGCTCAAAACAGTAGTTACCCACTAGATTTGAATATTCACGCCGTTTGAGGGCCTCTGCCGCAGAAGCAGCTACACCAACGCATGCAGCGGTGCTTAAAAGATGTGATGGCGCAAGGGTGTCTACACACGTAGCGTCTCACACCAAAGGCCTACCCATCTTCCAAGGCAGCAACGACATACCATCTGGTCTTTTGCCGTCATCAAGTACCAGCTTGTTTGTTTACCTTTTCACCTACATTTGTTTTGCAGTGAAGAGTTATACATAGTACGAAAATAGTTATTTACTTCTCTTAATAGTTGCAAGTTGACAAACATTAGATGACTAGTAATTCAGTTGAGTTATTATTTATCATATGTTGCACTTTGTGAAGTTGGATAAAAAGTTTAAAGTCAAATTACTATTCGAGCATATAAACACAAAAAAAATAGCCTCTGTAAAGTGAATTTCCAGGTATATTTCTCATTATGTGTGTACAATAGAAACGATGACTATTAAATAGACACTTATTTTTAAAGGAATCAAAACTTTCTACGATCTTTTAATTTCAACTATCGCATGACGTCACATAATGTTTATATCGTTCTATCCAGATAATTATCTTTTCATTATTTGGACAAAACATAAACGAATACGTGGCTTATATTTTCGTTATCTAACTGACGGACATGATAGATACTTAATTTTGTATCCTGTTGCCATCTTCATAACAAATAACTATTATTGCAGAATCTACAACAATTTCGAAATTAAAGATCTAATAATGTTGTGTATGATGTTTTTTAATTTGCTTTAATATACAAGGTCCTAAAAAATATGATGTACTTACACCTTAAATTACATTATTAATTATTGGTAGGAGGTTCTTGTGTCTATTGTAACGTCTATACACGTACAGGATAAATATTTTTTCTACAGTACATATGAAATACTTAAGTGCTATGAAATTCTCGACAGGCTGTATCGGGGAAGTACGGGCTGCTGCATATACAGATATCTGTTACGGCAGCGACGGTTTTCCCTCAGACCAATGAATTCAATATTCGAAATTATCGTAAAATCTGTATGACTAACATCTAATTCTACTAGGTACGTCACAACATGTATTTTTGATATATTGTCAACTATTATTTTTTAAATTGGGCTGTTCTATAATCGATTTTTTGTGTATGTGTGGATACACATCTATTTTGTGTGTGTAATCAAATCTTGCAAGCTGAATTTGACCCATTTTCCAGTATCCGATTGGGTTGGAATGAAGGACGGGAATTATGTATTGGAAACTAGTATCCACAAACCCATTCACCGTCTTTGGACACTAGTCCAAGATAATAATGACCATTATTGTGATGCTGGAAATGTTGATGGCACACACTATACCAGCGTTATGTCGCAGATGTAGTGTGTAGAAGTCATTAGGTTAAATACTGGACATAGGATTCTAAGCAATATTGTTATTAACAAAGTAAGTCTAGATTCATTAAACATTCATTTAATTGGTTTATCTATTTGTTAAACTCGTTAAAAATAAGTTGCAGTAAAAATAATGTTGCAATCTTTTTTTGTAATGCTGATCACATATTTATAAATGAGGTTTTTGGATTTCAGCGTAACTGTAATAAACAAGTATGAAAACAAAACACTTATTTAAAGGACTTCAATCAAACGTAGGTCAATGAGAGTGGCACGTCTAATCTGATCAAATCAGGGTCTTGTCCGTTTCATTGTCACCTGTGAACCACAAAAAGTTCAACTAAGTGACGTTACTAGATATAGCTACACTGATTTGACATAGATGTAGGTTATTATACACACATTATACAATTAGAACTTTAAATATAAAATACTTCGCGGGACACATCACATATTTGATAAAGACTTGTTGACGTTATGTCACGAACGCAGCGCAATGATAAATAAATTGGAATCAATTCGTACCTAATCAATCTATCAAGCTCCATACAAAAATATCAATTCAGTTTCTATGGGCAAATTGAGACAAAACTCTCTGAATAAATATTAGAACACCCACTTTTTCCATTTGTAAGGTAAATATAAATATTGAACAGATCTTGCATGAAATTTGGGGAGGCTTAGTAAGTAATGAAAAGTCTCTTGGGTATAGAACTTCACAGATTCAATTCTTCTATTAGCATTCGCGTTGACGGCTCATGCGCCGCGGCTAATCTTCTAAATGGAGTCGGCTACATAGTGAACAGTACCCTCGTATCGTGCTCCGAGCATATAAAGGTTGCGAGAATGGCGGCGGCGGGCGTAGTCAGAGCCAGCCAGTGATTTGGGCACATCGCGTATCCGCGACCACACACTAGCGCGCAAAATCACGGACATAATCCGAAAGAAAACTATACCAATTAACTAGGTGACGCTGTGTTTTTGTTAAGCGTCTACTGTTTTTGTGCTTCAAGTTTTTATTAATTTACTTGGTAAGTACTTAATTTTATACGAAAATCCTTTTAAACTATTGTTAGGTATATCCTAACAATTGTTTTTTAAACTGTTTTCAGCGTTACTAACTTTTAAGCATGAGATTAACTAACTAATTTTATTGTTGCACTGAGATGCATTTTGTTAGAATTTTTTTAACATCTAATTAAATTTGGTATATAAAAATATCCACTATTATTTACTAGTGCCGCTATTTAACGAAAACAAACAAACAAATATATTTATTTCCATTTTGTTCACATATATGTACTTAATCTAAGCTTATTATTTAACTATTCTAGGTAGGTTACAATACAATGCCTGTATAGAATTAAATCTGTACCACAGGCTTTGTGGTCGCGTGCATTATACATTAGGATAATATAACTATTTTTACAGTCACCAAATATTACAAAACCTAAATATGTAGAGGTATGTATACATAAGTTAGGAAACTAACTTTATACTTGCATTTATTAAAATAATTATTATCTATTTATATCTATATATTATTTATTTCATGACAATCAACAAATCCTCGCTTTTTTCATAACTTAATGATAGTAGATACTGAGAAATGCGCTGTTTTGCTCTGGTGTAATTTACATCGTAAACCAAGGTTTCTTTATTAATTTTATTGTACAGATATGGCCCTAAAAATGCAAAAAATCTATGTGTAAATACGTACTTTGATTCATAGCTAGCAGTACAGACAATATCTTTCCGTCTCTTGGTGTTAGTGAGGTTAGCATCATATGTAAGTGTAGTATGCTGTTTTAGTACAGTGAATAGTATGAATAATTGTCGCACTGTCAGCACTTTACTAGACTCATACAGTAAGCCTGTGGGGTAGCGGTACGGTCTGTGCGTGGCGACTTTCAAGATGGCTCTTTGCACTCGTTCGATTGGAAGTATCAATGTTTTTCCACTTCCGCCCCAAGAGGTAATGCAGTATTGGATTATCGATTGACACAGGGCTTTATAAATTTAAATAATTAACTTGTGATCACCAATAAACCGCAATTTATAGGCAATTATATAGTTTTGACAAAGTATTTAGGAAGATTTAGTCTGTAACAATAATTTGCACAAGACCCAAGCAAGGTACCGAACTGGTTTTCAAGGGACAAATTACTTGGAACTAGTTTGAACCAATTCTTGAGTTTAAATAAGGATTTGAAATAGGTGACACTTGAAATAAAATACGTTTAAATTTTGACTCAACTGCATTTTTACTTTTCATTTCGTGCCTAATCGTATTGGTATCGGATATCGCATATCAGCATCGGGGACCACCAAATAATAATTATCTTTACAATGCACACTGTATTTTATCAATTAATATCACCAACAGAATGTGTGTAGATAATTTTGTAAACAAACTGCTTATTATGATAACTTGTACGCATATATTGATATCGTCTCATGAGTCACTCGATCAAACGGATGGAAAACAAACATTTTTAAATTAATTCATAAGGCCTTGCTGTAATTACTTTCGAATTTTTCTAACCCCGCCATGGCATTCGGAACATATCAAGGTTGTGTCAATCGTGTCAATACTACTATTGAATAGAATGATACTAAAAAGGACTATGAATTATGTAAAATTTAAAAATAAATGCTTTTAGTTTAGAGTTGGATATGATATGACAATATTACAAAAGGGGTTCCGATTATTACTCATTGAAAATTAAATCAATGTTAAAGCTGCAATAACTAAGATCAGTCACCTACTAAATTACACAAACTTAGTTAAGGTTTTACTTAAAATGCTAGAGAAATAATAGTTAAGTTATTTAAAGAAACCTAAACTTCTATCAAATGGTGAAGTATTGACATCGTTATTATCTCATTTTGCTCTCCCGCAGTGACGTCTAGTGCACTAGTGCATGCAATTCCTTTGTTGCAACTAGCGTCAGTTTAATAAAACTTCGCTAGTATAGTTGCGATAAAAATTTATAACTTCGTATAAAAATCAATGTAGCTCCTGCTACCCTCATTTATTATAGTAATAATAATCTGAAACTTAATGGATACCTAAATGAGAATTACTTATACCTCTAGTATACATATTATACCTACATACATTCTTACTCTCAATATCAGCTTACTTTCATGGGTAATGGTTTTTATTTACAACCTAGGTACTTGCTCCAATTAAAAATAAAATAAAAATCAACATGCTTATAATCTTAAGATTAACAGTTAAAAATTCAATATTATTGCGTTATTAAATAATTAAATTATCGACCGTGGTCTTCTTAGATTAAAATTAAATAATAGTATATCGAAAATACAATATTTATGAATTGTAGTGAATAAATTTTAAATAAAATTGAAGGGTATTTATTTTTACAAAGTACTTAATCACATTCTATGATTACTATTTGCACCTTGACTTTAAATACCTACTATATTTTTTCCTAGCTTGTTTTAAGAGATTATCAGTATGAGAACTTGCATAGATAAAAGCTGATAGCCATTTTTACCTGAAGGAAGGCTATTGTTAGATAAGATATTTATTTGAGAAAAGCATTACGAAATTCATAATATTGTTTAAGACCCATTGGTTCCGTGCGTCACTTGTACAGGCCGACAATACTTTACTTCCGATAAAAAGTGGCGTTATGCAATCGATAATTTGATTAAATTTATTTAGATTATCAGTAACTTAGAAACAGGTAATTACAAATACTTATCTTTTTGTTTATACATGTTGATAAGATTTGTACCTACTGTTACATGAATTTTGGTAATCAAATATCTCGATCACCTTAATTAGGCTTGTTTGTCGTTCACATTATGACGGAATGGCTTTTTTCAGATATTTCTAGTTTCCAGAGGATTTTAAAAGATTTCTTTTGTTAGTACCTACTACTCCTACTATTTCCAACTCCCTAATAATTCACGGTTAATCTGCACTCTTATAGTTATTTTAAGACTACATTTATTACCAGTATAATTATTTTAGTATAGTTGGAATAGTAAGTAGCAATTATAAATACAGAATATTCTTTAAAAAAATGATTAACAACATTTTACAACCACTACCAATAGCATTAATTTGCATAGCATTCAATGTCCGCAATTATAATATCATTGTCTTTATCTAATTAAAAGTTTCTTCGTTCCTTCCCGGTTCACCTTTCTATTGTGATTTCATTAATGATACTTGCCTAGTTCATAACTTATTGTAGTAAATATTAATTAGACCAATTAGTCTTTCACAAGAAGACGCAGCCCGTCTTCCTGACCTGTTTTGAGTACCTGCGTCCGACCGATATCGAGCTTTGTAACTGGAGCACGGTCCTGATAGAGGCATAATTACTTGTATCAAAGGGCAACGTCCATAAGGGTTCGTTACTGTTTGAACTATAAGGAACCTGCTTTAATAACTTGTATAAGTTTAATAGCGAAGTTTGAACACTGAGTTTTTATATAGGTTTGTTTATTATTTCTGTAAAGGATTGGCGTTATTCGCGCATTTGTTTGAGTTTATTTAAAACAGTTAAACTTTCCGTTAAACGACTTAAACGACTATCAAATACATAAACATTAAAAAATAATCATAATTTTATACAACTTTGTTAAAAAATTAAGTGTAATATTAAGTGCGTTTAAACAAGCACATTTTTTTCACACACTTATTTGCTAAAATCTTCCAAATGAAAAAAACAGTCTCAATTGGTAAAATAAGTAGTATGAAACACAAAATTAGACGACAGATCATTTTTGAATTTAACTTATAAATACTATATACGTAGGTACCGGTGGACTTTGTTTCATGCGCATATGACATGCAAATATAGGTATGCTTAAACAGCTTTACATTGTTTATTTGCTTCGGAATCACTCGGAACTTCGGACATGTACCGTGCAATTTATGGGGCACTTCATGACACTCCAAACTGAAGTGGCTTCGACTTCGTGCTCGACACGATATCAGAGAGATTGAACGTTCCATTAAAATTGATTGGTGTTTAACAAAACAAAGTTATAAATAAAAAAAGAACCAAGTTTATGGTCTATACCTAGTACTACCTACGTTGCGTTGAGGAAGATCATGAACGAAATTGATGCCTACCTTTTCTTATCAAAACCGGTTCATACGAACTCTTAACATGATATTTATGTTAATTCTTTTACCTACGTTTTTTTCATCTATACAGTTAAAGAAAATTGGAGTGTCCATTTGTAATATTCAAATAACCGCTTTTTAATAGATGGCCATGCATATGAATACGATACATAGGTATACCAAAATATATTTTTTTAATTTTGTCTCTGGCTGTCGTCGGTCTGTTTATACTGGCTATTCTCTGAAATTGCTGGAGCGATTTCGACGGAAATTTTATTGACATGTAGCTGATTTACTAAGGAGTGACATATGCTACTTTTACGTTGGAAAATCGAAAGTAACTAAAGTTATGGCCTAAAACTTACATTCTACGCGGATGAAGTCGCGGGCAACAGTTAGTACCTAATAAATGTAAATTGTGTAGAACTCGGAAATATTATTGTCAACAAATCTGACTCATTACATTAATACAGAGAAGTTTTGCATTTCTGGTTACCTGTTAGGTTAGGCCAACGATCACAAAACGTGGGATTACCCACACGGGTCCGAACCGGCATACCGCGTCACTACCAGGGTTTTTCCTTGAACACAGATCCATCGTTCATAAGACGTACGTACGTCACTAGAGGAAAGTTGAAGACCTGAATTAAGATTTATTCACCGTATTAGTGTACGCGTGCGTCTATAGTGTTGACCAACAGTCTTGCGTACATAATTAGCATATAACATAATATTTGCGTAACTATTTTCCGAATTTGAATATCACTAGCGAAATGGTTGCGGACACAAGGTACCTAATGAGTTCACTGTAACGTTATTTGTAGTGCACGGCGAGTTATGGGCCTTTGTTCCGATTCGCCATTACGTGACCTTCACTTCACAGGTAATGACTTGTCTTGCTACTTATCACTCGATATTTCACGGCGAAGTGTCATTGGTGTACCTACAAAAATGATTTGAATTATGTATGCTTAGAGGTACCTCTTAGTTAACTGGAATACTTAAGTACTTAAGTATTCCAGTTAACTTAAATTATACCTATATGTCGCGTTTATACATATCTATATAAATAAAAACGAATTTCGGTTCGTTAGTCTCGCTAGAACTCGAGAACGGCTGAACCGATTTGGCTAACTTCGTTCGAAAATATTCGTGTAATTCCAGGGAAGGTTTTTAAACCTTTTAAGGTGAGAAAAACCATTGTTAGGCGGTACGAAGTTTGCCGGGTCAGCTAGTCAGTTATACATAATATCACGCCTTTTATCCCCAAAGGGGTAGGCAGAGGTCCACATTATGCCACTGTACAATATAACACCCACTTTTCACTATTTATGCTATGAGTCCCATGTAATAGGGGGAGAGCCTATTGCCATAGACCGGGTACAATTCCAGACTCCGTGCTACTACTGAGTTTTTTTTAAATACCCAGTAATACTTTGCCTGACCCGGAAATCGAACCCGAGATTCCTTCCCCGGTAGTCGCACTTGCGACCACTCGGCCAATGAGGCAGTCAGTAATTAGTTATTATTATATTAAAATAATTAAAGTTCTATCGGATTTCAGCACATAAATGAAGTGCATAATTAGATTAATAAGTAGCTGCCTGTAACTATATTATAAAAATATTAAAATAGGTAGATACTCGACAAAATAAATTATACAAATATTAGGTACATAACTATACATAACTAAATCATACAAAGAATAGTAGGTATTTAGTTATTACTTATACCAGTAATTAAAGTATAATTAATTAAAAATCGAGTATTTAACGCAACATCCTGTTAGTATACAACACTTCCGTTAATATTACCTATGTAGAGGTACAATGTTATTTTATTTCAAAAGCCTACCTCCACAAGTCCACACAGAACTGACCTCGTGAAACCGGTTTAGTACGTCAATAACATAATTATTATGATGAATACATAAAACGAATAGTGGAATTAGTAACGCAGATATCGGTTTCATAGAAATGTCTCATTCAATTTATTGGGGTTCCCCAAGAAGGTTATTTTATAAAACCGTGACAATTTTTATCGATTTTGTTTCAAACACTTGACCAATTGTAATGGTACCAATTTTATTGGTAATATATGTATCTACTTTTTTTTAAAACGTTGCCCCACTCTAGGATTTTCTCCTGTGTCATGGGTGCGTTTACAAACATACAAGTTCACATACACAATGACACCCAGACCCGGAACAACAATCTGTGGATCACACAAAGAGTTGTTCCGTGCGGGAATCGAACCCGCGACACGTTGCGCGGCTGCCAGTTGCCTAGCCACCACGCCAACCGTGCAGTCATTGTTAACACCCGGATCTAGAGGTACATGTTAACGTCGTTCCTTATCTATTGAGTTGATTACTTTCAATCCATCCGTAATATCAGCAGTTGACCAATATAAGTAGTAGCTGTAATATGAACGTAATGGATGAACCTAATAGAGTTATCGTACAAAATAAACGACCTTTGCAGAGTCGATGGTAATGAGCGAAGAGCCCGGTCCGCTAACTTTTTCAGTGATCGCGTGAGTGTTGCGTTGCCTTGGCCCTAAACCTAGCGATCGATGCCGTGAATCTGATACGTTTCTATGAATTAAACATGGTAGGATCCCCCAGTCAGGAGAAAAGACAAGCCTTGTGAATTATCTCACACTATTTCTTTGACTAGCTGGATTTATTCAAGCGGTAATGGTAGGGCTTCCTGCACGCTATATATCTTCCCTTCGTTTGGTTTTGTTTGCAAGATAAATTATACTTTTTATTGTTCATTCATTTAGTTAATAATGCATTACTTAATTAAAGTAGCTAAAGACGTGTCTAGAGTCGTTCAAAATGTTTGTTAAATCTCCTATTTTACACGATCGATCAATTGATTATAGCATCATCCTACTGTCCGCTTAATAAGAGTCTTTCCGGGTTGCATTGGTGAGAAGCTATTCTTGTTCACAGAGATAAATATAGGTCACCCTATGACATACAGTTACAAAGACAGAATTATTTATCACTTAATATGCTCATATCTGAACTTAAGCACATAAATTAACATCGGAAAATCATTAGCTGAGATGCAGACCAAATTAAATTATGAGACATACATTTTTTGTTCTTTAGTTTATCATAGGTACTACAGGCATAGTCTAAGAACCAGCTGCTTCTAATTACTAAAAATCTTATTCATTAGCGACCACTGTGCCTACGGATGCAGAAACAGAATTAAATCATGAAATTCATGGCATGCAATAGGACTGTTATGAAGTCTAATTATATTTAATTAGTAATAAGTCGGTAGTTACTCAGTTACTATAATTTATTTCGTAGAACAGCAATAGACTCTGTGATTTATGGGATAAAATCAATGGATAAAATAAATTGACAAGGTCAAATCAATTGTGGGAATAAAACATTAAGTACTCATTTCCTTTAGAGAGATTGCTCATTATTTTAAATTATACCTACCCACTTAATGAATGTACATAAATAGGTAGACAGAAAAATAGAATTGAATAATACTCTAGCCAAATATTGCAAACATAAAGCAAGTAAACAGTGGCCTGTGGAAGCAACGAGGTCCATGCATAACCTCGCACCACTTGCTCGCCAGCGCACGCTCGATTCCTTGCGCAAGCGCACGGTGCGCCCGCGCCGCTCTCTCGGCATTGAACAAGGACCACCAATACAAGTGTATACGCATTATTTACTTAACAACCGGTAGCATTTCACACTGACATTGAACATGTGACATAATTATTCTGATGTCATACGTGGTATTGATACGGTCAATGTCATAATTTGCAGGTCGCAAGATTTGTTAAAAATAATTTTAATGACGTAATGAAATTAATTGTGCATACTAATGTGATACATTTATGTATTTATGTTCGTACTGGAACTATAATTATTTGTGAATAAAGAAAATAATAATAATACATATTGTTGATCGATATGACTATAACTTCACAAAAAGTATCAAGAACAAGTCAAGTCACGAACCTAACAATACCACCTATATCTAATCCACCTATGTAAAAGCATTAAAACATCGTCTAAAATTGCTTTAATGCACCTATGTAGCCTCACTAGGTTATGTATCTGCCTACACAAGTAGGTACCTACCTGTTGAAACTGCCTACGACGAGACGTGACAAAAATTTACCTAGAACTCTAGAAGTTATTTATTTACTTACACAGTGCACATAGGCACTATGAAGGCTTAAGAATTTCAAGGAAATTCAAGACATGAAAAATGGCAGTCAAAGAATATTAGATGACACACTTATCCGTTTTTATTTAACAGATTAATAATAATATAAAAGTTAATTTTCTCTTTCTAGCTGCCATAATGTCGGATCAGGATACTAAACTAAATTTCGGTTTGTGTATTAAATTCCATATTGAACCTAGATGTGCATTGTTGTTGTTTCATAATTTTATTTGCATATTATTGTTTACTGTTCATTTACTTTACAATTTACGTTATCTTTACGGTAATTGTTTACGCTTTATAGTAATTAGATAATATTGATGGCGTTCAACTTATTGTAGACTTAGCTAACTACGGAATGTGCAGACTTATAATTATAATCTAAATGCTGCTTAACGATGAACATTTAAGCATGTGTACTTAGATTAAATATCGATTCTGTAAAAATATTTTCGACTCATTTTGGGTTTTTTAGTATTTATTTAACGGTTACCTAGATTTCAATTATTTACTTTCTAGAAATTTTGTATTGGCTGATGCTTATGTCCGTATTTTTATTGTTTACTAAGTTTCGTTTTAGTTGAGCACTGTTACCTGCCTCAGTAAAGGAAATTATTTAGTTAACCGTTGATAACTTTTGTTGTCAGTTCAAAATCTAATTGTTTTTTTTTTTTTACTTTTTCAGAAACCATGGAGGCCGGAGATTTCAAAGATTTCGCCAAGGCGATGACCGATTATATTGCTGAATACTTGGAAAACATCAGGGACAGGTAATTTAATACCTTCTGATTTTATAATTCAACAAACTTTTGATAATATCTACGCTCATATCCATAGGTATAATTAATGGAAAGAGCTAGGTAATGTTTATAATTCTATTAATTACTAACTAAATACTTAATCTGACTAGTTCATGGTGTTACTGACACGAGTTTGCAGGTTAAACTTTGAAATTATCTGCGTTCTCAATGATACGTTCCCAATGGAAGTTGACTGACCTGTTTAGCTTACTTTCATACACCATCGTCACTTAGTTTGAAGTCCCTACAGGAAATGAACCTCTTTCGTAGTGCAAGCAAACAAACCCTTATATTGAGCTGACTTAAAGATCCCAAGACTACTCTCGGTTAAGAGAGGAAACCCACACTTTACTTCTTTATTAACATTTTCTAACATGTATTTCCTCAGACAAGTAGTACCATCAGTGAAGCCTGGCTACTTGAGGCCCCTGGTGCCGGAGCAGGCTCCCGAGAAGGCGGAGCCCTGGACAGCAGTAATGGCGGACATCGAGCGTGTCGTCATGTCCGGTGTCACCCACTGGCACTCGCCGCGCTTCCACGCCTACTTCCCTACCGCCAACTCCTACCCTGCCATCGTGGCTGACATGCTCAGCGGTGCTATCGCCTGCATTGGTTTTACTTGGGTAAGTAATTAAAGACACTTTCGTATAATCGTACATACATTTAATCTGAATGACGAACTTTCTACGATCAGACCCAAAGTTGAAATCTAACCAAAATTGCATTAAAAAAAGAGATTTTACAGTACGAATCTTTTACTGACCTATAAGAAGTAATTACCCATATATATACAATATAGCAGTTCCGGTATAAAATAACATAACATAACATCACGCCTTTTATCCCCGAAGGGGTAGGCAGAGAGGCACATTATGGCACTTAATGCCACTGTACAATGTAACACCCACTTTTCACTATTTATGTTATGAGTCCCATGTAATAGGGGGTGAGCCTATTGCCATATACCGGGCACATTTCCAGACTCCGTGCTACTACTGAGGTTTTTACAAACCCAGTAATACTTTGCCCGACCCGGGAATCGAACCCGAGACCCCTTGCCCGGCAGTCGCACTTGCGACCACTCGGCCAATGAGGCAGTCCGGTATAAAATAGTGAACTGAATATTATTATAACCAATACGCTGAAGCGGAGTCAGTGTCAATGTCACATACGGCACATAGGTAACTCGAACAAGGAAAACCGGTCGCTTGTTTTATACATTCGTGGGCACTTTTTGCAGAATATGTATTGTAGTTATAACACGAACCTATAGCATAAAGTTACAAAGAACATTAGCCATAATACGAATCCATTGTTGTCATTAGCTAAATGGCTATAAAGTCGATAACCTACATAAATCACATTAATCACCTTAGATGGTCCAATATTTCAGAAAATATTCAAGTCTTTGAAAACCAGATCCCTATCTAGGCGGAAGAAATTGGGAAGACTGTTTAGACTATTTTTTTTTAATATACAAGATGCATATTGTGTACAGGTCTTATAAATACTTATAGATATGATTTTTGGTTACAGGTATTTTAATATCTATTTATTTTGTGATTTTTAGATCGCGAGTCCAGCTTGTACGGAATTGGAGGTTGTGATGCTTGACTGGCTGGGCCAGATGTTGGGTCTGCCTGAGTCTTTCCTGGCTCGATCTGGTGGCGAGGCCGGTGGTGTCATCCAAGGCACCGCCAGCGAGGCCACGCTGGTCGCCTTGCTTGGAGCCAAGAACCGCACCATCTTACGTGTTAAGGAAAAGCATCCCGAATGGAGCGACACGGAGATTCTTTCGAAACTCGTCGGTTACTGCAACAGTAAGTGAATCATATTTATTTAGATACCTTAACAATAAGCTCCTTCCGGCAAATTTTGATATTAGCTGAATAGTTGCGCAATAAATAAATTCTTGTGTATTTCTTTCTTTATAGAGCAAGCCCATTCTTCCGTGGAACGTGCTGGACTTTTGGGAGGAGTAAAACTTCGTTCACTCCAGCCTGATGGAAAGAGACGGCTTCGCGGCGACACTCTCCGAGATGCTATTGAGGAAGATACTCGCAACGGACTTATTCCATTCTATGTATGTTATTTGAAAAACTCTTTTAGCAACAAAATACTTTTCCAGAGTAACAGTAGTAATTTTTTTTAAACTCCTCATCTAATATTTCTCATAAGAATGTCTAACACCTAAAATGTAATTAGAACAATCTGCTGTTATAATTTCAGGTCGTAGCTACCTTGGGCACGACATCATCCTGCGCATTTGATGCATTAGACGAAATTGGTGATGTGTGTAACGAACATGGCGTTTGGTTGCACGTAGACGCTGCTTATGCCGGGTCTGCATTCATCTGTCCTGAGTATCGCTACCTCATGAAGGGTGTGGAGAAGGCGGATTCCTTCAATTTCAACCCACACAAATGGTTACTGGTTAACTTTGATTGTTCCGCCTTGTGGCTGAAAGAACCACGTTGGATCATCGATGCCTTCAATGTGGACCCACTGTACCTGAAACACGATATGCAAGGATCTGCCCCAGATTACCGTCACTGGCAAATACCTTTGGGCCGTCGTTTTAGAGCCCTTAAGCTGTGGTTCGTTCTGCGTCTTTACGGCGTAGAAAATCTTCAAAAGCACATCAGAAAGCATATTGCTTTGGCTCATCTATTTGAAAAATTGTGCAGCGCTGATGAAAGATTCGAAATTTACGAAGAAGTGACCATGGGACTGGTTTGCTTTAGACTGAAAGACAATAACGAAAAGAACGAAGAATTACTCAGACGTATTAACGGCAGAGGCAAGATTCATTTAGTTCCTTCTAAAATCGATGACACGTATTTCCTTAGGTTAGCTATTTGCTCACGCTTCAGCGAGGAGAGTGATATTCATGTGTCTTGGGAAGAGGTGAAGGCCTCTGCTGATGAGGTACTTAAAGGCCAATAAGAGAATTTTGCATTTGAAAATAATAGCAATAATTTAACGTAATAAATATTCTTGCCACTTAATAAAAACAAAAAAAATGCTTGTAGGTAGGGATGGATTTATAGTAGCATCCATTTGCATACCGTACCTGTAGTAGGAAATTATATTATTGGCTTAGTGCTACTGAATGTATTGTAAGCCATAATCGTGGTTGTCTATTTATATCCTACAAGGCACAATATATAAACGAAATTGTGATTGTGAACGTGTTTATTGAGTTTAAAACCTTTAAATGCAGTATACGACAATAAATAGAGGTAATTCGTTTAGTCCTTTAAAATATAGATGCTTCTTAAATCAGGATTATAATTCTGAATCCAGATTGAAATAAACTGTAATCGTGTAGATTGTTGTGAGATGTAATAAATGAGTTGTGATAATTTTAATTTGATAATGACAATATCGGTAGGTGCGTTATCTTTTGGGAATAGTGTGACCAATTAAATTAATAAGTTTATAGAGAAAATATCTATGTATTAACACGTACCTACCGACCTTACTAAGTACCTTGATTATTTAAATTATTATTGTTATTAAATCCAATGGTATGATGTAGTACATTTGATTGATGTAATTAGCGATGTCAACCACCACCTGAATAATAAACATTTGGTAATGAAGGTAGATAAACTTCTGCATATATATATGTATGTACCTAAGTTTATTTACCGGTTTTATAGTTAAGTTAGGTAATTCCTGCTAATGATTTCGTGAGTCGACAAGAGACAATTCCTATTTGTATTGTTATTTTTAATATGTTTTTAAATATACCTACTTATCTAAACTTTTATAACGATATTTATCGAAACAAAATTATATACGTGTCTATTTAAACTACATGTTATATCTGTTCGTTATTATATAATGTGTAATAAATAATATTATAAATAAACATTTAGATATTATTATTAATTTCCATCTAATGATTCCATGTTTATTGAGCCTTCAAGAAGTTTCGAAAAAATATTTAATAGGTAACATTAGGTAATCGAAGCATTGTTTTAACAACGAAACACATTTTAGAGTTGATTGTATATATCGATATAAGTATATATCGATATATACAATCAAGAATTTCAGATAAATAAAATTGGAGTGGGTGAAAATCATTTTAATGTAATAATCAGATGTTATATTAAAATGCTTTTCACCCGCTTTTTACTACATGCATATACACTCACCAAATAACATTCTTCACAATATTTATCTGTCTGTACTGGCTAAACTCTGGAATGGCTGGACCGATTTTGACGGGATTTTATTAGCAGGTAGCTGATGTACTAAGGAGGACTGTAATTATGATAAATTGAAACAAAAAATATGTCCGAAATTTCATATTCTACCTACACGGGGTTCATGTCCCTGGGATGCAGGGACGCGCCGGACTTCAGTGTTCCGGTGTTTTCATGGTTTCGTATCTACTGTCGATTCTGGCCTACAGGAGTTGCAGCAGTTTTGGGAGGTCCTTGTCCCATTCTAAAAAAAATTACCTACACGGACGAAGTCGCTAGCAACAGTTAGTAATACTTACCTACCTAATTTGTAGGAAGTTACACGGAAGTCAAAGTAGGTAGAGTAATATGGCAATTGGCAATGACGGTCAGGTAATTCAAATAAAAATGTGAACATATGTCATTTATTAGAGTTTATATGCTAATAAACAGTGACAGACGTAGTTACTACATATTTATGATTTTGAAGAGGTTTAAAGTAGGTACCTGCCTATATTTTTAAATTGAATAGATACCACGCACTTCCTCAATATGATTGGTTCTTAATGACAGCCTTATGTCGCGGAGAACCTAACGGGTAACCGGGGCTCCGGCTCGACGTGCAGGAGAAGGAACGGGGTGGTTTTTAGTCAGTAAGAGTCTGACACTCCCTCCCGCCTCACCCAGGCGGGAGCAGTCATTCGATGATTTTCCCCCCTTAAAATAAAAAAATGACAGCCTTATAGGTACGTAGATAAGTTCCTACATAGGTTATTACCTAAGTACCTACATATTTAATTTGTGACTACAATTTAAGACGGCTTAGTTAACTTACCTACGCTTTAGTTAGCTGGAAATTAAAGGATTCAATCCTAAAACCGTAGTTTATTCTGTCATGCTCATCTTACAAAATGCTCTTTATGAAAAAGAAGAAAATTATTCTCTTTTCGCTCTATGGTATTTTAAACGTCACTTCATTGCTGGAATGGAAAAGCTTTCAAAATTTGAGAGTGTTATGTAATTTAAAAAGCTTTAGATGGCATTTATAGTTGTAAAATCAGAATGAAATTGTCGCGCATTAAATTAATATGGAAAGCGAATATTTGGAATTTGATAAAAAATTTCAGCTTGATAACAGAGCGCACCCTAAATAGGACGTTGACAACCAGTCAACGACAGTTTGGCAGTGCGGTTAGCACAGCAGGTCAAGAACAATGTATTCTAGACTCGTGCAGCATCAACCCGAACTGCCAAGAGCCGCGAGTCATCATAGTAGGGGCTGGAATGGCAGGTCTTTCGGCAGCACATCGGCTCACTCAGTGTGGTATAAAAAACTTCCTCATTCTCGAAGCTAAAGAAAGGTAATTGAACGACAATGCACAGTGAATCAATTCATACAATATGTAATATACTACTTAAGTAGTAAGTAAGATATGAAACCCAATTTGGGTGGGCAGCATTCGGGAAACCATGCAACATCTGCTCGTCCAAAATATGCTTCAAAACAAAGCCAAAAGTCTATACATAATCCGAGTGTGTTACCAGTGATAACATACAGAACACAGAACAGAAACGTGGTTACTCTTTCACTCTCTTTGGGTCTTTTAAAAACCTCACAGCCAAGCAGCGTTCCATGGAAAGGGATACGCTCGATGTTTGATGATGACTATGATTTAGTCAGAACTGACGAAACCCAACAAACAAGTGACATGCTGAAGTAACAGTGGGCGGGTTACATAGCACGGAGAACCGATGGTCACGGAGATTATGGTCAATGGGGCAATAAGGTTCTCAAATGGGTTTCCATTTAAAATGATTGCCGGGAAGGCCTATGTTTAGTGGATTTCTTATTTGATATGATAATGATGACGATGATGATGAACTATCGGACTAGAAAAGGCTTTTAGAGTAACATTTACCTACCTATTAATTAGATATTTTAATTGCTTACCAGTCGTCACATAAAGTACCTACATATTCTGATTTAACTCAGTTAAAATAATAATTATAATGTTGCTTATGTTTGTTACAGGCCCGGTGGCCGAATACATTCGTGCTGGCTTGGAGATGCGGTTATTGAAATGGGCGCTGAATGGATATTTGGTGCATGTCTGCCAAATTCTGTTTATACATTAGCTTCACAAGACAGGCTTTTGCAACAACCACTACCTCGTCTAGATGCTTCAAGAGGCCTTTTTTGTACTAGTGAAGGACGTGCCGTAGACTTGCCAGTAACAATCACGGCGTATCACACATTCAGACAAATAGAACAACAAGCCGCTAATTTATTTAGACTTGGTGGGGAAAGACAACATGGAACGTTATTAAATTTCATAGGTTTACGTATACAACAAGAACTTCACAATTTTCCTGAAGATCAAAGATATGATGCCGCACGGGTAATGTTTGGATTGACTAACATTCTGCGAAATAGATGTGGAGATGATCTATCTCTAGTCAGTGCTGACCAGTACGGCAGTTACATTGAACTGCCTGGCGGTTGTGTAAGAGTTCCTCTGGGATACGTAGGAGTAATGGCACCATTGTTACGAGGCCTTCCAGACAATTGCATACGTTATAATAAACCTGTTAACGTTATTCGGTGGGGTCAAGGTTCATCAGGTGACGGTCGTGCTCTTGTCAAATGTTGCGATGGTGAGGAATTGTACTCTGACTATGTAATAGTCACAGTATCCCTAGGGTGTCTTAAATGCCAAGCCGACAAATTGTTTGCTCCACCGCTTCCAGTTTGTAAGCTTGATGCGATTTGCAGTCTAGGTTTTGGTCTTAGTGATAAAATTTTCCTGGAATATTCTGAACCTTTCTGGGTTTGCCAAGAAGGTAACCTAAAACTTGCTTGGTCAGCAGAAGAACTACAGTGCAGAACAGATTGGACTAGAGGAGTGTGTGCAATTGATGAACTACCAGGTAGTAAACACGTACTTTGTGCTTTGATATCTGGTCAAGAAGCTGCCTTGATGGAATCAATGGCGGACAACGACGTTGCTGAGGGATTGACCCAATTATTGCGCAAATTTACTGGAAATCCTTGCTTACCTTATCCACAAATGATGTTACGATCTAAATGGGCAACAGATCCACATTTCTGCGGATCATATTCTTATATGGGTTGTTGTTCAACGGTGAGCCACCAATGTGAGTTGGGAACACCAGTGCCAGGCCCGTGTGATCCGATGCCACCCATTTTACTGTTTGCGGGTGAAGCAACAGTGCCAGGATATTTTGCTACAGCGCACGGTGCACGGCTGAGTGGTATTCGGGAAGCTGAACGAATTATCCTATTAACGAAAAAGTTCGACGGTCCGCCAAAAAGTGCTTAGGTATCTAATCTACGTCTGTCTAAAATATAAGTATCGTATTTCTTTAGTCTTTTGAGTGCCTACTTATGATGTTATTTGTTTTTATAACTACGGCGTTTTCGCAAAAAAAAACGTTATATTAAAAGTGAGTTACTTACCTACTGCAATTTAAATTAGAATTTTGGCGATCTACGATATCCATACCTCCCTATCAGTTATACTATAGAACTTCCTCCGAGGGAAGTACCTAATCTACAGATATCAATATACCTATGATAAGCAGAAGAGTTTGAACGTGATAATCTGTAGACCAACTGGATTAAATAAAATCCTTTAATATTATCAAATGTGAAAACTTCGATATGGGTATGTAAGTAATTGTACAAATCTATACTTATAAATATAATAAATCTGTAGAGAGGTCAATTCTGTAGATGACATATATTTCAATAATAACTATCAGGGAGTGATTAGTGATCGATACTAATGCCAAAAATGCAATCAGTACAATTTTTGTCTGTCTGTTTGTCTGTGTGTTCCTTATAGAAAATAAAACTACTCGACAGATTTTAACTAAACTAGGTACAATTATTCTTCATACTCCTGGGGAGGTTATAGTATACTTTTCTTCACGCTAGTCGCTACAAACAATAGGAGCAGAGCAGTGAAGGAAAGTGTTGGGAAAACGGGAGAAGATACTCCATTTTTTAAGATTCCGTCGCGTGAGCAGGCTTAATAGTTAAAGAGAAATCATATATGATGGAAATGTTCTACATAAAATTATCTAAATAATATTCCACAACAGGACACGTCTTGTCTCTTACGTTTACAATACTTATCCATACTTTACGCTGTAACTATAGGGCCGATGGCGGGGCTCCGGCTCAAAGTGGAGTAGGAACGCGGCGGTTTTTAGCCAGTAAGAATCACTCTCAGTGACGCCTCCTTTCCGCCTCACCCAGGCGAAGGACTTTTGATGATTTTCACCGTTTAAAAAAATAAAAAACTGTGTTTAAAAAAACTGACTTCAAAAACTAAAAACAAACAAAAAGTAAAAACTAAAATGCAAAAAATAACTGTTATTGGTCATACGTAGGTACTTATAGCTTACAACGGGTAGGTGAGAAGTCGGTGCCTCGGTGGTGTATCCTTCGATAATGATAGTTATAGATATGGGATTAAATAGACAAAATAATAAACCAGTGATCAATATTCATAATGTTAATTTTTATTATACAATTCTCTTATAAAATACGCTTAAAAAAAAGCTACAACTCTTATTTTGAAGTCTAATCATTAATATACTAACACCCTTTAGGTAAGTGTAACAAACACCTTTCTGAAAACCGCATCACAATCGGTTTAGCCGATCGCCAGATAAACGCGCACAAACATACATACCTAATATAGGTCAAGCCGAGACCCTCCTTCTTTTATTCTTTCTAAAGTCAGTAAAAACATTTTTTTTATTCACAATCACATAAAAATTGCAGATGTATATAGATAGGTATATCTTGATAGGTTTTACAAAAATAAATAGGTACACCAATATAAAATAATACCACATTCATGGAATAATAAACAATTAATGCAACTTTGACCCTGTTTCTGGTATTTAATGTATTTGGCACTATAAAAGTATTTTTTTTGTAGTTAGTGCAAATGAACAAGCTACGTAAGGATACATGGTCTGATTATCAGTCATTGACAAACGTGTGTTTTAGTCTGTTGTACAGTCATCTAGGTTCAGAATTGCTTCGACCCAAATTTTCCTCACGTTGTTTTCCTTTATCGTATGTTCGTATGTGTACCTACCTAGTATTCTGCAGTGAACGTCTTGTAGTTTGTATGATAATGACTATGTATAGATACGTACGCTGGATTCGGATAATACTGGCAGTTCGTATAACAGATATGCCAAAAAAAAAAAAATTATTAGTTACGCTTCCAAGTACCATTTTAAGATTTATTCGTCAACACACTCGCGCGTGCCCGCGAATGTTCTTGCTATTTTACCTATTTTTGATGTCGTCAACTCGCTGAGACAGGTAATAGTACTTAGGTACATTTGTACAGTTGGCAATAAGAATTTATCATAAAATTTTTAAACGTTACTCCACATAATGCGAGAAGAAATGGAAAATATATAGATATATAGATAGATATACAGATACTTATAGGAGAGAATAAGTAGATTTCGTTCAGTAAAACCTAAACACAATCTAAATTATTTAAAACAATTTTGTATTCAAACTGTACGAAGACACGTATTCTCTTCTTTTTTAAACACCTCTAACTAAGTTATGAAGTCCTAATACCTACTGTTAGATTTTAAATAACTAAATTTAAAAATGAAAATAGTTTTAGTAATAAATATTTTCTATTTCTTATCTATATGGGGCACTATGTGCGACAACATTTAAAAAAAAAAGATTATCTGTATAACATTATGAAATTTTTTTGTAGTAAACTGTATAAAAGTACCTAATTGTTTCACCTGTCTCAGCGAGTTGACGAATAAGTCATATATTCAAAATACATTTAATATTTATGTTAAAAATACATTATTGTACCTTACATTTTAAACAATGTCACCATACACCAGCGGTGTAACTATACCGGCCGGAGCCTATGGCAAATTCATTGGAGGAGCCCATCTTCTCAATATAAAAAAATAATTGTTCATAATATAAAAATCTCTGTACCCGGTTCTTGGACTTGCTAACCTGTAGTTACGCCAATGCCATACACAATAAATAACTACTTAGAAACGAGTAAGATTTATCAGTATTTAAAGTACCTAATTAAAATATAAAGTGAGACACTGCCCATCTTTATAAACAAAATTTGAAACCACTTACAAAACTACCACTACTTCCAGCACAGACATGTCTGCGACTTCCAGATTTAATTGGGAGATCATCAAACTCGAAAGTCACGTTGTGTCCAGTATAATGTGTCTCCCTAAATTCTACAAGATATGAATTTGGATTAGGCTTGTTATAAGCCCAAACAAAACTGATTTTGTACCACTCATGTCTCTTTATGAAGAAAGGTTCTGCCAATTGTATGTCAACCAATGTATCAAATTCAACAGTTTTATTAATGTTTTGGCGTAAGTTATCTTTGTCATTTAATTCACGTGTTATAGACAAAACAAACTCCTCTACATATATTTTAACATTATTGGTGCGGTAAAGAACTGGTGGCGCCATTCTTGTCGGTATACAAAGTGATTTTATAAATACAGATGTTTTAGCTTTTACCCGACAATGAATAGCAAAATTATTTGAATCAATAATCATTGGTGGTACTGACCTTACAGGACTCCGAATACAAAAGTGCCAGTTTAGGTTTAATGAATTCCTTGGTATATTAATCATGGCAATTGAATCAAGTATATCATGAGATGTGTTACCACTTCTGAGATTCTCTTTTATAGACTCATATTCGTTGGGGAGTAATAGATTATTTACATTGGCTACAATTTCCTCAAGTTCAGATAGTTTCAGTGCTCGAAATCTTAATAATTTCAATAAACCATATTTTTTAAGCACTTCACGTCTATTCTCAAACATATCAAGGATCTCATTTTGCTCACAGCAATACAAAGTCCACTCAAAAACATGTTTGATGAGATCTTTCTCAGATATATTCATATGGTCACACTCAAGAAATGCTTTCATACAGTGATAACTTATAGACTCCTTCTTCTCCTGTAGTATGAAGCTAGCATGCTGACAGAATAGATTCAGAGAATATGATACAAGTTTTTTGTCTTGTAAATAGTCTGGATAATTCAATATCTCAACCACATTGTCAACACTTATATTATTTTGGATGTAAGTGACACACATGTCACTCAGATGCTCTAGCAGGTATTTTCTTGAGGCATATAACAAATCAAAAGCATTCTCAACACCACTAATTTCTACTGTATCAGTATAAATATAATTGAGGATTAATTGAAAAATCTCAGGTTGAATGTCTGGTACTTCGATATCACCATCACCATCAGTAGCCAGTGGACCATAAAACATTGCTTCAAAAACAGGACTAGTGACACCTAGTATTAATTTGTGTGCTTTAAATTTTTGATTAGCAACAGAAAAGGTGCAATCACTCAATTCATATGACACTAATAATTTCTTGACACGGTCATACAAATTAATCTGCTTGACTGTGGCTGCCATCAGATACACCATCTGTAAAAAAAAATATTTACTATAAACTGCTTTAGTTTTTATACACAGCTGGGCTTGCTAGTTTTTTGTGCATTCATCCTTTATGCCTATTAAACAGGTTTTATTGCAAACATTTGATCACATAGTCCAAGATTAATATAAGGATTAATCTGAGATGTTTAAAGAAAAACAATAACTAACAAAATTTAAAATAGTTTATTAATTCAATCAGTATTTAATATACCTAACATACCTATATTCAAAGGTCAAAGACCTTATTTTTTAATAATACAGTTAGGTGGAACGTTTTAATGTAGGCATAACGTGTTCTAGGACAAAAATAAAATTATTCTTATACCTTGTTCCCGTGGTTTATTTTTTACCTTGAACTTGAGATGATCACGCGACTAGGTAGGGAGGCGTAATTTATTTTGTGAAGGTGTGATATCCTTATTAAATAAAAAAATATCAAGTACATATTATTATTCAATTACCTTGAAATATGTACTAGTTCTTTTAACTTGCTGATAATAACAGCACTCGATCGATGATCCAACGAAGTACGAAATGTTCAAATTATTTGCAAACAATGATTTGATCGATTTGATTTCAACTTGTTTTGTTTGAAGCACAGGTTTGAAGTTTAACAATGTCAAGGTACTATCTGTCAATTCTGTCATGTACACCTACGCTATTAGTGCGGTCCAACCTAGGTCCAACACTCCAACATAGGGTATCACTACAACATTTCGATTACGTTGCCGGTAGCGTTGTATATCTATTGTTGTTTTTAGTTATTAGTAATAATTCAATTTGTAATACCTATCTAATTATAAAGTTAATTTGGAATTACTCAGATTGTGTCCATTATTTAGGACATTCATAAGTAACAATAAAAAAGAAGTTGATGAATTTCAATGCATTTTTTGTTTTCTAGTCATATGATTCATTTCGAATTTTACTAAATTTCTATAAACTAAATTTCAAATTATCACCTGGTTTCAATTTCTGCGTCAAAAACGAAGTTTCTTTTGACGTAACTTCACTTTTTATGAGTTGATATTTATGATTCATTTTTTAAGACATGAAAGACAGTCATTCACTGAACAACGTTATTTTGTCAACACATAGTACATACTACATGGACAAATCGTTGCTTATTATGAAAAATTATGGAAAAATAAAAATTACTTACAACTAGGTACCCATCTCTATTAGTGTCATGCATGCCACCCAACCTAATGATGGTCTAGTGTCGAATTTCAGATTACTTCGTTTCATCAAATTGTATTACGTCAAGTAACCAAGTTAGATTATACCGAATTCTCGATTATAGGATACAAAAACAATTCCTAAAAAGTAACCGATGCTAATTGTTTACATATTCAGATAACACAAGCCCTTGTTTCTCGGATTTGTTTATGTATTCATATATTACTTCCACACTGGCAATATAGTCGGCAACATCGTATTGGAGACTCGGTTGCCAAGGGAATATTACTTGGAATATAATCGACAGCTTGATTTCTAAATTTTAAACATGTAGAGCAAATATTCTGTATCGATGACCATTTGATTTTGATACCAGGTAGATAAGAAATATATCCTTTAATAATATCTCAGTTACAGAATAAAAATATGGTTTTATTATGTAGTTATAATTTTTTTCGTCAATAGAAATATTCCCGCCGCCATCTTGTTTATGGATTATGGCGCCATGGCGCCCAAGCAAAGCCCAAGGTTCTAAACACGTTTTTGACAGTTGATGTCAATTACGCCAGAGGTTAAAAATTTCAATAATGTTCATTGATTTTTTTTTACAATAGGTTTTATTTACAAAACCAATTGAAAAAATTACTAAAACAAAATCTTAACATTCCGAATTCATGATTGATCACTGATGGCATGATTGGGTACTTTCCTTAATCAAAAATAAATTATTTCGACTGTTCGATGCTATAAAATATTAAAAAATAATCTTTCATTGATTGATTTTATGACCAACATAATTTTATAGTTTTTAAAGGAAATTAAGAAATAACTATGCTGTTTTACGTTAAAAAATTATGACGTCACACAATACACAATCTCGTTCCCTCAAAATTCAAAACTGTCGTTTTTGACAGTAGGAAAAAAATATAAAATTAATTTATTATGATCCGACAATTTCTTGACAACTAACTGAAATATTTGGAATTTCCTGAGTTCTATCAAAAAACTAATAGGCTCTTACATTCATTTTTGAAATGTATCTAAAATAAATTCTATAGCCCTAACATACCTGTAGAAAATTAAAAAAAATTATTCTCGCGTTATGTCATCGTTATGTACGAATAAAAATTAATGATTTTATTATTACTGGTTTTTTTTAAAAATTCTCAGTAGTAGCACGGAGTCTGGAAATGTGCCCGGTATATGGCAATAGGCTCACCCCCTATTACATGGGACTCGTAACATAAATAGTGAAAAGTGGGTGTTACATTGTACAGTGGCATTAAGTGCCGTAATGTGCACCTCTGCCTACCCTTTCGGGGATAAAAAGGCGTGATGTTATGTTATGTTATGTTATAATTTAAAATTTCGCGAGTTATTTGCAAAATCCATTCGCCATTATTGTTTCATAGTTATGACGTCATTACGTCAGTATTTATTCATTAGTATTTATTCAGTAAAGCATGACTAAAGCAGACATACCATATACTTAATACAATGACAGCTGACACTTTTGTTTACCACCGTAATGACGTATTTCGTAGTGTTCAAAGACAGATAAAAAATAATTAAAATTTTAAAATACAAAAAAAAAAAAAATAATATTTAAGTGCCTTATGAAGTGAAAACTATCATTCCCCGATTGCTTTGCCTCTAGACAATCATTGTAATATGTTTTTAATTATTTTCTCATCTAGACTAAAATACCGTATTACGCAGGGATATTATCCCTGCGTAATATGGTACGATATACGGCTGTAGTGGTCATTTAGAATTACTTTGTATTGACAGCCAACGAAGTACGACCAGTGTTCATGTGGTAGATATTATTCATCTATGTGTGGTAGGGTCCTATATTCTCTGTCTACGGATTTTTTTTTTTAAGGGGGGAAAATCATCCAATCACTGCTCCCGCCTGTCTACGGATAGGGTTGATGTGCGGACCTGACATGACGACATCGGAACTGTAGGTCCGTTTTCTAGCAAACATTGAAATTGGTTCGTTTAAAACCGCATTTTTTACGATAAAATATATTGTTTTAAATTATTAATATGTTTATATGCTATTTTACATGAAATTCTTTAAAAGAAAAACAAAACTAAAAATATTCCATGTTCCCTATTATACCTCGTGTGTTCATAAGTTTTGAGACAAACTTTTTGCTATTATAATTATTTTGTAATCGAGAATATGCTTAGGAAATTATCATAATTTATATAACATATCTATTGTATATTATATCTATTGTAGGTTGTATTGTAGGCTTTTTTATTTTGTCTTTTTTTTTATTATTTTATTGTACATGTAACTACCCCTTATCTGGTTTCTTACAAATATTTCCATCCAAAGGTTGTCTGGAAGAAATCACCATTGTGTGATAAGACCGCCCATTGTACGCATATTTACTTGAATTGGGTTTAAAGAATTTCTTTTTTTTAATTGTTTGTTTTACTACATAAATGTGTACAATAAAGCATATATAAATAAATAAAATAACTACATAAATATTTACAACTTAAAATTAACTACAACTAAACTATTAAATAAAAAGAAAGTAAAAGAAAACAACAAAAATTATACCCTTAATTTAGGCGTCAAAGTATTCGTCCGCATCACTATCACAGGGGAAAGTTCCCAGAAGACTGGCAGCATTGCCACGTTGAATAGCAATGCTTATTTTCTGTCCGAAGAAAAAGCCAGCCCTCTGGTCACGTGTAGAGTCGATTAGCCTACGGGCGATAACTTTAAACACAGAGTGTGCACTGGGACCCCATGGCCCAAGTGTTTCGACCCCAAACGGCTCAAAACAGTAGTTACCCACTAGATTTGAATATTTACGCCGTTTGAGGGCCTCTGCCGCGGAAGCAGCTGCACCAACGCATGCAGCGGTGCTTAAAAGATGTGATGGCGCAAGTGTGTCTACACACGTCGCGTCCCACACCAAAGGCCTACCCATCTTCCAAGGCAGCAACGACATACCATCTGGTCTTTTGCCGTCATCACGTACCAAACCATTAGGTTCTAATACGGCTGGTACACCGGCTGAGGCAAGAGCACGACGAATGATGTCGTTGATGCTGGCATGGCGAGCTATGCGGCCTGCACTTCTGCAACAAGAAAGACCATGGTGTCCCAAGCCATCGACTCTTTCTCCACAGTGATAATAATGCGGAGAAACACAAGGAGCACCTAAACGTAGGCATACAGCTAGGCGGAACATTATGTCATCCAACATAGTACCTATGAAGGGTGACGGGAGTGCCTGAAGCCACAATCCTGATTATACAACTTATTGCTTATAAAAATAAAATAAAAATTACTGGCTGCTGTATATTTCTTTTTCTAATTTTGAATTTGGAATGTTAACTTTTAATATCTATGATTTCGGATTATTTTATTTAAATTTTCTCGTAATGGATGGAGGGAACAAAAGAATTACGTGCGACCGTCATTTCATTATTTAAGGTGGGAAGAAAACCTATGGACATTTTCCGAGAACTGAAAAGTTTTGGTGTGAGCCGTAACTTCGTGTATTACACTATTAAACGATACCAGGAGACAAGTTCTTTACATGATCGGCAAAGAAGTGGTCGTCCACGCTCTGTGAGGACGCCTGCGAACATTAAAATCATCCGAGAGCGACTTCGCCCAAATCCATGTCGCACTCAGAAGAAACTCGCTCTGCAGACCAATATTTCGCGCGTTTCAGTCAACAGAATACTGAAATATGATCTCAAGGTTAAGGCGTATAGCCGTAGAAAAGTACACTTTTTAAACGATCGCCTTCGTCAATTGCGACGCGAACGTTGTTCAATACTGCTTAGGAGACACGATGCGAGGAAGATACTCTTCACCGACGAGAAAATCTTTACCGTCGAAGAAAAGTTCAATCGACAAAACAATAAAGTGTATGCCAAAAGTAGCAAGGATGTCCCACATTCAGCACGGAATGTCTCGCGTACTCATCATCCGGCTAGTGTCATGGTATGGTGGGGAGTTTCGTACGAAGGTGTCACTCGAGCTTCATTTCTGCCAACATGGCGTCAAGGTGAAAGCCAAAAATTATCAAAGTGACATTCTAGAGACTGTTTTGAAACCCCTGTCTAATACCCTATTCCATAACAAGTAGGTATTGGGTTTTCCAGCAAGACTCGGCGCCATCCCATAAGGCTAAAACCCCCCAAGCTTGGCTGAAGGAAAATGTGCCGGCCTTCATTGCGGCGAACGAATGGCCCTCCTCCAGCCCCGACCTCAACCCGCTGGATTATTCTCTATGGACCGAATTAGAGCTCAGAGCCTGCCGAAAGTCCCACCCAAACTTGGAGTCACTTAAGCGAGCTCTTGTCGAGAAGCGAAGCGAATTCCTCTGGAAAAGATTCGTGCCGCCATTGATGACTGGCCAAATCGTCTAAGGGCATGTATTAAAAACAGGGGTGGTCATTTTGAATAATAATTATATTTAATTTTTACTTACTATCTACTTAATGTTTGTTATTGTTTTTATAAATATAAGTTTATTATTTAAAAAGATATGCAACTTTTAATTTGTCTCAAAACTTATGAACACACGAGGTAGTACATAATGGGTGTACCAGTAGCACAGTCTAAGGGCACTTTATTATCAATTTTATGAAGAAGACACATTTTATCACTGGCAACACTGATCATTTTCAATCAATGCTTGTTGGATAGGTTATTTGTCTGTCAGTCATTCAGTCATTGTCAGAAAAATGTTTTGTGATTTGGGTCTCATGTATGTTCGCGCGCCGGCAAAAAAATGTAAAGTGTGTTCAGAACAGTAATTTAACTACAGTTTTGTATTTTATTTTCAAGTTATTACAATGAGTGCTTCATTCGAGGATACAGTGTTTGATTTTGATTTAAATTTTCTAAATCAACCTACAACATCAAACACGGTAAGTTTTGTAGATTTAAGGTTAGACGTACATTTTTCTATTATTTATTCATATTTTAATGTTATTTCTGTTTTATGGATTATTGATTCATATCAAGATCATTTTCTTGTGATAAATTAATAGAAATCTAGTAATGTAATATGAAATGATATTTTTGATCATCATATTAGATACGTAGGGTGGCCGGGGAGCTTTCGACAGTACACATAAATTACTATCTTAATCTTAGGCACAGGAACATTTACATTTTGATACTTTGAAAATGTATGTGTATTGAGCTCAAATCGTAAATTTGAACTTTGGAACAAATTGTAAATAAATTCTGCAATGCCATAAATCATAAGTTTTAGAGTGCTAGGCTAGACTATGTCAGTCAGTTATCACAAAACCACTGAACCAGACACGTCCAACAGAATGAGAAAAAAAACTGATGTTAGGTGAAAATTACGAAAGAAATCAATAAAAATATTATAACCCGAAATCTCCGCTAAATTCTAGATCATGCACGGATTTGAATACTTCTCTTCATGAAGCATCAAATTTTTAGCTTGTATCAACTCCCTGGCCACTGTATATTGTTTCTGTTGAGAGTATTTATCTGCAATGTATGTATATTGTATATGAATTATATGATTGCTCCTACTTTTTTTAGATTATATGCATTTTAGATCTACCAACACAAATATAGCAATTTAATTTTGTTTGTTATTACTGCAAGAGCGAAAATGTGTCAGCAATAAAACTAATGTATACTATGGCTAGGGCAGATAGTTAATTGTTTAATTTAACTCTTTGAGTACCGTCATTGTCATTATAGACACAATTAAAGAACAGGTTGTGGTCACGGTGTCGCGGTGTTTGACAGTTTAAATCATATAATACTGAATAGGAGATGATACTGAGAATTCCAATGTTTAATGTTGACATTTCGATCTTAAAAAACCTAGTGGTAGGCAAATATTAAAGTGTGTTTACTGCCCATCAAGTGTCTCTTGATCTTAACTCACTCCGATAACAAGAGATAATACAAAAGAAGTATACAATATGTGGACAATGTTTGTATTAAACATTCATATCATAGTTATATTTTTTTACCTGTAACTGAAATAAGAGTAAAGGATCTGTCTCAAAATAAATAGTTATGTCTATTTATTCTAGCATGTATTTTGGGCCTCCTCAGAAAACTTATGATCAAAGTTAGTACATGAGGTGGTGAGATCTAGCTTAATGATTAAAATTATAGTCTGCATTTTAAGGCAGTATTGTTGATATCTATATTTGATTGATAAACTGCATGGTTGGTGCGGTGGCTGGGCAACTGGCTGCCATGCAACGTGTCGCGGGTTCGATTCCCGCACGAGACAACACTTTGTGTGATCCACAAATTGTTGTTTCGGGTCTGGGTGTCATTGTGTATGTGAACTTATATGTTTGTAAACGCACCCACGATACAGGAGAAAATCGTAGTGTGGGGCAACTTTTTCTAAAAAAAAAAAAAAAACATGGACTTCATTGAATGGATAAATATAGAACTCCTAGGTAAGCACCAAACTGACCATCAATCAATTATTCTATAGTAAAACCTATTTATTGAAAACAAATGCAAATTGTAGGAGTATAGGTAACCACCTATACTCCCTAATTTTAATTTGATTCCAGATTTGACAATTTCAGTGTTGCAACGTTATGACAAGTACTAAATAGTGACGTTGCGAAATTATTCGATATAGAAATGCAATATTTCTAGATCAATTTTTCTCGTTTATAATTTTACTCTCGTAAACTAAGTATATCAGGAAATTAAATATTTCTGAACCGAAAATTTAGTTTTGACGATTAATTAACGATCTGAGACTTTTCTTTTATAATTGTGTGTGAAATAAATAAAAAAATGTAATCATGAAGGAACATGACAAATGAAACAGGTAGATGTATTATGGTAATAAGTTATTTTATAAATTGTCGCCGTCATCACTATCGCTATCCTGTCACTTTCTGTAACATTTATTATAAAACACACACACTGATTGTTTATCGATTTTTGTGTGCATCACTACACTCTGATATGTGGTATCATTATTTCACAAAATGACAGTAGCTATTGTCAAATCTGGAATCTAATTAAAATTCTGACTATAGTAACCTGGTAACAGTAGTTACTGTTACCTAGCATGCTAAAAGGCATTCTATTAAGCACGCTCAAAAATGTTCAAAAATCAAATGCCTGCTGATTCGCAAATATGCCCGATCTCTTCTTCTTGCTTTAGTACAGATCTATGCTTAAGTATAACTATAATAACAGTCTTAGTTTTGTGTACAATTCTAACATTTGCTACTGCAATTGTGTATTAGTTTTTAGTAGTAATATAATTATGTATTCTCAAATAGCAAATCCTTATTTTCTGATCATGTTCTACTTGTAAAGTGTTTTTCTATACCTTAAAACTGCAATTGCAAATTCCTTCATACAATAACATTATCCAGTTTGATATTCTCACCAGTTTTCTTTGGACTGCATTTTTTTCTACTAAAATTAAGTTCTTAATTCATATTAATCATTCTTCAATTAAGATTACTAAGTCTGTACCCAACTCATCCAGATCAAAAATATTAATAACAACTCTGATATGTTTTTATAATAACTATCGTGAGACATACTAAATTAAGTAAAAACGCGGGTTACTCACGTGAATATACTGAGAAAAGCTCTACTAGTTTCGAACCATAGAGGGGTTCTTCCTTATGAGCAGCGTGCGCGGTCGCGGCGACGTCGCGCAGCTCACTGTGTATTCACAGTATATTCACGTGAGTAACCCGCGTTTTTACTTAACAACTCTGATAATTTATTTAATTGCAATGTTTTTTAAATAGTGTATTAATTTTGTATTTCAGGGACAAGATACTCAGACAAGATTAGAGAAGCTCAGAAGATCTATTGTTTACCTAAAAAAGAAAGTTGTTTTTGCTGAGTAAGTGTCAGAAATTAATATAATAATTGCAGTTATCAAATATGTATTTATGTTATTTTATGGAATAAGTCATGAAACAAACATATGGATCACCTGATTGTCAACAATATACATCACTCATGGACACCCGAAACACCAGAGGCGTTACAAGTGTGTCACCAGCCTTTTGGGGATAAGGAATTTGAGGATTTTTGGGCATGGCTCTCCCACACTTTATGTTTGTTAATTATTGGAACCTATCAAAATATGTATGAATCATTTGTGCTTCTATTTTTCAGTGCTGCTGTGTGTAGATATAAGACTGCGAGGCATTACGCAAGAGTATTGGAAAATAATCAGCTGTACTCCAATGAGGGGTGTAAACAACATCTTATTGAAATAAGAAGCTTCATTGATAAAGTGGGCAAATTAGAAACTGTAAGTTCGACTTTTTATGTTATTAATATTTTATGTAGTTCATGTATTTATTATTATTGTAATCAATTTAAATTAACAATTTATAGATTCCTAAAAACATCTTAATCTTGGAATCATAACAATGATTCAGACAAAATTGCCTTGCTTCAGTAAGTGGGTGGTCTGTATGCTCTGTACTGCTGCAAATACACTTAATGTGGTCATTATTTATAGTTAAATATCATTATAGAATTGTTCTTGACCATGTGTGATCAGAATATTTTACCACATATCTGCTAGCAATATATTTAATTTGAATATTGTTGGATACTCTTTTATGTATTTAGCACCATTGCTGACCATTGGCCTGTCACAGGTTGTTGTGGTATTTGTTCTTATAGTCAATACATACTAATACAAGTATTTTCTTTGTATACTACAGGAAAATCGGCAGTTAGAAGAAAGAGTCAAAGAAAAGAATAAAGAAATTGGTGACTTACAAAACAAGTATGAAGCTCTAGAAAAAGCTGGAAATCAAATCCAGGTAAAGTGCATTTTTATATATTTGATGATAGTACATAATAAATGTCAGGTGCAAACCTGACACAGTTGTATTAAAAATTCTCAGTGGCATGTATTTTATCAAGTCGAGAATCTCCTTAAATATCAGAAAAAATCTCCACTTTATTATTGTCGTATAAAAATTAAAATTTTATAAAACTAATTCATTAAATTTTTCAGTTGCTGCTTAAAGAGAAAAGTAAACAAGCCGATCCACCCAAGGCGGTTGCTAACGTTGATAAAGACAAGAAAAAAGATAATTGTAAATCTTGCAATAAAACTCAAATGAAATATGATTTACTAGATAAAGAAGTTGAGGCTCTCCGCAAAGACAATAATAAACTTTCATGGTTAGAAAGGGATAATGAGAAGCTTCGCAAGGAGAATGCCAGAATACCAAGCTTGGCACAAGAAATTTTGAAACTTCAGAAAGAAGTTTCTGATCTTGTAACACCAGAGTCCATAAATGATGGTATCAAAAAAGCTACTGCCAAAATACAATATTTGCAAAAAGAAATTGATGATCTACAGAAGGAAAATAGTAAAATAGGAAAGTTGGAAAAAGAAATTGAAGTACTTCGCTTAGAGAATGCTAAAGCTAAAAACTTTGAGAAAGAAATAGCAAAACTTCACAGAGAAACTGCAAAGATTCCAAAACTGAAGCTGGAAAATGATATTCTACGCAAAGAATCTACCAAAGTTACCAACTTGGAGAAAGAAGTTTCAGTGCTTAGTGTCAAGAATGCCAAACTTACGAATGCGGAGAGACTTCATAAGAATCTATGTGATGAGCTTGTTAAAATCCCTAATAAGGGGAAAGAGTTGGAAAATCTTCTCTCGCGATTTAACTTGACAATCACACCCACCGGTAAGACTTTTTATCAATATTTACAGCATAAGACATTATAACAACATTTTTTTATCAAACTTTCGAAATCAAACCTAATACTTTCCTGCTATTTTCAATTTTAAATAATTTTATTGTTATTAAAGAAAACTTGAAATACCTGCCATTATAAAAATAGCCACAATGGTTTGTTGCACGAAAATCGTTAGTATTATAGGGTAGATGACAAATGTTTATTTTAATTTCCGTCTGGTAGATTATTTTAAAACATTAGACACGTATTGTTTATTTTCTTACCGAAACAAAACTTTTTCAACGATATATTGATTTGAATTATTACGCGACGTCACTTCTTGATATGTTTTATATTTACCTAGAGCTGGCTCCCACTCCTAAAATCTGATTTGTTTTATTTTTTTTAGTATTATTTTGTTTTATTATTCAACAAGCTAAAAAAATACATGTCGAGTATTTTTCATTATCTAACTGACGGATTAAATAGATTTTTCATTTTTACACCCCGTCAGTACCCCTATTAAATTAACGAACGAGTTTCACGTACTTTAATTAATTAAACAACAATGTTGAAAAAAAAAGAATTCTTATATATTTTTATAAAACTTACAGATATGTCACTGCCAGAAGAAAAACGTGATTCTGTTCACAATGATACCAGTGAAGTGGATGAAATAGAATCCGAGGATACAGTTGTACCGTCTGCACCAGTCTGTACTGTTGCCGTAAGTTATACAGTTTATATTAATTTGCTACTACCTGTAATAATTTATAAAATTTTCACTTATAAAAATATTGGACTTTGGGTACTTGCCAATTAGTCAAATTCAATACTTTTTTCGAACTGTCAATAATGGCGGTTTTCTATGAATTTTGTACGAGATTATGTATTGTGACGTCATGAATTTTTAGCGTCAAACATCATACTTTTTCTTAAAAATTTGCTTGAAAAATACTAAAATTAAGTTGGTTATAAAATTAATTAATGACAGTGATTATTTTTTAATATTTTATTGTATTGGACAGTCGAAAATTTATTTTTGATTATGGAAAGTACCCAGTGTGCCAAATTATAAACTTTTCTATCTCCGTAATTTTCTGTATAAGAAATTTTGATTCATATTACTATTATGATTTCATTGACAGGACAAACAACCTCACCTTATCAAAATTTCACCTGAACCACGCAAGTCCATTGATGATGATACTATTGAACTAGTGAATGGTTGCAGATCTTTCCTTAACAGCTCCAATGTTGAAACACCATCAAAATCTCTAGTTCAGATTAAAGATAGCATTGTCAATAGTATGGTGCCCGTTATTGTGTACAATGACAATCAAAGTATCTACCTAAAGAGGAACACAAAACTTCATACTAAGAATGTGTCTATTGTTTCAAAATGTGTTCCAAAAGACATAACCAGTCCAAATCATTCGGAAGATCATACTACATCAAAATCTGAAGTTAAAGAAAGTATTTTAAGTGCTTCAGTTCCCACGATTGTATACAACCAGAATCTAGATGTTTCCTGCAAGGAAGATAACTTTGAAAGTCAAGGATATTGTGACGAGATTGACAGAATAGACAATGATAATCAGTTCGTAGACAATACTCAAGTTCCCACTATAGTGTATAACGAAAATAATATTTGCTATGATGAAAGTGTAATTGAAAGCCAAGAATATCATACTCAGAAAGTGTCCGCTGTTAAAAAATTTGTACCAAACAATAACACACCTATTGCTAATACATCAGACAGTAAGATTGCAATGTCAAAAGTTCACTTCAAAGAAAGTGTAATAACTGCGGCAGTTCCTACTATTGTATACAATCAGAATGTAGACTATTCATCCAATGACAATGCCATCGAATTTCAAGGACATCATGATCAGGTTGCATGTAGAAGTACACAGATTACACGGGAGAGAGAAAGTCTTGAACTGAACAATAGCACAGTACATGACAGCCACATTGAACTGGAGTTAGAAAAAATATTCAGTAACATGAAAATGTCCTTTAATGCTGTGACTCCTATCCCAAAAACACCAACAAGAATAACTGAAGAAAAGATTATTACTGACCCCACAGAAAAGTTACTTAAATGCATGATGTTAAGTGATAAGAGTGAGAAACTTCTGCTAAAACTAAAAGAATATATGCATTCCTATACTAAAGACTTGCTTTGTCAATCGAATCCTCGATTTGCAGTCCAATCTCAAATTATTGGATCGGAAAGAAGGAATGTGAAGTGTAACATAGATAAATTAATTCAATGTTTTGAAACAATCTTAAGATCCCGGCAGATCATAAGTGAAGATTCCATGGATACACAACCAAACATACAAATATCAGACCTACCACTATATAATGAAGAAAATAATTTAGAATCAATAAGGAATGAAGAATTGCCAGAAACAGATGCATATAGGATTCCTGCAGGTACGGAGAATATGCATGCTGTTACAGATTTAATTGATGATACAGAGTTATGTGATAATACGTCTTTATTTGATGAATCAGACATTATGCAAGAAGATACAAATATTTTACCAAACCATCAAGAAGATGTATCTGTACCGTCGATCGAAAACGTTATAGAATCACCTGCAACACCGTTACCAGAAAAGGATATAATAATTTTGTCAAAACCTGTAACTGTTGATAGAAAACAAGAAAAATCGCGTAAACCTACTACTGATAGATCTTCTGTCAAAAATAAAATGTATAAAGCTACTGATAGTGTAAGACGTTCAAATATTTCTACACAAAAGAAGAAACCAAGCACAAGAGGCGTCAAAAAAGTACCATGTAAGAAAAATACACAATTAGATAAACTGAAGAAACGTCTTGAACCTAAGTATAAAATTAGAAGGGAGTCTCCAATGTTACGAAAATCGAATCTAAAGCCAAAATCCATACCTCCCACCAAAAAGACGGTATCACCAAATGATACCTCTGCATCTCTCAATAATAAAGATGTGTATGAGAAAGCAGTGAAAGTAATGGCTGAAATAAATTCGAAAAAGTCTAAAATGTTAAAATCGCCACCCGTACGAAGAAAATCTATATTATCTCCAACACATAAAATGTCTATGGAATATGAGTTTGACATGATACCTAATTCACCACCCAGAATGACTCGCGCTATGTCTTTAAAGCTTAGTGGTTTGGAAATTGATACTGATATCAGTTATGATAAAGTACCAATGGCGTCGCCTAAAAATACACACACTTTACTATCTCCAAAGCACAGGAATTCTCTAGACAAAGAGACTGAGCAAAATGTCAACGAAATTACACCTGCAACATGTAAGGATATTGTGCCTATTGTAATTGATAGTGGCGACAATGTATCAAACTCAACACCTAAAAAAACAAGATGTCCTTTACCCTCGGAACTCAATGATTCTACGCAAACTGAAATTGTTGACAGGGAGGATATAATACCAACTTCACCAGTTGAAGACCCGAAAACTCCGTTTGCTTACAATATCGAAACTATTAGTGGTGGCAAAGTACTAAATTCGCCACCTAAGGCGCCTAAAGCATCCACAATGCTTGAGAGCACTATGGAAATTGAAGTTGATAGTTGTTGCGGGGGTATTATATCAAATTTACTACCCAATGAACCGACAACTCCTGGGAGCACTATGCATGTCAACACGAACAATGACGATAAAATGCCAAATCCATCAGCCAATGAAAAACGCGACATAACTTTACAAAACGGAATTGATAGTAACGTGGATATTGAAGATACATCAGTTGAAGAACCGACCACTACAAGACGTAAGAGCGCTTCGCAGACTGACAATAATGGTGAGACAGGACCAAATCCACCACCCACAACTTTACTGACCGTGAGGCGTAAGAGTGCTTTACAAACTGAACTGAACGCTAGTGATAAAGAACATAATTCAGTATCTAGTAAAGCTAATACTCCAGTGCCCGCAAGACGAAAGAGTGTTGTACAGTTTGAAATAACTAGCAATGGTGGTGATAAAGTATCAAACTCACTAAATAAAGAACCTAAAACTTCATTGTCCATGAGACGCAAGAGTTGTTTACAAATTGAAATTAATAAAGGTAGTGATAAGGTACAAAGTTCACCACCCAAGGAACCCACAACTCCATTGTCCCCAAGGTTGAGGAGTTCTGTGTGTCCTGATATCCATAATGAGGCAAATAAAGTATTATATTCTCCATCGAAACTAACTAAAACACCATTGTCTCCAAGGTTGAGGAGTTTTACGCAAAACGAATGGAACAATAGTAACTCACCACCTAAACAAATAAAAGCTCTATTGTCTCCAAGAAGTAGAAATAGTATGTCAGATGGAATAGATCGATTGCCACAAAAGATCTTGATCACACCAAGAACTAAGAGAAAGATATCAGAATTATTTGATAACTGTGCAGTAGTTTTAACAAAAGATGAGACAATACTGGATTCTGTAGCAAATAAAAGTGTAGTTGTCGAAAAGACGCAAGAAGAAACCGAGCCGCATAATGTAAGGGCAGCAAGAAGAAAACGCAGGTCTTCTTCTGATGAGCCTCTCGTGCCTCCAAAGAGAATATTGCGTAGCTCTAATCAAAAGGGAGAAAACGATAACAAGTCAGGAGAAAACACAAATGCCATAAAAAGTCCTTCCAAACTATTACAAAGTCCAAAACCTACTAAAGTAGTTACGTATGACGACTTGGATATGTGGTCTGATGATGACCATCACGAATTAACTACTCTTCAACATCAACAGGAATTAGTTCATGACAAGGAATCAGTTCCTATAAATAAGGTAGACACGGAGATTTGTCATCCAAAAGAGAGTATTTTGTGTTGTATGATAGAAAAGTATGGAGTCGAATCTGTGAAACCATTTGCAAAGAAACCTTCAGGTATGTTGGTATTTTTTTTTAAATTATTATAATGACTACTTTAGTCAATCACGTTTTTGGTGTATGTATAATATACATACGCCAAAAATTTTACTTTTTATTTTTCATCGTGGATTTTGTTATACTTATTTGGTTTTTTTATTATCTTTTTACAGATTACGCTGTTAAGCAACTATGCGAAAAAATTGAAAAAGAAATTTCAGCCATATCAGAATTACCAATGAATGAAACGAAAAATGCTATGAATAAGTTTGTTGCTGATTTACGAAAAGTAAACCACAAACTCTTTATAAGCGGCATGATGAAATATTTAACAAAACCAGAACGGAAACAGGAATTATTTGGAAAAGTATCTTTAACTGCTGCTCCGGCTATGACCAAGGCTGAACAAATCCTACTCTATATCGTAGCACAACTAAAGACTCACTGGCCCATAGATATTGTCGACGCAATATTGTCCAACATTGAGTACACATTGTTTAGATTGAACAGAACACCAGAATTTGATGTGATTGAAAGTATGTCGCACTTCTATGCTCTCCTTTGTAGATACATTGGAGCTAAAAGCCGATTAAGACTGTTTATCCTAGATGCCATGTATTGTATTCAATATAAATCTGTACCTTTGATAAAGCAGTGTATTGAAATATGGATGCATATAATACCATTAGCACATATGGGTATTGGTAAGTAATATTTTTTTACCTAGCATAAATTATGGAAGTATTATATCTCAAAAAAATATATGAATGTATAGTTAATCTAAACTACTTGAGTACTATAGTTAATCTAAACTAGTACTTAAGTTACATCTCTTCAGTCAGTTGGAATTCATTAAAATTTATATATTTTTTTTACAGCCAAGAACCCTCTGGTGACATGTTTGGTATATCTTCTACATTTCTACAAGTGCGATGACAAATTGAACCGAGTGCAAGATATCAGAAACATACTAAGTCGAAAATATTTCTATCAAATCACAGACTGGAACGAGACAAAAATACTAGAAATGTTTAAAAACTGTATTAAAGATTTGAAAGGTAAGGATTCTGTTATCATCATAAGCTTTTGTAAGTCTACTGTTAGACTGTAATATCTTAATTTTGTTAAAATATTGTGGGATTTAAAATTATTTGCAACTCTTACTTTGCTATTTCAATCTCTATTAATTCTCATGCTCTCGTGTTTCAGATACATCGATTGACAAGAAAACATTAAGATTGGCTCTGATTATTCTTGCTAAGCGACACGGACCTCGGTGGTGTCAAAATAATATCATTAAGAATTTACTTCAACCGATGATAGAAAAGGAAGGTGTATCCGACAATGTGAAGGAGTTTTGTGTGTCGATGATTGGGCCGCTGATGAAACCATATCCAGTTGATATGAAAATATATTGTGAGATAGCTATGAATCAACTTACTGATATCCTTAACAATAATCGTGAGTATAAGATAATATATTATATAATGAAATTAGTTTTGTAATCTTAGAAACTCAGATTTATAACAATTTTGTTTATTATTTTTCAGCA